>CM043722.1:15791431-16391431 GCA_023969325.1 Oryzias curvinotus
TTGTTTATGTTCTTCTAAAATGGATGGTGGAATGTGAAAAGGAGGGAGAGTGACCTGCCATCCCCACACCAAGACCCCCGCTGCAGCAGCCGCGGCAGCCAGAACCCCCCAACACCACACGGCAGCAGGTAGAGAACATCCAAAGTGGAATTCTAACAATTGCCAGTACAACTTTAACAAAAGAAGCTTCAGCAACTTCTCTGCATTGCAGAACATTTAACAATGCATTGCAAGTGTCTTTGGACACTGACGATGGGTCATCAGACATACAGGAGCAATGCCCTCATACTTTTCAAAATCACCCTTGTATCCAAATATCCCACAGAAATTGTGGCTGTGCTGAAACTAATCTATATGCTACAGAGGCAGATCTTAACCATTATTTAGGAATAAAATAATCATTATGCAAAATGCAATTAACTTTAAATTGTATCTTTTTTTTTTACAAACAATAAAAACCAACCTCTGTACACTCCTACAGATGTGACATAGGATGATAAATATCTCTTACATCCTTTTTTTATAATCAATGCTGCAACTTCTTTTCCTTTTTATACATCCAATGAAATTAAACTACAAATCAAGAAACACAACTGATAACAAATGTCTCTTAAAAATGATGTGTATATTTGTAGCACCTTAAAAACACCAAACAAATAACAAATGCTTCCCATTTAAAGCACAAAAAATGGAACACAAAATGTAAAACACAAATTAGAAATCGACATTTTAAAAAGATCATTTTTTCAGCAGCTTTTTAAAATAAATCACCGATTCAAACAACTGTTTGGTTGCTTAGAGCTCTAAATATAAAAACAATGCTTTTACAGCGGGGGAAAATAAGTATTGAAGACGTCAACATTTCTCTCAAAAAAATATTTCTAATCGAGCTATTGACATGAAATTTTCACCGGATATCGGCATCAACCCAAGTAATGCACACATAGAAAGAAATCCAAACATTTATGTCCATAAATGAAGTTATGTGTAATAAAGTGAAATGGCACAGGGAATAAGTATTGAACACATGAAGAAAAGGAGGGGTAAAAAGGTCTGGCAAGCCAAGAAAGCAGCTGGAGTTTGTCAGTATTCAGAAGGTAACCTGCCCCCTATTAGTGCAAAGTAATATCAGCTGGTATAGTCCTGATGCCTTTTAAAAAGGTTTCTCACCAGCAAGGTGTTAGACAAGAAGCATTGCATGATGGGTAAAAGCAAAGAGCTGTCCAAAGACCTACGCAACCTTATTTTGCAAAACACACTGAAGGCATTGGTTACAGGCGCATGCAGCTGAGGTTGTCTATGATTTTCACAATAGGAGTCATTATGTGTCCAGAGCCAATCACTTCTGCACATAAGGCCTGCTGGTGAATGAAGCAGCAGTAATGCAGACATTTTGGAAAGTCTGGGTCAGCTTTACAGTGAGTGATGAAACCTGTTTGTCTATTGATCATAGCAGGAGCCCCGTCTGCAGTCACTGCTACCAGCTTTTCTAATGGTACTTTTTTCTGCACAAAAACTCCTTCACCATGTTATACATTTCATCTTCTCTTTTAGTTGTCTGTTAGGGCAGTTGTGTCAAGAGTTTATCTCTTGATGTTAATATAAACCAACAGCTGCACTGTACTGCTGCTTTCCACAGACTCATCACACCGGATGCTAGACTACCTGCACTTCGCAATATCCCGGTCCAGCTAATCGGCCAAGTTATCAGACATAGCTGACTCTTGTCTAGACATTGTAGTGGAGATTAGGTCAGTTCCATTTTTCTCATCCTAAGGTACAGTGTTAGTAATTATTATGATTGCTTGATTGACAGCTTCTTAATTTGAAAATGCCTTCTTTTTGATGAGAAAATGAGCAGGTCTAAACGAGGCTTTGGTTGAAGATTTTTTTTCATGCTATATGCAAACGTCTCAGTCCTTATAGCCAACAGATTACAACCCCCACCCACCCACCCCCCCTCCACCGACATGCTGCTGTCATGTTAAATGTAGCTTGCAGCTCCAGAATGGAGAAGAAATAACTATGCCAAACGGTTCGAACAGGGCGTGGCTCGCGGGGCGGTCGCCCGTGCCAGGCGGTCGCCCGTGCTCGGGCCCGCTAAATGCTACTTGTAGCTTTAATATTTTTCTTGTTTTTCCAATTTATTAAGATGATTTTTTTAGCAATACAAAGAGTTATGAAAATGATATTTAATAATTCTCCTTCTACCTCGATGGCACTCATGTCACCAAGCACGCAAAGTGATGGTGAAGCCGTGATTGAAACCTTAAGCCAGGCTGATAGATCGGCACATACCTGCTGCCAGAGAGCCTGGACAGGCGTGCAGAACCACAGTGCATGCATGTATTTGTCGGGTAGATTACTGTCACAGTGCTGACAAATGTCTGAATTGCTGAGACCCATCTTGAACATCCTCTGTCCAGTGTAGTAAATCCTGTGAAGAGTTTTGAAATGGATTAGCTGCAGATTTGGACTTTTTGTCAGTTTAAAGGTGTTTAGACAAAGTTCTGACCAGTAGTTTTCATCTGTGCTGATGCTCAAATCTGCATCCCATTTTGTTATTGGAAGTGAAATATTATTATCTAAATTACATAAAAGTTTGTATATTTTGGAGAGAGTTTTATTCATTGAGAAATTGATCAGAGTAGTAACTACATCTGGTAGCTTTAAATCGTTGTCTCTGTATTTAAACTTTTTAGTAATACTTGATTTAAGTTGCTGATATTCCAAGAAGTTATTTATTCCATGTTTGTCTTGAAGTTCCTGGGGAGTTATGAATCTTCTATCAATAATTATATGTTCTAGTTGTTTTATGCCCCCTGCTTGCCAAGCTGGAAAGTGGATAATTTTTTTGTTTATGAGGATGTCTGGGTTGTTCCAGATGGGTGTCATTTTGCACGGTTGAATTGATGATTTTGATATTTTGAGAAATTCCCACCAAGCTGTTAAAGTGGCGTTTATATTAATACTTTTGAAACAATCCTGTTTTGTAACTGTTTGGCTAATAAATGGAAGATCTGACAGGTGATCTTCCCACATAACGCCTGTTCCAAGTCTAACCATGAGTTGGTTTCTGGATTATTTTTTAACCATTTTAAGATGTATTGTAATCTATTTGCAAGAAAGTATTTGTGGAAATTAGGTAATTCTAATCCTCCACATCTTTTTGCAGATTTTAAAGTTTTTAGACTAATTCTTGCAGGTTTATTGTTCCATAAAAAGCTTGATATGGATGAGTCTAATGTTTTGAACCATTTTAGCGGCGGTTGTGTGGGAATCATTGAGAAGAGATAATTAACTTTGGGTAAGATTTTCATTTTTACCGTGGCTACCTTGCCCATAAGGGACAGAGGCAGGTTGGTCCAGCGTGTTAGATCGTCCTGTATGTTTTTCAGTAACGGGGTGTAGTTTAGCTGCACCAGTTCTGATAGTTTGGGGGAAAAATTGATACCTAGATATTTGATATTTCCTGATTTAACTGGTATTGTGAGTCTTTGCTCCGCATTATTGTTCAGTGGTAATAAAACAGACTTATTCCAATTAATGGAATAGTCTGATATAGAAGAGAATTCATTAATGATTGCTGCCGTTTCATTTATTGAATGTAAATTACTTAAAAACAGTAATATGTCATCTGCATATAGACTAATTTTATGATGGCTGTGTTTGGTTTTAATTCCTTTAATACTCTCATTCTGTCTTATTGCTGCAGCTAGAGGCTCGATAAATATTGCAAAAAGAGAGGGGGAGAGTGGGCAACCCTGTCTGGTTCCTCTTCCCAGAAAAAACCTGTTGGAAGTCTGTTTATTAGTTCTAACTGATGCATTGGGGTTGTGATATAATATTTTGATCCATTTGATGAATCCTTCTCCAAAACCAAACTTATGGAGGGCAGCAATAAGGAACTTCCAGTTTACTCTGTCAAAAGCTTTTTCAGCATCCAGTGATAGTATGGTCATTTCCTGGTTATTAATGGTGGCAAAGTCTATTATATTAACAAGTCTTCGGAGATTGTCATCCGAGTGTCTGCCTTTGATAAATCCAGTTTGGTCGAAGTCAATTATGTGAGGAGTGATTTTTTCTATTCTCTGTGCTAGTGCTTTGCAGATAATTTTTACATCTGCATTGATTAGAGAAATAGGGCGATAGCTTGAAGGACTATTGGGATCTTTGTCTGGTTTTAGAAGAAGAATTATGTTGGCTGAGTTCATGTTAGGTGGCATTGATTGGCTTTCATTGATAAATGTGACCGTTTCATATAACGTTGGTGCCAGCTGTTCCCAGAATTCTTTATAAAACTCAGCAGGAAAGCCGTCAGGCCCTGGCGCTTTACCATTAGGCATAAGTAACAGAGCTTCATGAAGTTCAGACAACGAGAGCGGAGAGTCTAAGTTTGTGATTTGATCCTCATTTAACCTGGGTAGGTTTACATTATTAAGAAATGAGTCAATACTTTGCTCTGACGGGTTGATCTGTGGTATGTACACGTTTTTATAAAAGTTTTCAAATGCGTTATTAATTTTGACCGGGTCATGAGTGACATTTCCTGTTTGGTCCGTAATAGAGGTGATTGATGATTTTTCTCTATTAATTTTAAGCTGATTAGCCAGAAATTTGCCAGATTTATTAGAGTTTTCAAATCTTTCAAGTCGTAGCCTTTGTATTTGAAATTGTGTCTGTTTATTAATGATGTCATTTAGCTGCAGCTTTAAATTTTTCAGATCTCCCAGAATGTGTTCCTGTGCAGAAGCAGCATAAGCAGTCTCCAGGGTTTTGATTTTATTTTCTAATTCTAATAAATCTGCTTTCTCTTTGCGTTTTTTGTGCGTTGAATAAGAAATAATTTTCCCTCTCATGACTGCTTTTGCTGTTTCCCACAGAATGCACGGTGAGATGTCTGGAGTATTGTTGAATTCTAGAAAGATTGCCCACTCTTTTTTAAAGAATTCAAGAAATTCCTGGTCCTTTAACAGAGATGTATTAAACCTCCAGGTTGTACCTGAGGGTGTCGATATTTCCCTAGAAATATTTACAGAGATTGGTGCATGATCACTGATAATAATCGGATGAATGTTGGAACTTTTAATTTCTTTTAAAAGAGAGTTACTGATTAATAAATAGTCTAAACGGGAGTGTGAATTGTGAACTGGGGAAAAAAAGGTGAACCCTTTAGTGCTTGGATGACATGAGCGCCACGCGTCGCAGAGACCCAGATCATTCATGTACTGCTTTAGAATACTTGCGGACCGCCATGTAGTGTAGCATCTCTGAATCTTTACCTTTGCCAAATTCCTTAGATCAAACAGATCTAAGGAATTCCATCAAGATGGAAAAAAGACGGGCTTCATGTTTCATTAGAGATTTTTAAAAACTCCTTGATTGAGTATCAGGCTGCCGTGAAAAGTTCCAAGACCCAGTTTATGTTGAATGTTGTATCTGAGAACATCAGCAAGCCTAAGATCCTTTTTAATTCTTTAAAGTCTCTTTTAAGTCCTGGGGATTCATCCTGTCTTACTCCTTCTGTTTTACTTTGTGAACAGTTTTTAACCAATTTTACTCACAAGGTCAGTGCCGTCAGGTTTTTACCCTCTCCTTGTACCCCTGACCCCTCTGTTTTAATGTCACCACCTGCTGTTTTAGATCACTTTGAGCCTGTCACGTCCTCTCGGATTTCTGAGATAGTTCATCACCTGAGGCCTTCCTCCTGCCCAGGTGACTGTGTTCCCCCCAGACTCCTGAAGGAGGTCTTGGATGCCATAGATAGTTGGTCTCATCAACTCTTCTCTTGTTTCGGGGTGTGTGCCAGCTGCTTTCAAAGATGCTGTTGTGCAACCCCTTTTGAAAATGAATAATTTGGACCCTAATGTTCTTTCAAACTTTAGGCCGATTTCAAAGTTATCTTTTCTATCAAAAATTCTAGAGAAGGTGGTTTATTTTCAATTACAGGACCATCTAACAAAACATGATATGAAGTAGTTGACAACCTGGTCCTCGGAGAACAACCTCACCCTGAACACCAGCAAAACCAGGGAGATCACAGTCGACTTCAGGAAACATGGCGCAGACCCAACCCCCCTCCTCATTAATGGGGAGCACGTGGAGAGGGTCTACACCTTCAAGTTCCTTGGCATCACCATCTCTGCCGACCTCTCCTGGACAGCCAACACAACTGCCATCATCAAGAAGGCTCAGGAGCGTCTGCACTTCCTGAGGGTCCTCAGGAAGAACAAAATTAATACCAGCCTGCTGCTGACCTTCTACCAGTCTTCCATCCAGAGCCTGGTCATGTACTGCATAACTGTTTGGTTTTGGCATCTGCACAGCCACGGATAAGAAGAGACTGCAAAGAGTCGTGGAGACGGCTCAGAAAATCATTGGGTGCCCTCTCCCCACCCTGACAGACATCTACTCCGCGCGCTACATCACTAGGGCTCTTAACATCATTAAAGACAGTTCACACCCCGGCTCAGACCTGTTCAACCTGATGCCCTCTGGGAGGCGCTACAGAGGCATCAGAAGCAAAACGAACAGACTCAAAAACAGCTTTTTTCCAAAGGCAATAACCATCCTCAATTCCCAAATGCACAGATAAAATCCATATTGCTGTTTACTTCTCTGTCCACAGTGTCAACACTCTACCTCATTACCACCTCTTGCACTTTGGCATGTTTACGCACAGTTTTCATACACAATTTTGCACAATTATTTCGACGCTCTCATTACAGTTTACAGTTTATATTTGAACATTTGTATATACTGTTTGTTTGATTGTATTGTATTACGATGTTTTTTTTATTATTCTTGCACTGATGGTGATGCTTAAATCTCATTGTACTATGCACAATGACAATAAAGCTAATCTAATCTAATCTAATCTAAATATCTCTGAGAAGTTTCAGTCTGGTTTTAAATCCTGCCATTGCACTGAAACCGCTCTGCTCAATGACTTTCTTTTCGCTGTGGATTCTGGGGCCTCCACTGTTTTAATTCTCTTAGATCTTACTGCTGCTTTTGACACAGTGGATCACAGCGTTTTATTATCCCGACTGGAGCACTCTGTCGGTGTGAAGGGCACAGCACCCAGTTGTACAGATCTTATTTAGGTGAAAGGAGTTTTTCTGTCCAAGTTGGACAGTACTCTTCTCCAGAAGCTCCACTTAAGCATGGTGTACCCCAGGGCTCAGTTTTAGGCCCTCTTTTATTCTCGCTATATCTGCTGCCACTGGGGTCCATTTTTAGGATATATAATGTTTCCTTTCACTGCTATGCCGATGACATCCAGATCTATGTTCCCTTAAAATCTGGAGGAGCTGAGGGTCTTGGCAATTTACAGAAGTGCTTGGCAGAAATCAAATCCTGGATGGAGCTGAACTTCCTCTGTCTGAATAAAAACAAGACAGAGGTGTTCATTTTTGGAAAAACTGACTTTCTGACAGGCTGCTGTAGTGCTGTTGGCCCCCTGGACCCCTCAGATGCTCCTTTTATTAGGAATCTTGGGGTTAACCTTGACAGGCATTTTAAATTTGACAAGCAGGTCAGTGCAGTAATCCAGTCTAGTTTTTATCACTTGAGGCTATTAAGCAAAGTTAAGCCATATCTACCTCCTCATGCTGTGGAACAAGTAATTCATGCTCTAATCTTCTCCAGAATGGAGTACTGTAACTCTCTCTACGTTGGTATTGACCAATCTTTGCTCCGCCACCTCCAGCTGTCTCAGAATTGGGGGGCCCGCCTGTTAACGGGGACCAGATGGTGTGAGCATATCACTCCACATAACCACTCTCTTCACTGGCTGCCTGTGTATTTTAGGATCACTTTTAAGATTTTACTTTTGGTTTTTACATGTTTGAATGGTCTGGCACCGCTGTATCTCTCTGAGCTGTTACATGTGTATCCTCCACGTCGAGTTCTAAGATCTGAAGATCAAATGCTTTTAATGGTTCCCAGGACTTGGCTTGTGACTCGGGGAGAAAGAGACTTTTCAGTTGCAGGTCCTAGACTCTGGAATGCTCTCCCCTTCTCTGTGAGGTCTGCCAGAACCATCAGTGATTTTAAGTCGCTTCTAAAAACTCATCTTTTTAGTCAGGCTTTTAACTCCAGTGAGCGGATTCAGTGGGTCAGCTTGTTAATTTTATTCTTTTACTGTTTTATTGCTTTTATTGGTTTATTGCTTTTATTGTTTCTTTATTGTATCATATTGTCTCTGGTTTTATGTGATTTTATGTTAAGCACTTTGGTTGCTTCTGCTTAAAAAGTGCTATACAAATAAGAAATTGATTGATTGATTGAAGCAGCCAAGATTCCCAGTGAGGTCGAAGACTTTCAGGTAAGATGTCATCCCAGCTGAGTTTATCTCGACACATCTGATGCAGGATCTGCTTTCCTAGCAGGATGAGGGGTGACACAAATCCAAGTGGATCGAACACAGATGCAACTGTGGATAAAACTCCTCTTCGAGTGAGTAGATTTTCCTTCACAGTTACTCTGAACTGGAACTGGTCTGATTCCACACACCATTGCACGACTAGTGCTCTTTCTATGTGGATTTCGCTCAATGCCATGTCCTTATTTTTGGCAGATACTCAACATTCTTCCATTGGAAGTGAAGCCAAGACTTTGGTGCTGTATGATATTGAAGCGACCCGGGGGTTAGCCTCTAAGGCTCATGGGCTCAGTTTTGGGGTGAAAACCTTGAGTGAGAGGGCTGGAAGCACAAGTGACCTCCATGCTGTTTGGGCTGATAATGTGATGCTCAAAAGGAGACATTGCCTCTCTTCCTGTTTATTTCTGCTTGAGACTGTCCGTGGTCGTGCGGTGTATGGGGCACAGACAGCTCTCCAATGAAGCCTCTTCGATAGCAGCTTGGTTTTTGCTACCCCACTAAAGTGACGGTCCGGCTGGATCGTGACATTGGTGTCAGAAGTGGGATGTTTAGCCGCTGCTACACCATGGAGAGCTATGCCATGGATGCGGAGGTGCAGCAAAAAAATCTGGAGGCAGATCGGGACAAGGGAGGAGTAAAGGCAAAATCATCTTCCAGATGGTTAAAGCACCCGCCATCATCTGCAGCCTCTGCCTGGGAGTCGGGTCTTCATTCCAGCGATGGACTGTCCGGGGCAGTCTGTGATGACGGTGCACAGCCAGCCAGTTGTGTCACTCTTTGTATCAAGAACTGCATACACTTGAACTTCACGCTCTGGCTGACTTTCAGCTGCAACCCACACAGGAACAATAGGGGATGTGTGAGTATCCTTGACATTCTGCATGACTTTGTTAGAAGTTGCTTCACTTGTTGTTTGTGTGACATTGGTGTCTTGTAGTGTTGACTCTTGTTTTCTTTGTTTTTTTTGTATCAGTGCTCCTTGATTCATTGCTCTTTGTCTGAGTTCGCCTCTTCTTTAGTGTGTGTGTCGTGAAGACATGTTGGATGGTTTTTCTTACATATATCACACGTTTCTCTGTTGTGACTATCTTTGGAGCAATGGCCCAACTTCAAACCAGTGACCAGTGCGGTCAGGTGAGGCAAGTGAGGCAGAGCTTCACCTGTTATAATCGTGATAAAATAGAAAAATGTAAATTAAGTAAATATTATTTTCCACTGATCTGTGTTAGATATACATTTTCCGTCAACTTACTACATTTTCCAAGGTTTCTGAGGTTAAAATCGCTGAATTTGAGTGTTGCGCGATCACAGACGGAGCGGAGTCTCCGGGTGAGGCTCGGGAGCGCTGTGCCTCACTTCTGACGGTAGGGCTCAATGTTAACACAGATGTGCCGTGGACGCACTGCTATAGACCTGCAGAAACGGCTTCAGGTGAGTCATGCCTCACCAGCAGGAAGCAGACGTGAGATGACAGCTGCTTTGTAGCTACACTAGTGCCGTAGAAACAGACAGAGGACAAGAAACTCATAAAATAAAAGAAAATAAGGAAGAATTTTTCAACAGATCACAGAGTTTTTTGTGGAGAAGGATCGGCAGACAGACACAAAAAGTGAGGACAAATATGTTTCTAAATGTTTGCTTTTTTTAAAAAAAAAACCATGGGAGTAAAAGTGGATAAAAATGTAAGTAAAATCATTTATTTTATTTTTATGATCATTTTGACAGACAATATTTGATAACTTACTAAAGCTCCAGAATTTGAAGTTGGAAAAATACCAGAAATCGTTACTGAGGGTCAAATGTGTGCTGAACACATCTTTATTCTTAAAGTACATATGAATAATTTTTACACAAGGAGAGTGTTCTATCCATCTATAAAAGAAGTATTCTCTGTAGGACAAATACGGTTTTGTGTATTTTATAAAATGTTAGCTGTTGTTGGATTCATAGTTATATATTTAGCTCTTTCATTGTAAATCTGACTCCAGAGGAGTCAGTGCCTCACCTTTTGATGTGTGGCATGGCTGCATTACAACTGCAAAGACAGTCAGTGTATTCATGGCCGGCCCTCCCTATACGCGAATTACACAGCCGCGCAGGGCCCCCGTCACCACCAGGGCCCCGAAGTGGCGAAAAAAAATAAATAAAAAAAGACCTAAATCTGGCAACCCATTTCATATAGCTTCCATACCAACGTGCGCTCTAAAAAGAAAGTTGCTTGCACTTTAATGATCTCCCCCTTCAACACACCTGAACCAGTCTGGCAACCCAAACAATGACGTTACGCCCCTCTTAGCAACGATTGGTCAACATCTTTGCATCTCAGCCTGGAACAGTGTGCATTTACGAGCGCATTTTGTTTCAATAAAGTTGGGAAAAAGAAGAAAAAAAACGAGCACATTTAGTCACGCTGACCAAAGCGACAAGAGAACTTCACGCCACAGAGACTTTATCCATCAGGAGCTGAAAAAAGTTGAAGAGCTTCAACATCAATCACAAGGTAAGTTTGGAGGATGTTGGAGTCGTATTTACCACATTATCCAGTATTTCTGTGCAGCTGCGTGATTTACGTAAAATACTCATCGATCCGAGGTGAAGATTGCACAGAAACGACCCTGTTTGTCGTCATTTCCAATGGAAAACTCGAAAATAATTCTGATACCCAAGTTTCCAAGAAGATGAGGTCGGACATGACCTTCTAAAACGGTGGAGAGCAAAGAAAAGTAAATAATGACAACAGTATAATGGCTGAAATATGTTTAACTCACGTTATCATATTGTTAAATTGTTTTGCTAACATGTTTAGTGTGTTCTGCATTTTCTGGTTTATGTCAGTATAAAAACTGCAGTTTACCTGTTATAGACAGTCAGGTAGTCTGACTTTTTCAACAATGTCTTAAAGTCTTGCATTGGCATAAAATATGGAGAATGAAAACTGCCAAATACAAATAGGAAATAAATGTTCTCATTTATAAATGACAAACAAAATAAATGTACTAATTTTAAAATTATGAACATACAAAATAATAAATAAAGAAGTGTATATATGCTTATATTTCCATTTATACTCAAATTAATGTTCACATTTATTATTTATAAATGGGTACATTGATTTCTTATTTGTATTTTGCAGTTTTGGTTTTACATAGTGATGATGTTTTGCACATTTCTTCTCAGCCAACAGTTTCTTCTGCTCTCAAAAAGTATCAAAAAGTACTGGAGGTGGTGCAGCCTCCACATCCCAAAATGTCCCCGACATCATTGAAGATGCAATCTCCGGTCATTATAATAGTTTGTAAAGTCATTAAAAAACAGTGTCTGCATAAACCCTTTTTTCATAAACAGCAGCTGAAGAGTATGGAGCCCCAAACTGTTCATAATTAAATTAATAAATATGACCTCATGCAAATATACAATCTAACAATAAATCTCTTATAAATATATAAAAAGATCATGAAATTGTGAAAAACCTGCACACAGACTTTAAATGAGCCACTAAACTATTATTAGTATTCTGCTATAGTTATTTTATTAGCTTTATCATTGATTATTGTATAATAATAATTCTTGTTTTTTAGCTGCAGAAGAAACTGCTGTCACCACATCTACTGTTGAAAGGGAAAACATTTGACTGTTTGACTTTTCACTGTTTGCTTTTATCGAAGTTCTGTCTCTTATGTTCCAGAGGCTCCAAGAGAGGCGTGTCTGGAAGAGGAGCTACTGGATCCAAAATTCCATCTACCTCAAATCCAATTGGTCCAGCTAAATGGCCAAACAAACTCTCTTATTTTAATAAGTTGGAGTTTTGTGAATGTCATTTGTTGAGTGCCTAATGTTTCATTAAAAAATATATATCTATATATATATATACATTTGTCATTCATATTTTTTTCTTTGCATTTAAAATTGCTATTTCAATAGCAATTTTAAATGCAAAGAAGTGCAATGAAATAGCAAGGAAAAGGAGAAGGAAAGGAATAATTGTGGATGGAGAACAACTGGAGGAGGTGGATGAGTACAAGTATTTGGGAAGACTGCTAACACCAGGAAATGAGATGGCGAAAGAAATAGACGAGAGAGTAACATCTGCTTGGAAGAGATTCAGACAGTACAGCACGTTTCTGAGAGATCAAAAAATGCCCATGTATCTCAAGAGGAAGATCATGAACACTGTCATACTGCCATCAATGACGTATGGAGCTGAGACATGGTCACTTACCAACCGCCAAAGAGAGAAACTGGCAATCACCCAGAGGAGCATGGAACGATCAATGCTGGGTGTTACGAGGAGAGATAAGGTCAGGAACGAAGACTTAAGATCAAGAACAGGGGTGAAGGATGTCATCGAGAAAGTGATTGAAGCCAAAGGCAAGTGGGCAGGACATGTAGCCCGAATGAAGAACCACGAATGGGCTAAGAAAACAACCGAATGCACTCCGTGGGAAAGGAAGAGAGGAAGGGGAAGACCGAAGAAAAGATGGAGAGATGACATCGAGCAGAAGGCAGGCAGCACATGGACCCAGAGTGCCCAAAACCGTGATGAGTGGAGTAAGATGTGGAGGCCATCCGCCAGCAGTGGCGTGACAGGCTGATGATGATGATGATTGAAAATTGGTTTGGCACCACTTAATGTGCATCCAACATACAGGCAATAAATATACTGTATTCAATTCTTCGGCAGCAACAATAATTCATAAAATGTAGTAATAGAGAGATCTCATTTACATTACAACAGTTGCGTTTTTTTAAGATGCTGATCAGTTATAGGGCCCACAAATTAAATTTCGCCTAGGGCCCCCAGAAGACCAGGGCCGGCCCTGAGTGTATTCTTGAAGTTCCACACTGCCCTTGGAACTGATCTTTGGCCATTCGTCAAGTTTGTCTCTAAATGCCTTAGCAATGAGGAATGGATTGCCATACCTCTCTTCAAGAACTGTCCATGCTTCATTGTAGGCAGATTCTGTACCCAGGAAAAAGTAACTTTCTATGGCTTTTCTTGCAGGTCCACCTACATACTTCTGCAAATAGTATGTCTTCTCTTCGGCTGGTAAAGCTTTCCTGTCAATGAGAGTTAGAAATGAAATCTTCCAGTCATTGTATCTGAGTGGGTCACCATTGAATATAGTTGGCTCTGGGACTGGGAGGCGTCTTGTGTTGAGAGATTCTGCGAAGGCTCTTACCAGCTCTGTTGTGTTTACTCCTTGAGTGGAGTCTGAGGGGTAAGCTACTGTTTTCTGACGTAACCCTTTTTTCCTTACCAGAGGTTTGCTGGTGGAGCACATCATAGGTGTCGTCATCTAAACCTTTACTCTGCTCATATACTCTTTGTCTTGCCGCAGCTTGAAGCCTTTTGATTGTTTCCAGTCGATCCACTTCTCTGCACTTTGCTTCCAGGTCTGTTTGTGTCTGTGCAATTTCTGCTTCTTGTATTTCCCTTATTCGATTTTCTCGTTCCAGTTGAACTTCTAAGGCAGCTTCATTTACGGCAACTTCTGCTGCTGCCTCTTGTTTCTTGCTGGAGTATCTGCTTGAACACTTGGAAGAAGTCCTTGGACTGTGATGAGACTTGACACCTAACGTTGCAGAAGAAGCAGACTTGAATACTGACTCGTCTTTCCAAACGTCTTGATCCTTTCGACCTTCTCCGTTTCTTAATTTTTTGGATCTTTCAGCAGCTCCCATGATGCTCCTTGTTACTGCATCACTGGTATCCATCCTGCGTCTTGTGTCCTTGTCAGGAGAGTCAATGCATCTTAAATCACCATATGCAGCACAAACATTGGTTGCAGCACTGTTTACTTTTGTGATGTGATTATCCAGGAAATCCATCGAGCATTGTCCATCTATAGCATTCTTAGCCTCTTTAATGACAGCCTTCCACTTCTGGTAACATGTGCTTAAACATTGTGCAGCCTTCTTTAACTGCTCATCATGCAGCTGTTGCCCTTTTTCCGTTAGCGTACAGATTCTTTGGCTCCTTCTTGCATCTTGTGAGGTAGTGGGGATATCATCTCCAACGCACTCAGCTTCTGATGGTTGCTCATTTATCCTGAATGTCACTTCATCTTCACCAACTTCGGATGAAACATCTAATCTTGACATTTTTAAGCTTGGGTTTGACTTTTGATTTGATTTGAAATGGTTTATTTCAAGCAATCAAGTAGAAATAATACACAATACAATCTTCAGTTATACATTCATACAGTAACTAATCAAACTTAGGATAATTAGACATATTAATAAATATTGCTTGAAAGGGAGTGGAAGGAAGCGAACTTATATAATCCCACCCCGTTATACTATAACCATTTTATTACATGATTTATCAAAATCCGGTTCCTAGTTTTTATCAGATAGAATTAAAAATCATAAGGTATTGATAAAGCACATGACAAAGATGAATTACTTGAATTATTTTGTAAAAATAACTATTTCAGAAATCAACATGGCAAATGCAGATCAGTTATCTAAAATATATGTTACTCATAAAAGTCATTCATATGATTAGAACATAATACTATATCAGTGTTTCGGAGATTTTCATAGTAAACTTTCATCAAGTATCAAAAGTTAAAAACATGTGCAAAATTACGTTACATTAGAAAAGATTTTTGAATCAATTTTGGAGCAAGTGAAGTAATATCATTAAACATCGATCAATGTAACCATTTTCAATAAGTGATTAATCATTTGTTTTCCTTTTTTTTAATTTTTAATTTTTTTATATTTAATAAGGTAATGCTGTAAGGGAGAGAAAAAACGAAACAAAAATAAAAATAAAAATAAAAGGGTCCATATTCTGTCGATTATCCAAGGTTGGCATATCTTCTTCTGCTGAAAAAACAGCTGATCTTCTGGGTTCAAAACAGTTTCTAGTCTCTTCCATGTTATGTCTGCAGACATTAGATAGAGGTCCATATCCTTCTTCAGCTGATATCAGCTCGGTGAAAGTTGAGGTCAAGTTGTCTGCAGGTCAGAAATCTCTGCTGTTGATTCAGGTGACGTCAGACAGATGGAGAAAGTGATGAATCCATGTGTCATATTTCTTGAAATTATTTGACTCTTTGGTTTATTACTCCATGTTGATTCAGACTACCGTGATCAAGCACTTCTCAAAATCCTTCATGGTGTTCACAACCAGAACCTTGGACTGGTCCGGTGGACCGAGTGGTTTGACGTAAATCCTGCAGCCTTTAACCCAAGTGTTCTCAATCTTCTTCTGCTTCCTGAGAAGCTGTGCATGTTTGGAGATTTCAGCATTCCTCCTGGTCAGATGGTCGTTCAGATAAACAGCAGAACCTTTCAGGTTCCTCCTGAGGTTCATCAGAGCTAGCTTGTGTTTGTGATTCACAAACCTGATGAGGATCGCTGGTTTATCCGTCTCCTTTCTCCTGGGGAGCAGGTGACAGGTCTCGATGGTATTGAGATCCAGGGAAATCCCTTTAGATGTGAGAAATGAATGTATTTGCTGATCGAGAGATTCTGCACCGCGCTCCGTATTAGCACTGCTAGCTACGCTAGCGCTAGCATTAGCATTAGCAGTGCTCGCTCCTGCTGTTAGCTTCGCTCCAGGCTTGATTGGTAATCCAGTGAGAATGACATTATTCATCCTTACTTGCTGTTCCACATCGTCCAGTCTTTTCTCCAGCATGTCGACCCGGTTTTCTCGTTGCTCGTTTTGAGCCCGAAATCTTCGGAACTCTTCCATCATGTCCATTAGTGGCGTTAGCTTAGCCGATACCTGATCCATAAAAGATTTAAGCGTTTCTTGAATGCTATCAAGAGCCTTTTTGAGCTCTTCATATTCCTGGGTTTTCTTAGGGGGCATGGTCAGTTCTCTTTTTGGAGAAAATCAACTTTTTAAGTAATTTAAAGATAGTTGTATCCGCAGAGAGGCACTCCACGCACCCTGTCCGTAACCCGGAACCGGAAGTTTACTGTGTTTTATAGATTAAAGTACTGATTTAGTTTTGTGTTTTGTAGCGAAAAATAGAAAAATGTTGGTTTAAATTACTGCACCTTTAACCTAACAGTACTGCAAAATGTCTTAATATTTTTCTAATGCAACGTAAAATATTGAACTGTGTGCAGTAAGCAACAATAAGTTGTCTTGAATAGGCCAAAATTACATCTAATTCCTGTTTACTCTGAATCACTAAATACGAACAATATACAGGTTACTTAGCATTGATAAAATTCACTATTGAACAAATCACTTTAACTTGAACAGGAAAAGAAACAAAGAATGATCTAAATCCCTTTGGTTAAACAGAAACGAAAAATATCACATCTTATTGCAGTCTCTTCTTAACCGTTATACTTTCTTATTCCAACTTTTTTTATTGAATTTTTAGAACATATTAACATACAGAGCATGTTTTCAAAAGGTAAACGTGTTTAGACGACAATACAGCTCGGTTTCCCCATTTCCCTCCCACCCCGAACAGAACATTCCCATATCCAGGTCATGCGTATACACACTCGCACACATACACATACAGACAGGGCATAATAGAGATCCAGTCTCTACTTATGTGCACATATACAAGAACACACGCACACACACACACACAAAAAAAATCATAATAAAATAAGAAGGGGGGGGGGGTAGTAAAAATTGTGAGGGGGGGTCAGTCAGTTTCTGCCTCTGGGAGCAATGTAAGAGTATCTACCAGTGATAAAAATGGATGCCATGTCTCTTTAAACTTACTTAGAGATCCTTTTAGTGAGAACCTCAGCTTTTCATGTTTCAGGTTATATAGCACCTCCTTTACCCAATAGTCATGTGAGGGGGGGTTGGGGAGCTTCCACCTAAGCAAAATCAATCGTCTGGCCAACAAGGTAGTGAATGCTAGAGCACGTGTGCAAGGTCCAGAGAGGTGTCAACCGCAAAACCAAAGATTGCGGACACTGGGTTAGGAAGTAGCCTTGTTCCATATGCCTGGCAGAGTGTTAAAAACATGTGTCCAGAAACGTCTTAATTTAGGACAGGCCCAAAACATAAGGGTATGGTTTGCTGGCGAGTGTCCACAACGGTTGCACTTATCAGAGATGGATGTGTTGATTCTGGATAGTTTTGCATTCGTGTAATGTATTCTGTAAATTACTTTGCACTGGATCAAGGCATGTCGGGCACATTTAGAGGACGAGTGTATCAACTTTAAGGCTGTATCCCATTGTTCTTTAGATAGTGTCATATGTAATTCCCCTTCCCAGGTGGTTTTCATGAAGGAAATTGACCTACTGACTATTGTGTCAATCATTCCAGTTAGGACTGAAATACAGTGTTTTTGCTGTGGGTCCACCTTCAATAAGGTATCTAAAAAGTTTCAGGGGGGCGGTTAGGGTAATGAAGGAATTTTTTCTTCACAAAATCTCTTGCCTGGAGGAAATGGAAAAAATGTGAGTTGGGTAAGTTATATCTGGCTGAGAGATTAGCAAAGGTTGAGAAGATATTGTTGGTATATAGGTCCTTGACTTTTTTAAGTCCTTTACTATTAACCGTTATACTTTCATATTAACTAATATTAATCAGAGTCCTTGATACAACATTCATCTTTAGGGAACCTGAAGTTGTTGCGTGATGTGCATTTGGCCGTCGCGGGGTGGCGCTGTTGTCCTTCTCTGCGCTGGCACCGACTTGTCTACCCATGAGAAGCAGAAGAGTTCTCACTGTAGCAGCCTCGCGGAATTAGCATGAACACAAGGTGTTTAAAACACACAAATTAATTATGACATTGATAATTCAATTATACAGTTCTCATGTGACACGTCAATCTATTTGCATGGATGAAGGTTTTCTTACAAATGTCACAGGAATAAGGCCTCTCACCTGTGTGAGTTCTCATGTGAATATTTAAGTGAGAAGGTTGAATAAAATATTTTTGACAAACTTTACAAGATTAAGGCCTCTCGCCTGTGTGAGTTTTCATATGATAGGTCAAATTCCTTAAGGAGACAAAGACTTTCTTACAAATATCACATGAAAAAGGCTTCTGAGCTGTGTGAGTTCTTATGTGGACTTTTAAGTCACTACCTGTAGTGAAACTTTTTCCACATACTTCACAAGTGAATGGCCTCTCACCTGTGTGAATTCTCATGTGAACTTTTAAGGAGGAATTTTGAGCAAAATGTTTTTCACAAACTTTACAAGAATACGGCCTTTCACCTGTATGAGTCCTCATGTGGATCTTTAAGTCTCTACTTTGCATGAAACCCTTTTGACATATTCCACAGGTAAAATGTCTTAAACTTGTGTGAGTTCTCATATGACACGTCAAATTTCTCAAGGAGGCAAAAACTTTCTTACAAATTTTACACGGAAAAAGCTTCTCAGCTGTGTGAGTTCCTCTGTGGGCTTTTAAGTCACTACTTGTAGTGAAACTTTTCCACATACTTCACAAGTGAAAGGCCTCTCACCTGTGTGAATTCTCATGTGAACTTTTAAGGAAAAATTATGAGCAAAATGTTTTTCACAAACTTTACAAGAATAAGGCCTTTAACCTGTGTGAGTCCTCATGTGACAGGTCAATCTATTTGCATGGATGAAAGTTTTCTTACAAATGTCACAGGAATAAGGCCTCTCACCTGTGTGAGTTCTAATGTGAATATTTAAGTGAGAACGTTGAATAAAACATTTTTGACAAACTTTACAAGAATAAGGCCTCTCGCCTGTGTGAGTTTTCATATGATAGGTCAAATTCCTTAAGGAGACAAAGACTTTCTTACAAATATCACACGAAAAAGGCTTCTGAGCTGTGTGACTTCTTATGTGGGCTTTTAATTTAGTGCTTTGAGAAAATTTTTTTCCACATACTTCACAAGTGAAAGGCCTCTCACCCGTGTGAGTTCTTATGTGGAAATTTAAGGAAGACCTATAATAAAACTGTTTTTCACAGACTTCACAAGAATAAGGCCTTTCCCCTGTGTGAGTCCTCATGTGGATCTTTAAGGTATTACTTTGCATGAAACCCTTTTGACATATTTCACAGGTAAAATGCCTTTCCCCTGTGTGAGTCCTCATGTGGATCTTTAAGGTATTACTTTGCATGAAACCCTTTTGACATATTTCGCAGGTAAAATGCCTTAAACTTGTGTGAGTTCTCATATGACAGGTCAAATTTCTCAAGGAGGCAAAAACTTTCTCACAAATTTTACACGGAAAAAGCTTCTCAGATGTGTGAGTTCCTCTGTGGGTTTTTAAGTCACTACCTGTGGTGAAACTTTTTCCACATACTTCACAAGTGAAAGGCCTCTCACCTGTGTGAATTCTCATGTGAACATTTAAGGAAGACTTATAAGATAATGGTTTTTCACAGACTTCACAAGAATAAGGCGTTTCACCTGTGTGAATCTTCATGTGGATCTTTAAGGCTCTATTTTCTATGAAACCCTTTTGACATAATTTACAAGTAAAATGCCTTTCACCTGTGTGAGTTCTCATGTGGATTTTTAAGACACTACTTTTAATGAAACTTTTTCCACATACTTTACAAGCGAAAGGCCTCTCACCTGTGTGAATTCTCATGTGAACATTTAAGCAAGAAGTTTGAGTAAAACGTTTTAGACAAACCTTGCAAGAATAAGGCCTTTCGCCTGTGTGAGTTCTCATGTGATAGGTCAAATTCCTTAAGGAGACGAAGACTTTCTTACAAATATCACACGAAAAAAGCTTCTCACCTGTGTGACTTCTCATGTGGGCTTTAAATTTAGACCTTTGAGAAATTTTTTTTCCACATACTTCACAAGTGAAAGGCATCTCACCCGTGTGAATTCTCATGTGGACATTTAAGTTAGACCTATGAGTAAACTGTTTTTCACAGACTTTACAAGAAAAAGGCCTTTCATCTGTGTGAGTTCCCATGTGTAAGGTCAAACTTTTTGCATAGAAGAATGTTTTCTTACAAATGTCACAGGAATAAGGCCTCTCACCTGTGTGAGTTCTCATGTGAATATTTAAGTAAGAACTTCGAGAAAAACCTTTTTGACAAACTTTACAAGAATAAGGCCTTTCACCTGTGTGAGTTCTCATGTGACAGGTCAATGCACCTGAACTGACGAAACCTTTGTTACAAATGTCACAGGAATAAGGCCTTTCACCTGTGTGAATTCTCATGTGGATTTTCAAGTAACCACCTATAGTGAAACCTTTTCCACATACATCACATTTGAAAGGCCTCTCACCTGTGTGAATTCTCATGTGATGGGTCAAATTTCTCAAGGAAATGAAAACCTTCTTACAGACTTTACAAGAATATGGCATTCCACCTGTTTGAGTCCTCATGTGGAGTTTGCCATTTGGTTCTGGTTTGGAGTCCATCTTTTCCTGATCATCCTCAGTGACCATGAAATCATCAGTCTCCTCCTTCAGTTCAAGCTTTTCTCCTTCTTCACTGATAACTTGCTCCTCTTGCTCCTCTTTGATGACTGGAAGCTCTGGTTTCTCTTCATCCAGACTGGAGCTCCTCTCCTGTTTCCAGAGAAGCTGCTCATCATCAGTCTCCACCTTATAGATGTTTTTCTCTGAGAGGTCTGCAGGAACAAAGATTCAGGAGGAAAAAACATCTGAAACATTAGATAATATGACCTTATTTCCTTTCCGACATAAAACATGAATGTATGCAATTCTATAATCACAGCATTTATTCATATTTTCCACAGTTTTGTTTCATAACAGATGCTCTAACATAATTAACACAAACAGTCACATGGAAAAGAAAGAGCAGCTCCTATAAAGAAGAACCAAACTGTTGTTCCATAAAACGTTTCTCATCTAAATGAACTCAAACATTTACATGATAACCTCTTTCATTTATGGCCAATGCTGTTTTCTCGGCCATTTTGTTCTTGTAAAAGTCATTTCTTAAAGATTGTAAATGAAGCTGCTGTGTGTAATCAGTCCATCTCTGTGTAATCAGAGCTAAAAAGCTTAGCTCCAGACCTTTTGCCATGTTGTGCAGGAACAACCAGGCGTGGCTCATTTGCGGAGCGTGATGTGTGTAGGAGTACAGAGATGCAGAGAAGCTGGTGGAGTCCACCACTCTGTAAATGACTGTCAAGAGTTTGGGTCTGATCGGGACAGCTAAAGAAAGCCAGTAGTAAATAGAGGACTGACAGGATTTCTTTAAAAAAACAAACAAAAAACAAACAGTCATACAGCTGCATTTTGGAACATTGTCAGAGTTTAACCAGGAAAAGTCCAGCTAAGAACTTAACACTGAGAGGACAAACAACAGAAGACTACAGAGGTGGAAAAGGTCAAACAAAGGATGTATGGGGGACTTGTGAGACAGTTTGTCTCAACTGAAGAAGGAAGAGGTGTATCTGTACCCATCTGCAAGGCAGAGAAATAGAGATGGAAGAATATAAAGCAGGTTACAGTGATCAAAGATTACTCAAAAAAACAAACAAAAGCTAAATATTTAGATATATAGTTGATATAGCTATAAGAAAAATATATCAAACTTTGGATGATTAAAAAATCAAAAGTAAAAGAATATACATGTAAATGTACTCTTAATCACAAGAAGACATATTTGTACATCAGTGGTCCCCACAACGGGCCGCGGACCGGTACCGGGACGCACAAAAAAATATAAATAACTTACATGACTTCCGTTTTATTTATTTAGGAATCTGAAAGATGTTTTATTTTGAAAAATTGCCAGATTCTCTGTTACATCTGTCTGTGTCACTCTTGACGCAGGCCAATTCGCTTGTCTCACTCACATGATAGGATAATGCTAAAATAAAACCCAGGAACTAGCAAAATGAATAAAAAACAAACATCTTTGGAAAGTTTCTCTGCCAAGTGGAGAAGGCACAGCCCAGAGACAGAAGAGGAGCCTTCCACTTCCAAAAGAAGAAAGCTACATTTGTAAGTATCAGGAGTCCTACTTAAAATACGAATTTATCCCAACGGGAGATTCCCTCGAACCATTCAGCATTGTGGTGAGCTGGATTTTCCATGCACTTATTTTGAAGGCATGTTTAAATGTTATAATAAAAGCGACCAGGGAGTGTTGTGGCCAGAGAGGACGTTGCTCATGTGCTCATGTCATAATTCGTGTTTATTGTTATTTTTAGAAATTACCACAGTTTTCATGCAAGTCATATTATTTTGTTGTATTGTAGTGTCGGTCACATGCAAGTTTGATCTGCTGGTATCACAGGGAATTAAATCAGTGGTCCCCAACCTTTTTGTCACCGTGGACCGGTACAACGCAAGACACATTTACCGCGGACCGGTCGGGGGGGGGGGGGGGGGGGGGGGGGGGGTGTTTGAGGTGCAGCGCCGCAGCGCAAGACAGATTTAACGTGGACCGGGGGTGGTATTTTCTCTTTAGTAATAGTAATAATAATAATAATAATAAAGAAGTTTGTTTTTTGCTCATTTTGGTTGTTTGGGTTTAATTTTAGTGGGGTTTATCACCTGATGTTTGGTGTCGCGACTTTGACGTGCGTTAAGTGTGACAGATGTAACAAAGTGAATCCGGTCACTTTTCAAAATAAAACGTTTTTGTCGGAAACAAAAACAATAAAATGGAAATTATTTTTTCTTTCTTTGCGTCCCGGTGCCAAGTGTCCCGCGGCCCGGTACCGGTCCGCGGCCCGGTGGTTGGGGACCACTGAATTAAATCATTCCCCTTTGCCAGTTTTGGTCAAAACAGGGTTAAGCACGGGTGTTTCTTTTTGCCTACGGTTCCTTTCATCTGGCAGTTACGTTGTTTCACCCTTAGTTAATTCTTCCTGTTGTGTTTACTTCTTTTTAGCACCATGAGTGTGGGAAGGGGAGAGGATGATGTCACCTGTGCGATGTATAATGTTTTACGTGTCAAAATAAAAGCGCAGCATAGGTCTTATCACGTGTCTCCGCCTTTATTGCAGCGTTGCTGCTAGGGTTGGGCGATGTCCCTTATGTCCCTAAACATTTTACCCGGTATTTCAAACATTACTGCGCATGTGCGATTGATTCATTCCGACCGAAAACATGACCCATGTGAACGTTTATTATAATCGGAAAAAGTTATTCTAGGCACATGTACACGGGTGAAATCGACTATGACCATTAATGTGATCAAAATATTTTGCACATGTAACCGCGGCTTATGGTGTCGACTCGCAGTGTGGTGGGGGGCGTGGCATCACAATGGTGTCTCTCCATTATAATGCCAGTCAGCCATCGCCAATGGTATCCGCCATTGGCACAACCCTAGTTGCTGCAGTGTGTGTCCGCCACATTTAGTATCCTGGTCCGTGAGAACTTTGCCAGACATCAAACCGGTCCATGGCGCAATAAAGGTTGGGGACTGCTGCAGTACATAACTATTTTATTTTTACAATATTTTTTTCTTTCACATAGTTATCATAATATGATTCTAATGGGAGTTATTTATACTTTACCAGTTCAAGTTCAGGTAATTTATCAAATCTATAAAGTCCCACTCCAATCATGTCTATCTATTGTAAAAGCGTTCCCAGTAGTCATTTAATTATGATTATGCCATTTTTAAGGGGAAAATAAATGAAAAAATAACCTTTGTTGTTTTCTAGGACATAGTTTCTGGGCGGGTACTAAGCCATTGTTCATTTCACATCATCCCTTTGTTTACACTTGGCTTACAGCCCTTCAAAACCCCAACCTAATATTAATGGTTCAACAAAAATGGTGAGCCATATCGAAGCTATCCAGCCGAACAGTTTTGATCCAGATTCCAGCTCAGACTAGAAAAACAAAGACGTACATTAGATATATTTGTAAACAAGTGGACACATCAGAATGGAGTGGCACAGTGAGCTTGTGATTGTACTGATTGTAGTTTGTATGTAACAAGTACAAGCTTTTTCAAACAACAGTATTTCATCTGCTCTTGATTCACCACAATTTCCAAATACTCAGAAACACAGTTTCTTTGGTACAAGTAATAAAAACATGTCTTAAAAAAACCTTAGTCTCATTATCCAGACATTAAGCAAATAGAAATAATTGTAGTAATTGTAATTGACCTAAAACAGGAAAAGTTTACTTTTATTTCATGTCTGACCGTGAGAAAAAAAAGCGTATGTGTGTTTTTATATGGTGTATGTAAACTTCTGGTCTCAACTGTACATTGTTTTCCATCTGGCTTACTTGACTTTTTGAAGTTCTCTAGGTTGTATTACTTGCAGACCATGTTTAACAGGGTCCTTGTCCTTCTGGAAGATGTTATAAGTATAACTGAGTAAGATGAGATCAAGCTGTCTGCAGGTTAGAACTCTCTGTTGCAAATCATGGTCACAGCTGACTTTTTAGAATTAAGGAAGATCTCTGATGTAGGCCTGGGCGATAAATCGATTGAATGAATTAATTTGAATTTTTTGTTACGGGCGATTTTAAAAATAATATTCTGACCACGACTCCTGCTGCCTCATCTTCTTCTCCGTGGATAAGATGGGGTTTGTTAATTTATTTAAAACCTTAGACTCCAGATATCTTGAGCTACCTTGAGCTACTCTCAAGGTGAATGTTTGTCTCGTTTTAGTCTAGACTACAAAGTGTGACTTAAAACACAACTGGGACTTTAAGTAAGTAACCTTTTTATTTTGAACAAGTGAAAACAAGTGTAGAATAACAAAATAAGACAAAAATTATATAAAACAATAGAAAATTATATAAAACAAGAAAAGACAAAATTATATAAACAACACAAGTCCAAAAGGGAGTGAGAAATTTTTTTTATACTTAACTTTGATTCCAAGAGTGTTCATTTATTTATAATTCATCCCAGAAATGGGGGTTACATTTGTTTTGCATTTGATTAAAAGCAGAATTTTCTTTGAGTTTTCTGCCGTTTGTACATATTGCTTTCGTTAAGTTGGGTGCGGTGGGCCATAGCAATTTTCTTAAAATGACAATTTATTGTTTTAAATACCTTCTTTTTTTTGCTCAGTCTTCTGTGACCAAGCTCTTCTTGAAGTCTTTCATGTGGTTGATTACCATGACCGTGGCCAGCTCTGGTGGTCCGTTTAGTTTGATGTATATTTTTACAGTTTCTCACCCAGGTGTTCTGGATCTTTCTACTTTTTCAAATGTCGGACTTTTCTGGCAATTTCTACATTCCTCTTGGTCAGATAATTGTTCATAATATTACCCCTCCTATTATCTTTGGGGTCAATTTGACACCAATTCAATGTTTGTCATTAAAAAATAAATAATAGTTAACCTTTTTATTTTTACTTCAGATTTAATAATTTTTCCTAATTTGACGGGGACAAGCGATTAAGCAGAAAATTATCATGATGATAATTTTTTTTAATGTGCTAAGCACATATTGTGAGGTATCGGGGCCTGGGGGGGGTTTGTTCTGCTTTTATTTTTTGTTACCTTCAGTTCTCACGTGTCCTCTCATTCCAGGTGTCATGATTCCTCCCCAGTGTAATTCTCCCTCCCAGTGTCATCACCTGTTCTCCCTGATGTGCGGACCTGTTTGTATTTGTTAATCTGTCCTTATGTTTATAGTCTGCGTCTCCCCTGCACTTGTTGCAAGATTGTTTTGTGCATTTTCTCAGCATTACGAGTACTTGTGTCATTCGAACAGTCCTACTAATTAAATTTGGACATTATTTTGAGAAGACATGCGTCCTGCGTTTGTGTCCACACGGCAACCCTGATATTACAATCCAGCCAAAATGGACACAGCGGACGCAGAAATCTCACGAGCGGCTCCCACCAGCCAGGAGAGGATCATCCGTCATCAGGTGGAACAGATGAGTCTTCTTCACCGAGGTCTGCAGGAGATGTCCACTCGCCATGAGCAACAGCTGGCTGCAGTCAGAGAGCGGGTCGAGCTGCTAGCGGAGCAGATCCAGCATCCTTCCTCCTCCACTTTGGTGCACACAGTTCCGACCCAGACATCCCTAGCTCCCGCTGTTCAGTTGGCCCGACCAGAGAGGTTTTCTGGGGACTCCGGTGACTGTCGGGCGTTCATTACACAGTGTGAGCTCCACTTTGAGCTGCAGGCTGTCAACTACCCCACGGATCGATCCAGAGTGGCTTTCGTTATTTCTCACCTCACCGGCAGAGCCGGAGCGTGGGCCACTGCGGAGTGGTAACGTGGAGCAGCCACCTGCGCATCTCTCCCAGTTTTCCTCAAGGCCTTCACCCAGGTGTTCCAGCACACAAAGAAGAGAGGCAGCTCGGGCGCTGATGCGGCTGAGACAGGGGAGACGGTGGGTGGCGGATTAGGCCATAGAGTTCCGGACCCTCGCGTCAGAGAGCGATTGGAACCTTGCTGCGCTCACAGACACTTTCCTGGAGGGACTTTCTGAGGAGCTGAAGGATCATCTCGCTCCTTTGGATTTACCATCATCCCTGGAGCCCCTCGTCGCCCAGGCGATCAGGCTTGACAACAGGCTGCAGGATCGTAAGGGGGATCGCCGGCTGGAGACTTTTCATCCCAGTTGGTACTCCAGTGACAACGCCCCACATAATTCACCTGCTCCTTCCGCTGCTTCCACAAGACTTCCAGCACCTCCGTTGGAGGAGCCGACACAGCTGGGTTGTGAGATTCTGTCACCCTCTGAACGTCAACTGCGGAGGATGGCAGGTGAGTGCTTTTACTGTGGTCAGCGGGGTCATTTCTGCAGGGGTGGCCCAAAACATCACTGCTCATTATTACGAGTTGGTACTCTTGCTGGTGGTGGTCAGGTGCCCAAGACTTCCGGATCTACTTCTTGTTTTCTAGAGGGTCAAATTATGTTTAAGGGTGGGGGAATTCGTGTTCGGGCCTTAGTAGACTCTGGATCTGAGCAGAACCTCATGGATGCCGAGCTGGCCAAGCAGGCTGGTTTTGAGACTAGTTACTGCCTCGCCCCTTGCAGGTTATCTCCCTTAATGTTGAGACTGTTGCCGCTGTAGACCAGGTCACTGGGCCAGTTCACCTAATTATTTCTGGAAATCATCATGAGCACACCCGGTTTTTCCTGTTCAAGTCCTCTCATAATCCAGTTGTTTTAGGGTTTCCCTGGCTCATGACACACAATCCTGTGATAGACTGGTCATCCAACCGGATCACCGGTTGGAGTAATAACTGCCACAATGCCTGCTTGCGTTCAGCTCGGTCTCCAGGAGTGGACACCGCAGCCCCTGTAGGGCAGCCGCCCTCACCTGACCTCTCCAAAGTTCTGTTAGATTATCATGATTTAGGAGAGGTATTTTCTAAATTCAGAGCTCTCTCATTACCTCCTCACAGACCCTATGACTGTGTCATAGAATTACAGCCCGATGCTTCTCTGCCTAAGAGCCAGCTTTTCAGCCTGTCAAGACCGGAGAGGGAGTCAATGGAGCAGTACATCCATGACTCACTGAGCTCAGGTCTTATCAGACCCTCTTCATCCCCTGTTGGGGCTGGTTTCTTTTTTGTAGGGAAGAAGGATGGTACCCTCCGCCCTATCGTGGATTAAATAACATCACCATCAAGAACCGTTATCCCCTTCCCCTCATGAACTCTGCTTTTGAGGCATTGCAGGAGGCCAGGGTCTTCACTAAGTTGGATTTACGCAATGCTTATCACTTGGTGCGCATCAGGGCTGGTGATGAGTGGAAGACTGCATTCAGTACTCCACTTGGTCACTTTGAGTATTTAGTTATGCCTTTCGGACTTTCCAACGCCCCCGCAGTGTTTAACGATGTGCTCCGGGACTTCCTTCATCGCTTTGTGTTTGTTTACTTGGATGACATTCTTATTTTTTCCAGGGATCCCGGCGAACATAGGCGTCATGTTCGTCTGGTTCTCTAGCGGCTGCAGAAAAATGCGAGTTTCACTCCCCCTGTGTTTCTTTTCTGGGTTTTGTTGTTGCAGGCGGGGAGGTGCGACCTGATCCCACGAAAGTGAGCGCGGTTGTTGATTGGCCCACTCCTGTTAACCGCAAACAACTCCAGCGGTTTTTGGGGTTTGCCAATTTTTTTACGACGTTTCATAAGAAACTACAGTTCTGTAGCTGCGCCCCTCACAGGTCTGACCTCCACCTCCTCACCCTTTCGTTGGACGGAAGCTGCAGATTTGGCCTTTCGTAAACTTAAGCAGCTCTTTACCTCTGCCCCTGTCCTGGCTCAACCCGACCCCTCCAACCAGTTCAGAGTGGAGGTAGATGCTTCTGACACTGGGGTGGGGGCAGTATTATCTCAGCGGGTGGGTGCAGACAACAAACTTCATCCTTGTGCGTTTTTCTCACGTCGGCTTACTCCGGCTGAGGGGAATTATGATGTCGGAGATAAGGAACTGCTGGCCATAAAGCTTGCGTTGGAGGAATGGAGGCACTGGTTGGAGGGGGCAGTTCAGCCGTTTGTGGTCTGGACGGATCATAAGAACCTGTCTCCGGTCTGCAAGATGGTTAAATCCTAGGCAGGCGCGGTGGTCCTTGTTTTTTACCCGGTTTGACTTTGTAGTTTCTTATCGCCCTGGCTCCAAGAACGTCAAACCGGATGCCCTGTCCCGGCAACAGGAACCTGATGTGGGGAACCAGCAGCCTGCGACTGTAATACCTACCTCCTGTGTTCTGGGTGCACTCTTTTGGCAGCTGGAGCGGGACATAAAGGCTGCACAAAACCATGAACCAGACCCTGGAAGGGGGCCTCCTGACAGACTTTTTGTGCCTAGGGCCGTAAGGAGTCAGGTCCTTCAGTGGGCTCATGCTTCTCGTCTGACCTGCCACCCGAGAGTCCGCAGAACCATCTCCTTTCTGCGTCGCCGGTTCTGGTGGCCCAGTCTGGCTGACAACACCAAAGAGTTTGTTTCTACCTGCACGATCTGCGCTCGGAACAAGGTCCGTAATCGTCCACCTGATGGACTTCTTCATCCCTTGTCAGTGCCAAGCCGCCCGTGGTCTCACATAGCCCTGGACTTTGTAACCGGCCTTCCCCCCTCTGCTGGTAAAACTGTAATAATGACAGTTGTGGACCGTTTCTCTAAAGCGGCCCACTTTGTGGCCTTGAACAAACTGCCCTCTGCCGCTGAGACTGCCAAACTTGTTATGACCCAGGTGTTCAGGTTGCATGGCATTCCAGTGGACATGGTGTCGGATCGGGGTCCACAGTTTATTTCTCATCTGTGGAAGGATTTCTGTGCAGCTTTCGGTGCCACCGCCAGCCTCTCCTCGGGCTTCCATCCCCAGTCTAATGGTCAGGCCGAGAGGACCAACCAGGACCTAGAGGTGGCCCTCCGGTGTGTCTGTTCTCACCGCCAGACCTCCTGGAGCTCCCTGCTTCCTTGGGCTGAATACGCCCACAACTCCCTAACCTCGTCTGCTTCGGGTATGTCCCCTTTTAAATGTTCCCTGGGCTATCAACCCCCGCTGTTCCCTGAGCAGGAGAAGGAGGTGGCAGTCCAATCAGTCCAAAATCTTTACCGCCGCTGCAGACGTATCTGGAGGGAGGCTCGCGCTGCCCTGCTTCGCTCATCGGCTTCAAACAAGAGGCTGGCTGATCGGCGTCACATACCAGCACCTACGTACTTACCTGGGCAGTCCGTCATGCTATCCACAGCCAATATAAAGCTCCGGACTGAGTCAAAGAAACTGTCACCCAAGTTCACCTTTTTCTCTCCAGTTCACCATTCACAATCTCGTTTAGATTATTTATTAGTCAGTAACTCTCTTTTGAAAGAAATTAAAAGTTCCCACATTCATCCCATTATTATCAGTGACCATGCACCAGTTTCTGTAACTATTTCAAGGGAAGTACCCACACCCTCGGGTTCAACCTGGAGGTTTAATACTCCTCTGTTAAAAGACCAGGAATTTATTGAATTCTTTAAAAAAGAGTGGGCAACATTCTTAGAATTCAACAATACTTCTGAAATATCACCAAGTATTCTTTGGGAAACAGCAAAAGCAGTCAGGAGAGGGAAAATCATCTCTTATTCAACGCATAAAAAACGCAAAGAGAAAGCAGATTTATTAGAACTAGAAGATAAAATCAAAACCCTGGAGACTGCTTATGCTGCTTCTGCACAGGAACACATACTGGGCGACCTGAAAAATGTAAAGCTGCAGTTAAATGACATCATCAATAAACAAACACAATTCCAGATACAAAGGCTTCGACTGGAAAGATATGAAAACTCAAATAAATCTGGCAAATTTCTAGCTAATCAGATTAAAATTAATAAAGAAAAATCAACAATTACTTTTATTATGGACCAAACAGGGAATGTCACCCATGACCCGGTAAAAATTAATAATGCGTTTAAAGACTTTTATCAAAACTTATACACTCCACAGATCAATCCATCAGAACAAAGCATCAACTCATTTCTCAACAATGTAAACCTGCCCAGGTTAAACGAAGATCAAATCACAAGTTTAGACTCTCCGCTCTCGTTGTCTGAGCTTCATGAAGCTCTGTTACTTATGCCTAACAGCAAAGCACCAGGACCCGACGGCTTTCCTGCAGAGTTTTATAAAGAATTCTGGGAACAACTGGCACAAACGTTTTATAAAACGTTAACATTTATCAATGAAAGCCAATCTCTACCACCTAACATGAACTCCGCCAACATTATCCTTCTTCTAAAACCAGAGAAAGACCCCACGAGTCCTTCAAGCTATCGCCCCATTTCTTTAATCAATGCAGATGTAAAAATTATCTGCAAAGCACTAGCACAGAGAATAGAAAAAGTCACTCCTCACATAATTCACTTTGATCAAACTGGATTCAACAAAGGCAGACACTCGGATGACAATGTCCGCAGACTCGTTAACATAAAAGACTTTGCCACCATCAAAAACCAGGAAATGAACATACTATCATTGGATGCTGAAAAAGCCTTTGATAGAGTAAATTGGAAGTTCCTCATTGCTGCCCTCCATAAGTTTGGGTTTGGAGAATCCTTCATCAATTGGATATTATTTAACCTGGGCATATTATATAGAACTAATAAACAGACTTCCAACAGGTTTTTTCTTGAAAGAGGAACTAGACAGGGTTGCCCACTCTCCCCCTCTCTTTTTCCAATATTTATCGAGCCTCTAGCTTCAGCAATAATACAGAATGAAAGTATTAAAGGAATTAAAACCAAACACAGCCATCATAAAATTAGTCTATATGCAGACGACATATTACTGTTTTTAAGAAATTCACGTTCTGTAGATGAAACAGCAGCAACCATTAATGAATTCTCCTCCATATCAGACTACTCCATTAATTGGAATAAATCTGTTTTATTACCACTGAACAGTAATGTGGAGCAAGGACTCACAATACCAGTTAAATCAGGCAATATCAAATATCTAGGTATTTATTTTTCCCCCAAATTATCAGAACTGGTGCAGTTAAACCACACCCCGTTACTGAAAAGCATACAGGACGATCTAACACGCTGGGTTAACCTGCCTCTGTCCCTCATGGGCAAAGTAGCCACAGTTAAAATGAAAATCTTACCTAAAGTTAATTATCTCTTCTCGACGATTCCCATACAACCGCCACTAAAATGGTTCAAAGCATTAGACTCATCCATATCAAACTTTTTATGGAACAATAAACCTGCAAGAATTAGTCTAAAAACTTTAAAATCTGCAAAAAGCCGTGGAGGCTTAGAATTACCTAACTTCCACAAGTACTTTCTTGCAAATAGATTACGATACATCTTAAAATGGTTCAAAGATAATCCAGAAACCAACTCATGGTTAGACTTGGAACAGGCGTTATGTGGGAAGATCAACCTGTCAGATCTACCGTTTATTAGCCAAACAGTTAAAAAACAGGACTGTTTCAAAAGTATTAATATAAACGCCACTTTAACAGCCTGGTGGGAATTTCTAAAAATATCTAACTCGTCAATCCAACCGTGCAGAATGACACCCATCTGGAACAACCCAGACATCCTCATAAGCAAAAAGATGAATCACTTCCCAGCTTGGCAAGCAGGGGGCGTGACGTTTCTAGAGCACTTAATTATTGACAGAAGATTCATAACTCCCCAGGAACTACAAGACAAACATGGAATAAATAACTTCTTGGAATATCAGCAACTTAGTCTATTATTACTAAAAAGTTTAAATACAGAGACAACGATTTAAAGCTACCAGAGGTAGTTACCGCTCTGATTGACTTTTCAATGAACAAAACTCTCTCCAAAATATACAAACCTTTATGTAATTTAGATAATAATATTTGACTTCGGCGGTGGGGGGTGCGTGGTGGGGGGGTTGGGTGGTGGTCCGGCTTGGCTTGGGGGGGTGGTCTCTTTGTCCGTGCTGGGGGGGGGTCGGCGGGGGGTCCTGCTCGGGTGGGGGGGGGGGTAGGTCCAGCGGCGCTGGATGGGCTGCCCGTCTACACCTGGGGCTGGGATCAACCCTTCCCTGGCTCTGGGGCGGGGCGGGGCAACCCTCTTGTGGCCCCCGGTCGCTCTGGGCGTCGCCCGCTGCGGGGTCTTGGGGGGTGTAGGGGGGGGTCTGTCGGCCCTGTCTTGTGGGGGGGCTTTCCGGGGGGGGGGCACCATGGGTACGGGACCTTGGGGGTTTGACGGGTCGGGGTCTCCGCTGGTGGCAATCGGCGGTTGCCCCGGCCGGTTGGCTGCCTTGGTCCCGTCGAGGCCTGACCAGAGCTCCCTCGGGGCCGGCGCCTGGGGGTGGGGGCCTGGGCTTGCTCCGGGGGGGCGGTGCTTTCTGGCTCCTCTCTCTCTGTGTGGGGTGGGTCGTGCTGGGCCAGGGGCGTCGGTGCCTCGGGGGATGGGGCCCCGAGGCTGGGGGACCTTGGCCCTATGCTGGGGGGGGGGCTGGGGGACGGCTGTTTGACCACCGGGAGACAGTCTACCAGCTGTCCCCAACTCACCCCCTTCCTCATATAATCTCATATTAGGGTGAGGGGGTGGGGGGTTTAGCCTGCGATGCGCTTTGGGGGGGGCTACCTGGCAGAGGTCCCCCTCCCATGGTTGCTGTATGGAATGGGCCCCCCCTCTCTCGGTTTTATTTGTACCTTAGACATGTAGGGCCCTTGGTAGGGGGGGTGCTTGGACATCACTGCCAGCAAGCAGTAGATGTTCTCCTAGCACCCTACCCGCCAATTTTAACCGCACCGTAGACATTTAGTGACCCTTGGTGGGGAGGGTGAGGGGACATTACTGTGAGTAATCAGGGAATGTCCTCTCTGTGCCCTACCCACCAATTTTAACTGTACCCCCCTAGTACACACACCTTTTACTCCTCATAATATGCATTCAAACACAAAAACCCATACATGCATACATACAGCCTCACGAACACACGCACACACATTATGCAAGGAAGGTGGGTCCAAGGTCCATCTGTCCCCTACCCCATCCCTGGTGGGGGAGTATCCCCCCACCAGGGATGGGGTAGGAAACCGCCCAGGAAACCGGCACCCAGGGGACACGGCGGCCGTGTCCCCTGGGTGCCGGTTTCCTGGGCCCGGCGGGGCTCTCTCTGCGCAGGGAGGGGGTTCACATTACACCTGAGCCGGGGGTGTCCGTTTCCCTGTGGGGTGGGTTCGGGTTTCTGCCCCTGGGCGCTGGGCCCCCGCCCACATTCCAACTGTGGCCAAGCCTGGTCGGGCCATGTTAACAACACCCCTTGCGGGCCCCCCTTTTCTCCGGGGTGCCCCCCTCCTGGGCAGGGCCGGCTGTCCCCTGCCTTGCTCCTTCCTGGACCAACCGTAGACCGGGTGGGTGGCTGCCTGGAGCGCAGAGCGGGTCTCCCTTGGGGGGTCCTGGCTCGTACCTGGGGTTGGGGCGGGGGGATACCCAGATCTCCTGGGTGGTGATGAGGTGCTCGTCTGGGGCTGTGGGCGCTCTTCTCGGGTGGGGCCCTGCGTTGGGCCCTCCCGGCGCGGCGGGGGGGCTGCTCCCCTGGTTGGGCTTGGGCGGCGCTCTCTTCCACCCGTGCCTCCCTGCTCTCTGGCTCTGGGGGCCTCGTGGTGGTCCTGCTGGCCCTGGCCTGGGTGGCGGATGTGATCGCCCGAGGGGTGGTTGTTCTCTGCCTGATGCCGGGTGGCGTTGGGAGTTCTGGCTGCCGCTGCTGTTGCGGCGGGAGTCTTGGTGTGGGGATGGCTGGTCACCCTCCCTCCTTCTTTTCACATTCCACCATCTATTTAGAAGAACATAAACACTCACCTGAGCACAGGTGTTAGCTCACCTTTACACTAATAGTTTGCATGATTGAATGAATGAAATATTTCACACTAGTTGGTTTAAAGGCATGAGTATGCGTGTGTGAACAATATCTGTATTGCGTGCATGTTTTGTGTACATGTTGACATGTGGACACCTTTGCAGTTAACAGGTGTGTTTATGACATCTGAATGTGTGTGTGGCCAGGCCCCGCCCTTTGAGATTTGTAGTACACTTGAGCCTTACTGTAATGATAAACATCCAGTAAAGTTGTTGCTTTAGGCTGCTTCATGGTTCTACCCCCCCCCCTCCTATTATCACCCTCCTATCCCCCCTCTTCTCTAACATCCCTCTCTCTTCTTCCCTCCTTTCCTTTTCAGTCCGGTCCAGCACCAAAGATTTTCAAACATGATGGAATTTAATAAAGTTTGGCCTCAACTACAAAAGGGGTTTACTCAGACATACCTGGTTTGTATGAAGATTAATAACCCCTGTTGTTAAAGTAAAATATGTCCAACACAAGAGGCCCTCAGCTCTAATCTGTTTGCCCAGCTGTTGGACAGGACAAGTTAAATAAAAAAAAAAAAAGAAACTGTCACCCAAGTACATTGGCCCTTTTGAGGTGGTGAAGGTCATCAACCCTGTGGCAAGGACGCTGCGCATTCACCCTGTCTTCCATGTTTCACAAGTTAAGGCACATGTCACGAGTCCGCTGCAACAGTCTCCCCCTCCACCACCTCCTCCACGTCACATTGATGGTCAGCCTGTTTACGATGTGCATCGCCTGTTGGATGTCAGGCGGCGGGGAAGGGGTTTTCAGTACCTAGTGGACTGGGAGGGATACGGGCCAGAGGAAAGGTCCTGGATTCCATCCTCCTGGATTCTGGCTAAGACACTCATCCGGGACTTTCATAGGCAGAATCCGGATAAGCCTGGCGGTGCGCCCAGTGGCGCCCCTTGAGGGAGGGGTACTGTGAGGTATCGGGGCCTGGGGGGGTTTGTTCTGCTTTTATTTTCTCCTTCTGGGGGAGGATCCCTCCTTCATGTGGGCACCCCTGAGGTTTCTTCATTTTTTTCCGGAATCCGGTTTTTTAGGAGTTTTTCCTTACCGCGAAGGGGGGTCTAAGGGCAGGGATGCCAGTATAGCTTAGTCAGTTTGTTAGTTTATTTTAGTATTTTCCTATTGACTCTTTGTATTCATGATCCTTTTGAGTTCATGTTTTACTTCAAAGCCCATCGAGACGACTGTTGTTGTGATTTTGGGCTATACAAATAAAATTGAATTGAATTGAATTGAATTTTGTTACCTTCAGTTCTCACATATCCTCTCATTCCAGGTGTCATGATTCCTCCCCAGTGTAATTCTCCCTCAGTGTCATCACCTGTTCTCCCTGATGTGCGGACCTGTTTGTATTTGTTAATCTGTCCTTATGTTTATAGTCTGCGTCTCCCCTGCACTTGTTGCTGGATGGTTTTGTGCATTTTCTCAGCATTACGAGTACTTGTGTCATTCGAGCAGTCCTACTAATTAAATTTGGACATTATTTTGAGAAGACATGCGTCCTGCGTTTGTGTCCACACGGCAACCCTGACACATATGGCAAACATTGGTGTTCCTTGGGGGTCAATTTGACCCCAGGCTGTTTTAGCTTTGTAAAACTTGTCTGTCTCTGTGTGTGACCTAACATCACAACACCTGCAGGTGCAGACTTGATACTTTTGAGTTGGTACATAACAGGGGGGTGGGGAAAAAAAAGATTCCCACCAGAACTTTGATATTTCTCGTGTGTGGTGTGAAATCCTGCCAAAATGAGGAAGCCAGTGTAGGCTTGTGAGTTGATCACATCTAAGTCTTTCCACCCACACATGGCTCCCCTCTAAAATTATAATCTCAAGTAAAATATTTTCAATTGACGTTTATATTTGTTATATTTATATTATAATGTTGAACTGTAACACTTGAAGGTCACTTTACTTTGCTGAACGTCACTTTGCTGCTGCCGCAGACAACAGAATTTCCCCATTGTGGGATAAATAAAGTTTTTATCTCATCTCATCTCACAAATGAAGAGCTCAAATAATGACTTTGTCTTCAACATTACTGACTGTGTGTCTGGTGGGACACACTCTTAGCAAGAAATATGTCTGCAAGGAGAAAGCACAAACTCTGCACATCCTGTGTACAGTAATGCAGACTAAAAGCTCTACTCTGGGCATAAAGAACAGTTCCATGTTCTGATTATCTGAATTATATTCTCATTATGATTTCCTGTTTCACATAAAAACGTTTTTTTTAAAAGGGGGAAAAAACTTTAACTGCCACTGCCGGTCCCAATCCCGGATGACAACAGAGGAGGGGTAAGTGAGACTTTACAGTGACTAACCACAAATACGTCACAAAAAAGGAGATAAAAAAAAAAGAGTACATAAATATGTTCATAAAAGGAAAGGGGGTCACTAACATCAGCCAATATGCTATATTCTGTGTGAGTCATGAATGTGCTCCCCAGACTAGAAATGGTTTGGATGAAAACTGTTTGATATCCACAAACTCCAAAACTAAAAGTTTGACCTGATGGTGGCACTACAGCAAAGGTCATATAATCACCAAAACCAATAGGGTTCAAACTCTTGTATTAATGATGTCAGTAAATTAGAGAAGATTTATATTTAAACTTTTTAAAATACATTCATTCTAATTTAAAAGTTTGGCCGGATGGTGGCGCTAGAGAACAGGTCAACCCACTTATCTATTTCTTCATCAAGGGGTTATTTATGTATTCAACAAATTAAAAATGTGCCTGACACAAAAAAAACTTGGTTAACAATTTTATGCAAATCATTTTCTGAAGGCAAATATCCCTGGGGTCAAATTGACCCCAAGGGTGAAATATCTGAGTAATATTTGAGGATAATACGAGGGTTACGTTTATTTCCTTTTTTTCATTAGAGCAAGTTTGTGTTTTCGATTAATGAACCTTGATCGCTGGTTCTTCAGATTCTTTTCTCTTGAGAACTAGGTGGTTGTCTTGGTTTATGTAAGGAAATCCGTTAGGAACTGAGAAAGTTGTACACAGAGTTGCCATCCAGGTCACTGGGATTGGGCATACTGTTAGCATTAGCTGCACTAGCCTTTGAGCAGGGTTTAATCTGTGATCCCATCATAATCACATTGTTCAACTTGAAGTTTTCCAAGACATCCACACATTTCTCGAGTACATCGTTCATGATTGCTTAATGGCGCAATGGGTCTATTTTATAAAGAAGACGCTCAGAATACTAAGCCGGACCACTCAGTGTAAACGAGGAATGTCAGTTACCTTCTCAACACTGATGACATCAAAGTATGTGCTAACAGCAAGCGAGACATTGAATCTTTAATCCCCACAACCAGGATCTACAGAACTGACATCTACATGTCAATCAAGCTTGAGAAATGCAGTCAGATGAAGACAAAAAGGGGTAAAGTAGCGGTAGGTGAAAAAGAAGGGTTCCCACTTCCAGAAGGAACAATAGCAGACATTGAGGACAGTTACAAGTATCTTGGACTACAACAGGCAAATGGCAACATGGACAAGACAATAAGGAAAGACAGCCAAATACCTCCAATGAATAAGGCAAGTCCTGAGAAGCCAACTTAACAGCAAGAACAAGACCAGGGCAATGAACAGTTATGCACTGCCAGATATCAGATACCCTGCAGGAATAATAAGACTGCCAAAGGAAGAGATACAGACCATGGATGTTAAAACATGTAAGCTCCTCACCGTACATGGAGGGTTCCATCCCAAATCAAGAACCCTGAGACTGTATGCTAGAGATGTTCACTTTAGCCGTGCATGCTGTCACTGAATTCACCAGATTTCCTGACAGAACACTGATAAACTTGTGTGGGTTTTTAGTACCCAAGTTTTTACTGGTCCTGTTCCACAATAAGTAGAATCAACACGGTGACGTCACAAATACTAACAGAAAAGTTTCAACAATATTGACAAAAAGTTTATACTTTTTCCATTTCGGTCTAATATAATTGCTATTCGTTATTTTAGTTTATTACTTTATTTATTTTATTTCCCAACTCATGATTCATCCGCGACGATCCAGTATAAACTGAGGGAAGTGAATTTTAACAAAAAAAGTAACAAACAAAATAGAAAAGAAGTTGTCCAATCCCACACTTGATTAGTCAAGTGGACTGGCGGAACGCGGACTTACAACTTTGTGTTTGGTTTGAGGGGAAGAGGGGGGGGGGTGCTTTTTACATGAGCGGTATGTGTGGGAGATTTAGGACTGCGATCCATCCCGCAGCTCTAGGTGAACGAGCTACCGAACTCAGAACCAGGTCTAAAAGTGTGTGTCTCAGAACACAGCTCGGATCGTCAACACACACCGGTGTGAGCTTCAAAGCAGAAATGTCGCTCAGTCCTTAGAAACCGTTCAAACAATCACGTGGATTCGAGTCGTGTCCCGACTAAATAAAGGCTGATGTTATTCCTACATGTTTAAGTGCAACCAAGATGCAGATTGCAGCACCACTCAAAGCTAATGTTGTTAGCCCGTGTTAGCATACTGCTAATCCTGGCTTCTTTCCGGCTCCGTTCTTCAGCAGAAAAAGCACTGACCACACGGATTAAAAATAAAACGATGAGCGAACAGGCGCTTCATAAAAACCGTAACATTAATAAAAGCACGTTTAAGGCCCGTACACACCGGGACGAATATTCGCCAGGCGTTATTCGCCAGCGTTTTTCGCCACGTCTTTTGTGTTCACACCCAGGCGATTTTCGCTGACGATGAGCCGAGCCAACATGCAATTTCATTCCCTGACATTAGATGGCGCTTAATGTAAAGCAGAAATACTCCTGTACACAAGGTGGTCGCTTTTTACTCAGAAGAAGAGCGCCAGTATTTACGAGCTTGTCAGAATCATACAAAGAAAACAGGAATATTTCAAGCATCAGTAGGTCCAGCTCCAGTTCCAATGATGAAGAAATTATTGTTCTGTTGAATGATGAAAGACGCCGGAAAAGACGCCGATTTTCGGTACATCCCATAGTTACGAGAAGAGAAGAACATGGTGAGTTTAATCGACTGGTACAAGAGCTGAAAATGTTTCATGAGCGTTTTCGGGGATATTTTAGAATGTCCGTCATTATTTCTTTGCGGCAGTGCAGCCGCTACTTGGCGTCTATCTTCTTTGCTGGTATGTGTGCTCAGCTATGCAGTTTTGTGTTTGAGCGCCCCCAAGTTGTGTTTTACTGTAACTTCAGAAGCTCCAGACACGTGAGCAAAAGCGCCATTCTCATTGGTCGAATAGATTTCGACGCGAGGCGTCAAAAAAAAAAAACGAACCCGAGGCGTTTTTTTTTTTGACGCTTTGACGCGTGGCGTTTTTTCGCGTCAGTGTGCACACTCTCATCGGTGCCTTTTGTTTAGTCACGAGGCGAATTTCGTCGGCGAAAATCGTCCCGGTGTGTACGGGCCTTTAGAAGATCGTCTCGTATATCGGATACCGTGCTGACATGTTAATGTATATAGCCTCTCAGCGGTACTCATATCTTCTTTCGGTATTTTCAAACCCTATTGCGCATGTGAGAATGATTTATTCCGACCGAAAGTGTGACCCATGTGAACGTTTGTTATATTCTGAAAACATTTTTCTGGGCCCATGTACACGGTTGGATTCTAATCCGACCATTGATCCGATAAAGATATTTTGCACATGTAACCGTGGCTTTTGGTGTCAACTCGCAACGTGGCGGGGGCGTGCCATCACACTGGTGTCTCTCCATCGTGATGTCCCTAACCCATCACGATAGACGATGGTATCGTCCATTGGCACAACCCTCAGTCAAGGTCTTTAAAAATGACCAGCAACTCTGATGTGGATGAGGAAACATTGTATAATTCAGGAGAAGCTTCTACAAACTCTCTGCTTCCCTTTAATTTAAGTCTGGAGAGAAGAACTTTGGGTCAAAGATTTTATATTTCTTCCTGGAGCACATGGTTTAAGTAACTCTTTAATAAACCGTTAATAAATACAATGGAACCAAACCATTCAGAGTTCTAAAAGATATGAATAAAACCGTCAATTGGAACCTAAAATGAACAAGAAGCCTGTGAAGAGCAGCAAGTATTGAGGAGATGAGGTCATTTTTATTTCCATCAGTCAATATAAAGGCAGCTGCATTCTAACAGGGTATAAGAAGGGCAAACCCCTCAACCAAACGTCTCTGCTTGAACACTATCATACTATATAATACCACCTAAATTATTTTTACTTAATTTGTTTACATAGTTACCATAATTCCTTTAATTTAGTTTAATGAATAACTGCAGCTTTCTAGCCTTATTCTAATGTAATTGATCAGAGACAACTCAATCAAAAAGGTCAAACGTTAAGATCCATAGACATACTGGTTAATGCAGTAATCCAGTTCAAGATGATCAAGCATGTCAAATTTATAAGATTAGAAACTCCTCCACACTCACAGAGGAGCTGCTCAGGCTGAGGAGTACAGAGTCACTGACAGCAGCAGAAAACAGTGACTTTTCTCCTCCTTTACTTTGTTTCTTAGAAATAAAAAACATTCTTTGTCAGAACAGTTACAGTTTACGTACCTATTCTTTCCAGCTTTATGACAGGAATCATGGTGATGTTCCTCTGGTGATGCTGATGATCCAACAAATCAGACTTGAACTCGATCTTCACATCAGTCTCCTGATTCAGGAGCAGCTGCTCTCCCTCCTGGTTACTGCAGAGTTCCTCTGGTTCTTCTTTAATCTGTAGAGGTTCTGGTTCTGCTTGGTCCAGACTGGAATGTCTCTCCCGTTTATGGAGGTGCCATTCATTCTCATCCTCACACAGATGTTGCTGTTGAACATCTGGGGGTAGAAGCCACAGAAAGATAATGCTTTAAAAAAGAGAGATGCATACTGATGGAGTTCACTGCTTGTCCAACAAAAATGATATTAAATAGATCACAATTTTAATTACAAAGAACGTAAGTTAAACAAAGCCACCTCATTTGCATTGTAGCTGTTGTATACAAAGACACAAAATGCATTATTTAACAACTTAAAACAATTAATAATATATAAACATAAGCATAATGGAAAAGTGAAAGAGTTGTGTGAAAAAAGTGATGTTTCAACCCTATTTTATTACATTTTAGAATGTCATCACTTTAGAATGAAACAAAAAAACAAAAACTTCACTGATAAAATACACTTCACGTACCTGTTTTGTGTAAGTCTGTCTCAGCATTTCTGATCCCCAGGCAGTACTGATGATGTGACAGTTCCTTGAACTGAAACATAATCCTTTTACAATCTCTGAAATTCTCTTCACATTTAGACTTTAGTTCTGCATTTACATCAGCATCCTGATTCAGCCAGAGCGACTCTTCCTCCTGATTCATGCACAGTTCCTCTGGTTCCTCTTTGCATTGTGGAGGTTCTGGTTCTGCTTGGTCCAAACTGGAGGCTTTCTCCTGGTTAGAGCTGTCATTCATCATGCACTCCTTGCAAAAAGAAAAACACAAAAGAACAAAAATCCTTAAGACGAGAATAAAAATGTTATAGCCATTTCAAATTGGACTGTTATAACATGCAAAGTCTAGTTATACAGTAGCTGTATCGGGTCTAATTAGGATCGGCTTGAAGTCAATGAAAATCCAGATTATAAATTTAAAAAACTAATGTATGATACCAGCTTTAAACTCGAAAGTACTAATTGTAAAAGTGAAAGAAAAACTGACGTTTGTAGAAAAATGTATATTTGAAACTTGGAATGACAACAACAAAACCTCTAAACCTGAAGCTGTTACCCAGTGAAAAAAAATGTCTTCCTGTATCTATATACCCAGGCTGTGTCTCACCAAGGTGGGATAGCCTAGACAGGGCACACATTGTTAACTCCCTCCTTCTCTTCCCCAAACCCTCCTCCTTTAGTTTGTACGTGTGTAGAAATGTAATAATGTAGTAACCAATGAGTTATATCGCTAGAGGAGACACACCCACTTGGGAAGCCTGGCAAAAGGTGGTGGAGCGCGACGCCATCCAATGATTTCTATTGCCTTTGGTGGCATCTAAGTAGCTTTTATACAATTATTTATTTTTATTGTATTTATCTCTTGTGTCTTTTGACAGCTCCTTGGTTTTGTCCATGTTGGTAGTTAGACTTTTGACTGATTGTGGGGCGCACAGGTGCCTTTATGCAAGCTAACCACCTCAAACACTAATTTAGAATCATGAGCAGAGTGGAGTTGGACTATTTCAAAGCAGAACAGCAGGTCTTTGCTGGTCGGAAATCTATCAGATAATCAAGTGATCAAATACTTATTTGTCACAGTAATATACAAAAAAATTGTTTTAAAAAATTGTACAACGTGATTTCTGAATGTTTCTTCAGATTCTGTCTCTCACTGTGGAAATGCACCTATGATGAAACTTTTAGACCCCTCCATGTTTTCTAAGTGGGAGAACTTGCTAAATCACAGGATGATCAAACACTTATTGACCTCACTGTATATACATTATTTGTTGTTGTTAAATAAGAGAACCAGTCAGCCTTAAAAGCTCAAACTTTAATAAAAAATGCATAGTTGCAGGACTTCTTACAAAAGAAAAATATTTCAAAGAATTTTTAAAAATAATTTTTAAACATGTAGAAAGTTTAGACCACTTTGACATGTAATTTAAATTATTTAGAAAAGCCCAACAATAAGTCAATAAAAATAATAAATAATAACAATATATACATAAGTCAACAATAATAATAATAATAATAATAATAATAATGAATTAATAATAAATAATAATCCAAAATCAATAGTAATTCAATAATAAATGATGAGATTAAATAAACAATAAGTCAACAAAAAGTCGAAAAGTTAACAACAGATTTACCCTTAAAAAAAAAGAAGAAAAAAAAAAAAAGAAAAACAATAGATTTACTCTACTGATTCATGTGAGTGATCAATTTAGTGTAACACAGATGGTTTGGTGTCGGGTTTCAAGCAAACAGTCTGGTCTCTTATCAAAATCTGTTTCCTCAAAATGTTTTGAACATAGCAGGACTGCATTACTAGTTGGTACCACAGTGATCCACCTGGGTTAGCTCTTTTGACAGCTAAGGCCCACTTTTTCCTTCAGTCTGAATCCATTGGAAACCTGCAAGAAAAGTTCAGTCACTGAGTCAGAAATGAATAAATCTATATTACTATAGTATCCTAGTCCTAAAATACTGTATGTAGGTTTTACAAAATAAAATGTACATTTATGTCAACAGCAAATTACTGTATATGTACATCATCCCTACATGTTGATAATAGCCCTGCAGCATCATGCATGTCAACATGTGTTCCATTAATGAAGCCCCTGCAGCATAAAAAGAAAAAAGTATAGTACTTACCTTTCAAATGTAATGCCTTTCTCCTTCGTTGACTAATTTCTCTGATTTTGGCAGTTGAAACCCGCACAATGAAGTGGCTCTTTGCAAAACATGTGTTCACATGCATTCACTGCAGCAGTGACTTGACCTCACCAAGATGGCGGTGCTCTCCTCCCATGGGGGATCACGTGATGTCTGCTCTAGCGATAGAACTCATTGGTAGTAACAGATGCTGTTTTGTATTTTCAACATTTGCTTTTCTGTTTCTTTCACTCCTGGCTTTCAGTCCTCAGTTTATGGTTTGAACTCAGACTTTTTCGCTTTCAATGCTGAGCCTAATTTTAGGTAGGACCGCCATGTAAAACAAGACAGAGGCTGGTAGAAATTGGAGTACTGTTAGTGAAAAAAAAGGAAAAGTGGAGTTTGTCTTTAGATAGAAGACAGAGAGGATTCAAGTCAAGTCTGACTTATGGACAGAAAAAAGGTGGAAATCCTGTGTTTAAAAAAAAACAATGGAAAGAGACAAAAGCTTATAGATTAGAAACGTCAAGTTGTTTTATTTGGGTGTGGATGAAAAGAGAAAATGACTAGGACTGTTCCTGAAGGAGGAGTTTGATTAAAAAAAATGTTATGAGGGGAAGAAGCTAGAAATTAAGTGTGACGCTGATTGAATGTACGCGTGGAAAAGAACCGCAAATAATTCATGTCTTGGAGATAAAACAAAATCATTGAGAAAAAAAACACATTTGGTAAAAAAAAAAAAAAAGTATATCGTTTTAACTTCTGTTTTAAGACCTATTAATGGTTGATCAAAGCATTAATGAACAGAAATGCCCTTAAAGCCTGGTAAAATAATCTGTTAACGCTTATATCCGCAACAATGAGCAGGGACAGAGCTCAAACAGTTTTCAGAATTTTAACAAAATGATATATCAAAAATAACTAGATTCGACGAATCTTCAAACTAAAATGTAGTTCTCTTATTTTTAGTGGCTGTTTTAGACTTTCACAGAAATACATACCGCCTCTCAGGATGTTCAACTACGGCTTTAGAAGGATTTCCGTCGATCTGTCCTCCTTCCGAAGATCCTTTTTTTTAACATTTTCATCAAAAATGTGAAGTCTTCACCACTACGTGAACTAACCATAACGTAACAAAGTGCGGTAACCAAACCGGAAAGGATTGTCTGCTTTCACATCCAGTCATGAGCATCACCGCCCCCTATGGGCAAGGAGGTTTGAGGGGAAAAATGAAACTTGTGTAAAAAAAAAAAGACCTTGTTTCGTAATACGGTCGCATGCATATGTTGTTAATTCATACTGCCAGTCAAGCTCAAATTTTTTAAAACAAGTTTCATTTTTCCCCCTCAAACCTCCTTGTCCATAGGGGGCGGTGATGCCCATGACTGGATGTGAAAGCAGACAATCGTTTCCGGTTTAGTTACGGCGCCTTGTTTAGTTATGGTTAGTTCACGCAGTGGTAAAGATTTCACATTTTTTGTTGAAAAGGATCTTCGGAAGGAGGACAGATCGATGGAAATCTTCCTAAAGCAGTAGTTAAACTTCCTAAGAGGCGGTATGTATTTCTGTCAAAGTCTAAAACAGCCACTAGTGAAAATTTTTTGTTTGAAGATATCTGTTGAATAGTTATCCAGTCATACTACTAGGCGATGCATAGCGCCGTCGTCACGTGACCACCATGCATTAAAGGGCATTTCTGTTCATTAAATGCTTTGATCATCCATTGAAAAAGGTCTTAAAACAGAGGTTAAAATGATATACTGTACCAAATATGGTTTTGTCAATGATTTTGTTTTATCTTTTCCTCATTTGAGACGTTGAAACCACAAACTGAGGACTGAAAGCCAGGAGTGAAAGAAACAGAAAAGCAAATGTTGAAAATACAAAACAGCATCTGATACTAAAAACTTTTTTTTTCCACTGGGTAACAGCTTCAGGTTTAGAGTTTTTTTTTGTCATTCCAAGTTTCAAATATACAAAAACATTTTTCTCCAATGTCAGTATTTCTTTCAACTTTATAATGAGTACTTTCGAGTTTAAAACTGTTTTCATACGTTAGTTTTTTTAATTTACAATCTGGATTTTTTTTTTTTTACTTCAAGCCAATCCTAATTAAATCCAATATAGCTACCATATAACTAGAGTATGCATGTTATAACAGTCCAATTTGAAATGGTTATAACATTTTTATTCTTTTCTAAATGACTTTGTTCTTTTGTGTTTTTCTTTTTGCAAGGAGTACATGATGAATGACAGCTCTAACCAGGAGAAAGCCTCTAGTTTGGACCAAGCAGAACCAGAACCTCCACAATGCAAAGAGGAACCAGAGGAACTGTGCATGAATCAGGAGGAAGAGTCGCTCTGGCTGAATCAGGATGCTGATGTAAATGCAGAACTAAAGTCTAAATGTGAAGAGAATTTCAGAGATTGTAAAAGGATTATGTTTCAGTTCAAGGAACTGTCACATTATCAGTACTGCCTGGGGATCAGAAATGCTGAGACAGACTTACACAAAACAGGTACGTGAAGTGTAATTTATCAGGTAAGTCTGTAGGAGCAATTGTTAGTCTAGACCAGGGGTCGGCAACCCATGGCTCCGGAGCCACATGTGGCTCTTTCATCCTTCTGTTGTGGCTCCCTGTGACTTTGGAAAATAATTAGTATTTTATAAAAATTCAATTTTATTTTAGTTTGTTCATTTTTCATGGCATTTCAAAGGTGCTGCTGGCTCCATACGAAGCGCGTGCCACGTAAAAAACAGCTTCCTTAATGAATGAGCTCGTATTTATCGGGGAGAACTGCAGAGCTGATAGCAGGAGGACACACGTGTGGCGGCCTCAATGAACACTCCGGGTCCGGAGTGGTTTCTGCCGGGAACTTGATGTGCCGCGGGGCAGAGAGCAACTCTCTGATGAAAGAGAATTTGTGTTTCGTGTTTTTAAACACACATGTCCATTGATGTATGTTTCTTCAAGGACATGAGTGTAGATCGCGGGACAGAGAAGATTAAAAAAAAAAAAAGTACTTCTCAAAAATCCATCAGCCAATCAAAATCCTCACTGAAAAATACGGGACTTGATTGACATGCAGAATGGCCAATCGGACATCCTCTGACACATACGTCACTGCAGACGCGAGTTTAAATTCACTCAGCGCAAACTCTGTCATCAGAACGTCTTTTTCTCCCCGCAGCACATCATGTCCCCGGTAGAAGACCAGCAACCTGAGTGTTTATTGAAGCCGCCCCGCGTGTCTCCTCCTGCTATCAGCTCTACAGTTCTCCCCAGATAAATCCGAGCTCACAAAGCAAGCTGCGAGGCACGCGCTTCATAAGGAGCCAGCAGCGCCAAATGCCTCATAATATGCCACGCTCCCCGCATTGCACCGTTTACAGCAGAGCATGAATACGATGTTTGCTGCTTTCTGTCTTTGTACTAAAACACTTCATCTGTTAATACAAAAGTATCTTTATGTAAACTCACTGTGTAGTTTTTAATCATCAGTACATAAACAGTAATGTTCAAATAAACATGTAACTAATAAACATGACGATGGAAAGAAAGAAGTACTTTTTTTTAATCTTTTCTGGCCCGCGATCTACACTCATGTCCTTGAAGATCGATCACGATCGACGTAATGAGCACCCTTGATATAATATATACATGCATAATATATATAATGATGTCAAAATGGGTTGTGGCTCCGGGTGCTTTTTTTTTCATTGGGGCGGTCCCAATTGGCTCTTTGAGTAAAAAAGGTTGCCGACCCCTGGCCTAAAGAATACACAGTATTCCTCAAATGTAATTAAAATACGGTTGAAACATCACTTTTTTCACTTCACTTCACTCTTTCATTTTTCCATTATGCTTATGTTTATGTATGATTAATTGTCATAAATTGTTAAATAATGCATTTTGTGTCTTTGTATACAACAGCTACAATGCAAATGAGGTGGCTTTGTTTAATTTACATTCTTTGTAACTTAAAATTGTGATCTATTTAATATCATTTTTGTTGGACAAGCAGTAAACTCCATCATTATGCATCTTTTTTTTAAAGCATTATCTTTCTGTGGCTTCTACCCCCAGATGTTCAACAGCAACATCTGTGTGAGGATGAGAATGAATGGCACCTCCATAAACGGGAGAGACATTCCAGTCTGGACCAAGCAGAACCAGAACCTCTACAGATTAAAGAAGAACCAGAGGAACTCTGCAGTAACCAGGAGGGAGAGCAGCTGCTCCTGAATCAGGAGACTGATGTGAAGATCGAGTTCAAGTCTGATTTGTTGGATCATCAGCATCACCAGTGGAACATCACCATGATTCCTGTCATAAAGCTGGAAAGAATAGGTACGTAAACTGTAACTGTTCTGACAAAGAATGCTTTTTATTCCTAAGAAACAAAGTAAAGGAGGAGAAAAGTCACTGTTTTCTGCTGCTGTCAGTGACTCTGTACTCCTCAGCCTGAGCAGCTCCTCTGTGAGTGTGGAGGAGTTTCTAATCTTATAAATTTGACATGCTTGATCATCTTGAACTGGATTACTGCATTAACCAGTATGTCTATGGATCTTAACGTTTGACCTTTTTGATTCAGTTGTCTCTGATCAATTACATTAGAATAAGGCTAGAAAGCTGCAGTTATTCATTAAACTAAATTAAAGGAATTATGGTAACTATGTAAAAAAATAAAAGTAAAAATAATTTAGGTGGTATTATATAGGATGATAATGTTCAAGGAGAGACGTTTGGTTGAGGGGTTTGCCCTTCTTATACCCTGTTAGAATGCAGCTGCCTTTATATTGACTGATGGAAATAAAAATGACCTCATCTCCTCAATACTTGCTGCTCTTCACAGGCTTCTTGTTCATTTTAGGATCCAGTTGACGGTTTTATTCATATCTTTTAGAACTCTGAATGGTTTGGTTCCATTGTATTTATTAAAGGTGTATTAAAGAGTTACTTAAACCATGTGCTCCAGGAAGAAATGTAAAATCTTTGACCCAAAGTTCTTCACCCCAGACTTAAATTAAAGGGCAGCAGAGAGTTTGTAGAAGCTGCTTCTGAATTATACAATGTTTCCTCATCCACATCAGAGTTGATCCAACTCTTTCTGGATTTGAATCTTTTGGTCAATATTTTAAACACCTTTACTTAAAAGTCCAAAGTCAAAGTAAACTTTATTGTCAATCTCTATGATGTTTTCATATACATGGAAATTTGAAATTCTGTTTCTCTTCAAACTTCAGTCTAAACGGGGAATCTAACTTCAAAATACAAAATAAAATAGAATAAGACGGGGGGGAAAAAAACCATCATGTAAAAATAAGTTAGTCTCTTCAATGCTGGAGAACGGTTTTCATGTTTTGGCAGAAACACCAACCAGGTCACTGGGAGCAACGTTGTAAAGCAGGAGAAGGAGGTCAAAGTTCATCTGAAAGCACACGTGTCTGTAAGAGCAAACTTGAGTCTGAAAGTTGCTGCCGATTGATCAATGAAAAATAAAATTTCATTTGAACATATAAATGTGAGCACATTTAAAATTTGAAGAAAGATTTCCATTTGCAATTCATACTAAACAGAAACACAGTTAACAATGGAAAAAGTATAATTGTTGGAATACTGCAAAGAAATGAATCTAGTTTAATGCTGTAAAGCATTCGACCCTGTGTTTTCCTGTTTCTCTTTATTTATTACACTCATCTTCTGCCGTTTTTCGGCACTTAACTCCTTCTACAATTTTCACCTATTTTAACCATTCAACTGTTAAAATGTTCAGCTCTTTCAGCTTATTCCTGCTATGACTTTTGTTTTTTCAAATCCTTCAACTTTTCAAGATATTTCAGGATTTTCAAGGAATTTTGCGCCATTGAAAATGAATACATAGGGAAGTCTTGGTGCATGAGGTCGCTGGTTCAAGACCCCGCTCGGACATTTCAAATTTTTTAACCATTCAACTGACTTTTAGTCCTTCAAATCCTTGAAGTTTCTGAGATATTCCAGGATTTTCCATGATTTTTGTTCCATTGGGCACACCTTTAAAACCTTTGTTTCTTTCAAACATTATAACTTCAACATACTTTTAGCTAGAGACACCGTTCAAACATTAAAATTCTCACAAGGCTTTGGTCTTCAACATACGTTTTGCAATCATCATGGGATTGCAACACAACCTACGGTTTGGCTGCCATTTTGTGCCAAAATAAGAGGCGATTTTTGCGTTTCGCTGCATCCATGGCTGGAACTGAACATATTGAAGTACACTAGATATTAGGGCTGGGAATAACTGGGTACCTCATGATACGATGCGATTTTTCGATACATTGCTCACTATAACGATACTATCACAATATGGCGATAATGTGATAATCGATATATCTCGTCTCTAACAACTCACGATATATCAAACTTTTAGAAAAAAGAACTTGAAAAAATGTTTTTTGGAAAATATTTCCCCATTTACTTTTTAGTTTTTAAACAATAATAATGAACAACTTGTGTCCTATTTGGTGTAATGAAAAACAGACTTTTGTGTAACATTGCTGAAATCAGTAATACTCTGTCTTTGACAAATAATGACAATTTTCATTTTAAAAAATATGTGTAAAATTCGGTTTAAACAATTGTGAACATGAACAGCAGTGCCATTATTTAGTACAAATATCTTGCAACGAGCGCACCCTGCCTTCCCTCTGAAGAATCGTCTTACCAATGGATGATTAATATAATGTTTTACAGGGTCTTCAAAACGTAAATAAAAGGTCGATACTTGACAAAGACTTGAGAATCAATCACGGGAATAAATATCGCAATATAGCACAATATCAATATTTTAGCACACTCCTACTAGATATGGACAAATAAGGAATGTGGGAATAGTCAGCAAATAACCACCGTTGCTAAGGACGTCCAAAAGTTTACTTTTTCCGAGTTGTCTGAAAACTGACGTTGATCTGTTTGTCATCCCCAGGCGACCCAAACATAAAATTGTTGCTATGGAGATAAAATCAACAGAGATGCCGACATTTGGAAAAAAGTGGATTTTCTATCAATTTATCACATGTAGCTTAGCTTATATTTTGTGTATTACTAATTGTCCTAAATTTGTTAAATAATGCATTTTGTGTCTTTGTATACAACAGCTACAATGCAAATGAGGTGGCTTTGTTTAATTTACATTCTTTGTAACTTAAAATTGTGATCTATTTAATATCATTTTTGTTGGACAAGCAGTGAACTCCATCAGTATGCATCTCTTTTTTTTAAAGCATTATCTTTCTGTTTCTTCTACCCCCAGATGTTCAGCAGCAACATCTGTGTGAGGATGAGAATGAATGGCACCTCCATAAACGGGAGAGACATTCCAGTCTGGACCAAGCAGAACCAGAACCTCTACAGATTAAAGAAGAACCAGAGGAACTCTGCAGTAACCAGGAGGGAGAGCAGCTGCTCCTGAATCAGGAGACTGATGTGAAGATCGAGTTCAAGTCTGATTTGTTGGATCATCAGCATCACCAGAGGAACATCACCATGATTCCTGTCATAAAGCTGGAAAGAATAGGTACGTAAACTGTAACTGTTCTGACAAAGAATGCTTTTATTCCTAAGAAACAAAGTAAAGGAGGAGAAAAGTCACTGTTTTCTGCTGCTGTCAGTGACTCTGTACTCCTCAGTCTGAGCAGCTCCTGTGTGAGTGTGGAGGAGTTTCTAATCTTATAAATTTGACATGCTTGAGCATCTTGAACTGGATTACTGCATTAACCAGTATGTCTATGGATCTTAACGTTTGACCTTTTTGATTCAGTTGTCTCTGATCAAGTACAGTAGAATAAGGCTAGAAAGCTGCAGTTATTCATTAAACTAAATTAAAGTAATTATGGTAACCGCCGTATTTTCCGGACTATGCTCTTATTCATATCTTTTAGAACTCTAAATGGTTTGGTTCCATTGTATTTATTAAAGGTTTATTAAAGAGTCACTTAAACCATGTGCTCCAGAAAGAAATATAAAATCTTTGACCCAAAGTTATTCACCCCAGACTTAAATTAAAGGGAAGCAGAGAGTTTGTAGAAGCTGCTCCTGAATTATACAATGTTTCCTCATCCACATCAGAGTTGATCCAACTCTTTCTGGATTTGAATCTTTTGGTAAATTTTTAAAGACCTTAACTTATCCCTCTCATGTTATTTTATATTTATATTAGATTATTGTAATTATTTTTATAGTGTTCATGGTTAATCTTACCGCGGCTAAAATAAGTTAGTCTCTTCAAGGCTGGAGAACAGTTTTCATGTTTTGGCAGAAACACCAACCAGGTCACTGGGAGCAACGTTGTAAAGCAGGAGAAGGAGGTCAAAGTTCATCTGAAAGCACACGAGTCTGAAAGCTCCTGCCGATTGATGATCGAAAAGTAAAATTTCATATGAACATATAAATGTGAGCACATTTAAAATTTGAAGAAAGATTTCCATTTGCAATTCTGACTCAACAGAGACACAGGTAACAATGGAAAAAGTATAAACGTTTTGTTAGTATTGCTGAAACCTTTCTGGTAGTATTTGTGACGTCACCGTGTTGATTCTACTTATTGTGGAATAGGACCAGTAAAAACTTGGGTACTAAAAACCCACACAAGCAACATTCAGTCACAGTTCTTAGTGTTCTGTCAGGAAATCTGGTGAATTCAGTGAAAGCATGCACGGCTAAAGTGAACATCTCTAGCATACAGTCTCAGGGTGCTGGATTTGGAACCCTCCATGCATGGTGAGGAGCTTACATGTCTTAACATCCATGGTCTGTATCTCTTCCTTTGGCAGTCTTATTATTCCTGCAGGGTATCTGATATCTGGCAGTGCATAACTGTTCTTGCTGTTCTTTTTCACCTACCGCTACTTTACCCCTTTTTGTCTTCATCTGACTGCATTTCTCAAGCTTGATTGACATGTAGATGTCAGTTCTGTTGATCCTGGTTGTGGGGATTAAAGATTCAATGTCTTGCTCGCTGTTAGCATATAGCTTGATGTCATCAGTGTTGAGAAGGTAACTGACATTCCTCGTTTACACTGAGTGGTCCAGTTTGGTATTTTGAGTGTTTTCATTATAAAATAGACCCATTACGCCATTAAGCAATAATGAACGATGTACTCGAGAAATGTGTGGATGTCTTGGAAAGCTTCAAGTTGAACAACGTAATTTTGACAGGATCACAGATTAAACCCTGGTCAAAGGCTAGTCCAGCTAATGCTAACAGCATGCCCAATCCCAGTGAGTTGGATGGCAATTCTGTGTACAACTTTCTCAGTTCCAAAAGGGATTTCCTAACATAAACCAAGACAACCACCTAGTTCTCAAGAGAAAGGAATCTGTAGAACCAGCGATCAAGGTTCATGAATCGAAAACACAGACTTGCTCTAATGAAAAAAGGAAATAAACTTAATTTTATGAATAACTATCTGACCAAGAGGAATGTAGAAATTGCCAGAAAAGTCCGACATTTGAAGAAGCAGAACAATCCAGAACACCTGGGTGAGAAACTGTAAAAATATACATCAAACTAAACGGACCACCAGAGCTGGCCACGGTCATGGTAATCAACCACATGAAAGACTTCAAGAAGTGCTTGGTCACAGAAGACTGAGCACAAAAAAAAATTATTTAAAACATTAAATTGTGATTTTAAGAAAATTGCTATGGTGTTAATTCTAAAAAGTCAGCTGTGACCATGATTTGCAACAGAGAGTTCTGACCTGCAGACAACTTGATCTCATCTTACTCAGTTATACTTATAACATCTTCCAGAAGGACAAGGACCCTGTTAAACATGGTCTGCAAGTATTACAACCTAGAGAACTTCAAAAAGTCAATTAAGCCAGATGGAAAACAATGTACAGTTGAGACCAGAAGTTAAGATACATCATATAAAAACACACATATGCATTTTTTTCTCACTGTCAGACATGAATGTAAACTTTTCCTGTTTTAGGTCAATTACAATTAATACAATTATTTCTATTTGCTTAATGTCTGGATAATGAGACTAAGGTTTTTTTAAGACATGTTTTTATTACTTGTATCAAAGTCAAGATTAAAACTGTGTTTCTGAGTATTTGGAAATTGTGGTGAATCAAGAGCAGATGAAATACTGTTGTTTGAAAAAGCTTGTACTTGTTACATACAAACTACAATCAGTACAATCACAAGCTCACTGTGCCACTCCATTCTGAGGTGTCCACTTGTATACAAATATATCTAATGTACGTCTTTGTTTTTCTAGTCTGAGCTGGAATCTGGATCAGAACTGTACGGCTGGATAGCTTCGATATGGCTCACCATTTTTGTTGAACCATTAATATTAGGTTGGGGTTTTGAAGGGCTTTAAGCCAAGTGTAAACAAAGGGATGATGTGAAATGAACAATGGCTTAGTACCCGCCCAGAAACTATGTCCTAGAAAACAACAAAGGTTATTTTTTCATTTATTTTCCCCCTAAAAATGGCATAATCATAATTAAATGACAACTGGGAACGCTTTTACAATAGATAGACATGATTGGAGTGGGTCTTTATGGATTTAATAAATGACCTGAACTTTGACTGGTAAAGTATAAATAACTCCCATTAGAATCGTATTATGATTGCTATGTGAAGAAAAACAACATAAAAATGAAATAGTTATGTCAGGAATAATAGAGGTGACATTATATGTGTTCACTTCCTCCCCTCCTTTGTGAATAAATAAACTTCAAATGTAATAGACAAACTTCACATGTAATAGATTCAATGTAGTGTTTGCAAGATCTTTGCAAACACTTCAAAAATATACCAAAAAAGATTTCCCCCATAGTTATGCATTCCAAAAACCTTTTTTTTTCTGTTAATCAGCAGAAGAAGATATACCAGCCTTGGTCATTTGACAGATTATGGACCCTTTTTTTATTTTACTTCACAGCATTACCTTATCAAAAAATAATAAATAAATAATAATAAAATAAATGATTAATTAATTATTGAAAATTGTTAAATTGGTTGATTTCTAATGATATTACTTCACTTGTTCCAAAAATGTATAAATTGATTCATGATTTTTCCTAATTTAACATAATTGTACACGTATTTTAACTTTTGATACTTGATCAAATTTTACTAAGAAAATATTCAAAACAGTGTTGTGTCTATTTTACTGATTATTGCATTATTTTTATTAATCATATACATGACTTTTATAACTAACATAATCTGCATATATTTTGGATTAATGATTTGCATTTGCCATGTGGATTTCTGATAAGTTATTTTTTTACATAATAATTTAAGTAATTCATCTTTGTCATGTGCTTAATTGATATTTCAGGATTCTTACTTCTGTCTGATAAAAACTAGGAACCGGATATTGATAAATCATGTAATAAAATGGTTACAGTATAACGGGGTGGAATTATACAAGTTTGCTTCCTTCCACTCCCTTTCAAGCAATATTTATTAATATGTCTAATTATCCTAAGATTGATTCGTCATTGTATGAATGTATAACTGAAGATTGTATTGTTTTTGTATATTGTACTTATTTAGTTGCTTGAAATAAACCATTTCCAATCAAATCAAATAAAAAAATGTAATTTACTGTATGTATAACTAGAAATATGTCTTCTTGTGAATAAGAGTACATTTAGATGTATATTCTTTTACTTTTGATTTTTTTAATCATCCAAATGTTGTTACATTTTTTATAGCTATATCAACTATATATCTAAATATTTAGCTTTTGTTTGTTTTTTTGAGTAATCTTTGATCACTGTAACCTGCTTTATATTCTTCCATCTCTATTTCTCTGCCTTGCAGATGGGTACAGATACACCTCTTCCTCCTTCAGTTGAGTCTCACAGGTCCCCATACATCCTTTGTTTGACCTTTTCCACCTCTGTAGTCTTATGTTGTTTGTCCTCTCAGTGTTAAGTTCTTAGCTGCACTTTTCCTGGTTAAACTCTGACAATGTTCCAAAATGCAGCTGTATGACTGTTTGTTTTTTGTTTTTTTTTAAAGAAATCCTGTCAGTCCTCTATTTAAGTCTTACTGGCTTTCTTTAGCTGTCCACATCAGATCCAAACTCTTGACAGTCATTTACAGAGTGGTGGACTCCACCAGCTTCTCTGCATCTCTGTACTCCTACACACATCACGCTCCGCAAATGAGCCACGCCTGGTTGTTCCTGCACAACATGGCAAAAGGTCTGGAGCTAAGCTTTTTAGCTCTGATTACACAGAGATGGACTGATTACACACAGCAGCTTCATTTACAATCTTTAAGAAACGACTTTTACAAGAAAAAACAACAAAATGGTCAAAAAAAACAGCATTGGCCATAAATGAAAGAGGTTGTCATGTAAATGTTTGAGTTCATTTAGATCAAATCAAATCAAATCAAACTTTATTTATAAAATAGCGCTTATCATGCATTTCGTGCAGCTCGAAGCGCTTTAACATTAAAAACAAAAAACAAAAAAACACGCAACATTACAGTAAAAACCCAACCCACCCTTCACCCCTCCCACTCCCCTCCATTAAAACACATGACCCACGACAATGAAAATTGACTATCAATGAAAGTTAGAATAAATAAATAAATAAATAAATAAACAAACAAACAAGTATGGCTTGGCTCTGCTGTGAGGAAACGGTATTTGGGAATCTCTTCATACCAGGAGCCAGCCCAGCCCCGGGAGCATCGCCACAGCACCAACCCAGACCAGGACAGCACCGGGGTCCACTTCACAGCCGTGAGGCTGCAAAATTAAACCCCAGCCACCCCAGCAAGGGCAAGAACTGCAGCAACAGCCACCGGGCAAGCCGGCAACCCTGGCAGAAAAGACTCCCACAAGAAACAAGAAACACTGGGGCTAAAATCATTATAAGATTCTAAAATTATAAGATTTATTAAAAAATAAAAAATAAAAATAAAATAAAACTGGGAATAAGATGCATAAAATGAAATGAAATACATAAAATAGCCTATAATAAAAGTAATTGAATAATTTAGCAGTTAAAATCAACTAAAAGCTAAATTAAAAAGGTGGGTCTTGAGCCTCTTCTTAAAAACCTCTACAGTCTCTGCGGCCCTGAGGTTCTCCGGCAGGCTGTTCCACAGGCGAGGACCATAATGGCAGAACGAAGCCTCACCATAAGTTTTGGTCCTCACTTTAGGAACAACTAAGAGGCCAGTGCCAGAGGACCTCAGGGTCCGCGAGGGCTCATATTTTAAAAGAATATCATTCAAATAAGAAGGCCCAAGACCATAAAAACATTTATAAACCATTAAAAGAACTTTAAAATCAATCCTGAAACGCACAGGGAGCCAATGCAGCGATTTTAAAACCGGTGTAATGTGTTCCCGCCCCCTGGTCCTCGTCAGAACTCGTGCCGCTGAGTTCTGTAGAAGTTGTAGATTTGAGATCGACTTTTTGGGTAAACCAGAGAGCAGGGCATTACAATAATCTAAACGACTAAAAATAAAAGCATGCATTAGCACCTCTGTGCTGGCAAGAGAGAGGAACGGGCGGACTCTGGCAATGTTTTTGAGATGATAAAATCCTGTCTTAACGACATTTTTAATGTGTGGGATAAAATCTAGCTCAGAGTCAAAAAGTACGCCCAGGTTTCTCACACATGGAGAAGGTTTAAAATTATGAAGATGTGGTAAAATTATCTCTCTCTTGTCTTCAGAACCAATGATTAAAACTTCAGTTTTGTCCTGGTTGAGCTGCAAGAAGTTTTCTGCCATCCATGACTTAATATCTAAAATACAATTTAAAAGAGTGTTAATAGGTTCAAGGTCACCAGGAGACACGGCGATGTAAAGCTGTGTATCATCAGCATAGCTGTGAAAGTCAACGCCATGTCTCCTGATGACCTCCCCAAGAGGCAACATATACAAATTAAAAAGTATTGGTCCTAAAATTGACCCTTGGGGAACCCCACAACTTATTTCATGGATTCTTGAAGAGCACGTATCCATACTTACATAAAAGTGTCGATCTGTAAGGTAAGAGTAAAACCACTTAAGAACATTTCCAGAGAGACCCACTAGACTCCTAAGTCTGTCTAATAAAATCTGGTGATCTACTGTATCAAAAGCGGCACTACGATCCAGTAGCACCAGAACAGAAAGTTTCTGTGAGTCATAGTTTAATCTAAGATCATTAACGATCTTTAAAAGAGCCGTCTCTGTACTGTGGTTTTTCCTAAAACCAGACTGATATTTTTCTAAAATGAGAAACGTTTTATGGAACAACAGTTTGGTTCTTCTTTATAGGAGCTGCTCTTTCTTTTCCATGTGACTGTTTGTGTTAATTATGTTAGAGCATCTGTTATGAAACAAAACTGTGGAAAATATGAATAAATGCTGTGATTTTAGAATAACATTCATTGATGTTTTATGTCTGATAGGAAATAAGGTCATATTATCTAATGTTTCAGATGTTTTTCCTCCTCAATCTTTGTTCCTGCAGACCTCTCAGAGAAAAACATCTATAAGGAGGAGACTGATGATGAGCAGCTTCTCTGGAAACAGGAGAGGAGCTCCAGTCTGGATGAAGAGAAACCAGAGCTTCCAGTCATCAAAGAGGAGTGGGAGGAGGTCTGCATCAATGAGGAAGGAGAGGAGCTTGAACTGAAGGAGGAAACTGATGATTTCATGGTCACTGAGGATGATCAGGAAAAGATGGACTCCAAACCAGAACCAAGTGAGAACCCAGTTCTGGAAGCAAACACCCAGTTCAGAAACAGTGATGCTGTGACTGTCCAGCTGGACTCTCCTTTAGATTCTCATGTGAAGGAGAGTTCAGCTGTCTTTTGTCAGTCATATTCCTGTGACACATGTGGAAAAGTTTTACCTCAACATAGTGATTCAATACACACGTCTGAAAGGCCTTATTCTTGTAAAGTTTGTGAAAAAAGTTACTCTCAAAGTTCTACCTCAGAAGCTCATATGAAAACCCCTACAGGTAAGAAACCTTTTTCTTGTAAGATATGTAAAGAAGATTTCACTCTAAGGACAGATGCCAAACTTCACATGAGAACTCACACAGCTAAGAAGCTTTTTTCCTGTGAAATTTGTAAGAAGGTTCTCGTCTCCTTGAGAAATTTGACCTATCATATGAGAACTCACACAGGTGAAAGTCCTTTCACTTGTGAAGTTTGTGGAAAAAGTTATACTAAAGGCAGTGACTTGAAAATCCACATGAGAGTTCACACAGGTGAAAGGCCGTTTACTTGTAAACTTTGTCAAAAGGGTTTCATGCAAAGTAGAGACTTAAAGATCCACATGAGGACTCACACAGGGGAAAGGCCTTATTCTTGTAAAGTCTGTGAAAAAAGTTTCACTAGAAATTCCTCCTTAAATGCTCACATGAGAATTCACACAGGTGAGAGGCCTTTCACTTGTGAAGTATGTGGAAAAAGTTTCACTAAAAGTAGTGACTTGAAAATCCACATGAGAGTTCACACAGGTGAGAGGCCTTATTCCTGTGAGATTTGTAACAAAGTTTTTGTCTCCTTAAGAAATTTGACCTGTCACATGAGAATTCACACAGGTGAGAGGCCTTTCACTTGTGAAGTATGTGGAAAAGGTTTCACTACAGGTAGGGACTTAAAAACCCACAGACGAACTCACACAGCTGAGAAGCTTTTTTCGTGTGAAATTTGTAAGAAAGTCTTCGTCTCCTTAAGAAATTTGACCTGTCACATGAGAACTCACACAGGCGAGAGGCCTTATTCTTGTAAAGTTTGTCAAAAATGTTTTACTCAACGTTCTTGCTTAACTATTCACATGAGAATTCACACAGGTGAAAGGCCTTATTCCTGTCACATTTGTAACAAAGTTTTCATCTGTTCAGGTGCATTGACCATACACATGAGAACTCACACAGGTGAAAGGCCTTATTCTTGTAAAGTATGTCAAAAGGGTTTCATGCAAAGTAGAGACTTAATGGCCCACATGAGGACTCACAAAGGTGAGAGACCTTTTTCTTGTAAAGTTTGTCAAAAATGTTTTACTCAATGTTCTTGCTTAAATATTCAAATGAAAACTCACACAGGTGAAAGGCCTTATTCCTGTGACATTTGTAAGAAAACCTTCATCTATGCAAATAGTTTGACCTTACACATGAGATTTCACACAGGTGAAAGGCCTTTTACTTGTAAACTATGTCAAAAGGGTTTCATGCAAAGTAGAACCTTAAAGGCCCACATGAGGACTCACACAGCTAAGAAGCTTTTCTTGTGTGATATTTGTAAGAAGATTCTCGTCTCCTTGAGAAATTTGAAGTATCACATGAGAATTCACACAGGTGAAAGGCCTTTCACTTGTGAAAAATGTGAAAAAAGTTTCACTAAAGGTAGTGACTTGAAAAACCACATGAGAATTCACACGGCTGAAAGGCCTTTTACTTGTAAACTTTGTCTAAAGGGTTTCATGCGAAAGGGAGCTTTAAAGATCCACATGAGAACTCACACAGGCGAAATGCCTTATTCTTGTAAAATCTGTGAAAAACGTTTTACTCAAAATTCCTCCTTAAAAGTTCACATGAGACTTCACACGGGTGAGAGGCCTTTCACTTGTGAAGTATGTGGAAAAAGTTTCACTAAAAATAGTGACTTGAAAATCCACATGAGAATTCACACAGGTGAGAGGCCTTATTCCTGTGTCATTTGTAAGAAAACCTTCATCCATTCATTTGGATTGAACTTACACATGAGAATTCACACAGGCGAAAAGCCTTATTCTTGTAAAGTATGTAAAAAAAAGTTTTACTCAAAGTTCTTACTTAAATATTCACATGAGAATTCACACAGGTGAGAGGCCTTTCACTTGTGAAGTATGCGGAAAAAGTTTCACTACAGGTAGTGACTTAAAAACCCACATAAGAACTCACACAGCTCAGAAGCTTTTTCCATGTGAAATTTGTAAGAAAGGTTTCGTCTCCTTGAGAAGTTTGACCTATCATATAAGAACTCACCCAGGTGAACGGCCTTATTCTTGTAAAGTATGTAAAAAAAGTTTTACTCAAAGTTCTTACTTGAAAGTTCACATGAGAACTCACACAGGTTAGAAGCCTTTCACTTGTGAAGTATGTGGAAAAAGTTTCACTACAGGTAGTGAATCAAAAGCCCGCATGAAAACTCAGACAGCTGAGAAGATGTTTCCATGTGAAATTTGTAAGAAAGTTTTTGTCTCTTTAAACAATGTGACCTGTCACATGAGAACTCACACAGGTGAAAGGCCTTATTCTTGTAAAGTATGTAAAAAAAATTTAATCAAAGTTCTTACTTAAAGATCCACAGGAGAACTCACTCAGGTGGGAGGCCTTATTCTTGTAAAGTCTGTGAAAAACATTTTACTCAAAAATTTTCCTTAAATGTTCACATGAGAATTCACACAGGTGAAAGGCCTTTCACTTGTGAAGTATGTGGTAAAACTTTCACTAAATGTAGTGATTTGAAAATCCACATGAGGATTCATGTAGTAAACCAAAACACTTTAAATCCTCTTCTCCTTTATCCACCTGTGTCATGGTAGGAATAACAAGTCAAGTAAAGGTGGGGTCATCTGGACCCCATAAGACAGCACAAGGGTTAGCTGACTACATGAACACCCACACGGGTGAAAGGTGTCATTCTCTTTTGCATTTTCTTCCTTAACTGCCCATAATGGAACACATGATGAAATAGCACCATTGGGAAGATTTTATGTTGTAAATTATCTAAAATCGTACTGAAACGGTACAAAAGTGAACCAAACCAAAATTGCCGTACCGAAATGGTTCAATACAACTACTTGTACCATTACACCCCTAATAGATACATTCATGAGGATTCACAATGTTGGAAGATGTATTTCCCACATGGAGATTTTTAGTAATAGATTCTCTTTGCATGTAATTGTGAGATTCTGCAGTAGAGTATGATGTTTGTCTGAAGGTGCAAAACCATTTGCCTCTCTTCTTTGCATGAAATGTTTAAAAATATGTAAATAAACATAGTTGTAGTTAACTGCTGATAAAGATGTAAAATGTTCCTTAAATGTGTTTAAATTTGACGTTGAATAAATGTATAACTTCCTATTAATGAAACATATATACATTATAGAGGTCTGTTGTTAAAAGAGTTTTCAAGTTTTATTTCAAATATCCAAATAAAGCATACTGATCCCAAGCATTGCTTTTTTTAGTCTTTTAATTTGTTAGTTTTCAAAACGTCTTGAGGATTTGTTGAATCATAACCATCTAGTAACCCTTGTGCTATCCTAGGCACTTTAACATTGGGAGTTGGGTCATCTAGACCCACTAGACAGGGCGCTGAACCTTTTTTCTTCAATGATATCTGATCTTCACTGGTGTCCATGGATTACATGAGATCTTTCCACCTTTATCCACCTTTGTCATGGTAGGGAGAACACGTCAATGTAAGGGTGGGGTCATAGGATAGAACAAGGGTTAAGGGTCTAACAGTTGAATCTAATTCACTGACCTAAAATTGATCCAGGACATCTTTAGCCAAATATTCAACCAGTGTGACTCAGAGATATATAATCCTTGTTCTATCCTAGTCACTTTAATGTTGGGAGTTGGGTCATCTAGACCCAGTAGACAGGGCACTGAACCTTTTTTCTTCCATGATTTGTGATCTTTACTGGTGTCCATGGATTACATGAAATCTTTCCACCTTTGTCATGGTAGGGAGAACACGTCAATGTAAGGGTGGGGGTCATCTAAGATAGCACAAAGGATACCTGGTACTGAACAGTGCAGGTGAAATTTTCCAGATTCCTTTTATTTCTTACAAGATAATCAAGCGTAAATTAAATGTGTAAACAAGCAAACAAGTAAACAAGAATAAATGGTAAATCCATTCACATTTTACTTTGATAAAGTTCAGTCCATTATTGTTTTCCCTCATCAAAATAATCCAAGTGGAACATTATTAGAACCTTCTACCACATTCTATGGTCTCATGCCTTTGCTAAAGTCAAAATGTTTCCACACATTGGACTGGAATGGTGCACTGATCACTTTTTGCTGTCATCACATGTGTTGTTTGCTCTGATGTGCTTGGTCATTTTTAAGTTAAATAAACCTACTGTGCCTCAATCCAAATGATATTTCCGAATGTCTATCATAATAGATTTATAAATGGTTTTATAAAGGCATAGGGCAGTGGTCGGGAACCTTTTTGGCAGAGAGAGAGAGCCATAAACGCCACATATTTTTAAATGTAATTTCAAAAGAGCCATACAATAATGTAGCATCCCTTTCCTACACTGAGGCACAGATACTTCTTTTAGGGTTCTTTATTCTGGTCACTGTAGACCTGCAACAAACGGCGTACAATAAATTCAGCAGTGATGAAAGTCCTCCGGGAATTCCCGGAAATCCGGGATTTTGAGCAAACCGAACGTACTTTCCGGGAAATAAAGACCTGGGGCCTCATTTATAAACGTTGCGTACGCACAAAAGAAGGCGTACGCCACTCTCTACGCAATAGTTGAGATTTATAAAAAGCAAACTTGACGGGAAAATGTGCGGTACTTCACGCAAGCTCTGACCCAGGCGTACGCACAAAAACGGGTGAAATGAGAAACGGCGACACCGTCGGCAGTTGGAAGAAACACGTGAAAGTGAAAATGACAATACTGCCTCTCATAAATAACATGAAGACTTCACAAAGCAAGTCTCACAATTAACAGCTACACGAACACCTCATTTATAAAACTTTGCGTAGGATTTGCGCCAGAAGTGGCATATGGATGAAACATAGCACGTGCGTACGCACAGAAATATTCGGATTTATAAAACCGTGCGCACGCACATCCTACGCATCTTTCCCTTAATAAATCACAACCAATTCTAAATGCTGCGCAGCTTTTGCGGCTTCATGACACGCCCATAGTTGCCCATAAATAGTCTGTGAAACGCCCACAAATGAATATTCATTGATAGCGAAACCATGGCAAACACAGAGAGAAAATAAAAAAAACGTAACTTCACTCGATGTGAAGTAGAAGTTATCGTTGGCGAGGTGGAAAAGAGGAGAAAAATGTTGTTTGGAGGCCACAGTGTGGGCATTACTAATGCCAAAAAGGCGGACATCAAAGTCGAGGCAGAAAAACATCTGGCGCTGCATGGCCAGAGTGAGTCTGCCACGGGTGGGGGACAGGGGACACCGGAGCTGACCCCTCATAATGAGAGAGTGGCGGCAATTATTGGGGAATCCCTTTTACGTGGTGTGGTGACTGAGGGGGGAGGGGGGGGGGCACGACGCACCAGATGCACTGGGTGACACACCCCCAAAAGCTCCAACAGGACGGCAGGAGGAAGTGGGAACCAGCTCATAAGCCACTGGTCCTCGTTTGCCAGCAAGTCTTCTTGCTGTCTAAAGATGCGTTCACTCTGAATTCTTCCATTTGCCACATCTTCTAAAAGCGCAAGATCAGCCATTGTGCGTCATTACGCATTGTGATGGGGCATTTTATTTCCATCCATTTAATTGTATCTGACAAGCTACAGATGTCGGTAATAATCCACGTGGAAATGGGAAATTGTTCAGCGCAAATGTAATTTCTCGTTGCTTGCTGAATGGTTGAGACATACGCCATACATTGTTTTATCAAAAATAAAACAAACTAAAGGCATATGCATGAATACCATAATTCCATAGTTTACGAAGAAATGTTTCACTATGAAAACAACTTTCCCCAGTGGACAATTAATACATCTGTCTGTCTGTCTGTCTGTCTGTCTGATTCGCACGCATCTGGCGGCACGTGCACACGCAGCGGCTAATGTATTTTAAGGTCGTTTATTTATTATTTTATATGCTGCTTGCACTGTGGGGTGAGAGGAAAGCAATTTCATCTGTGCTGTATGTCTTACGCAGCATATTTGACTATAAAGCTGACTTTGACTTTGACTATATCTGCTCCGCCAGACGGACACATTGACGAGAATATCAGTTTTGTACATTATTTCGTTCTGTTAACTATATTATTTATGAGAATGAACTGCATAACATGCCAATATTGCAGAACATATTTCACTTTTCTTTTCTTTCTTTCTAATATGTGTTCAATTTGAATTTCTGTTGTAATGTTCGTTTGATTTTTTTGTTTGTTTAACTGCTGATCGATCAAACGGGTGTTCTTGTAGCTGTTAATTGTGAGACTTGCTTTGTGAAGTCTTCATGTTATTTATGAGGCAGTATTGTCATTTTCACTTTCACGTGTTTCTTCCATCTGCCGACGGTGTCGCCGTTTCTCATTTCACCCGTTTTTGTGCGTACGCCTGGGTCAGAGCTTGGGTGAAGGACCGCACATTTTCCCGTCAAGTTTGCTTTTTATAAATCTCAACTATTGCGTAGAGAGTGGCGTACGCCTTCTTTTGTGCGTACGCAACGTTTATAAATGAGGCCCCAAAAGTGGCGGACCCACACTAAACGTTCACAAACAAATCTGAAGAGTTTGCGATCAAATTTATGTTAAAATAATGGCGGGAATCGTCATTATTGAGCGTGGTCACGACCTCATTTGTGAGAAGACGATAAAAAACAAATTGAAGTGGTCTTGGCTGGAAGAAAAAGATTTTTAAGGTAGTGTAGGTATATATATATATATATATATATATATATATATATATATATATATATATATATATATATATATATATATATATATATATATATATATATATATTAGTTTAATTCCACCAAATCCATGGTAAACTGTCGTTTTCATACATTTGCACCAGAGTATTTATCTGTCTGAGGCTACTTGAACTCACCACGAGCACGCTAGCAGGTGCTAAGGAGCATGCGCACTTATATGTACTCCAGAGTGGTCTTCTCCAGGGGACTTGACGCGCTGCAGTCAGAAAGCCACTTTCTAATGACAGAATTTGCGCTTCGTGTATTTAAACACGCATGTGCAGTGACGTATGTGTAGGACAGGTGACTTCTGTGACCACAGGGTGGCAGCACTGTCGAGACTAACCCTTGTTCTCAAATGAGTGGGCCAGATGGGACACCGTAGTTCGGTTGGGGTTTTGCTGGGTTAGCGCCATTTTGCCTTCAGTTTCCTTGTGCATGTTCTGAAGGTAAGATGGGCTGTGCGGCTCCACAGGTTGTTACAGTTACACATGTTCATACTGGTAATTTGTAATCTTGTTTCAGGACTGTTCATTAAACTGTTTTATACTTTTGCGTTGAAAAGGAAGTATGAGGCATTTGCACTTAGTTTAGTTTAAATAAAGTTTTGGTACGAAGGAGCCGTTAGCTAGTTGTCAGGGGGGAGGGGTCCATGAGCAGGCTGCACGTGACGGCGATGCAGGCAGACATGATTTAATTCCATGGGATTTAGACGCTGAAAGATATATTATTTTTGTATGATGTCTCTAATTATCATTTTGTATTAACCTTTGGTAACCTTTTTAATTTATGGTTTTATTCTGATTTATATGTGTAACCGAGCAATGGGGGAGGTTCAATAATCAGTCACACAGAGTCACAAACGACACGGGACAACAAGTCCGCCATTTAGTGAATCTGCTCACCACTCCTTTATATGACGGAGTATTAGGGCCACCAAAAAAAAAATAAAAAAAAATTAATCTACGACTTTTTATCTCGTAAATTTAGAAGATAAAAAGTCGTAAATTTACGAGTTTTTATCTCGTAAATTTACGAGATAAAAATTCGTAGATTAAGGAGAAAACACCGAAGTTGTCCGTTTATCGGAGCCTAGCTTGAAGATTAAATACGTGGAGCCTTTTGTGAAGCTTTATTTCCAGATTACAGGTTTAAAAAACAGATTCTGAACCTTTAGATGACTTAAAATCAGATTTTTGTCAGTGGAACCGTCTGTCCGGGGTTCAGTGTCAGTAAAGCGGAGTTTAATGCGTAAAATAAGGAGCTCAGAGACACGTTTGGGTGCAGAGGACCGCTGCAGCCTTTATTCTCCTTTTCATTCACACCCTGAAGTTCATCTGACGTCATGAACGTGTCATCCGAACACCAATGCGGAAGTAAACAGTTTTACATACGCCCCCTCCTGCAGATGAAATGTCCCGTTTCAGCATAAAACAATAAAGAGGAATGAAAATAGTCTTTTATATTATCATTAGAACGTTGAAAATGACAAATAAGTGCTCCTCCTCGGACGGAAGCGTCACACAAATGTAGAGATTTGTCTTTGGTGGAGGAAGTAAGGATTGACGTGGACAGCTGCAGGAATACCGACGATGGCTTCATCGGGCTGCAGAGATCCCGCACCACCCATCAATAGCTTCCAGACATTTGGAACGATATCAATGAACATTCATCTCGCCTGCTTAACAAAGTTTAGTGGGTCTGCTCTGCTGCTGCGCGGCGTTCACCTGCTGCTCTGTATGCTCACGTCCACATTAATCATAAATTTACGACTTAAAATCTTGTAAATTTACGAGTTTTTATCTCCTAAATTTACGAGTTTTTATCTCCTAAATTTACGAGATAAAAAGTCGTAATTTAACTTTTTTTTTTTTTTTTTGGTGGCCCTAATACTCCGTCGTACCTTTATTCTTCTTCTTCAACTCCAAAATTTTCAATACTCTCTGAACTTGCCAAGCCCCCTGGTCTCTAGGATAACCTAGGAGGGACACACCCAATGAGTTATATCACTAAAGGAGACACGCCCGCTTGAGAAGCCTGGCCGACGGTGGCGGAGCGCGACGCCATCTTGGTGAGGTCGACGACACCCACAAGACAATGATTTCTATTGCTTTTAGTGGTGTCTAAGTAGCTTTTATATACTATATATTTTTTACATTTATATATATTTATACATATATGTAAACATATTTTATATATATATATATATATATATATATATATATATATATATATATATATAGATACATCATTTGTTGTTGTTAAAGAAGAGAAACAGTCAGCCTTAAAAGCTCAAACTTTAATGAAAATGCATTGTTGCAAAATTATTACAAAGAATTTTTAAAAATAATTTCTAAACATTTCGAAGTTTTAGACCTCTTTAACATGTAATTTAAATTATTTAGAAAAACCCAACAATAAGTCAATAATAATAATAATAATAAATCAATCGTAAGTCAATACAAACAGTAAATAACAATAAATAAATAATAAGTAAATAAATAATAAGTCTATTAATAATAATAAAAATATTCAAAAGAAGTCCAAAAGTGAGCAATAGATTTACCCTAAAAAACAACAACAATAACAATAAAGAAAAACAATAGATTTATACCGATTCATGTGAGTGATCAATTTGTGTAACACAGATGGTATGGTGTTGGGTTTCAAGCAAACAGTCTAGCCTCTTATCTAAATATGTTTCCACAAATCTTTTGAACATAGCCAGACTGTATTGCTAGTTGGTACCACAGTGATCCATCTGGGTTAGCTCTTTTGATAGCTAAAGCCCACTTTTTCATTAAGTCCATTGGAAACCTGCAAGAAAGGTTCAGTCACTGAGTCAGAAATGTATAAATCTATATTACTATAATAGCCCAGTATGCTGTATACAGGTTTAACACAATAAAATGTAAATTTATGTCGACAGCAAATTATCCGTATATTATGGCTACATGTTGATAATGGCCCTGCAGCATCATGCATGTCAACATCTGTATGATTAATGAAGCATCAAAGGAAAGCAGCATTAAAAGGAAAGAATTATAGTACTTACCTGTGAAATGTTATGCCTTCCTCCTTCATGGACTTATTTCTCTGATTTTGGCAGTTGAAACCCACAAAATGAACTGATATAATGCAAAAAATGTGTTCACATGCATGCACTGCATTAGTAACTTGACCTCACCAAGACGGCGGTGCTATCCTCTCATTAGGAACCACGTGATGTCTCCTCTAGTGATATAACTCATTGGACACACCTCACCCAAAATAAAAGATCCAAGAAGTTGGTTACATATGTTTCTTTTGTGTTAAATTTACAATTTGCAATGTCTGAGTTTACCTGACACGCAGTTTCCTTGTGCATGTTCTGAAGCTGCCTGACTGCTGAGTGGATGTCAAGTTTTAATTAAAACAAAAGGAGTTTGGTGTTCAGTCACAATCCTGAATCCAGCATCCAGTGTCCTGTGGTTCTCTTCGTCACTCCACCACCATACAACATCAATAAAAACACAACGCAGAGGGATGACGTCGAGGGGCCGGAAGCAGACTTGCTGATGCTGAGGGTTACATATGTATTAAAAGATGTCCGATTGGCCGTTCTGCATGTCAATCAAGTCCTGTACTTCTTGGTGAGGATTTTGATTGGCTGGTGGATTTGTAAGAAGTACTTTTTAAATTATTTATCTATGCTGGTCTGCGGTCTATCCTCATGTCTTGAAGATCTACCGGTTACGACGGAGTTTTAGGGCCATGGTGAGGAACAAAAATTCTGGCCAACGTGACGAGTTTTTTTTCGTCATGGCGAGAAAAAACTCGACACAAAGTTTCGAGAAAAAAACTCGTAACGCGATAAAAGTCGAAATAAAGTTTCGAGATTAAAGTCGCAGAAAAGTCGAGAGAAGTGAAGCTGCGTCTTTCAGGAGTATTCAGTATTATGGCTATCGTTAGCGAGCTAGTGGCTTTGTACTTCAGAGTATATGACAGAGTTTTATGGCCACCAAAAAATAAGAACATTTAGGAGATAAAAACTCGTAAATTTACGTGAAAAAATTCTTAGATTAACAAGGAGAAAACACCGAAGTTATCTGTTTATCTGAGCCTATCTTGAAGAAAAAATCTTGAATGAAAAACCAAGATGGCGCCAGCGTGTGCGGCTTGCCTATGGTTAAGTCTGTTTTTTGTGTTTTTATTATTTTTAATTAGTTACCATAATGTATCTACCCTTCTGGTCTACGATCGGCAAGCACTCTTAAACATCGGACAATACTATGAGTCTGTGTCAAAATGGACTTACAAGGACAAGACGTCGGAATCACCGCTTTTGGACATACCGGAGTTCCTGCGCAGCACCCCGTTCAATCTTCCACGAAGGCAATGGTCAAGGAGACGAGGAAGGCGAAGTGGTGTTCTGGTAAAAATTAAGGCGCTCCGGAGGACGTCTAGAGGAAATATCCGACGGTGTGGACGTGACTGCAAAGTTTTGTGCTGGATCCTTCCCGTTTGGCCAGGGGCATCAGCTGACCAAGCGCACCTGCCGGTGGCGGGCCCACCTGTCCTCCGGTCTCGCCCCCAAGTTTTTTTCATAGATTTCGGCATTCTTCGGCCGCTAAATCGGGCCTCGTCTTCAGCCATGGACGAGCTGATTGTCCGCTCGGCTCTCATCAACGCTAGATCCCTAGCCAACAAAAGTTTTATCTTGAACGACTTCTTTACGTCCCGAGAGCTGAATTTTATGTTCTTGACAGAGACATGGCTTCGGCCTGGTGAACTTACTCCTTTCCCTGAACTTTTACCTCCGGATTGTGGATTCTTCAGCTCCCCGAGAACTACAGGCAGAGGCGGAGGAGTCGCCGTCGTGTTCCAGTCCAGGTTTTCCTGCCGGCAGCTCCCGGCTGACCGCTTCTCCGGGTTCTCTAGCTTTGAGGTCCAGCTTGTGGCGATCAGATGTGGATCCCTGGTCCTCTGTGTGGTGGTCTACCAACCACCTAAATTTAACAGTGACTTCCTGCAGGACTTTGGAGATTTTTTCTCAGCCATTATTTTAGACTATGATCGTATTTTAATTCTTGGTGATTTTAACATTCATGTGTGTTGTGAGTCCAAGCCACTAGCAAAAGATTTTATGGACTTGACCGGCTCTTTTAGTCTGAACCAGTTAGTGCAGTCTCCCACACATGCAAAAGGACACACACTGGACTTGATTTTAACTCTTGGGTTATGTGCAGAGGTTAAAGAAGTTTGTGATGCCGGGATTTCTGATCATTTACCCGTTTTATTCGAGTTCGAACTTTTAAAGCCTGTACCCGGCTCGGCGCCTCTGCGCTCCCACGTCGCCTGATCAATGCACAGACGGCGTCCAACTTTTTAGCTGGTCTTAACGACTGTACATTTCTTTTAGACACACACCAGCATGAAAATGTTGATCATCTCTTAAATGATTTTAACTCTGTGTGTGAGAATATTTTAGACGTTATTGCCCCTTTTAAAACGAAGCGCTGTAATTCAGCACCAGAGCCGTGGCTCATCGACCACACCCGGCGAAGCGCTCTCAGACAGGCAGAGAGGAGATGGAAGAAGGACAGGCTCCACATTTCTTTGGAGATTTTAAAAAACTGCTTAACTGAGTATCAGGCAGCCGTTAAAAGCACCAAGGCACAGTTTATTTCTAATTATGTGGCGGAAAATATCAGTAAGCCCCAAATTCTTTTTAACTCTTTGAACTCTCTTTTAAATCCTCATGACTCATCATTATCATCCATGACTCCTTCTTCTGCACTCTGTGAACGATTCTTAAGATATTTTATTGATAAAGTAAGTGCTGCCAGGCTTTTATCTGTGTCCTGCACCACAGATACTGTTACCGCACTTTCTGCTGTTTTAGATCATTTTGAGCCTGTGACTCTCTCAGAAATATCTGAGATAGTTCAGCACCTGAGACCCTCTTATTGTCCAGGGGACAGTATTCCCCCCAGACTGCTGAAGGAAGTATTTAGTTCTATCGGTCCCTGGGTAGTCAGTTTTATTAATACTTCTCTTCTTTCAGGTTGTGTCCCAGCTGCCTTTAAACATGCTGTGGTGCAACCACTTCTTAAAAAGAGCAGCTTGGATCCTTCTGTTCTTTCAAACTTTAGGCCCATATCCAAGCTGCCTTTTCTGTCAAAAGTTTTAGAGAAGGTGGTTTACCTTCAGCCACAGGACCATCTAGAGCTCTATGGCATCTTAGACAAATTCCAGTCTGGTTTTAGAGTACGTCACAGTACAGAGACGTCTCTACTCAGGGTATGTAATGATTTGCTTTTAACTGTCGATTCTGGAGTTTCTGCTGTTTTAATCCTTCTTGACCTTACCGCTGCCTTTGATACAGTGAATCATGATATTTTACTCTTACGATTAGAACACTGTGTTGGTGTGAAAGGCACCGCGCTTCAATGGTTTAAGTCCTATTTATCCAATAGGAGTTTTTCTGTCCAACTGGGACCTTTCTCATCCACAAAGGTCCCACTCGGACATGGGGTACCTCAAGGTTCAATTTTAGGCCCTATTTTATTTTCTTTATACCTGCTTCCACTGAGCTCCATCTTTGAAAAACATCATGTGTCTTATCAATGTTATGCAGATGATATCCAGATTTATTTACCCTTAAAATCTGGGGGAGTCCAGTGTGTAGAGAACTTACAAAAGTGTTTAGAGGAGGTTAAAGCCTGGATGAACATAAACTTCCTCTGCTTAAATGAAAGTAAAACCGAAGTCCTTCAGTTTGGGAAAACGGACCTCCTGACAGGATGCACCAGTGCCATTGGGTCATTAGACTCTAACCAGTCTTTTATTAGGAATCTTGGGGTCATTTTAGATTGTCATTTTAAATTTGATAAACAAGTTAGTGCAGTGGTCCAGTCCAGCTTTTATCATCTGAGATTAATCAGCAAAGTGAAGCCATATCTTCCCCATGACACTCTGGAAAGGGTTGTTCATGCATTCGTCTTTTCCAGACTGGACTATTGTAACTCCCTTTATTCCGGGATCTACCAGTCTCTCCTTCACTGTCTTCAGCTAGTCCAGAATTCAGCTGCCCGACTTCTAACGGGGACCAGACGGCGTGATCATATTACACCGATACTGCGCTCTCTGCACTGGCTGCCAGTTTCTTTTAGAATTGATTTTAAAATCTTACTCTTGGTTTTTAAATGTTTGAATGGTCTGGCACCTTCTTATCTTTCTGAGCTCCTACAGAGCCATTGTCCTTGCAGAGCTCTACAATCTGTTGACCAAATGCTTTTAGTGGTGCCAAGGGCTCGACTCGTGACGAAGGGAGACAGAGTGTTTTCAGTGGCTGCTCCTAAACTCTGGAATCGTCTCCCCCGTCAGTGAGATCTGCCAGATCTTTAAATGATTTTAAATCTCTGTTAAAAATGCATCTTTTTACATTGGCTTTTAACACCAGTGAGAATGATAATTGGACAGGTTTTTTAGTGTTTTTATTGATGATTTTATTATCGTTTTACCGTGCTTCTGTGAATTTACCTATGGTTTTAGTGTAGTTATATGTGTGCAGCACTTTGGATGTCTGGAAGATGTGAAAGTGCTATATAAATAAAGATTTGATTGATTGATTGATTGAGATATGTGGAGCCTTTTGTGAAGCTTTATTTCCGGATTATTAGAGGTTTAAAACAAAGTGATTCTGAACCTTTTGGCGACTCAAAATCAGATTGTCGGTGGAGTCGTCTTTCCAGGGTTCGGTGTTGGTAAAGCGGACTTTCATATGTAAAATAAGGAGCTCAGAGACACGTTTGGGTGTAAAGGAGCGCTGCAGCCTTTATTCTCCTTTTCTTTCACACAACCTAAAGTTCATCTGTCACCTTACATCATGAACCTGTCATCCTAACACCAATGCAGCAGTAAACAGTGTACCACGCCCCCTCCTGCAGATGAAGCGTCCCGTTTCATCATTAAAAAACAAAGATGAATGAAAACAGTCTGTTATATTAGCATTACAATGTTGAAAAAGGCAAAAAGTGCTTCTCCTCAGACTGAAGCATCACACAAACGTAGAGATCTGGTCTTTAATGGAGGAAGAAAGGATTCAAGCAAACAGCTGCAGGGATACCGACGGCTTCATCGGGCTGTAGAGATCTTGCAAACCAACCATCAATAAATAATAAATTGTAAATCAAACAAGTGAGCTTCCAGACATTTGGAACTTTATCAATAAACATTCAGCTCACCTGTTCAACTACGTTTAGTCGGTCTGCTCTGCTGCTGCACTGGGTTCACCTGCTGCTCTGCATGCTCACTTCCACAATAATCTCGTAAATTTACGAGTTGTTTCTCATAAATTTATGAGATGAAATTCATTGCGACTTTAATCTCGAAACTTTATTTCACCTTTTATCTCGACACGACGAGTTTTTCTCGAAAATTTGTGTCGACACGTTGGCCAGAATTTTTTTTCCTTAACGTGGCCCTAAAACTCTGTCGTAACGGGTCGATCGCGATCGACGTAATAGGCCGATTTTTCAAAATAAAACTTCTTTCAGATTCCGAAATAAATAAAACAGAAGTAATGCAAGTTATATATTCTTTCTGTGCGGCCCGGTACCAAATGACCCACGGCCCGGTACCGGTCCGCGGCCCGGGGGGTGGGGACCACTGGTCTAGACCATCAATTTTACTCAAAAACAGACTTTCAAAGGACAAGGGGAAAACAATAGAAAATACATTTTGCAGATGTTCATGAATGTCAGACCAATACTTTTTGATAACCACACAGTCCCAAAATATATGGAAGTGATTGGCTCCATTATTACCACACCTTCAACATTTACTACTCCCTAGGTATTTTTTCTGGGAGGGTGTAGTAAAAAACCTCATTATGCTCTTCCAACAGAATTCACGGCAAATGTTTGATCCTGTTGTGATCCATTGTTTCCGACATACTTGATCCCAATCCTCCTCTGTAATAGTGAGCCCTCCTTCTCGCTCCCATCTTTCCTTTACATAGTACGTGTTCTCCCCCTTCTGCGTCAAGATACTATTGTATAATTTTGAAATTATTTTTGTAGGGCATATTGCTTTTATTAATGTTTCAAAGGTTTTAAGAAATCTTTGGTCATCTGTGGGAATTTTAATTTTTTGATTGAAGTAGTGCCTGACCTGTAAATATCGGAAGAAATTTTCAGAAATTAACCCGTGTTTTTCTTTTAGGGTATCAAATGTTTGAAACGCTCCCTTATGAACAAATGAGTTGTAATCTGTTAACCCTTTTGCAATCCATAACTTAAATCTACCATCATATTTGTTGGGGGTGAACTCTGAGTCGTACGCACACCATCTGAGAATTTTTGAATTTTCCCCTAAGTTGCATTTCTTAACTGTTCCATTTTTTAACTATTCCAGGTTTTAATCATCATATTCAGTAAGGGGTCATCTTGTAAAGGAAGTTCCCCCTGTAACTTGATATCACCTAATAAAGCTTTTAATGGTATCTTTTCAAAGGTTTTCAGCTCTAGATCTTTCCATCCTGCAGCGTAAACTGGAGAGCACATGCAGATAAGAGGCCTCAGCTGGGCAGCAAAGAAGTAGTCTTGTAGACAAGGAAGATTTCTGCCACCTTGTTCTGTTTTTCATTGTAAGGTTTTATATTGAATTCTGGGTTTTTTACCTCTCCATATGTATCTTGATAACATCTTATCCCATTCTACAAACTGCTTTTGGGGTATGGGAAATGGTAAACATTGAAATAAATATAGCATTCGTGGTAATATATTCATTTTTATTGAGTCAATCCGTGAGTGAAGGTCTAAAAATGGTATTGCGTTCCACCTTTGTAGATCGGATTGCAGTTTAGTATTAAGTGGTCCATAGTTCACATCAAACATCTTTGTAAAGTCTTTGTGCAGGATAATGCCTAAATATTTATTTGAGTCTGCTTTCCATTCCCATTTGTAATCATCTTTAATATTTTGGGGAGGGCTATAGTTAAAACCTGTGTCTTGTTTACATTCATTTTGTATCCTGACAGAGTGCCTAATTCTTTAAGGGATTCCATAATTATCTGTAGGGTTTTTGTAGGTTGAGATATTGTTAACAGTAAATCATCTGTGAATAAGGAAAGATTTTGTTCTTTTGCTGAAACTTTTACTCCTTTAATGTCTGCTCTTTGCCTGATCCACTGCCCAAGAGGTTCAATGTATAATGCAAATAGAAGAGCAGACATGTTACATCCCTGTCTAGTTCCTCTCTCTAAGATTATCGTCTCAGTGAGGTCTCCATTGATGTTAATCCTGGCAGTCAGTTTGTTATATAACCCTGAAATTGTTTCAATAATTGATTTGTGAAAGGCAAATTTGCTGAGTACTTTGTATAAAAACGTCCCCCTCACTGAGTCAAATGCCTTTTCGGCATCCAGGCTGATCACTAGTGTCTCCTGTTTTTGTTGAACAACTTAATGAATTATGTTTAGTACTTTCCTGATGCTGTCCTGTGTCTGTCTTTGTCTGATGAATCCTGTCTGGTCCTTATGTATCAGCAGTGGGAGAATTGTTTCCAATCTCCTTGATATTATAGAAGTGAATAGTTTGTAGTCGATGTTTAAAAAACAAAAAATGGCTGGTAGTTAGCACAATCCAGTCTGTCCTTCCCCTCTTTAGGGATTATAGAGATTATTGCTTCATTCCAAGACAATGGAGTAATTTTCTTCTCCATCACCCAGTTTTCTGGGTCTTTAATAAGGTTGGAATCAGGTGAGTTTTCATTGTTTTATACCATTCTGGACTGAACCCGTCTGCTCCCGCCATTTTTCCTCTTTTTAGTTTTCTGATTGCAAATTGAATTTCTTCATGGGTAATTGCTGTAAGCAATTTTTCATTTTGCTCAATTGTTAGAGTTAGAAAATCTAATTGTTTTAAAAATGCATCTATTTGGTCACTATTATTTAGGCTTGTTTCTGAGTAGAGATTTTTATAGTATTCATGAAAACACTGTTGAATTTTCTCCTGGTCTGTTTCAGTTCTTTTACTTGAAGGATTTTTTATTTTATATATTGCTCTCTCTGCTTGTTGCTTTCTCAGTTTATAAGATAGAAGTTTCAAAGATTTGCCGTCTACTTCATAATATTTTTGTTTCATCAAAACAAGTTTTTTCTGTACAGCCAGTGTATTAATGTCATCAATTTATTTCTTTAATTTTATAATCTCAGTCTTATTTTTGTTCTTTACATTTTGGAAATGCTCCTGTTGAAGTTTTAACAGCTTTTCTTCTAAGCACTTCAGTTTCTGTTGACTAGGTTTTTTCTGGTAGGATGAGATGCTAATTATTTTCCCTCTCAGAACTGCTTTTAGAGCATCCTAGAGAGTTTCTGGTGATACCTCACCATTATCATTAAGTACTAAGTATTCTTTCATTTCACTGCTTAATTTATGTTCGATATTTGGGTAATTTAAGATGTTATTGTTTAATCTCCAAACAGTGGATCTTTTCTTTCCTGCCAAGTAGAGACTTACTGTAACAGGATTATGGTGAGAAATTGCACATATTCCAATATCACTGTTTTTGACTATTAGTAGGTCATTTTTGAATATAAATATGTAATCTAGACGAGTGTAGGCATTATGAGGATGTGAGTAGTGCGTATATTCTCTTTTTGTTGAATTGTTTTCCCTCCACACATCAACTATGCCCATTTCCTCTATGAGATGTCTGATCTTTTTCCCCAATCTTTCTATAGTCACTGTCAGATAAATGCATCTAGACATTAAAGAAAAACACAATTATAAACAACAAACCACAACAAGAATCAAGTTTCTCATGCACGAGGGAGAGGAGCAAGAATGACAGAATACGTCTACCACACTTCTCTTCTCAAAGAACTGCCTCTCCTCATGCTTCTTTTATTAAGACTTCAAGTGGGAGGTCACAATTTCAAGACACAGAGAAAAAGTTCATTAGGGGGTGTCGTATAATGACCCATTTGGTGGATTCTAAGTTCAAACAGTATTCATTATCAGCTAAGGACAGTGTGTCGTAAAACCCCCTCTTCCTAACTGGGATTGGGATGAGAAGCAGATGAACAAACACACAAAACTTTCTAAAAAGGTAAAAAGGTCAATCTGAGTTAACATTTAAGTATACACATTTAACCCAATACATTTATACAATGATAATAATAAAACAATTTCCTTCACATAGTTCCTCCTGTTTATAATTGATAAATGTTAAAATCTCCCATCAAATATCACATCTCTTTGCAGTTTTCTGTGACATCTTCATTTTCTCAAAACTCAAGTTACACTCAGATGATAAGTTCTTTTTTTTTTTTTTCAAGTCATTACAGTTTCAAAATCATTACAGTCATCCTGTTCTCCCTTTAATAACAAGTTGTATTCTTGACTTAGAAGAACACTTTGTACTCCACCATTCACTGCTCTGGAAATCATAGATTTAATACAAGGAAAAATGTACATAGTGAACACACAACATATGATCAGTACCATAAGAATAGCTGTCACTATTTTTAATACAAGTTGCCATGAAGAACCAAGAAGGAGAAGAAAGCCAGGGTTTCCTGTCATCCTGCATTGCCTGCTGAACCTTTTTAAGTTGATGTAATGCTTCAGTGATGCTGTGACCTTCATTGGTGTTGTCAGGACTAAATGTACAACAGGTATCATTTAACATTTTACAAACACCTCCCTCCTGAGCAACCAATAACTCCAAAACCAATCTGTTCTGTAGAACCATAAGTCTCATGCTTGACAGTTCTTCATTATAGCCTTTAAATGCTTGTTGACATTCAATGCCATTCAGATGGTAGGCTCTCTGAATTTCCATCATTTGCTCATGAAAATCCTGTGGATTTTTCCTCTGAGAGATAACTCCCCTCACTGCCTAAGTCCTAACATCCTCTACTGTCTAGGTCAGGGGTCGGCAACCCAAAATGTTGAAAGAGCCAAATTGGACGAAAAAAAACAAAAAACAAATACGTCTGGAGCCGCAAAATATTAAAAGCCCTATTTAAGCCTTATAATGAAGTTAACGCATGCAATATGTATCTATATTAGCTATATTAGTCTATCAAAATGATTAATTTGCTACAAAAACATAATGAGAATTAATGATTAAATGTTTATTTTTATCCCTGCAGTGCATTCTGCGGAGAACGACGCGTCACGTGACTGCTCTGTTGCGCAAGTTTAACTAAATTACAATATCAATGAATTTTGTTTCATTGCTTTGATAAAATTAAAGAAATGTAATAAAGAAATCCGATTTTTGATGTCATTTATATTTTGAGGATTCGAACATAAAACAATCAAATGGAACGTGCGTGCCCCATGACAGTCAGCTGCACTCTAATGACAGAACAGCTTCAAGCATTTGCGGCGCCTGCAGACTTTCATTCAGCTCGTTCAGGTGGCCTGTCAGTCACATCCACCAAAAAGTGCAGCTTTTCCAGCCACTCAGTATCTTCCAGTTGCGGCTAGTTCAGGTCTTTGCTTTTCAGGAATGTTTTCACGTGTTCTAAACAGACGACAAAGTGACGCAAAACGTCCCCCCTGGACAGCCATCGGACATTGTTGTGTAGCAGGAGATCAGAATATTCACTTTCAACTTCATCAAGCAATGCACGGAACTGACGGCGGCTCCATTTACATCAGCCACTTGTTTGGCGGTCCGCTGAAAGAAAAAAAAAAAAAAGCCCTGCTGGAAGGAAGGTACGGAGCCCCTAAAGGGCCATGGATGAAAAAAAAAAAATGGAGGAAAAAAATTTTTTTTTTGAGTAAAAAAATTTTTTTTCAAGTAAAAAAAAAAGAAAAACTAACTGGTGCGCACCAGTTAGTTTCAGGTGCGCACCAGTTAGTTTCAGGTGCGCACCAGTTAGTATCAGGTGCGCATCAGTTAGTATCAGGTGCGCACCAGTTAGTTTCAGGTGCGCACCAGTTAGTATCAGGTGCGCACCAGTTAGTATCAGCAGATATCAGATAGTTGACCTGCTTGCTTCTTGTGCACCAAGTAGCTACAGTTTTCTTTAGAATGGCTGAAGTTGAGGATATGGACCTTGTAAACCTTCTGAAAACACAAAATATTACTGACAATGCCATCAAAAAGATTGTGGAAGACAAGGTAAGCTACATTACGGCTGTTAATATTTGATACTAACTGGTGCGCACCTGAAACTAACTGGTGCGCACCTGAAACTAACTGGTGGGCACCTGATACTAACTGGTGCGCACCTGAAACTAACTGGTGCGCACCTGAAACTAACTGGTGCGCACCTGAAACTAACTGGTGCGCACCTGATACTAACTGGTGCGCACCTGAAACTAACTGGTGCGCACCTGAAACTAACTGGTGCGCACCTGAAACTAACTGGTGCGCACCTGAAACTAACTGGTGCGCACCTGAAACTAACTGGTGCGCACCTGATACTAACTGGTGCGCACCTGATACTAACTGGTGCGCACCTGAAACTAACTGGTGCGCACCTGAAACTAACTGGTGCGCACCAGTTAGTTTTTCTTTTTTTTTTACTTAAAAAAAAAATTTTTTTACTCAAAAAAAAATTTTTTTTCCTCCATTTTTTTTTTTTCATCCATGGCCCTTTAGGGGCTCCGTAGTAAGGTGTGGCGTGAACTGTGACGCAAATCTCCGTTGACAGAAATGTTGAAGTTTAATATTATATTGACTCAGTCAGATCGACACCTAAGCGGAGTAGAAGCTGCCACTCCGCTGCACACCGCACAACTTTGGTCAGGCTGAGACAAATAATAGCAGGACAAGCTAAACTTCCTCCTCCTTCTCAGTAACAAGTTCATTATTTCGAGCATAGACAAACAGCCCAAACAGCATGGACCTCACTTCAGTTCTTAACACTCTTTTTTTTTTTTTTTTTTATTAAACAAATGCAACGTACAAAACAAACAAATGCAACAATTATGCACATATAATGTACAGTAGAATTCTGAATAGAGAATAAACGTGTTACATTTTTAAAAAAATTCTAATTATTAATAACAATCACAAAAGGGAATAGGAAATAAAATAAAACAAAAAATAAAAAGAGAAAATGCGAGAGTAAATTTATGTCAGCAGTCCAAGAGATTTACAAATTCATTCATTAGGGGGTGTTGTATAATGACCCATTTGGTGGATTCTAAGTTCAAACAGTATTCATTATCAGCAAAGGACAGTGTGTCGTAAAACCCCCTCTTCCTAACTGGGATTGGGATGAGAAGCAGATGAACAAACACACAAAACTTTCTAAAAAGGTAAAAAGGTCAATCTGAGTTAACATTTAAGTATACACATTTAACCCAATACATTTATACAATGATAATAATAAAACAATTTCCTTAACAGTCACCTTTGCCATCTTTCAGCTGCTCCCATGATGCTCCTTGTTACTGCATCACTGGTATCCATCCTGCGTCTTGTGTCTTTGTCAGGAGAGTCAATGCATCTTAAATCACCATATGCAGCACAAACATTGGTTGCAGCGCTGTTTAATTTTGAGATGTGTTCATCCAGGAAATCCATTGAGCATTGTCCATCTATAGCATTCTTAGCCTCTTTAATGACAGCTTTCCACTTCTGGTAACATGTGCTTAAATATTGTGCGGCCTTCTTTACCTGCTCATCATGCAGCTGTTGCCCTTTTTCCGTTAGCGTACAGACTCTTTGGCTCCTTCGTGCATCTTGTGAGGTAGTGGGGATATCATCTCCAACACACTCAGCTTCTGATGGTTGCTCATTTATCCTGAATGTCACTACATCTTCACCAACTTCAGATGAAACATCTAATCTTGACATTTTCAAGCTTGAGTTTGACTTTAAAGATTAAAGTACTGATTTAGTTTTGTGTTTTGTAGCAAAAAATAGAAAAATGTTGGTTTAAATTACTGCACCTTTAACCTAACAGTACTGCAAAATGTCTTATTATTTTTCTAATGCAACATAAAATATTGAACCGTGTGCAGTGAGCAACAATAACTTTTCTTGAAAAGGCCAAAATTACATCTAATTCCTGTTAACTCTGAATCACTAAATACTAACAATATACAGGTTACTTAGCATAGATAAAATTCACTATTGAACAAATCACTTTAACTTGAACAGGAAAAGAAACAAAAAATGATCTAAATCCCTTTTGTTAAACAGAAATTAAAAATATCACATCTTATTGCAGTCTCTCCTTAACCGTTATACTTTCATATTAACTAATATTAATCAGAGTCCTTGATACAACATTCATCTTTAGGGAACCTGCAGTTGTCGTGTGATGTGCATTTGGCCGTCCAGGGTGGCGCTGTTGTCCCTCTCGGCGCTGGCACCGACTTGTCTACCCATTCGGAGCAGAAGAGTTCTCACTGTAGCAGCCTCGCGGAATTAGCATGAACACGAGGTGTTTAAAACACACAAATAAATTATGACATTGATAATTCAATTATACATTTATGTGATTTCTAATAATCTTAGCAGTGATCGTCACGTGGCTGCATCAACAGCAAAATTAACCAACCATTCGGGGCTTTGAAACCACACAGAACGGCGGCATCTGGGACTGGACATACATCGACATATGCTTCAACTGAGCTCCTTGTAACAGTTCAATGTTGAAGAAAAAAAGTAAAACAAAACAATGTTAATGATGATTTGAAAAACAACGTAATACAACACGTGACGTTTTCTGTGAGAGGTGCTTCACACAGCAAAACACACATGACATGAAGAAAATAAATGCAAAGCACATATAAAAATAAGTTGTATAATGCTGGTCTTGTACTGAGCACCTCTGGATTCCATCCTTATTGACTTTTCAACTGAGCTATCTCTTCTGATGCTGTTGCACTGTGCCATTGTAGATTGATTGAAGTATTTTTTTTTTAGACAACGTTCATGATGCAGTGTTTTATTAGGAGAAATTGAGTTGAAACGATCCTGAACCACAGTACGTTTTTTCCCAGGAGCCATGGAAAAGTGCAATGAACTGACGCTGATTTCACTACAGGGGAAACAATAGAACTCATCGGAAAACGTTCGGGATTCATCTTGTATTTCTAGAGAATAGCGAGCCCAACTGTTCGAACACAAGTGACATCTGAACCGTGGTTCGACCAAACAATACATTTGGCGCTTCATACGTCATCAATCACGTGATCTGCACTAGTTGACACACGCCACGAAACATTGTGCCGAAACACTCTGTTTCGTGAAGGTGAAACACACGCCGAAGCGTCCGTGTCAAATGGGCCATCCCTACAAATCCTTGTAAAAATGAATCCTTAGACCCTTAATAGACGGCTCTGATTTAACAAATGCTCAAAAGGTTTTGACCAATTAACAAATTAAAAGAATACAAAACGCAATGCTTGGGATCAGTGTGCTTTATTTGGATATCTGCAATTAAACTTGAAAACTCTCTTAACAAAAGACCAAAATGAATATAAATGTTTCAATAATAAAAGTTATACATTTATTCAAAGTCAAATTTTAATACATTTAAGGAACATTTTAAATCTTTATCAGCAGTTAACTACAGCTATGTTTATTTACATATTTTTAAACATTTCATGCAGAGAAGAGAGGTAAATGCTTTTGCACCTTCAGACATTAATCATACTCTACTGCAGAATCTCACAATTGTATGCAAAGGTAATCTATTACTAAAAATCTCTATGTGGGAAATACATCTTCCAACATTGTGTATCCTCATGAATGTATCTATTAGGGGTGTAATGGTACACGTACGTAGTTGTACTGAACCATTTTGGTACGGCAATTTTAGTTTGGTTCACTTTTGTACCGTTTCAGTACTCTACCCCAAATTTAATATCTTTACGCCGAATCGCAACTAATATTAGCCGTGAGTTTCCGCCAAAATGGTGATGGAGGTGACAGTAAGCATGTGAACAGTATCAACATGGCTAATGCAGATGTGAGGCCATCTCCTTACCCTCTCCTGTGTGGGGGGAACACTTTGGCTTTGTTGTGAGCATCAATAAAGGGAAAAGACAATTGGATAAGTCTAAAGGCCCGTACACACCGGGATGAATATTCGCCAGGCGTTATTTGCCAGCGTTTTTCGCCACGTCGTTTGTGTTCACATCCAGGCGATTTTCACTGACGATGAGCCGAGCCAACATGCAATTTAATTCCCTGACATTAGATGGCGCTTAATGTCAAACAGAAATACTCCTGTACACAAGGTGGTCGCTTTTCACTCAGAAGAAGAGAGCCAGTATTTAGGCGCTTGTCAGAATCATACAAAGAAAACATGAATATTTCAAGCACCAGTAGCTCCAGCTCCAGTTCCAATGATGAAGAAATTATTGTTCTGTTGAATGATGAAAGACGCCGGAAAAGACGCAGATTTTGGGTAGATCCCATAGTTACGAGAAGAGAAGAACATGGTGAGTTTTATCGACTGGTACAAGAGCTGAAAATGTATCATGAGCGTTTTCGGGGATATTTTAGAATGTCCGTCATTATTTCTTTGCGGCAGTGTAGATGCTACTTGGCGTCTATCTTCTTTGCTGGTATGTGTGCTCAGAAAGACAGTTTTGTGTTTGAGCGCCCCCAAGTTGTCTTTTACTGTAACTTCAGAAGCTCCAGACACGTGTGCAAAAGCGCCATTCTCATTGGTTGTATAGTTTTTGACGCGGCGCGTCAAACCAAAAAAACAAACCAGAGGCGTTTTTTAAGAAGTGACGCTTTGACGCGTGGCGTTTTTTCGCGCCGGTGTGCACACTCACATTGGTGCCCTTTGTTTAGTCACGAGGCGTTAAACGTCGGCAAATATCGCGCGCGAAATTCGTCCCGGTGTGTACGGGCCTTAAAGCTGTGTGTCGACACTGTTTCACAAAAATAGCGTTTGCCACAGGTAACACCAACGCACTTTAAATTAAATCACACGACTGTAAAAATCGGGTCTACAAGAAAAAGATGTGCAAGTTAAAGAATTTTTGTTTTTCAGGCCAGTGTTAATTATCCAAAGTTTTTGGTTCCTGACAGCTAATAGTTGTATTATTTGATATAGCTGATCACCTACTATCTAAACCAATAAATGCATTTTGCAAGTAATTTTTTTCTGGCTTTTTTGTACCAAAAATACCGAAAATGTACAGGACCTTATGAAATACTGAACCAAACCGAAATTGAGATTTTAGTGTACTGTTACATCTTTGGTATCTACTGCATTGAAATCTTTTTAATTTATTTGACAAAACTTGGTGCAGTTTCAATATTTTTGACTCTTATTTTAAATAAAAGATCAGTGTTTTTCAACCTTTATTAAGCCACAGCACACTTTAACCTTGACAAAAATCCTGCGGCACACCAGCATTCAAAAATTAAAAAAAGGAAAATCTCAAAGTCTGTATTGATTTACAGCCCCTCTGCAATCTCACATGCATTTTTGTGATAATTGTGGCGAAAACGGTGGAAGTAGCAACTGTTTTTTTTTTCTAAAAAAATGTCATAAAAGCTAAGTTAGAAGATTTAAAAACTGTTTGTTGTGTGTTCGTCGTGGTTTCAAGACGTTTAACAATAAAGAGTCATTGTTCGCTGAGACCCTGTCACTTTAACCCAATGCATCATGGGAGATGTAGTGCAAACAGCCGCCGAACGCAGACAGACTCTCTTCTCTGAGCTTCATGGTTTTGTTCACCTGCGGAAAGCTACACCATTAAAGACGAGCTTTAGCTAGTATTTTTGTTGGAACAAAGTGACTTTATGTGCCGAATCGGAACAAGGAAGTGAAGACTTTAACCACGTCTGATTGGTCAGACTGATGACGTGTGATCAAGCCTCCAAGAATGATTGGTGGAGACAGTTAAAGGGGCGGGACTTTTCCAAAAACAGCCGATGCTACGGCTAAATCGCAGTACCGTTATTCTTATCAAAACACCTTTAATAGAATCAAATAAACACTAAGAAAAAAGTATTTTACAATCTTTCATATTCCTAACTACTTAGTGTTTTATCAGGGCCTGTTTGGATGAACAAAGAGCTGAAATCCTGGAGATGAAAAATGTTTTTAGATCAGTGAATAAGGACAATTACCCACGGCATACCTGAGCATTTCCACTAGTGTGCCGCAGCCCACTGGTTAAAAAACACTGGTCTAGATTAGGGTTGTGCCGATGGACGATACCATTGTCCATTGTGATGGGTGACTGACATCCCGATGGAGAGACACCATCGTGATGCCACGCCCCTGTCATGCTGCGAGTCACACCATAAGACGCGGTTACATGTGCAAAATATCTTGATAAGGATTATTGGTCGGATTAGAATCCAACCGTGTAGATGGGCCCAGAAAAACTCTTTCAGATTATAAAAAACATTCACATGGGTCACACTTTCGGTCGGAATAAATCATTCGCACATGCGCAGTAGTGTTTTTAAAAACCGGAAGCGAAATACATAGATACGTCAGCTCGGTATTATACAAGATGATCTCCAAAACGTGCTTTTATTAATGTTACAGTTATTATGAAGCACCTCTTCGCTCATCATTTTAATTTTAATCCATGTGGTCAGTGCTTAGTCTGTTGAAAAACGGAGCAGGAAGCCAGGATTAGCAGTATGCTAACATGGGCTAACAACATTAGCATGAACATAAAATCCATGCGTGAAACGCTGCAATCTGCATCCTGGCTGCACGTAAATATGTGGGAATAACATCAGCCTTTATTTTGTCGGGACATGACTGGAAACACAAATCCACGTGATTGTTTGAACGGTTTCTTAAAGTGTGGATGCCATGCTTTGAACAACTTTGTCAAATAAAAAAGCCCTTTAAACGCTGATTCTATTGATACCAATAGTTTGCGTCGAAAAAAATCCTAAGCATATGAATAATAGACATCTTTCGAAGGAATCAGAGATTTGAATTTGCCGCTAAGAGCGCAGGCTGGAAGTGACCCCGATATGACCTGTGACGTCACGAAAGGCATTGACCTCCGTAGTTCCGCTTAGGACAGCAGGTAAACAAAGCAGGTAGTCTTCGTTTCTCTCGTTAATCATCGTTAATTCTCGTTAATTCTCTGTTAATCATCAACATGCCAAGTCGTTGTGTGGCAGCTGGATGTAGCAATACTTCTAGTGAAAGTGTATCTGTGTATAAATTCCCAAAACAAGAAACGCTGCTGAAACAATGGACAAAACAAGTTCAGCGCATGTCCGAAAAACAGAAACGCCCAGTACCAGCACTGGCAGGAGCCAGTACAAAAAGAGAAAATCTGTGACCGAAAAGCTGGCACAAAAGAGAGTGAGTTTAACGTTTATTACATAATTTATTTATTACAAAAGAGAGTGAGTTTAACGTTCAGTGATGAAAGTCTTCCGGGAATTCCCGGAAATCCGGGTTTTTGAGCAAACCGAACGTACTTTCCTGGAAATAAAGACCTGATCCCTATGGACAAATCGCTTTCCGGATGAAAAAATTGTCTGAAATCGGCGAATTTTAGCTTTATTTTCTATATTTCTCTGTGGATCGCTTCCTCTATGGTCGCGGCTATCTCTCGTCTACCCGGCCTAATTGACCAATGACGGGACGTGTTAGTTGCTTTCGGATGCGTCGACGGCTCTGATTGGCTCTGTCTGTACCACGTGGTCAGCGTGACGGGTCCCCTAGAGACCAAAACTGGCGGACACACGCTAAACTTTCACAAACAAATCTGAAGAGTTTCCGATCAATAATGCGGGCATCGTCATTATTGATCGTGGTCACGACCTCAGTTGTGAGAAGACGATAAAAAAAACAAATTTAAGTGGTCTTGGCTGGAAGACGGTAGCATCACTCTGTGCTTCGCTATCGGTGCTAGCCATGTTGTCTGCCTTTCGTTACGTCACAAACAGGGCGGCGCGAATTCGGCGGAATGCGTGAAGCCGGCGGCTGTCCTCGTTGTTTATATCGCGTTTTTCGTTATTTATTCTTTTTCGAAAAATATTAAAAACAATCGCAACATGAAATAGAGACTATTTGCTATATTTTGGCTTATTAAAATAGGCCATGTCACCCACACTTTAAGGACTGAGCGACCTTTCTGCTTCGAAGCTTACACACTGCGTTAACTAGCGCTCCGATCTCTGCCCCGACACACACTTTTACCGGGAGATCCGCTTCTCCTAAATTCCGGTTGCTTTTTCACGTAGAGCTGCTGGAAGGATCACAGTCCTAAATCTCCCACACGTAACAAAGCATCCTTACTTCCCCAAAAACACAAAACTGTAAGTCCGTCTGCTCTGCTAGAGACATGGTCGCTCGCTCCACCGGTCTAATCAAACGCAGGACCGGAGCACTTCTTTCTATTTTGTTTATTTTATTTTTTTAAAGTCACTTCCCCCAGTTTAGACTGGATCATCGCGGATGAGTCATTATTTGGGAAATAAAATAAATAAAGTAATAAAGTAAAATAAGGAATAGCAATTAGATAATAACGATATCATCGTCCATCCCGATGGTTGACAGCAAACATCGTCAACGGCCAATTTAGGGGACATCACCCAACCCTAGTGTAGATCAGTGGTCCCCAACCACCTGGCCGCGGACCAGTACCGGGCCGCGGGACACTTGGCACCGGGCCGCGGAGCGGTTCCAGGCCACGGGAAATTTTGGCACCGGGACGCACAGAAAGAAAAAATAATTTCCATTTTATTGTTTTTTTTCCCCCCGTAATAAACATTTTATTTTGAAAAGTGACCGGATTCTCTCTGTTACATCTATCACACTTAACGCACGTCAAAGTCGCAACACCAAACATCAGGTGATACACCCCGCTAAAATTCAACCCAAACAACCACAATGAGCAAAAAACAAACTTCTTTGACAAGGGGAAAATTATTATTATTATTATTACTACTAAAGAGATAATACCACCCCCGGTCTACGATAAATGTGTCTTGCGTTGCACCTCAACCCCCCACCCCCCACCGGTCCGCGGTAAGTATGTCATGCGTTGTACCGGTCCACGGTGACAAAAAGGTTGGGGACCACTGGGCTAGATGACCCCACTCCCATTGCTAAAGTGCCTTGAATAGCAAGAGAGCTAAACAATTAGCATGACAGAAGTGTTTTGGTTTACTACACGTGGCCTTTCCTCTGTCTGCATTTTCATGTGGGCACATAAGGAACGACTCTGCGTAAAACATTCTTGAAAAAACTTTACAAGAATAAGGCCTTTAACCTGTGTGAGTTCTCATGTGACAGGTCAATCTATTTGCATGGATGAAAGTTTTCTTACAAATGTCACAGGAATAAGGCCTCTCACCTGTGTGAGTTCTCATGTGAATATTTAAGTGAGAAGGTTGAATAAAACATTTTTGACAAACTTTACAAGAATGAGGCCTCTCGCCTGTGTGAGTTCTCATGTGAACTTTTAAGGAAGAATTTTGAGCAAAATGTTTTTCACAAACTTTACAAGAATACGGCTTTTCACCTGTGTGAGTCCTCATGTGGATCTTTAAGTTTCTACTTTGCATGAAACCCTTTTGACAAACTTTACAAGAATAATGCCTCTCGCCTGTGTGAGTTCTCATGTGTAAAGTCAAATTTTTCAAGGAGACAAAAACATTCTTACAAATGTCACACGGAAAAGGCTTCTCAGCTGTGTGAGTTCTTATGTGGGCTTTTAAGTCACTACCTGTAGTGAAACTTTTTCCACATACTTCACAAGTGAAAGGCCTCTCACCTGTGTGAATTCTCATGTGAACATTTAAGGAAGAATTATGAGCAAAATGTTTTTCACAAACTTTACAAGAATACGGCTTTTCACCTGTGTGAGTTCTCATGTGACAGGTCAATCTATTTGCATGGATGAAAGTTTTCTTACAAATGTCACAGGAATAAGGCCTCTCACCTGTGTGAGTTCTCATGTGAATATTTAAGTGAGAAGGTTGAATAAAACATTTTTGACAAACTTTACAAGAATGAGGCCTTTCACCTGTGTGAGTTTTCGTATGATAGGTCAAATTCCTTAAGGAGACGAAGACTTTCTTACAGATATCACACGAAAAAGGCTTCTGAGCTGTGTGACTTCTTATGTGGGCTTTTAATTTAGTGCTTTGACAAAATTTTTTTCCACATACTTCACAAGTGAAAGGCCTCTCACCCGTGTGAGTTCTTTTGTGGACATTTAAGGAAGACCTACGAGTAAACTGTTTTTCACAGACTTCACAAGAATACGGCTTTTCACCTGTGTGAGTCCTCATGTGGATCTTTAAGTCTCTACTTTGCATGAAACCCTTTTGACATATTTCGCAGGTAAAATGCCTTAAACTTGTGTGAGTTCTCATATGACAGGTCAAATTTCTCAAGGAGGCAAAAACTTTCTCACAAATTTTACATGGAAAAAGCTTCTGAGCTGTGTGAGTTCCTCTGTGGGTTTTTAAGTCACTACCTGTGGTGAAACTTTTTCCACATACTTCACAAGTAAATGGCCTCTCACCTGTGTGATTTCTCATGTGAACATTTAAGGAGGAATTATAAAAAAACTGTTTTTCACAGACTTCACAAGAATAAGGCCTTTCACCTGTGTGAGTCCCGATGTGGGCCTTTAAAGCTCTACTGTGCATGAAACCCTTTTGACATAGTTTACAAGTAAAATGCCTCTCACCTGTGTGAGTTCTCATGTGAACATTTAAGCAAGAAGTTTGAGTAAAACGTTTTAGACAAACCTTGCAAGAATAAGGCCTTTCGCCTGTGTGAGTTCTCATGTGACAGGTCAAATTTCTTAAGGAGACGAAGACTTTCTTACAAATATCACATGAAAAAAGCTTCTCACCTGTGTGACTTCTCATGTGGGCTTTAAATTTAGACCTTTGAGAAATTTTTTTTCCACATACTTCACAAGTGAAAGGCGTCTCACCCGTGTGAATTCTCATGTGGACATTTAAGTTAGACTTATGAGTAAACTGTTTTTCACAGACTTTACAAAAATAAGGCCTTTCACTTGTGTGAGTCCCCATGTGATAGGTCAAACTATTTGCATAGATGAATGTTTTCTTACATATGTCACAGGAATAAGGCCTCTCACCTGTGTGAGTTCTCATGTGAATATTTAAGTAAGAACTTCGAAAAAAACCTTTTTGACAAACTTTACAAGAATAAGGCTTTTCGCCTGTGTGAGTTTTCATGTGACCGGTCAATGCACCTGAACTGACGAAACCTTTGTTACAAATGTCACAGGAATAAGGCCTTTCACCTGTGTGAATTCTCATGTGGATTTTCAAGTAACCACCTATAGTGAAACCTTTTCCACATACATCACATTTGAAAGGCCTCTCACCTGTGTGAATTCTCATGTGATGGGTCAAATTTCTCAAGGAAACGAAAACCTTCTTACAGACTTTACAAGAATATGGCATTCCACCTGCTTGAGTCCTCAGGTGGAGTTTGCCATTTGGTTCTGGTTTGGAGTCCATCTTTTCCTGATCATCCTCAGTGACGATGAAATCATCAGTCTCCTCCTTCAGTTCAAGCTTTTCTCCTTCCTCACTGATAACTTGCTCCTTCCACTCCTCTTTGATGACTGGAAGCTCTGGTTTCTCTTCATCCAGACTGGAGCTCCTCTCCTGTTTCCAGAGAAGCTGCTCATCATCAGTCTCCACCTTATAGATGTGCTTCTCTGAGAGGTCTGCAGGAACAAAGATTCAGGAGGAAAAAAAACATCTGAAACATTAGATAATATGACCTTATTTCCAATCAAAAATAAAACATGAATGAATGTAATTCTATAATCACAGCATTTATTCATATTTTCCACAGTTTTGTTTCATAACAGATGCTCGACGCACGACGCACCAGGTGACAAACCCCCAAAAGCTCCAGCAGGACGGCTCGAAGAAGTCGGAACCGGCTCATAAGACACTCGTCCTCGTTTGCCAGCAAGTCTTCTTGCTGTCTAAAGATGCATTCACTCTGAATTCTTCCATTTGCCACATCTTCTAAGAGCGCAAGATCAGCCATTGTGCGTCATTACGCATTGTGATGGGGCATTTTATTTCCATCCATTTAATTGCATCTGACAAGCTACAGAAGTCGGTATTAATCCACGTGGAAATGGGAAATTGTTCAGCGCAAATGTAATTTCTTGCTGCTGTCTGAATGGTTGAGACATACGCCATACATTGTTTTATCAAAAATAAAACAAACTAAAGGCATATGCATGAATACCATAATTCAGTAGCTTATGAAGAAATGTTTTACTATGAAAACAACTTTCCCCAGTGGACAATTAATACGTCTGTCTGTCTGTCTGTCTGTCTGATTCGCACGCATCTGGCGGCGCGTGCACACGCAGCGGCTCTATCGGCTTTATTGTTTTTAAATGAATGTATTTTTTAAGTCGTTTATTTATTATTTTATGTGCTGCTTGCACTGTGGGGTGAGAGGAAAGCAATTTCATCTGTGCTGAATGTCTTACGGATGCAGCATATTTGACAATAAAGCTGACTTTGACTTTGACTATATCTGCTCCTCCAGACGGACACATTGACGAGAATATCAGTTTTGTACATTATTTCGTTCTGTTAACTATATTATTTATGAGGATGAATTGCATAACATGCCAATATTGCAGAACATATTTCACTTTTCTTTTTGCAAATATGTGTTCATTTGAATTTCTGTTGTAATTTTCGTGTGATTTTTATTTGTTTCTTTCACTGCTGATCGATCAAACGGGTGTTTGTGTAGCTGTTAATTGTGAGACTTGCTTTGTGAAGTCTTCATGTTATTTATATGAGGCAGTGTTGTCATTTTCATTTTCACGTGTTTCTTCCATCTGCCGACGGTGTCGCCGTTTCTCATTTCACCCGTTTTTGTGCGTACGCCTGGGTCAGAGCTTGCGTGAAGGACCGCACATTTTCCTGTCAAGTTTGCTTTTTATAAATCTCAACTATTGCGTAGAGAGTGGCGTACACCTTCTTTTGTGCGTACGAAACGTTTATAAATGAGGCCCCTGGTCCGTGAGAACTTTGCCAGACATCAAACCGGTCCATGGCGCAATAAAGGTTGGGGACTGCTGCAGTACATAACTATTTTATTTTTACAATATTTTTTTTTCACATAGTTATCATAATACGATTCTAATGGGAGTTATTTATACTTTACCAGTTCAAGTTCAGGTCATTTATCAAATCCATAAAGTTCCACTCCAATCACGTCTATCTATTGTAAAAATGTTCCCAGTAGTAATTTAATTATGATTATGCCATTTTTAGGGGGGAAATAAATGAAAAAATAACCTTTGTTGTTTTCTAGGACATAGTTTCTGGGCGGGTACTAGGCCATTGTTCATTTCACATCATCCCTTTGTTTACACTTGGCTTACAGCCCTTCAAAACCCCAACCTAATATTAATGGTTCAACAAAAATGGTGAGCCATATCGAAGCTGTCCAGCCGTACAGTTCTGATCCAGATTCCAGCTCAGACTAGAAAAACAAAGACGTACATTAGATATATTTGTATACAAGTGGACACATCAGAATGGAGTGGCACAGTGAGCTTGTGATTGTACTGATTGTAGTTTGTATGTAACAAGTACAAGCTTTTTCAAACAACAGTATTTCATCTGCTCTTGATTCACCACAATTTCAATAAAGAAATACTCAGAAACACAGTTTTAATGTTGACTTTGATACAAGTAATAAAAACATGTCTAAAAAAACCTTTAGTCTCATTATCCAGACATTTAGCAAATAGAAATAATTGTAGTAATTGTAATTGACCTAAAACAGGAAAAGTTTACTTTTATTTCATGTCTGACAGTGAGAAAAAAAAGCGTATTTGTGTTTTTATGAGGTGTATGTCAACTTCTGGTTTCAACTGTACATTGTTTTCCATCTGGCTTAATTGACTTTTTGAAGTTCTCTAGGTTGTAATACTTGCAGACCATGTTTAACAGGGTCCTTGTCCTTCTGGAAGATGTTATAAGTATAACTGAGTAAGATGAGATCAAGCTGTCTGCAGGTCAGAACTCTCTGTTGCAAATCATGGTCACACTTGACTTTCTAGAATTAAGGAAGATCTCTGATGTAGGCCTGGGCGATAAATCGATTGAATGAATTAATTTGAATTTTTTGTTACGGGCGATTTAAAAAATAATATTTTGACCACGACTCCTGCTGCTTCATCTTCTTCTCCGTGGATAAGATGGGGTTTGTTAATTTATTTAAAACCTTAGACCCCAGATATGAGCTGTATTGTTAATCCTTTAGAAAAAGCCGCTACTCTCAAGGTGAATGTTTGTCTCGTTTTAGTCTAGACTACAAAGCGTGACTTAAAACACAGCTGGGACTTTAAGTAAGTAACCTTTTTATTTTGAACAAGTGAAAACAAGTGTAGAATAAAAAATAAGACAAAAACAAGACAAAAATTATATAAAACAAGAGAAAATTATATAAAACCAGAAAAGACAAAATTATATAAACAACACAAGTCCAATAGGGAGTGAGAAATTTTTTTATACTTAACTTTGATTCCAAGAGTGTTCATTTATTTATAATTCATCCCAGAAATGGGGGTTACATTTGTTTTGCATTTGATTAAAAGCAGAATTTTCTTTGAGTTTTCTGCCATTTGTACATATTGCTTTCATTAAGTTGGGTGCGGTGGGCCATAGCAATTTTATAAATTACAATTATTGTTTTAAATACCTTCTTTTTTTGCCCAGTCTTCTGTGACCAAGCACTTCTTGAAGTCTTTCATGTGGTTGATTACCATGACCGTGGCCAGCTCTGGTGGTCTGTTTAGTTTGATGTATATTTTTACAGTTTCTCACCCAGGTGTTCTGGATTTTTCTGCTTCTTCAAATGTCGCACTTTTCTGGCAATTTCTACATTCCTCTTGGTCAGATAGTTGTTCATAATATTACCCCTCCTATTATCTTTGGGGTCAATTTGACACCAATTCAATGTTTGTCATTAAAAAAATAAATAATAGTTAACCTTTTTATTTTTACTTCAGATTTAATAATTTTTCCTAATTTGACGGGGACAAGTGATTAAGCATAAAATTATCATGATGATAATTTTTTTTCAATATGCTAAGCACATATGGCAAACATTGGTGTTCCTTGGGGGTCAATTTGACCCCAGGCTGTTTTAGGTTTGTAGAACTTGTCTGTCTCTGTGTGTGACCTAACATCACATTACCTGCAGGTGCAGACTTGATACTTTTGAGTTGGTACATAACAGGGGGGTGGGGAAAACAACTATTCCCACCAGAACTTTGGTATTTCTCGTGTGTGGTGTGAAATCCTGCCAAAATGAGGAAGCCAGTGTAGGCTTGTGAGTTGACCACATCCAAGTCTTTCCACCCACACATGGCTCCCCTCTAAAATTATAATCTCAAGTAAAATATTTACAATTGACGGTTATATATGTTATATTTATATTAGAATGTTGAACTATAACACTTGAAGGTCACTTTACTTTGCTGAACGTCACTTTGCTGCTGCCGCAGACAACAGAATTTCCCCATAGTGGGATAAATAAAGTTTATATCTCATCTCATCTCACAAATAAAGAGCTCAAATAATGACTTTGTCTTCAACATGACTGACTGTGTGTCTGGTGGGACACACTCTTAGCAAGAAATATGTCTGCAAGGAGCAAGCACAAACTCTCTGCACATCCTGTGTACAGTAATGCAGACTAAAATCTCTACTCTGGGCATAAAGAACTGTTCCATGTTCTGATTATCTGAATTATATTCTCATTATGATTTCCTGTTTTACATAAAAACTTTTTTTTTTAAAAGGGGGAAAAAACTTTAACTGCCACTGCCGGTCCCAATCCCGGATGACAACAGAGGAGGGGTAAGTGAGACTTTACAGTGACTAACCACAAATGCCACAAAAAAGGAGATAAAAAAAAGAGTACATAAATATGTTCATAAAAGGAAAGGGGGTCACTAACATCAGCCAATATGCTTTATTCTGTTTGAGTCATGAATGTGCTTCCCAAACTAGAAATGGTTTGGATGAAAACTGTTCGATATCCACAAACTCCAAAACTAAAAGTTTAACCTGATGGTGGCACTACAGCAAAGGTCATATAATCACCAAAACCAATAGGGTTCAAACTCTTGTGAACATTAATGATGTCAGTAAATTTGAGAAGATTTGCATCAAAACTTTTTAAATTATATTAATTCTAATTTAAAAGTTTGGCCGGATGGTGACGCTAGAGAACAGGTCAACCCACTTATATATTTCTTCATCAAGGGGTTATTTATGTATTCAACAAATTAAAAATGTGCCTGACACAAAAAAAATTTCGGTCTAATATAATTGCTATTCATTATTTTAATTTATTACTTTATTTATTTTATTTCCCAACTCATGACTCATCCGCGATGACCCAGTATAAACTGAGGGAAGTGACTTTAACAAAAAGAGTAAACAAAATAGAAAAGAAGTAGTCCGCTCCCGCACTTGATTAGTCAAGTGGACTGGCGGAGTGCGGACTTACAGCTTTGTGTTTGGTTTGAGGGGAAGAAGGGGGGGGGGGGTGCTTTTTTACATTAGCGGTATGTGTGGGAGATTTAGGACTTCGATCCATCCCGCAGCTCTAGGTGAACGAGCTACCGAACTCAGAACCTGGTCTAAAAGTGTGTGTTTCAGAACACAGCTCGGATCGTCACCACACACCGGTGTGAGCTTCAAAGCAGAAATGTTGCTCAGTCCTTAGAAACCGTTCAAACAATCACGTGGATTTGTCTTTCGAGTCGTGTCCCGACTAAATAAAGGCTGATGTTATTCCTACATGTTTAAGTGCAACCAAGATGCAGATTGCAGCACCACCAAAAGCTAATGTTGTTAGTCCGTGTTTGCATACTGCTAATCCTAGCTTCTTTCTGGCTCCGTTCTTCAGCAGAAAAAGCACTATTGTGGATTAAAAATAAAACGATGAGCGAACGGGCGCTTCATAAAAACCGTAACATTAATAAAAGCACGTTTAGAAGATCGTCTCGTATATTACCGAGCTGACATGTTAATGTATATAGCCTCTCCGCGGAACTCATCTTCTTCCGGTATTTTCAAACCCTATTCCGCATGTGCGAATGATTTATTCCGACCGAAAGTGTGACACATGTAAACGTTTGTTATATTCTGAAAACATTTTTCTGGGCCCATGTACACGGTTGGATTCTAATCCGACCATTGATCCGATAAAGATATTTTGCACATGTAACCGTGGCTTTTGGTGTCAACTCGCAACATGGCGGGGGCGTGCCATCACAATGGTGTCTCTCCATCGTGATGTCACTTACCCATCATGATAGACGATGGTATCGTCCATTGGCACAACCCTAAGTCAAGGTCTTTAAAAAATTGACCAGCAACTCTGATGTGGATGAGGAAACATTGTATAATTCAGGAGCAGCTTCTACAAACTCTCTGCTGCCCTTTAATTTAAGTCTGGAGTGAAGAACTTTGGGTCAAAGATTTTATATTTCTTCCTGGAGCACATGGTTTAAGTAACTCTTTAATAAACTTTTAATAAATACAATGGAAACAAACCATTCAGAGTTCTAAAAGATATGAATAAAACCGTCAACTGGATCCTAAAATGAACAAGAAGCCTGTGAAGAGCAGCAAGTATTGAGGAGATGAGGTCATTTTTATTTCCATCAGTCACTATAAAGGCAGCTGCATTCTAACAGGGTATAAGAAGGACAAACTCCTCAACCAAACGTCTCTGCTTGAACATTATCATCCTATATAATAGAACAGAAATTATTTTTACTTTTATTTTTTACATAGTTACCATAATTCCTTTCATTAAGTTTAATGATTAACTGCAGCTTTCTAGCCTTATTCTAATGTAATTGATCAGAGACAACTGAATCAAAAAGGTCAAACGTTAAGATCCATAGACATACTGGTTAATGCAGTAATCCAGTTCAAGATGATCAAGCATGTCAAATTTATAAGATTAGAAACTCCTCCACACTCACAGAGGAGCTGCTCAGGCTGAGGAGTACAGAGTCACTGACAGCAGCAGAAAACAGTGACTTTTCTCCTCCTTTACTTTGTTTCTTAGGAATAAAAAGCATTCTTTGTCAGAACAGTTACAGTTTACGTACCTATTCTTTCCAGCTTTATGACAGGAATCATGGTGATGTTCCTCTGGTGATGCTGATGATCCAACAAATCAGACTTGAACTCCATCTTCACATCAGTCTCCTGATTCAGGAGCAGCTGCTCTCCCTCCTGGTTACTGCAGAGTTCCTCTGGTTCTTCTTTAATCTGTAGAGGTTCTGGTTCTGCTTGGTCCAGACTGGAATGTCTCTCCCATTTATGGAGGTGCCATTCATTCTCATCCTCACACAGATGCTGCTGTTGAACATCTGGGGGTAGAAGAAACAGAAAGATTATGCTTTAAAAAAGAGAGATGCATACTGATGGAGTTTTACTGCTTCACCAACAAAAATGAGTATTACTTGAATAACACTTGAAGTATACAAAGAACGTCAATTAAACAACGCCATCCTCATTTGCATTGTAGCTGTTGGATACCAAAGACACAAAATGCATTAACAATTTAAGGACAAATTAATAAAACATAAACATAAGCATAATGGAAAATTGAAAGAGTTTAGTGAAAAAAAGTGATGTTTCATCAACCCTAGTTTAATTACATTTTAGGAATACTTGTTTTTTTTTAAGACTAACAATGCTGCCTCCGGCAGATACTCATAAACACAGGATGTGCTTAACCCAATTCATGTGGGGTCATTTATTAGTCACTTCAGAATGAAAACAAAAACAAAAAAAACAAAAACACTACCGTGATCATGTATACTTCAACATAACCTATTTGGGCGAAACCCCTCAACCAGACGTTCTGCTCTGCACGTATAATCAAGCCTATATAATACCACCATAAATCATTTTTTTTACATACCGGTTTGTCCAGACTATAAGTCGTCCTTTTTTTCATAGTTTGGCAAGGGGTGGGACTTATACTCCGCAGCGACTTATATTAGAAATAAATTGAAATAAATACATTGTTAACCCTCCTGTTATGTTCATTTGTGAGGAACAGAGATGATGTTCCTGGGTCAATTTGATGGATGAGGAATGTTAAGTGTTTAGAGTATGTTAAGTGACTCAGAGAATCAGCAAACCTTTTTTTACAGTAAGATCTTGAAGGCTAACAACATAATATTGTATTTTCCAATGATTTCATAGATTCAGAAATGCAATAAAAATGACAACTGTTTCTACAAATACAGGATGAAAACATAGTATTAGTTGGCCAATGATGCTTCATGAAAGGAATAAATATGAGAAAGAATTACTGTGAAATTATGAGATAAACAGTCTGCTATGATTGTATCATATGAGGTTGTTCAAGTTATTAGTTTTTGGTCTCAGATTTTGTCAAATAAATTTCCCGTCAAAATGCGACTTATAGTCCAGTCCGACTTCTCTGTGTTTTTTTCTACTTTATAATACATTTTTGGGCTGGTGCGACTTATAGTCCACAGCAACTTATAGTCCAGAAAATACGGTGGTTACCATAATTCCTTTAATTTAGTTTAATGAATAACTGCAGCTTTCTAGCCTCATTCTAATGTAATTGATCAGAGACAACTGAATCAAAAAGGTAAAACGTTAAGATCCATAGACATACTGGTTCATGCAGTAATCCAGTTCAAGATGATCAATCATGTCAAATTTATAAGATTAGAAACTCCTCCACACTCACAGAGGAGCTGCTCAGGCTGAGGAGTACAGAGTCACTGACAGCAGCAGAAAACAGTGACTTTTCTCCTCCTTTACTTTGTTTCTTAGGAATAAAAAGCATTCTTTGTCAGAACAGTTACAGTTTACGTACCTATTCTTTCCAGCTTTATGACAGGAATCATGGTGATGTTCCTCTGGTGATGCTGATGATCCAACAAATCAGACTTGAACTCCATCTTCACATCAGTCTCCTGATTCAGGAGCAGCTGCTCTCCCTCCTGGTTACTGCAGAGTTCCTCTGGTTCTTCTTTAATCTGTAGAGGTTCTGGTTCTGCTTGGTCCAGACTGGAATGTCTCTCCCATTTATGGAGGTGCCATTCATTCTCATCCTCACACAGATGCTGCTGTTGAACATCTGGGGGTAGAAGAAACAGAAAGATTATGCTTTAAAAAAAGAGAGAGATGCATACTGATGGAGTTTACTGCTTCACCAACAAAAATGATATTAAATAGATCACAATTTGAAGTTACAAAGAACGTCAATTAAACAAAGCCTCCTCATTTGCATTGTAGCTGTTGTATACAAAGACACAAAATGCAGTATTTAACAATAAGACAATTAATAATACATAAACATAAGCATAATGGAAAAGTGATGTTTCAACCCTATTTTAATTACATTTTAGGAATACTGTTTGTTCTTTAGACTAACAATTGCTCCTGCAGATACTCATAAACACAGATGTGCTTTAACCCAATTCATTCATTTTATTTATCACTTCAGAATGAAACAAAAAAAACAAAAAACCTACCTGATCATTTATACTTCACATACCTATTTTGGCAAACCCCTCAACCAAACGTTTCTCCTTGCACGTTATCATCCTATATAATACCACCTAAATCATTTTTTTACATACCTGTATTTTCCAGACTATAAGTCGTTCTTTTTTTCATAGTTTGGCAAGGAGTGGGACTTATACTCAGCAGTGACTTATATTAGAAATAAATTGAAATAAATACATTGTTAACCCTCCTGTTATGTTCATTTGTGAGGAACAGAGATGATGTTCCTGGGTCAATTTGATGTATGAGGAATGTTAAGTGTTTAGAGTATGTTAAGTGACTCAGAGAATCAGCAAACTTTTTTTACAGTAAGATCTTGAAGGCTAACAACATAATATTGTATTTTCCAATGATTTCATAGATTCAGAAATGCAATAAAAATGACAACTGTTTCCACAAATACAGGATGAAAACAGAGTATTAGTTGGCCAATGATGCTTCATGAAAGGAATAAATATGAGAAAGAATTACTGTGAAATTATGAGATAAACAGTCTGCTATGATTGTGTCATATGAGGTTGTTCAAGTTATTAGTTCTTGGTCTCAGATTTTGTCAAATAAATTTCTCGTCAAAATGCGACTTAAAGTCCAGTCCGACTTATCTGTGTTTTTTTCTACTTTATAATACATTTTTGGGCTGGTGCGACTTATAGCCCGGAAAATACGGTGGTTACCATAATTCCTTTAATTTAGTTTAATGAATAACTGCAGCTTTCTAGCCTTATTCTAATGTAATTGATCAGAGACAACTGAATCAAAAAGGTAAAACGTTAAGATCCATAGACATACTGGTTAATGCAGTAATCCAGTTCAAGATGATCAAGCATGTCAAATTTATAAGATTAGAAACTCCTCCACACTCACAGAGGAGCTGCTCAGGCTGAGGAGTACAGAGTCACTGACAGCAGCAGAAAACAGTGACTTTTCTCCTCCTTTACTTTGTTTCTTAGAAATAAAAAGCATTCTTTGTCAGAACAGTTACAGTTTACGTACCTATTCTTTCCAGCTTTATGACAGGAATCATGGTGATGTTCCTCTGGTGATGCTGATGATCCAACAAATCAGACTTGAACTCGATCTTCACATCAGTCTCCTGATTCAGGAGCAGCTGCTCTCCCTCCTGGTTACTGCAGAGTTCCTCTGGTTCTTCTTTAATCTGTAGAGGTTCTGGTTCTGCTTGGTCCAGACTGGAATGTCTCTCCCATTTATGGAGGTGCCATTCATTCTCATCCTCACACAGATGCTGCTGTTGAACATCTGGGGGTAGAAGAAACAGAAAGATTATGCTTTAAAAAAGAGAGATGCATACTGATGGAGTTTACTGCTTCACCAACAAAAATGATATTAATTGATCACAATTTTAAGTTACAAAGAACGTCAATTAAACAAAGCCTCCTCATTTGTGTTGTAGCTGTTGTATACAAAGACACAAAACACAAAATGCATTATTTAACAATTTAAGACAATTAATAAAACATAAACATAAGCATAATGGAAAAGTGAAAGAGTTAAGTGAAAAAAGTGATGTTTCAACCCTATTTTAATGACATTTTAGAATGTCATCACTTTAGAATGAAACAAAAAAGCAAAAACTTATCTGATAAATTACACTTCACATACCTGTTTTGTGCAAGTGTGTCTCAGCATTTCTGATCCCCAGGCAGTACTGATGATGTGACAGTTCCTTGAACTGAAACATAATCCTTTTACAATCTCTGAAATTCTCTTCACATTTAGACTTTAGTTCTGCATTTACATCAGCATCCTGATTCAGCCAGAGCGACTCTTCCTCCTGATTCATGCACAGTTCCACTGGTTCCTCTTTGCATTGTGGAGGTTCTGGTTCTGCTTGGTCCAAACTGGAGGCTTTCTCCTGGTTAGAGCTGTCATTCATCATGTACTCCTTGCAAAAAGAAAAACATAAAAGAACAAAGTCATTAAGACAAGAATAAAAATGTTATAACCATTTCAAAATGGACTGTTATAACATGCAAAGTCTAGATATACAGTAGTTGTATTGGGTCTAGTTAGGATTGGCTTGAAGTACAAAAAAAATCCAGAGTGTAAATTAAAAAAACTAACGTATGATACCAGCTTTAACCTCGAAAGTACCAATTGTAAAAGTGAAAGAAAAACTGACGTTTGTGGAAAAATGTATATTTGAAACTTGGAATGACAACAACAAAACCTCTAAACCTGAAGCTGTTACCTAGTGAAAACATTTTTTTGGTCTGTATCTATATACCCAGGCTGTGTCTCACCAAGTTGGGATAGCCTAGACAGGGCACACATTCTTAACTCCCTCCTTCTCTTCCCCAAACTCTCCTCCTTTAGTTTGTACGTGTGGAGAAATGTAATAATGTAGTAACCAATGAGTTATATCGCTAGAGGAGACACGCCCACTTGGGAAGCCTGGCCGAAGGTGGCGGAGCGCGACGCCATCCAATGATTTTTATAGCCTTTGGTGGCATCTAAGTAGCTTTTATACAATTATTTATTTTTATTTTATGTAAGTTCTCCCACTTAGAAAACATGGAGGGGTCTAAAATTTTCATCATAGGTGCATTTCCACAGTAAGAGATAGAATCTGAAGAAACATTCAGAAATCACGTTGTCCGATTTTTTAAAACAATTTGTTTGTATATTACTGTGACAAATAAGTATTTGATCACTTGATTATCAGATAGATTTCCGACCAATAAAGACCTGCTGTTCTGCTTTTAAATAGTCCAACTCCACTCTGCTCATGATTCTAAATTAGTGGCACCTGTTTGAGGTGGTTAGCTTGCATAAAGGCACCTGTGCCCCCCACAATCAGTCAGAAGTCTAACTACCAACATGGGCAAAACCAAGGAGCTGTCAAAAGACACTAGAGACAAAATTGTAGACCTTCACAAAGCTGGAAGTGGCTACGGGGCAATTGCCAAGCAGCTTGGTGAGGAAAGAACAACTGTTGGAGCAATTGTCAGAAAATGAAAGAGGCTAATGATGACTGTCTATGTCCCTCGGACTGGGGCCCCTCGCAAGATCTCACCTCGTGGGGCATCGATGATGCTGAGGAAGGTGAAGAATCAGCCCAGGACTAGATGGGAGGAGCTGGTCAATGACCTGAAGACCACCGTTTCCAAGGCTACTATAAGTAATACATTAAAACGTCATGGTTTAAAACCTTGTATCACACAGAAGGTTCCCCTGCTGAAGTCAGCACATGTCAAGGCCCGTCTGAAGTTTGCCAATGACCATCTTGATGATCCAGAGGAGTCATGGGAGAAAGTCTTGTGGTCAGATGAGACCAAAATAGAACTTTTTGGTCTGAACTCTGTTCGGTGTGTTTGGAGGAGGAAGAAGGAGGAGCATCATCCCACGAACACCATCCCTACAGTGAAGCACGGGGTGGAAGCATCATGCTCTGGGGGTGTTTTTCTGCACAGGGGACAGGGCAAAAACCCCCTTACCTCAGTCAGAGCGTTGAAGATGGGTGGCTGGGTCTTTCAGCATGACAATGACCCGAAGCACACAGCCAAGAAAACAAAGGAGTGTCTCCTCCTCCTAAGAAGCATGTCAAGGTTCTGGAGTGGCCTAGCCAGTCTCCAGACCTAAATCCAATAGAGAATCTTTGGAGGGAGCTGTAACTCTGTGTTGCTCAGGGACAGCCCTGAACCCTGACAGATCTAGAGCAGATCTGTATGGAGGAGTGGGCCAAAATCCCTGCTGCAGTGTGTAGAAACCTAGTGAAGAACTACAGGAACCGTTTGACCTCTGTAATTGTTAACAAAGGCTTCTGTACTAAATATTAAAGTTGTTTAACTCAAGTGATCACATACTTATTTGTCACAGTAATATACAAATAAACTGATTTTAAAAATTGTACGTGATTTCTGAATGTTTCTTCAGATTCTGTCTCTCACTGTGGAAATGCACCCATGATGAAAATTTCAGACACATCTATGTTTTCTAAGTGGGAGAACTTGCTAAATCACAGGATGATCAAATACTTATTGACCTCACTGTATATACATCATTTGTTGTTGTTAAATAAGAGAACCAGTCAGCCTTAAAAGCTCAAACTTTAATTAAAAAAATGCATAGTTGCAGGACTTCTTACAAAAGAAAAATATTTCAAAGAATTTTTAAAAATAATTTTTAAACATGTAGAAAGTTTAGACCACTTTGAAATGTAATTTAAATTATTTAGAAAAGCCCAACAATAAGTCAATAATAAAAAATAATAACAATATATACATAATAAGTCAACAATAATATTAATCATAATGAATCAATAATAAATAATACAAAATCAATAGTAATTCAATAATAATAATAAATGATAAGAATAAATCAACAATAAGTCAACAAAAAGTCGAAAAGTTAACAACAGATTTACCCTTAAAAAAGAAGAAGAAGAAAAAAAAAGAAAAACAATAGATTTACTCTACTGATTCATGTGAGTGATCAATTTAGTGTAACACAGATGGTTTGGTGTCGGGTTTCAAGCAAACAGTCTGGCCTCTTATCAAAATCTGTTTCCTCAAAATGTTTTGAACATAGCCAGACTGCATTACTAGTTGGTACCACAGTGATCCACCTGGGTTAGCTCTTTTGACAGCTAAGGCCCACTTTTTCCTTCAGTCTGAATCCATTGGAAACCTGCAAGAAAAGTTCAGTCACTGAACTATATTACTACTATTTATATTACTACTTATATTATATTACTACTTACTACTTATATTACTACTAAAATACTGTATATAGGTTTTACAAAATAAAATGTACATTTATGTCAACAGCAAATTATATGTACATCATCCCTACATGTTGATAATAGCCCTGTAGCATCATGCATGTCAACATGTGTTCTATTAATGAAGCCCCTGCAGCATAAAAAGAAAAAAGTATAGTACTTACCTTTCAAATGTAATGCCTTTCTCCTTCGTTGACTAATTTCTCTGATTTTGGCAGTTGAAACCCGCACAATGAAGTGGCTCTTTGCAAAAAATGTGTTCATGCATGCACTGCAGCAGTAACTTGACCTCACCAAGATGGCGGTGCTCTCCTCCCATGAGGAATCACGTGATGTCACCTCCAGCGATAGAACTCATTGGTAGTAACAGATGCTGTTTTTTTATTTTCAACATTTGCTTTTCTGTTTCTTTCACTCCTGGCTTTCAGTCCTCAGTTCATGGTTTGAACTCAGACTTTTTCGCTTTCAATGCTGAGCCTAATTTTACGTGGGACCCCCATGTAAAACAAGACAGAGGCTGGTAGAAATTGGACTAGTGTTATTGAAAAAAAGGAAAAGTGGAGTTTGTCTTTAGATAGAAGACAAAGGATTCAAGTCAAGTCTGACTTATGGACAGAAAAAAGGTGGATGTCGTGTGTTAAAAAAAAACAATGGAAAGAGACAAACGCTTATAGATTAGAAACGCGTTCAAGTTGTTTTATTTGGGTGTGGATGAAAAGAGAAAATAACTAGAACTGTTCCTGAAGGAGGAGTTTGATTTAAAAAAAATGTTATGAGAGGAAGAAGCTAGAAATTAAGTGTGACGCTGATTGAATGAACGCGTGAAAGAACCGCAAATAATTCATGTCTTGGAGATAAAACAAAGTCATTAAAAAAACACATTTGGTACAAAGTATATCGTTTAACCTCTGTTTTAAGACCTATTATGGTTGATCAAAGCATTAATGAACAGAAATGCCCTAAAGCCTGGTAAAATAATCTGTTAACGCTTTTATGCCCGACAATGAGCAGGGACAGAGCTCTAACAGTTTTCAGAATTTTAACAAAAATGATATAATATCAAAATAACTAGATTCAAAGACGAATCTTCAACTAAAAAATGTAGCTCTCTTATTTTCACTAGTGACCGTTTTAGACTTTCAAAGAAATACATACCGCTTCTCAGGATGTTCAACTACGGCTTTAGAAGGATTTCCGTCGATCTGTCCTCCTTCCGAAGATCCTTTTCAACATTTTCATCAAAAATGTGAAGTCTTTACCACTGCGTGAACGAACCATACCGTAACAAAGCGCGGTGTCCAAACCGGAAATGATTGTCTGCTTTCACATCCAGTCATGAGCATCACCGCCCCCTATGGGCAAGGATGTTTGAGGGGGAAAATGAAACTTGTTTAAAAAAGAGCTTGTTTCGTAACATGGACGCATGCATATGTTGTTAATTCATACCGCCAGACAAGCTCAATTTTTTTAAAACAAGTTTCATTTTCCCCCCCTCAAACCTCCTTGCCCATAGGGGGCGGTGATGCCCATGACTGGATGTGAAAGCAGCCAATCGCTTCCGGTTTAGTTACGGCGCTTTGTTTAGGTATGGTTAGTTCACGCAGTGGTAAAGACTTCACATTTTTTGTTGAAAAAGGATCTTCGGAAGGAGGACAGATCGATGGAAATCTTCTTAAAGCAGTAGTTAAACTTCCTAAGAGGCGGTATGTATTTCTGTCAAAGTCTAAAACAGCCACAAGTGAATTTTTTTTGTTTGAAGATATCTGTTGAATAGTTATCCAGTCATACTACTAGGCGATGCATAGCGCCACCGTCACGTGACCACCATGCATTAAACGGGCATTTCTGTTCATTAATGCTTTAATCATCCATTGAAGTAGGTCTTGAAACAGAGGTTAAAACGATATACCTTACCAAATACGGTTTTGTCAATGATTTTGTTTTATCTTTTCCTCCTTTGAGACGTTGAAACCATAAACTGAGGACTGAAAGCCAGGAGTGAAAGAAACAGAAAAGCAAATGTTGAAAATACAAAACAGCATCTGATACTAAAAACATTTTTTTTTTCCACTGGGTATCAGCTTCAGGTTTAAAGTTTTTTTTGTCATTCCAAGTTTCAAATATACAAAAGCATTTTTCTCCGAATGTCAGTATTTCTTTTGACTTAATAATGAGTACTTTCGAGTTTAAAACTCTTTTCATACGTTAGTTTTTTAAATTTACAATCTGGATTTTTTTTTTTACTTCAAGCCAATCCTAACTAGACCCATTACAACTACTGTATAACTAGACTTTGCATGTTATAACAGTCCATTTTGAAATGGTTATAACATTTTTATTCTTGTCTTAATGACTTTGTTCTTTTGTGTTTTTCTTTTTGCAAGGAGTACATGATGAATGACAGCTCAAACCAGGAGAAAGCCTCCAGTTTGGACCAAGCAGAACCAGAACCTCCACAATTCAAAGAGGAACCAGAGGAACTGTGCATGAATCAGGAGGAAGAGTCGCTCTGGCTGAATCAGGATGCTGATGTAAATGCAGAACTAAAGTCTAAATGTGAAGAGAATTTCAGAGATTGTAAAAGGATTATGTTTCAGTTCAAGGAACTGTCACATCATCAGTACTGCCTGGGGATCAGAAATGCTGAGACAGACTTACACAAAACAGGTATGTGAAGTGTAATTTATCAGATAAGTTTTTGCTTTTTTGTTTCATTCTAAAGTGATGACATTCTAAAATGTCATTAAAATAGGGTTGAAACATCACTTTTTTTCACTTAACTCTTTCACTTTTCCATTATGCTTATGTTTATGTTTTATTAATTGTCATAAATTGTTAAATAATGCATTTTGTGTTTTGTGTCTTTGTATACAACAGCTACAACGCAAATGAGGAGGCTTTGTTTAATTGACGTTATTTGTAACTTAAAATCTATTTAATATCATTTTTGTTGGTGAAGCAGTAAACTCCATCAGTATGCATCTCTCTTTTTTAAAGCATAATCTTTCTGTTTCTTCTACCCCCAGATGTTCACCAGCAACATCTGTGTGAGGATGAGAATGAATGGCACCTCCATAAACGGGAGAGACATTCCAGTCTGGACCAAACAGAACCAGAACCTCTACAGATTAAAGAAGAACCAGAGGAACTCTGCAGTAACCAGGAGGGAGAGCAGCTGCTCCTGAATCAGGAGACTGATGTGAAGATCGAGTTCAAGTCTGATTTGTTGGATCATCAGCATCACCAGAGGAACATCACCATGATTCCTGTCATAAAGCTGGAAAGAATAGGTACGTAAACTGTAACTGTTCTGACAAAGAATGCTTTTTATTCCTAAGAAACAAAGTAAAGGAGGAGAAAAGTCACTGTTTTCTGCTGCTGTCAGTGACTCTGTACTCCTCAGCCTGAGCAGCTCCTCTGTGAGTGTGGAGGAGTTTCTAATCTTATAAATTTGACATGCTTGATCATCTTGAACTGGATTACTGCATTAACCAGTATGTCTATGGATCTTAATGTTTTACCTTTTTGATTCAGTTGTCTCTGATCAATTACATTAGAATAAGGCTAGAAAGCTGCAGTTATTCATTAAACTAAATGAAAGGAATTATGGTAACCACCGTATTTTCCGGGCTATAAGTCGCTGTGGACTATAAGTCGCACCAGCCCAAAAATGTATTATAAAGTAGAAAAAAACACAGATAAGTCGGACTGGACTTTAAGTCGCATTTTGACGAGAAATTTATTTGACAAAATCTGAGACCAAGAACTAATAACTTGAACAACCTCATATGATACAATCATAGCAGACTGTTTATCTCATAATTTCACAGTAATTCTTTCTCATATTTATTCCTTTCATGAAGCATCATTGTCCAACTAATACTCTGTTTTCATCCTGTATTTGTAGAAACAGTTGTCATTTTTATTGCATTTCTGAATCTATGAAATCATTGGAAAATAGAATATTATGTTGTTAGCCTTCAAGATCTTAGTGTAAAAAAAAGTTTGCTGATTCTCTGAGTCACTTAACATACTCTAAACACTTAACATACCTCATCCATCAAATTGACCCAGGAACATCATCTTTGTTCCTCACAAATGAACATAACAGGAGGGTTAACAATGTATTTATTTCAATTTATTTCTAATATAAGTAACTGCTGAGTATAAGTCGCACTCCTTGCCAAACTATGAAAAAAGGGCGACTTATAGTCTGGAAAATACAGGTATGTAAAAAAATGATTTAGGTGGTATTATATAGGATGATAACGTGCAAGGAGAAACGTTTGGTTGAGGAGTTTGCCAAAATAGGTATGTGAAGTATAACTGATCAGGTAGGTTTTTTGTTTTTTTGTTTCATTCTGAAGTGATAAATAAAATGAATGAATTGGGTTAAAGCACATCTGTGTTTATGAGTATCTGCAGGAGCAATTGTTAGTCTAAAAAAAAACAGTATTCCTAAAATGTCATTAAAATAGGGTTGAAACATCACTTTTTTTCACTTAACTCTTTCACTTTTCCATTATGCTTATGTTTATGTTTTATTAATTGTCTTAAATTGTTAAATAATGCATTTTGTGTTTTGTGTCTTTGTATACAACAGCTACAACACAAATGAGGAGGCTTTGTTTAATTGACGTTCTTTGTAACTTAAAATTGTGATCAATTAATATCATTTTTGTTGGTGAAGCAGTAAACTCCATCAGTATGCATCTCTCTTTTTTAAAGCATTATCTTTCTGTTTCTTCTACCCCCAGATGTTCAACAGCAGCATCTGTGTGAGGATGAGAATGAATGGCACCTCCATAAATGGGAGAGACATTCCAGTCTGGACCAAGCAGAACCAGAACCTCTACAGATTAAAGAAGAACCAGAGGAACTCTGCAGTAACCAGGAGGGAGAGCAGCTGCTCCTGAATCAGGAGACTGATGTGAAGATCGAGTTCAAGTCTGATTTGTTGGATCATCAGCATCACCAGAGGAACATCACCATGATTCCTGTCATAAAGCTGGAAAGAATAGGTACGTAAACTGTAACTGTTCTGACAAAGAATGTTTTTTATTCCTAAGAAACAAAGTAAAGGAGGAGAAAAGTCACTGTTTTCTGCTGCTGTCAGTGACTCTGTACTCCTCAGCCTGAGCAGCTCCTCTGTGAGTGTGGAGGAGTTTCCTAATCTTATAAATAGGGATGGGTATCGTTAAGGTTTTAACGATACTACTACTCTTATCGATACTGCTTATCGATCCGGAACTCTTATCGATACTTTTTGAGGACGAAAAAAATAAATAAATAACAAATTAAGAACATAAAGTGTTTTATTTCCTCACTATGCAACAACATTGTTTTTTTTAACAAAACATTTTACTTTATACATGAGAATGTTCCAGACAGGATATTTATTTATTTATTTAATCTAATTGTTTTTATTATTTATGAGTGTGATGTTTCATTTGGTCTTTTGTCCATTTTCCACAACCTTGAATAGACTTTTCTGTCTGTCAAACACCAGAGTTAAGATAAGTTAAGTTAAATGATGGAAACAAATTCACTTTGATGCAGACTCCTTTCTATTTTGCCAACTCCATTTATTTTTCTTTAAATCCAGTAAAGCCAATAAATGATATTAATTCTACGGATAACAACTATCATTAGTTATTAATTATTATTAAGTATTAGGAAGCAGCTGATAGTTTGTCGCGGGTCTGGAATCAGAAGCGGTGAGTCTAAGCCCCGCCTCTCTACCTGTATGTTGTATTCTCCGCGTGCAACGCCCCCCCATCCCCCCTCCCGCTGCCCCAGCCTGTTCTGCACAAACAGCGCAACATACGGTCATCGTAGCAGCAAGGTGACAGGATGGTAGGCAAACGTAATAATTTTTACGCAGAAACATTAGTTCTTAGTCTAGGGCGGCATGTGTCCCTACAAGATCGCCACTGACTGTGTGTGTGCTGCCTTGTCTTGTGTGTGTGCGCGCGCGGCGTGTGCTGTCTGAACAACAGCCCCGCCCCCCGTGCACACAAATAGACAGACAGAGCTCTCCTCTTCAACGAGAATACCGAAATTAATATCATCATCTATAATTAACACAAAATTGAGTGACTTGCTGAGTTAAATATGGCAGATAACGTTTATATTTTGTGGGACACAAAAAAAAAAAAAAAAAAAAGTAACTTCTCCAGTACCGATAGCAGAACCGTTGAGGTCAAATCTTAACGATACTGCGGTCTTGAAAAATGCGGCCCCGGGGCTGGTTCAATACCGGGGCACGGTACCCAACCCTATTTGAAGAAGCAGAAAAATCCAGAACACCTGGGTGAGAAACTGTAAAAATATACATCAAACTAAACGGACCACCAGAGCTGGCCACGGTCATGGTAATCAACCACATGAAAGACTTCAAGAAGGGCTTGGTCACAGAAGACTGAGCAAAAAAAAGTTATTTAAAACATTATATTGTGATTTTAAGAAAATTGCTATGGCATCAGAGATCTTCCTTAATTCTAAAAAGTCAGCTGTGACCATGATTTGCAGCAGAGAGTTCTAACCTGCAGACAGCTTGATCTCATCTTACTCAGTTATACTTATAACATCTTCCAGAAGGACAAGGACCCTGTTAAACATGGTCTGCAAGTATTGTTTGTGTTTGAAAAAGCTTGTACTTGTTACATACAAACTACAATCAGTACAATCACAAGCTCACTGTGCCACTCCATTCTGAGGTGTCCACTTGTATACAAATATATCTAATGTACGTCTTTGTTTTTCTAGTCTGAGCTGGAATCTGGATCAGAACTGTACGGCTGGATAGCTTCGATATGGCTCACCATTTTTGTTGAACCATTAATATTAGGTTGGGGTTTTGAAGGGCTGTAAGCCAAGTGTAAACAAAGGGATGATGTGAAATGAACAATGGCTTAGTCCCCGCCCAGAAACTATGTCCTAGAAAACAACAAAGGTTATTTTTTAATTTATTTCCCCCCTAAAAATGGCATAATCATAATTAAATGACAACTGGGAACATTTTTACAATAGATAGACGTGATTGGAGTGGGACTTCATGGATTTGATAAATGACCTGAACTTGGAATGGTAAAGTATAAATAACTCCCATTAGAATCATATTATGATAACTATGTGAAGAAAAACAACGTAAAAATAAAATAGTTATGTCAGGAATAATAGAGGTGACATTATATGTGTTTACTTCCTCCCCTCCTTTGTGAATAAATAAACTCTTTTTGACAAACTTCACATGTAATAGATTCAATGTAGTGTTTGCAAGATCTTTGTAAACACTTCAAAAATATACCAAAAAAGATTTCCCCCATAGTTATGCATTCCAAAAACCTTTTTTTTTCTGTTAATCAGCAGAAGAAGATATACCAGCCTTGGTCATTTGACAGATTATGGACCCTTTTTTTATTTTACTTCACAGCATTACCTTATCAAAAAATAATAAATAAATAATAATAAAATAAATGATTAATCAATTATTGAAAATGGTTAAATTGATCGATGTTTAATGATCTTACTTCACTTGTTCCAAAAATGTATAAATTGATTCATGATTTTTCCTAATGTAACATAATTTTGCACGTACTTTAACCTTTGGTACTTGATCAAATTTTACTAAGAAAATATTTGAAACAGTGTTGTGTCTATTTTACTGATTATTGCATTATTTTTATTAATCATTTACATGACTTTTATAACTAACATAATCTGCATATATTTTGGATTAATGATTTGCATTTGACATGTGGATTTCTGATAAGTTATTTTTTACATAATAATTTAAGTAATTCATCTTTGTCATGTGCTTAATTGATATTTCAGGATTCTTACTTCTGTCTGATAAAAACTAGGAGCCGGATATTGATAAATCATGTAATAAAATGGTTACAGTATAACGGGGTGGGATTATATAAGTTTTCTTCCTTCCACTCCCTTTCAAGCAACATTTTTTAATATGTCTAATTATCCTAAGATTGATCCGTCATTGTATGAATGTATAACTGATGATTGTATTAGATTTGAATATTGTACTTATTTAGTTGCTTGAAATAAACCATTTCAAATCAAATCATATAAAAAAATGTAATTTACTGTATGTATAACTAGAAATATGTCTTCTTGTGATTAAGAGTACATTTAGATGTATATTCTTTTACTTTTGATTTTTTTAATCATCCAAAGTTAGTTATATATTTTTTATAGATATATCAACTATATATCTAATTATTTAGCTTTTGTTTGTTTTCTTGAGTAATCTTTGTTTACTGTAACCTGCTTTATAGTCTTCCATCTCTATTTCTCTGCCTTGCAGATGGGTACAGATACACCTCTTCCTCCTTCAGTTGAGACAAACTGTCTCACAAGTCCCCCAAACATCCTTTGTTTGACCTTTTCCACCTCTGTAGTCTTATGTTGTTTGTCCTCTCAGTGTTAAGTTCTTAGCTGCACTTTTCCTGGTTAAACTCTGACAATGTTCCAAAATGCAGCTGTATGACTTATTATTTTTGTGTTGTTTTTTGTTTTTAAAGAAATCCTGTCAGTCCTCTATTTACTACTGGCTTTCTTTAGCTGTCCACATCAGATCCAAACTCTTGACAGTCATTTACAGAGTGGTGGACTCCACCAGCTTCTCTGCATCTCTGTACTCCTACACACATCACGCTCCGCAAATGAGCCACGCCTGGTTGTTCCTGCACAACATGGCAAAAGGTCTGAAGCTAAGCTTTTTAGCTCTGATTACACAGAGATGGACTGATTACACACAGCAGCTTCATTTACAATCTTTAAGAAACGACTTTTACAAGAAACAAGAACAAAATGGTCAAAAAAACAGCGTAGGCCATAAATGAAAGAGGTTATCATGTAAATGTTTGAGTTCATTTAGATGAAAAACGTTTTATGGAACAACAGTTTGGTTCTTCTTTATAGGAGCTGCTCTTTCTTTTCCATGTGACTGTTTGTGTTAATTATGTTAGAACATCTGTTATGAAACAAAACTGTGGAAAATATGAATAAATGCTGTGATTATAGAATTACATTCATTCATGTTTTATTTTTGATTGGAAATAAGGTCATATTATCTAATGTTTCAGATGTTTTTTCCTCCTGAATCTTTGTTCCTGCAGACCTCTCAGAGAAACACATCTGTAAGGAGGAGACTGATGATGAGCAGCTTCTCTGGAAACAGGAGAGGAGCTCCAGTCTGGATGAAGAGAAACCAGAGCTTCCAGTCATCAAAGAGGAGTGGGAGGAGGTCTGCATTGGTGAGGAAGGAGAGGAGCTGGAACTGAAGCAGGAGACTGATAATTTCATGGTCACTGAGGATGATCAGGAAAACATGGACTCCAAACCAGAACCAAGTGAGAACCCAATTCTGGAAGCAAACACCCAGTTCAGAAACAGTGATGCTGTGACTGTCCAGCTGGACTCTCCTTCAGATTCGCATGTGCAGGAGAGTTCAGCTGTCTTATGTCAGTCATATTCCTGTGACACATGTGGAAATGTTTTACCTCAACATAGTGATTCAGTACACATGTCTGAAAGGCCTTATTCTTGTAAAGTTTGTGAAAAAAGTTACTCTCAAAGTTCTACCTCAGAAGCTCATATGAAAACCCCTACAGGTAAGAAACCTTTTTCATGTAAGATATGTAAAGAAGATTTCACTCAAAGGAAAAATGTCAAACTTCACATGAGAATTCACACAGGTGAAAGTCCTTTCACTTGTGAAGTTTGTGGAAAAAGTTTCACTAAAGGCAGTCACTTGAAAATCCACATGAGAATTCACACAGGTGAAAGGCCTTTTACTTGTAAACTTTGTCTAAAGGGTTTCATGCAAAGTAGAGACTTAAAGGTCCACATGAGGACTCACACAGGGGAAATGCCTTATTCTTGTAAAGTTTGTGAAAAAAGTTTCACTAGAAATTCCTCCTTAAATGTTCACATGAGAATTCACACAGGTGAGAGGCCTTTCACTTGTGAAGTATGTGGAAAAAGTTTCACTAAAAGTAGTGACTTGAAAATCCACATGAGAATTCACACAGGTGAGAGGCCTTTTTCCTGTGACATTTGTAACAAAGGTTTCGTCCATTCAGGTGGATTGACCTGTCACATGAGAACTCACACAGGTGAGAGGCCTTTTACTTGTAAAGTATGTGGAAAAGGTTTCACTACAGGTAGTGACTTAAAAACCCACATAAGAACTCACACGGCTGAGAAGCTTTTTTCGTGTGATATTTGTAAGAAAGTTTTCGTCTCCTTAAGAAATTTGACCTGTCATATGAGAACTCACACAGGTGAGAGACCTTATTCTTGTAAGGTTTGTCAAAAATGTTTTACTCAACGTTCTTGCTTAACTATTCACATGAGAATTCACACAGGTGAGAGGCCTTATTCCTGTCACATTTGTAACAAAGTTTTCATCTGTTCAGGTGCATTGACCTTACACATGAGAACTCACACAGGTGAAAGGCCTTATTCTTGTCAACTTTGTCAAAAGGGTTTCATGCACAGCAGAGCCTTAAAGGTCCACATGAGGACTCACAAAGGAAAGAGGCCTTTTTCTTGTAAAGTTTGTCAAAAAGGTTTTTTTCAAAGTTCTTACTTAAATGTTCACATGAGAACTCACACAGGTGAGAGGCCTTATTCCTGTGACATTTGTAAGAAAACCTTTATCTATGCAAATAGTTTGACCTTACACATGAGAACTCACACAGGTGAAAGGCCTTTTTCCTGTGAGATTTGCAATAAAGGTTTCGTCCATTCAGGTGGATTGACCTTACACATGAGAACTCACACAGGTGAAAGGCCTTTTACTTGTAAACTATGTCAAAAGGGTTTCATGCAAAGTAGTGACTTAAAGGCCCACATGAGGACTCACACAGGGGAAAAGCTTTTCTTGTGTGATGTTTGTAAGAAGGTTTTCGTTTCCTTGAGAAATTTGACGTATCACATGAGAATTCACACAGGTGAAAGGCCTTTCACTTGTGAAAAATGTGAAAAAAGTTTCACTAAAGGTAGTGACTTGAAAAACCACATGAGAATTCACACAGGTGAGAGGCCTTTTACTTGTAAAGTATGTCAAAAGGGTTTCATGCGAAAGGGAGCTTTAAAGATCCACATGAGAACTCACACAGGTGAAATGCCTTATTCTTGTAAAGTCTGTGAAAAATGTTTTACTCAAAGTTCCTCCTTAAATGTTCACATGAGACTTCACACGGGTGAGAGGCCTTTTACTTGTGAAGTATGTGGAAAAGGTTTCACTAAAAATAGTGACTTGAAAATCCACATGAGAATTCACACGGGTGAAAGGCCTTATACCTGTGTCATTTGTAAGAAAACCTTCATCCATTCATTTGGATTGAACTTACACATGAGAATTCACACAGGTGAAAGGCCTTATTCTTGTAAAGTATGTGAAAAACATTTTACTCAAAAGTCTTCCTTAAATGTTCACATGAGAATTCACACAGGTTAGAAGCTTTTCACTCGTGAAGTATGTGGAAAAGGTTTCACTACAGGTAGTGAATCAAAAGCCTACATGAGAACTCAGACATCTGAGAAAATTTTTCCGTGTGACATTTGTAAGAAAGTTTTTGTCTCTTTAAAAAATGTGACCTGTCGCATGAGAACTCACACACGTGAAAGGCCTTATTCTTTTAAAGTCTGTGAAAAACATTTTACTCAAAAATTTTCCTTAAATGCTCACATGAGAATTCACACAGGTGAGAGGCCTTTTACTTGTAAACTATGTCAAAAGGGTTTCATGCAAAGTAGTGACTTAAAGGCCCACATGAGGACTCACACAGGGGAAAAGCTTTTCTTGTGTGATGTTTGTAAGAAGGTTTTCGTTTCCTTGAGAAATTTGACGTATCACATGAGAATTCACACAGGTGAAAGGCCTTTCACTTGTGAAAAATGTGAAAAAAGTTTCACTAAAGGTAGTGACTTGAAAAACCACATGAGAATTCACACAGGTGAGAGGCCTTTTACTTGTAAAGTATGTCAAAAGGGTTTCATGCGAAAGGGAGCTTTAAAGATCCACATGAGAACTCACACAGGTGAAATGCCTTATTCTTGTAAAGTCTGTGAAAAATGTTTTACTCAAAGTTCCTCCTTAAATGTTCACATGAGACTTCACACGGGTGAGAGGCCTTTTACTTGTGAAGTATGTGGAAAAGGTTTCACTAAAAATAGTGACTTGAAAATCCACATGAGAATTCACACGGGTGAAAGGCCTTATACCTGTGTCATTTGTAAGAAAACCTTCATCCATTCATTTGGATTGAACTTACACATGAGAATTCACACAGGTGAAAGGCCTTATTCTTGTAAAGTATGTGAAAAACATTTTACTCAAAAGTCTTCCTTAAATGTTCACATGAGAATTCACACAGGTTAGAAGCTTTTCACTCGTGAAGTATGTGGAAAAGGTTTCACTACAGGTAGTGAATCAAAAGCCTACATGAGAACTCAGACATCTGAGAAAATTTTTCCGTGTGACATTTGTAAGAAAGTTTTTGTCTCTTTAAAAAATGTGACCTGTCGCATGAGAACTCACACACGTGAAAGGCCTTATTCTTTTAAAGTCTGTGAAAAACATTTTACTCAAAAGTCTTCCTTAAATGTTCACATGAGAATTCACACAGGTTAGAAGCTTTTCACTCGTGAAGTATGTGGAAAAGGTTTCACTACAGGTAGTGAATCAAAAGCCTACATGAGAACTCAGACATCTGAGAAAATTTTTCCGTGTGACATTTGTAAGAAAGTTTTTGTCTCTTTAAAAAATGTGACCTGTCGCATGAGAACTCACACACGTGAAAGGCCTTATTCTTTTAAAGTCTGTGAAAAACATTTTACTCAAAAATTTTCCTTAAATGCTCACATGAGAATTCACACAGGTGAGAGGCCTTTCACTTGTGAAGTATGTGGAAAAACTTTCACTAAATGTAATGGATTGAAAATCCACATGAGAATTCATGTAGTAAACCAAAACACTTCATATCCTCTTCACCTTTATCCACCTTTGTCATGGTAGGAATAACATGTCAATGTAAGGGTGGGGTCATCTGGACCCCATAAGATAACACAAGGGTTAGCTGACTACATGAACGCCCACACGGGTAAAAGGTGTCATTCACTTTTGCATTCTCTTCCTTAACTGCCCATAATAGAACACATGATGAAATCGCACCATTGGGAAGATTTTATGTTGTAAATTATGTAAAATGTTTGATGAAAGTCATGTTTTTTACCACAAATGCAACAGTTCACACATCCAAGAACCCATATTTTTATTTAAAAAGAATAGTTTTCCTTGATATTCAGACTATTCTGAATAAAACAAAAATATTAAAACAGCACCAAGTTTTTGTCAAATAAATTAAAAATATTTCTATGCAGTAGAGACTAGGGATGTAACAGTACACTAAAATCTCAATTCGATTCAGTTTAGTATTTCATAGGGCTCGGTTCGGTACATTTTCTGTTTTTTTGGGGACAAAATTTGGATCTGCTAGATAAAATAATACAACTATTAGCTGTCAGGAACCAAAAACTTTGGATAATTAACACTGGCCTGAAAAACAAGTATTTTTTTGTTACTTGCACATTTTTTTTCTTGTAGACCCGATTTTTACAGTCGTGTGATGTCATTTAAAGTGCGTTGGTGTTACCTGTGGCAAACGCTATTTTTGTGTAACAATGGCGACACACAGCATTCGAATTATCCAATTGTCTTTTTCCTTCATTGATGCTCACAACAAAGCCAAAGTGTTCCCCCCACACAGGAGAGCGTAAGGAGATGGGGGGGGGGGGTTTCCTCAAATTCTGGTCTCACATCTGCATTAGCCATGTTGATACTGTTCACATGCTTACTGTCACTTCCGTTACTTAATAGCGTCCTTGTGGAAACTCATGGCTAACAGTTCCACCTCAGCTCAAAGATAATACATTTTTGGATGGGGGTGGAGTGGGGGATGAGGGGGGGGGGTACTGAAATGGTACAAAAGTGAACCAAACCAAAATTGCCGTACCGAAATGGTTCAATACAACTACTTGTACCATTACACCCCTAATAGATGCATTCATGAGGATTCACAATGTTGGACGACGTGTTTCCCACATGAAGATTTTTAGTAATAGATTACCTTTGCATGTAATTGTGAGATTCTGCAGTAGAGTATGATGTTTGTCTGAAGGTGCAAAAGCATTTACCTCTCTTCTTTGCATGGAATGTTTAAAAATATGTATATATAAACATAGCTGTAGTTAACTGCTGATAAAGATTTAAAATGTTCCTTAAATGTGTTTAAATTTGACTTTGAATTAATGTATAACTTCCTATTAATGAAACATATATACATTATGGTGGTCTGTTGTTAAGAGAGTTTTCAAGTTTTATTTCAAATATCCAAATAAAGCACACTGATCCCAAGCATTGCTTTTTGTATTCTTTTAATTTTTTTAGTTTTCAAAACGTCTTGAGGATTTGTTGAATCATAACCATCTAGTAACCCTTGTGCTATCCTAGCCACTTTAACATTGGGAGTTGGGTCATCTGGACCTCACTATACAGTGGGGATGATCATCAATGATATCTGATCTTCACTGGTGTCCATGGATTACATGAGATCTTTCCACATTTATCCACCTTTGTCATGGTAGGGAGAACACGTCAATGTAAGGGTGGGGTCATAGGATAGAACAAGGGTTAAGGGTCTAGCAATTCTTTTTTTTATTTTTTATTTTATTTTTTTAAATATTTTATTTTCATTTTCAAGTGTACAAAATCAAACAGGCAAAAAAAACATTTCAGGTGCTCTTTAGACCATTACAAAACAGAATGTAAAAAAACAAGTAAATAAACAATTGCCAGTTACATTCTATTCAATATTTATTCACAGGCCGTCCAAACAGGACATAAATAGAAGAAAGAAAAATGCAATCTCAACACAGAGCTAAATAACTTTAACTTTCTGTAAGTGATTTAGAAATGGTGTCCAGAGTTTATTGTGAATATTAACTGAGGCGGTCCTGACATGGCGAATTTTTTCCATGTGGATGAGAGATAGCATGTCAGTGAGCCACACTTTAAATTATGGAGAAGCCGTAGATTTCCACTCTCGCAAAATGTGTCTTTTTGCGGTCATTAACCCAAGTTCTAGTGGCTGTTGCATTACAGTTGGGATAGCTCTAGTACGTACGCAGCCAAAAATGGCGAGCTCTGCATCGGGTGGAATAAAGCAACCATAGGCTTTGGAATACCAGTCAAATATACTGTTCCAGAAGCCAGCCAATGAGGGACAAGACCAAAAAGCATGAGCCAATGTGCTTTTGGATATTTTACATTTATCACAAATGGGAGTTATTGAAGGATATATTTTGTGCAACCATACTTTGGAGTAGTGAAGCCGATGGGTGATTTTAAATTGTATGAGTTGGTGTCTGCTGTTAACTGAGCACGAGTGAATCTTGGATAAACACTTTTCCCACATAGATTCTGATATCTCTATGCCCATCTCCTCGCTCCAAGCATCTTTCATTTTTGTTGATGTCACTCTGTTGCTGCCATCAAATAAATGCACTATTCTGGAAACCAAATGTCTGGAGCCAGGGGGACTTTTGAAAATGTCATAAAGATCATGTTCAGCTGGAAGATCTTGAAATTATTTAATTTTGGACTGCAAGTAATGTCTAATTTGCAAGTACCTATAGAAGTGTGAATTGGTAAAGTTAAAGTTTTGTTTAAGTTGATTAAATGATGCAAATTTTTTATCTATGTATAAATCTTCAAGCTTAGACAAACCCCTCTCATTCCATTCCTGATACAATTTGTGAGTGATTATGGCATATTGGTGACTGAACAGAATTGTCCGGCAAAGGAAGAAAGCTTCTAATTTGATTTAAAATGCGCACTGATTGCTTTAGGAAAAAACCCAGTTTTTGGAGAGACTCCGCCCTCTCCAGTTTGGAGAAGAGCAGAGCCTGTAAACATGAGAAATCTCTCACTCCGCCAGCCTCCATCTTAACCCACAGCGGAGTGGTGGGACCAATGGTGTCTGGTGATCCCTGCTGCCAGAACATCAATGCTCTGATATTAGCAGCCCAGTAATAGTGTTCCAACTTGGATTTTTGCAAATGCGACTTCGAGATTCGAGCATTTTTATTATTCCAGATATAAGAAGTGATTATTGAGTCCAACTCTTTAAAGAAGGAGGCCGTGAGGTAAATAGGGAGATTCTGACACAAATACAAGAATCTAGGCAGAGAAACCATTTTTAGAGAGTTTATTCGGCCGATCATGGATAAGGGAAGAGTCTTCCAAGACTCAATATTCTGCTTTATTTTTGATAACAATTTTGTGAAATTCAAGGTAAAGATTAATTTTGAGTCTTTGGGAATAGTCATGCCCAGGTAAGTGAAATGGTCATAGGTTATTTTGAAAGTAGTGTTTTGAATAGAATTTGGCGGATACGTTTTAGATAAAGGCATTAATTCGCTTTTAGTCCAATTTATTGTGTACCCTGAAATTTTTCCAAAGGTTGTTATCAAATCAATTAGAAGGGGCACTGACTCCTCAGCATTGCGCAAGTATAACAATACATCGTCTGCATAGAAGCTAATAACAGTTTCTGCTCCTCCAACCAGAAGGCCCTGGATATGTGGATCTGCTCTTATTTTAACAGCAAGAGGTTCCAAAGCTAAGGCGAACAGGGCAGGAGAAAGAGGGCAGCCCTGCTGGACTGAGCGCTGTAACGGAAATGGCGTTGATCTCTCCCCATTAGTCAGGATTGAGCACAACGGACCTGCATATATTAGTTTCACCCAAGATATAAACGTTTCACCAAACCCAAACCTTCGCAGCGATTCAAACAGATAAAGCCATTCAACCTGGTCGAAGGCTTTATGCGCATCAAGACTCAAAACCGCAGCTTCATCAGAGCCATTGTGGTCGGCATAGATGGTGTTTGGAAGACGTCTAACATTGGAAAAGGACAGTCTGCCAGGGATGAATCCTGTCTGGTCAGGGTGGATAATAGAAGTCAAATACGTGTTTAATCTGGTTGCTAAAATTTTGGTTATTACCTTCCGATTAAAGTTTTGGAGAGCAATGGGTCTGTAATTAGCTGGATCGGCCTCATCTCTGCCTTTCTTCAAGATTAAGGAGATGTTGGCTTCATACAGAGTTGTGGGTAATTTATCTCTGCGTTTGGAATCGCATATCATCCTAAGCATGAGGAGCAAGATCATCAGAGAATTTTTTGTAAAACTCTGAGCCAAAGCCGTCAGGGCCCGAAGCCTTGCCTGATGGAAATGATTTGATGGCTGCAATCACTTCTTGTAGTGTCGGAGTCAAGATGACGCCTTGCAGCATCAGTTAACCTGGGCAAATGAAGAGAGCCAAAGAAATTATCTATGTCACGCTGTGATAAGTTCTGATTAGAAGAGTAAAGTTCGTGATAAAACTCTTTGAAACGATTATTAATTTCTACTGGGTTTGTTAGAAGAGATTTTTATTTTTTATTTTATGAATAGCTCTTGAAGGCTGCATTCCTTTAAGTTGTTGTGCTAGGAGCTTATTGGGCTTATCTCCTATCTCAAAATGTTTTTGCCTCAGTCTCGATAATATATTATTAATTTGACTGCTCATGATTACATTGTATTCATATTTAAGTTTCGGCGTTTCTCTGTAGTCAGAGGGGGATTTAGAAGTTTGATATGTCCTTTCTAGAATAGAAAGGGCAATTTTAATTTCAGAAAGCCTTTTACTTTTTTACTTTTTGAGAGCTGAGGTATAAAAAATAATGTCTCCACGTATAACAACTTTCAGTGTTTCCCACAGCGTTGAGTCAGACACCTCCCCATTATCATTAATTTCAATAAATTCTTTAAGCTTAAAAGCAATATGTTCACTAAAGTGTTCATCGCTGAGAAGGGTGGGGTTGAAGCGCCAGGAATAGTTTTGTTTAGGTAGATTTAGGGACAGTGATACAGACACGGGGCCTAACAATTCATTTTAACAAGGATTTGATTCCTATCATAAGTTTTGGTTGCTGATCTGATTAGTAGTTAAATCTAATTCACTGACCTAAAATTGATCCCAAGACATCTTTAGCCAAATATTCAACCAGTGTGACTCAGAGATAAATAATAACCCTTGTGGTATCCTAGGCACTTTAACATTGGGAGTTGGGTCATCTAGACCAGTGTTTTTCAACCTTTTTTGAGCCACGGCACACTTTAACCTTGACAATAATCCCGCGGCACACCAGCATTCAAAAATTAAAAAAAAAGAGGAGAAACTCAGTCTGTATTGATCTCCAGTCCCTCCATGATCTCACATGCATTTTTGTGATCATTGTGACAGAAAAAGCTGGAAGCTGCAGCTGTTTTTTTTTCTCTAAAAGATGTAATTAAAAGTAAGTTAAAAGATTTAAAACTGTTTGATTTGTGTTGGTTGTGGTTTCAAGACGTTAAGAGAAGAGAATCGTTGTGTGCACAGAGAGACGCTCACTCACGCTTAACTCAATGCATCATGGGAGATGTAGTTAAATAATCCGCCGAACGTAGAAAGACTCACGTCTCTGAGCTTCATTGTTTTGTTCACTTGTTCCACGGTCTGACACCGGATTTTGTGGAAAGCTACACCGCTAAAGACGAGCTTTAGCTGGTATTTTTGTTAGAAATGAGCGACTTTATCAGCAGAATCTAAACAAGGAAGTGAAGACTTTAACCACTCCTGATTGGTCAGACTGATGACATGTGATTAAGAAATCCAAGAATGATTGGTCGAGACAATTAAAGGGGCGGGACTTTTTCCGAAAACCACTGAAGCTGCGGCTAAATCGCGGTATCGTCATCCTTATCAAAATGTCTTTAATAGAATCAAATAACCAAAAAGAAAAAAGTATTTTACGATCTTTCATATTCCTAATTTCTTAGTGTTTTATCAGGGCCTGTTTGGATGAACAAAGAGCAGATATCCTGGAGATGGAAAATGTTGTTAAATCAGTTAATGAGGGTATTTTCCCACGGCACACTTGACCATCTCCCACGGCACACTACACACTGGTTGAAAAACACTGATCTAGACCACACTAGACAGTGCGCTGAACCTTTTTTCTTCAATGATTTGTGATCTTCACTGGTGTCCATGGATTACACGAAATCTTTCTACCTTTGTCATGGTAGGGAGAACACGTCAATGCAAGGGTGGGGTCATCTAAGATATCACAAGGGACACCTGGTACTGAACAGTGCCGGTGAAATTTTCCAGATTCCTTTTATTTCTTGTAAGATAATCAAGCGTAAATTAAATGTGTAAACAAGAATAAATGGTAAATCCATTCACATTTTACTTTGATAAAGTTCAGTCCATTGTTGTTTTCCCTCATCAAAATAATCCAAGTGGAACATTATTAGAACCTTCTACCACATTCTATGGTCTCATGCCTTTGCTAAAGTCAAAATGTTTCCACACATTGGACTGGTATGGTGCACTGATCAGTTTTTGCTGTCATCACATGTGTGTTGTTTGCTCTGATTTGCTTGGTCATTTTTAAGTTAAATAAACCTACTGTGCTTCAATCCAAATAGTATTTCCGAATGTCTATCATAATAGATTTATAAACGGTTTTATAAGGGTATAGGGCAGTGGTCGGGAACCTTTTTGGCCGAGAGAGAGAGCCATAAACGCCACATATTTTTAAATGTAATTTCGAAAGAGCCATACAATAATGTAGCATCCCTTTCCTACACTGAGGCACAGAGATTTCTTTCAGGGTTCTTTATTCTGGTCACTGTAAAACCTGCAACAAACGGCGTACAATAAATTCAGCAACTCCTCAATCTTTCCCGCCGAGACGAGAGCTCTTCTCCCAAATTTATATTCCCCCACTGCGGTAACAGTCCTCCCATTTCCCTTATTCGGCCCATAGCTGAACCCCATTGGTCCAAACTTCCCGACGACAGGTTGAGCGACAGAACTGAGGGCCAATCAGATCTCTGCATGATGCGTTCAATGAACTCCGCAACCCAACAGCCACCCAGTTAAACTCAGTCCGCTACACTATGTTTAAAACTAAATATACAAGTGAATGTGTGCAGTTGATGTAATTTCAACACTTTTAAAGTACAATAAGTCTGTGGATTCTTTTTAATAATATCGTTATGCTGTTGCTTATAAATGATGAGTATTTCTTAGCATTAATGGGACTTCTGGTGCTGTGTGGTAGTTTTTCTGATGGTCTTGTCTGGTTGATACGTGGTGAGTTTAAGCTTCATGCAGGCATTAAGACTCCGGTAAACACGACCATCGGTTGATCTGAAAGTTCTTTAGTGAGAAAGACTGCTCACATGCACACGTGGAGCCAAACACACACTGCAGTATGTGACGGGCAGCGTGTTTTAAGTTGTGACAATACCTGCGCGATTCATCTTGCTGCCTGTACCCCCCCCCCCCCCCCCCCACCCCATTTCTTCCTCACTCGTCCCGATCCTGCACCTGCGTGCTCTTTCTCAGAGACGGGAGCGCGCAGCTGCAGGCACAGCAGTTCACAGGTTTCAGGCTATTACAAACTCTTTGAAATAACAGATAAAAGTAAACTGATAGTGCTGGCACAGATTTTTTTTCTCTCCAAGATTTTTTCTCTCTCCAAGCTCCGCTACTACTGCGCGCCCCTCTAGCATCGCATCATGCCCGAGAAGTACTGGTCTAACGAAAAAAAGATTTTATAATTAAAGATTTGTCTGCATGCCAGATGTGACCATCAAAAGAGTCATATAAATGGCTCGAGAGCCATAGGTTCCTGACCCCTGGTAACGGGGTACGGCTTTGAAATGATTAAAAACTGACCTCAGATCAGTGGGGTTAGATGTGGGAATAGAAATTGATTCATTGATTAAGTCGATAAATTATCACCCCCTATTGACCATCATCTAAATGTCAGATAGGAACACTTGAAATAAAATGTTTTTTTAGTAATACTTTATTTAAAAAAAAAAAGGTAAATTTTAGAGAAAAAAATCCATTGGAATACCAAATATCCACTTATTTGCATTTACATAAAAGCAGACTGTCTACTTAAAATAAATATTTTAAACAAAAAACAATATACCGTAAGTATTAAAGCCAAAAAAGCAGAAATTTGTGTTGTTTTGTTTTGTTGTAGTGACCTACTTTTACCAGCAGATGGAGACAACAGGGGCCAAATTCAATGTTTTACAAATTTTTTTGTGGATGCTGCCTGTGGAAGTTTCAATTGACAATTAAAATGGATTAACAAAAATACTTTTTCGTTTTCACAATGTAACTGCATCAAATAACTCTTCCAGGTCCTTGCTGGCAAGAAAAAAACACTGGCTGCACAGATATAAAAAATTATGAGCGAACAGGCCCTTAATAATAATCATAACAGTAATAAAAGCACATTCAGAAGATCGTTTCCTGCTGCTTCCCGCGGATTTTGCTGTTCGTAGACAGTTTGCTGATAGGACCATTAAAGTACTGACGTCATCGCCCCGCCTCCCTCCAGGAAATGCTGACTGGATTTTAATTATGCAATAGTTTTCGCAGGGTGGATGTGAAAACGAAAAATAGCATTTTTGTTTTAATTATGACACAGAATACGCGGTTTTTAAGTGGAAAATAAAAAAGCATTTAGGAGGATTTCTATTTTATTTTATTTTTGAGTCATTTAATGCAGTTACATTGTGGAAATGAAAAAAATATTTCTGTTAATCCATTTTAATTGTCAAATTAGACATTTCTAATTGAATTTTGCTACACATTTACCTGAGAACCTTTTCAAAATGAAATGTCAAATACCAATATCTTTATCATTTTAATTAAGAGACAGAATGAAACGGGTGGAAATAAAAGGCCGATACATAGAAACATGCCTCCCAACAGGATAACACTAATGTCTCCTTTATTTTTTAAGCTGCATGAAACAAGCTACATATCAGATGATAACAAAGGGGCTGGGGGGGGTGCACATGAATATTAACAGTCTGGATACACTTCAAGCAGGAGAATTGGAAAAACATTAAACTGTGACCAAAAACATTTAACAATAAAGTATAAACAATTACAGACATTTTTTATTGAAACGGAGTCACTTCAGTGTCCACTGAGTCTTCCCAGTTGAATGTCTTGAAACCACATTAGACTGTTTTTAAATCTTCTTGATGAAATCAGAGGTAAACAGTTAAGTTGTCCTTCAAGGTTTGTGTTTATTACCAGCCAAACATCCCAGAGTTTGGTCCAACACTTTTCTAAAAAGGTCTGGATTAATTAATTTGATTAAATTTAAGAAGTAATAACAACATTTAAAAAAAAGGATTAAGGTGAAGTGGCCAACAGACACAATTAAACTAAATTGAAACAATTTAATCATCTAAAAAGAAATTAAACATTTTCGCTAAAGTTTTCAAAGACTTCAGTTTTGATTCAGACTAAAGAAAAACTAATAAAACTTCAACATGTCTACCTTTTGTATAGCTATAGAAAAAATAAATATAATGTTAGGTTTTTTTGTGTAAAATTTATAAAACATATTGTGAATTGTTCAAAAATTAAAGTTGCTTTTTGCACCAACATTAAAAAAATATTAAAATGAATAAATCACTATTTAGAAAGATTATATTAGTTTTTTATGTGAGGTTACATAAAATTGTATGTTAATAAACTGGAGGGTAAAAACAACTTCCAGGGTAAAATTTCAAATAATTTAGTTAAAAATTATTACGGAAAACTAACTTACATTTTATGCCATCATTTAGAAAAAACAGCTGCAACTTCCATCTTTTTCTGCCACAATTATCACAAAAATGCATGTGAAATTATGGAGAGACTTTACATCAATACAGACTATGAGTTTCTCCTTTTTCAAATTTTGGATGCTGGTGTGCCACAGAATTTTTGTCAATTTTTGTCAATGAATTTAGTCAGTGTGCCTTGACTAAAAAAGGTTGAAAACCACAGATTTAAGATATATATACATACTTTCATTTTAACTTTCTTTTCATTTTTCTGTTCATTTTTCTTTGTGTGCAGGATGTTGTGGACATTGGACGGCAGTCTAACTTAACCCTTGTGCTATCTCAGATGACCACACCCTTACTTTGACGTGTTCTCCCTACCATGACAAAGGTGGATAAAGGTGGAGAGGATTTCATGTAATCCATGGACACCAGTGAGGTTCACAAATCATTGAAGAAAAAAGGTTCAGCGCACTGTCTAGTGGGTCTAGATGACCCAACTCCCAATGTTAAAGTGCCTAGGATAGCACAAGGGTTACACCAGGCAGAGCAGGTTGTTGGAGTTGTTGTTCCCTCTGTGGCGTGTCCTCTCTCCTCTCAGACCTGTCCCTACTGTTCAACCCTTGTGGGACATCGAAATCCCGCTAGCTAACATTCGTGTTTTATGGCTGATAGGAAATAAGGTCATATTATCTAATGTTTCAGATGTTTTTTCCTCCTGAATCTTTGTTCCTGCAGACCTCTCAGAGAAAAACATCTGTAAGGTGGAGACTGATGATGAGCAGCTTCTCTGGAAACAGGAGAGGAGCTCCAGTCTGGATGAAGAGGAACCAGAGCTTCCACAGATCAAAGAGGAGCGGGAGGAGGTCTGCATTGGTGAGGAAGGAGAGGAGCTGGAACTAAAGGACTGACAGCTGTTTTGAGGTTCCCATGTTGACATTCTTTCAGAGAAGATGCAAAGAGGAGAAAAACTTGCTCTTGGCCACTTTAAATACCTCTTCTCATGATTGACTTCACATGTGTTTGTAGGTCAAGGGTCAATTAGCTTATAAAACAAATGTTGTGTTTTCAGGGTAGGTCAAGTTGCCATGACAACTCATGCTCTGAACATAACCTGGTCTGGAGCAGGTTTAGTTAAAGGTCAGTTTGTTTTCAGAGATGTGAAGCAGCATGACAGGTTCATTTGAAGATGATTTAGTGGATGAAGAAGCTCAGATAATACTTTTTCCTCTGTGAGAGGGTGATTAGACCACATATGGATGTTGGAAAGAGAAACTTTTTTACTTTGATCTAACTTAATTATTTGCGTCAGTTAAGATAAATCATGTTTTTAAGTTAGGTCAGCTTAAAAATAACACGTAGTTATCAGGCAGTTATTTTACTTTCATTCAAATTAATTCAATGAAGTAGGTGTAACTTTGGTGCTGCTGTTAGATCGGCACCGCAAGGAATTGTGGGATGCCATTCCCTTTGCCTGTCTGGACGGATTTGGGTTTAACTGTATGGAAGCGTTTCTGTAGCAAAATTAAAAATAAAGTCAAAACCAGAAATGCTTTTTCATTTTCAAAATGAAGCTGCAATTTTTTGACTCATAATTAAAATGAAAAAGCAATCCACCAAAATGCTTTTTCATTTCCTTCCTCAACACTGCTTATTCTGTCACTTAATTAAAATCAAAATTAAAATGGTATTTGACATTTCATTTCCAAAAAGTTCTCTGGTAAATGTGTAGCATAATTCATTTAGAAATGTCTAATTTGACAATTAAAATGGATTAATAGAAATGCTTTTTCATTTTCAAAATGAAGCTGCATGAAATGACTCAAAATTAAAATGAAAAAGCAATATTTCAAAATGCTTTTTCATTTTATACTTAAAAACCGCTTATTGTGTGTCATAATTAAAACGAAAAGGCAAAGAGGGGATTGCATTTGCATTTTAACATCCACCCTGCAAAATTTCTAGCAAAATTCTTTATCAGTGAGCATTAGCAGAGGGGAGGAGGGGAGATGACGTCACTGCTTTCTCTGTGTGTCCGCCTGCAAAGAGACACAGACACTCCAGGAGCAGTGGATCTTTCTGTTAGCCGCAGAGAAGACGGCTTTGTGATGGTTGTGAACTTCTGATGATTGTACACAGCTTCTCAGGACTACATGGCAGCATGTCCGCCTTCTGCGGTCTTCCTTCTGACGCACCACGGACAAGGTTTTTTTCTTCAGATCGCCAGCTGCCTTCGCATAGCGGAGCACGAAGCACCCGATCATGATTGCTGAAGACGGAAATGCTGCTACGACCTGAGAAACCATCATATGAATTTGTGTTTCCAGTGGTGTCCAGAACAAAATAAAGACAGATGTCAGTACCACATATTTACTCATTTATTTGCAGCTTCGCGCTGAATTTGCTGTTCGATGACAGCTGGAGCAACAACAGATAGCAGATTTCTCCAAGCTAAACGTTTGCTGGTTGGACAAAAACACTCACTCAGCATGAAGCTGCAGGAGACTATCTTCATAATGTGCTTTTATCTCACAGTTAAGATTATATTTAAGGGCCTGCTCTGCTCGATCGCATGTTTTTAAATCGGTGCGGTCAGACGACGCTAAAGTTGGCTTGCGATTCACAGCTTCTGATTCGCGAGAGCAGTAAAGGAACATTCCGCTGCTTTTTTCGCATTAAGATCACCCAAAACCGGGTCCTGTTCACAAACCGCTGGACCTGGACTATTATTGGATTATTGAGACAAGATTCGCAGGGTAGATGTTAAAATGCAAATGCAATCCCCTCTTTGTATTTTGATTTTAATTATGACACAGAATAAGCGGTTTTAAGTATAAAATGAAAAAGCATTTTGAAATATTGCTTTTTCATTTGAATTTTGAGTTATATGAGGCAGTTACATTTTGAAAATTAAAAAGAATTTCTATTAATCCATTTTAATGGTCAAATTAGACATTTCTAAATGAATTATGCTACACATTTACCAGAGAACTTTTTGGAAATGAAATGTCAAATACCATTTTAATTTTGATTTTAATTAAGTGACAGAATAAGCAGTGTTGAGGAAGGAAATGAAAAAGCATTTTGGTGGATTGCTTTTTCATTTTAATTATGAGTTAAAAAATGCAGCTTCATTTTGAAAATGAAAAAGCATTTCTGGTTTTGACTTTTCTTTTTATTTATGCTACACACTCCCTTCCATATAAGTGTGGGTTTTTGACCAAATGTGTTTAGCTGTTTTACTGTGTTTCGCTGAGTTATTTGTCCTGTTATATTTAATTCTTTCTGCACCATGAGTGAGAGGGAGGAAGAGGATGATGAATTTATTTAGCCCACCTACTGGGTGGTAATGTAATGTTAAGATCTGTGATATTATGTGTCATGTTGCAAATCTATTGTGTTTTATTTGTTTTATTGCTTTAAAAATGAGTATATCTGCAGGCTTCCCCAATCGCTTGTTAGTCGAGCGCAATCTTGGTCATTCTTGGTGGTGATATCCAATCAAATCACTGCCTTGCCACCAAGTTTCGGACCTCACCTCCAATTAGCTGTCCTCTTGCGTACGAAATCTCGCCCAAGAGTAAGCAAGCATTACCCAATCAGGTGCCACAATAGATCTCTGCAGCGATGACAAAGAACTGACCAATGAGATGCAAGAAAGAAGAGCGCGTGAAGGAAAAAAAAAAAGAAAAAAGAAGAGCGCTTTATTTGAATCTGCAAACATCGCTAAAAGTGTCGGAGCTAGATTTGATTTGATCCAGTTTTCAACGTTGATCACGACTTTTCACTGTAAGTACAGAGTTGTCATTGTAAAAATTTAATTTTAAATGTTTGTGCTATCGTAATAACACGTTTTTGCTGATGGCATTACCTGTCGTACTCTGATATAAAGGTTGTTTTCCTGTCATTTACAGTAGGTGTCCTCCATTGTTGTTGTTCAACCAGCGGTGTTTTTTCACTAACCGTGTAGTAAAATAACAAGCACGCTTCTGGCAGAAGCACTCAGATGGGACAGATCTCACTCAGCAAGCACGTACATTTTATATAGAATTTTTTATGTCTTAACTCAAGCATGCATTTAAAGAAAAAACACACACCACTCACACACACATGTATATATGTATATGTGTATATATATATATATATTTATATATATATATATATGAACAAAACCCTTTTACATTTGCTCTTACTGAAAGACCTTTAAGATTTAAGTGTCCCCTGAAATTTTAAATTTTATCCATGCACAATTTCTATTAATAGACTTTTTTTGCCTTCTTTTTTTCCTCTCAGCACAAAGAGTGTGTCTTCCAGCTGGCTGGCTTCACACACTCCCTGAGGTGGACCAGAGATGGATGTCCAAAGCTCTCTTCAAATGGACAGTGCAAGGACATCCTGAACTGGACTTCAGCAGGATGGACAGACTGTGGTGGTATCCTCCACAATTCCCGTTGCGCGTAACCAATGGCCCTCAGCCCGAAGACTATTTTGGCAGCCCCCTCTTTCTTTGGATGCCTCGAAAACTCTGGCAAGTCAAGCTGACATGTCCACATTCAGATTGCCACAAAGGGCTTCTGACCTCATCTGGTGTGCATCAGAAGATCAGACAAGTTATTTCCGTGGAGATAACGTACTTTGTGGCATCTGAGTATTTAGTTTGCAAACAATGCAAAAGAAAGGTCATCAGCTGGAGCCATGCCATCGCCTCCCAGCTGGATGTGGGTCACAGGATGCAGTTTCCCTGCATCCTCACATCCAAGCTTGCCTGTGACCTGCGGGTGGTCACTTTGATGTGCCAGAGAGGTTTGGGAAGCAGCAGCAGCCAGATTAGGAGGAAGCTGCATGAGAGTCATTCTGAAGTGTGGCTGAAGAAGACTGTCCAGTACCTGATGCACTGCAAACAAGTCAAAGGGGCTGTTGAAAAGGGTCTCATAAGACCGGTCACATTTTCACCTCTCCAGTGCCTATTGTTCCAAAGGTTCCACAGGTGGCTGATGCAAGTCTACGCCCAAGATGTTCTCCAGAGGCTGACTGAGATCAAGGCCTTGGTAACATCGACTTATGGACGCATCTTGAAGCTGGACTCCACCAAGAAAGTGGCTCGGAAACTGGCTGGAAAGGGCTTTGGAACAGCGACCTGGGCAACAAATGTTGGCAATGAGCACAGCCAAATAGTCACGTCTGTGCTCACTGCTAGCGAAGGTTTTGGCCTGGGGCCGATGATCGAAGGACTAATAGGGAGATATGCAGGGGCTGGGGTACCTCCCCCTGAAGTGCTTTACGTCCACAGAGACTGCTGCGGAAACACTCTTCTTCGATGAATGTTCCAGAAGTGGAAAGACCTTAAGATCCGCTTGGACATATGGCACTTTATGAGAAGGTTTTCGGTGGGCTGCACCACTGATTCACACCAGCTATATGCTTCCTTCATGAGGCGCCTCAGCCAGTGTCTCTTTATGTGGGATGAGGAAGATCTGACAGCCCTAATGATAGCCAAATGCTCCGAACTGTCAGCCAGGCTCACAAATCCATCAGAAGCTGATGTGCTGAGGTCCATTACCCGCAGTGAGTTAGCCCTGCACTGCAGGAAAACAACACGTGGCTCTCAGGAGACTCTGGCTCTCATCAAAAACCTCATCCAAGCCTTTGACAGGGACAAAGGTCGCGACACTCTGGGGGTTCCACTGATCAACTAGCTAACTGGCTAACATTTTAGCTTCCCAGGCAAAACACGTGGCCTGCATCCAGCTAGGCATCCAGCTCTACACCAGGACGGGAACAATCCTGAAAGGAGGACATCGTTTGCCCACATACCGCTGTGCCAGAGGTTCAACATCCCTTGAATCTTTTCATCTGCACTTGAATAGGTTCATCCCTGGTAAGTTGTTCTATTATCTTTTCTTGAAAATCCTAAAATATTGTAAATAATATAGAAAGCCATATTTATTTATGCATGGAAACATGTGTTTTGTTTTGTTTTTTTCCATGGATAGTACAGGCACCCTGGCAAATGATGTCTTCTTCCAGGCCTACCTGTTAGATGGGCTGGCCAGGTGGAATGAAGACCGTGCTGTAGACGCCACATCAGACAAACAGCAGCCATGCTCCTACAACCATCTTCTGCAGCATGCTGCTAACAGTTTGTATGAGGAGGTCCTTGGTGAGGAAATTGTTCCTTATACTGGGCCAAGGAAATACACAGGTATGCATACTTTTTTGAAAAGAACTTCAAAACTTGTTTTCTTTTTCTAATGATTGCCTTGCCTTTTACAGGTGAACTTCTGGGGGTGGAGTACCTTTACCAGCAAACTGGTAAAGTTCTCCAAGATTACCAACAGGCTGTTGAAGAGTCGGAGACAACCGACATGGAGATTAAGGACAGCTTCAATAAACCGGAAGAGTGGGAAGACTTCACTGTGCCCACTTTGGAGCCAGTGAGAACCTTCCCAATCATCAGTAGTCTGTCAGCTCCAGACCCTCAGCCTGGCCCCTCTTGGTCTCCTCCTCCTCATCCTGAGGGACCTTTAACGAGTGCGACATACTCAGTACCCGGACCTCCATAACCATCTCCTTCTTCATCACCTTCTGCCACCACCTCTGTTCCTCCTTGTGTCCTATCCCCTTTTGAACAGAGCAGTGAGTTTAGTTAAACCTTTCTATTCAAAACAAAACAAAGTAAAGTAGTATAAATGTTTATCTATTTATTTATTTTGTTTTGCATACGGGAAAAAGGTCTAGGAGTGCTTTAATTATAAGGATGTATCATGTTACTGTTTATTAAGGGATTTGCTTTTTTCTTTTACAGCCTCCAAAACAGATCTGCCAGCAACCCCTCAACAGTTGGACTCTTCATGTGACGTAAGACTAAGTTCTTTTGAAAAGCATAAATGTCATTTTTCTTTCAAATTGATTCACTAATTGTTCTTGTTTTCCAGAATTCTGTTGGTCCTGACAACGTGGAGGGTTATGGGGCCGTGCAGGAGCTGGCTAATTTCTTGGTCGGCCTCCGGCACAATAATCTAGTGGTGACTGCAGAAAAGTCAAACCGCATCATTTCCCTGTGGCAGTCATTGGGGGATTATGACAAACAAAAAACTGTTTACTCCCAGCGTCACCAAGCCCACCTTAAGCAGGGTATATTTAGGGCAACCAAAAAAATTGTAGCCCGATGTTGAAAGAACAAAAAGGTGAGTAGACAAAAAGAGCACACACAAGAGCTGAGCCACCAAAAGAAGTGATACACAACCGAATGTTTGTCTTTAAAATATGACTTTTATTCATATATCCTTGCTTTTTGTGTCATTGTTTTCCCCCCTTCTTTTTTCACTCAGGTGTTTTATCTGGGTTCACAGTCCTGCACAGTGGCCAGAGTGCAACCGAGTGACGGAGGCCACAGTTGTGAGGCTCTGTGCCCTGTATCCAAACACCGTCCCATGCGAAGGGAAGAAGGTTTCTTGCTTCAGAATGGTGGTGCGGATGTACAAGACGATTAGAGAGTGCATCGTGTCAAATGCGAGAATTATGAGTGAGACCACCATCCAGCTCCCAGAAGTAACAGTCACACAATGGTAAGTACATTAGAATTTTAATATATGACACTTTCATTCTTTATGAATGCATTTTCAACAACATCAAACAGAAAAACATAAGAAGCTGTATCCTCTAGAATGCATAGAGGAAAATCAAAACAGTTTACTAAAAAAAAATAGTATCAACCAAAAGTAAGGCAAGGCTTTTTCATTTGTCTTGCATCTTATGAACACAAAGGCAGCTGGGCCTGGTACCCTATTTTGATTCTATTGTTGAACCTTTTTGTTTTGCACGTATTTACAGGTACAGCAGGCGGTGCCGGGCACAAGAACAACTCATTTTAAACCAGGGCATCCCACAACCTGCTGCTTCCATGGCAGCAACAGAAAAACCTCCAGATCCACTCCAGAAAGGACCACCTTTACAGATGGGGACCTCAGCTCATCCGCACATTTTTGTGCTACCGCCCAACACTGCTGGGGAGGCAAAACTTAAACCAAAGCCACAGCTGCAGGCACGAGCACCCCAACTGAGTTCTACATCCTTCATCGTCCCATCAGGGTCCACCTCACAGGTTTTGGTTCCTCCCGTTTTAAATGTCCCGTTCAGTTTCGTCATGCCTCCTCTTACTGTGCCGATCATACTTGCTGTGCTGCCATCACCTCAGCCTGTTTCCAGCACACCATACACAACACAACAATACCGAAAGAGAAAAATGGAAACAGAAAAAATGGGTATTATGAAAAGGAAATACATAAAAAAACAGAATCCATAATGTGCAGCAAATGCGGTGGAAACAGACAGCCACCATGCCACCGTCAGTACTTTGGGAACTGGTTTTGTGAAGCAACAGAGACTCAGTCATTTGAGAATTGGAGGGCTGAGCTACAGAAGCGTGGATATGGGGAAAAAAAAGAGAGGAAATGACCCACCACGACCACCACCAGCACTACTACTACCACTTTAAACAAAAAGCAGTCTTTGCACAGAAAAAATTTGCACATCCAAAGCACCTATTGTTTTATATTGGTTTATTTTTGTGCTTTTCTATATAGATTTTGGTTTTTGTAAAGTTAAAAATTGTAATGATGATACCATCTTTTATATATTTTTTCTATTATATTCTGGTGGTGTTTTCTGTTAGAATTTTTGTGTTTTTTAGGCTTTTAGTTGTCTCTTGGTTAAATTTTCTATTTCAATATTTAAGTATTTGATAAAAATATAATAATTGAATTTTTGGATAGAAACTGTTATATGGATGCCATTTACGGAGGTCTTTGCATTAAAGAACTTTTACATGAGCACTTGAGTATTTTAATTTGTGTTCATCTTTTAACCCTTGTGCTATCCTAGGCGCTTTACCGTTGGGAGTTGGGTCATCTAGACAGAGCTCTGAACCTTTTTTTTCAATGATTTGTGATCTTTACTGGTTCAATGGATTACATGAAATTTGTCCACCTTTATCCACCTTTGTCATGGTAGGGAGAACATGTCAAAGTAAGGGTGGGGTTATCCAAGATGGCACAAGGGTTAAATCAACAGTCAGATTTTATAAGATTGTCAATACATTACATCTGTAGTTGTTTATTACACAAATAATTACATTGTTATGCTGCTGTAGTACATTAATTAGACAATTCATTTTGTTTCAAGATTCAAAGTAAACTTTATTGCCAATCTCTATAATGTTTTCACATACATAGAAATTTCAATTCCTTTTTCTCTTCAAACTTCAGTTTAAAGGAATCTAACTTCAAATTACAGAATAAAATAGAATAAGACTAACAAATAAGGTGACTATAAATATAAAAAACAAAGTTACTGTAAAAATGAGGTGGAAAAAAAATAGGGGCAAAATATCTTAATTTTCATACAATTTATATTTCCATTATTAATAAATCTCATGTGCTATGAGGCCTGGCAAACTTGGCAGAAGAGGTTAAGAAAGCTACGAGGCCAAAAAAAAACAAACAATTTGTGCGCATCCAGTGTGGGGCTCGAACCCGCGGCCTCTGTATGCGCTCCTTTAAAACTTGAAAACTTTATCTCGTCTAATGGACACCGTCCCGTGGTCGCCCGGGGGGCGGTTGTTCTCCGCCTGCTGCCGTGTGGTGCTGGGGGGTTCTGGCTACCGTGGCTGCTGCGGCGGGGGTCTTGGTGTGGGGGTGGCTGGTCACTCTCCCTCCTTCTTTTCACATTCCACCATCCATTTTAGAAGAACATAAACACTCAATTGAGCACTAATATTTATCTTGATTGAATGAAATTGTAGCGGCTGCGGGCTTATGAGCCGCTAGAGAGGCTGCGGCAGGTCCTGTTTGCGACGCGCTCCACAAAAACTATGACCAAGAACTCCACTTTGCTTGTGTGTCGGGATTTATTCCACTTCATCGTTGCCACAGATGACACTTATGATACGATCCATCAAAGCAGAGTTCATAATAATGTATAGAAGCGTTCAACTAAATATACTGGGCCCAGTGCACCCTCTCTATATCAAACCAACAAACCAAACTAACACAGGTGACAGGTGTGCCTAAATGACGTCTTAACTAATCACGTGACCAACAAAGGAATTATAAACAAACATGATCATGGCGACTACAGAAATATTTCATACTAGTTGGTTGGAAGCAGTGACGTGCGGTGAGGTTGTTGACTGGTGAGGCACTAAATCCTCTGGAGTCAGATTTACAATGAAAGAACAGAATATTTCACCATTCATCCAACAGCAGCTACCAGCTTGTAAAATACACACAAGAGCATATTTGTCCTACAGAGAATATTGATTTTATAGATAGATAGAACACTCTTCTTGTATAAATTATTCATATATACTGTAAACAAATTAAAGTACAGATGTTTTCAGCACACATTTGACCCTTGGTAACTATTTCTGGCATTTTTCCAACTTCAAATTCTGGCGCTTTAATCAGTTATCAAATATTATCTGTAAAAATGATCATGAAAATAAAATAAATGATTTTCTTTACATTTTTAACCACTGACTCCCATGTTATTTTTAAAAAAAAAAGAACATTTAAAAACATGTTTGGCCTATTGCACGGCTTTCACCGCACGGCTATGTTAACATTCAAATTCTGCGATTTTAACCTCAAAACCTTTGGAAAATGTGTTGAGTTGACTGAAAAAGTATATTTAACATAGATCCGTAGAAAATAATATTTACTTAATTTACCTTTTTCTATTTCATCACGATTATGACAGGTGAGGCTCTGCCTCACTTTTCAATTCAATTCAATTTTATTTGTATAGCCCAAAATCACAACAACAGTCGTCTCGATGGGCTTTGAAGTAAAACATGACTCAAAAGGATCATGAGTACAAAGAGTCAATAGGAAAATACTAAAATAAACTAACAAACTGACTAAGCTATACTGGCATCCCTGCCCTTAGACCCCCCTTCGCGGTAAGGAAAAACTCCAAAAAAACCGGATTCCGGAAAAAAATGAAGTAACCTCAGGGGTGCCCACATGAAGGAGGGATCCTCCCCCAGGACGGACAGGCGATTTACCAGAACTCATAGAGAAGAATTAACGTATCTAACTCTACATCTACATATTTAAAGTCCAGCAGACGAGCTTCATCCAGCCGGGGTTGGGGACAGTCAGGGGCGCGAGTCGAGCCGGAGACAGGAACCACAGCCAGGTGTAGGAGCAGGAGCAGAGACGAGGTACACAGTCAGGAACAGGAGCACGGATGGGCCAACTGGAATCTGGAAGCACTCCCACTCCCCAGGAGGGGAGAGGGATAGAGGGACAATACATGAATCGTACTGCACCAAACAGAGACATGGAGAACTAAATGATGAATGATGATCACAGATAGAGAAGAGAGGAAGTGTATAGGTAGATGAGAAAAGAAAAGTATTGGAAAAGGACAGAAAAGAGGACAGAGCCCCAGTGCACCATAGTTACCCCAGCTTCAACTTCTAGCAGCCTTTTAAAATAATAGTTATTGTTATTTAGTTTAATTTAAACAATTAACATTAAGTTAAATAATCTCTGAATCCTAACTAGTCTGACAATAAGCCTGTCCAAAGAGGAATGTTTTCAGTCTAACTTTGAATGTAGAAACTGAATCGGCCTCTCTTACATGAGCTGGGAGTTTATTCCATAAGACAGGGGCTTGGTGGCTAAACGCTCTACCTCCAACCGTACTTTTAGTAATTCTAGGAATCACAACCAGTCCTGCATTTTGCGAGCGAAGTGTTCTGATTGGATGGTAAGGGACTATGAGGTCCTTAATATAGGACAGGGCCATTCCATGTAAGGCCTTATAGGTTAACAGGAGGATCTTGAACTGGATTCTAGAATCAACTGGGAGCCAATGGAGCGAAACTAACACAGGAGTGATGTGATCTCTTCTGTTAGTCTTCTTCTCACTTGCCTCACCTGAGCGCACGTCACTGGTTGGAAGGTATAAGTATGCATGTGCGAACACTATCTGTTTTGTGTACATGTTGACATTTTGTCAGCTAGCAGGTGTGTTTATAACATTTGAGAGTGTGTGTGGACAGGCCCCGCCCTTTGAGATTTGTATTACTTCTGAACCTTACCGTAATGATAAACATCAAGCAACTTGTTACTTTACGCTGGTTCATGGTCCCCCCCCCCCCCCCCTCCTATCATCACCCTCCTATCCCCCCTCCTCTCTAACATCCCTCTCTCTTCTCCCCTCCTTTCCTTTTCCGTCCGGTCCAACACCAAAGATTTTCAAATGTGATTAGAATTAATAAAGTTTGGCCTCAATTACAAGAGAGCTTTATTCAGACATTCCTCTGGTTTGTCAGAAGATTCATAACCCCTGTTGTTATAGTAAAATATGTCCAACACAAGAGGCCTTCAGCTCTCATCTGTTGGACAGGACAAGTAAAAAAAAAAAAAGAAAGTTTTAATTTTCTCAAAAAATGTAAAAAGATGAACAAACTGGGCCCTTAAAAAAGGTCAACAGAAACATAATTAACTCAATAACTTTAACTTAACCAACTGAACAGACCAGGTAACAAAAAAAAAAACAAACTGACCTAACTAAAGACACAACAGGGGAACATATATAGTGGCTGATCAGACCACTTGAGAAACAAGGGGGGAGACTAACATGACTACACAGACATTTAACAAAGACTATAAAGACAAGACTTAACACAAAACTTGGTCTCTTAGTGGAGGAGAAAAATCATCAAAAGTTTAACAAAATGAATAATGACCAACAGAAGCAAAGCAAATAAACATTAAATAAGTCCATGGTTGAAATAATAAAGAAATAAAGAATCTGAAATAATAAAATTTAAAGAAAAGTGTGCAATGCTGGGGGGAGGTTACCGCCATTTTGTTTGTGGGTGTGGCAGGGTATGCTGCCATCACACTCCCCTCTCCTTCCAAACTCTCGCCGGTAGAACGAGAGAGGTAGTCAGCAGTGGCGTTGTCCTTCCCCGGGATGTACCTCACTTTGTAGCAGAAGGGCTGTATGGCAAGAGACCATCTTGTGATCCGTCCATTGGTATCCTTCATCCTCTCCAGCCAGGATAACGCCTTGTGGTCAGTCTCCAGGATAAACCCTCTTCCTAAAAGGTAATATTTGAAAGAGTCCATGGCCCACTTAATTGCTAACGCTTCCTTATCGAGGGTTGAATAGCGAGTTTCTCTGGGCATCAGCTTCCGACTTATGAAAGCCACTGGATGTTGGTCTTCCTAGAGCTCCCTGGAGAAGCACAGCTCCAACGCCCCTCTCAGACACATCCGTTTGCAGAGTAAAAAGTTTGGCAAACTCTGGGCTGTGAAGTACTGTTGGTACTTAATGAACGCTGAATGTCCCGGAAGGCCGCCTCAGCCCTGGTAGTCCATCGAATCTGATTTGGAGATCTTGAGCCAGTCAGGTCTGTCAGCGGAGCAGCTGGGGCTGAGAAGTTCGGAATAAACCAGTGGTAAAAGCCCGCCATGCCAAGAAATGACCTCAGCTGCTTCCTGGTTTTAGGAAGAGGACAGGACTCAATTGCTTGAACTTTGTTAACCTGTGGTCTTATCAGTCCACCTCCGATAGTAAAACCCAGGTACTCTGTTTCAGTCTGGGCAAGAACACACTTAGCTGGATTGACTGTCAGCCCCACTGAATGTAGACACTCCAGAACTTCCTTAAGGTGTTCTAAATGCTCATCCCATGTTGTGCTGTAAACAACAATGTCATCCAGATATGCACATGCAAAGCCATCAAGCCCACTGAGTACGTGGACCACGAGTCTCTGGAAAGTTGCTGGGGCACCATGTAATCCAAAAGGAAGAACAGTGAACTCAAAAAGGCCCCAGGGCATCCGGAAAGCTGTGTACTCTTGTGAATGGGCAGTAAGGGGCACCTGCCAATAACTTTTGCAGAGGTCAATGGTGGTTAATACTTTGCTTTACCCAGACGCTCAATGATATCATCAATGTGAGGAGTTGGATAGGAGTCGAATTTTGACATTGCATTCAGGTATCTAAAATCAATGCAAAATTGAATCAACCCATCTTTCTTTGGAAACAAAACTACTGGATTACACCACTCACTTTTTGAAGGCTGGATAATCCCAAGAGACAGCATGAAGTCCACCTCCTTCTTTAATGGATCTAGGAGACACTCTGGTATCCTGTAGCTCATCCGCCTTACAGTGGCACCGTCCTTCAGCACAATGTCATGTTCCATGAGACTGGTGCGTCCTGGGCACTCCTGCAATATCTCAGGATTTATTAGTGCTTTCACCTGAGATTGCTGTTTCGAAGTTAGATTACTTAAATCCAGAGTGGTGGCAGTCGATGTTGGCAGAAGTTTAACCTTCTCCTTTACATTCTGGATGAGCAGCACCTTGGTCTCCTCCTCAGCTCTTTGGAACCATTCCTTTAAAAGATTCACATGAAGCACTCCGCTGGAACGTGCATGACCTGGAGTAGACACCTGGTAAGTCGTGGCTCCAAGTTTTTTTATGCACCACAAAAGGACTTTGCCATTTGGCCAGCAGTTTACTGTCGCTTGTTGGGAGGATCACAAGAACCTTCTGACCTGGGAGGAAGCTTTTGTGTGGTGCTTTCCTTTCATACCAGGTCTTCTGGTACCGCTGAGCATCAGCCATGTGGTCTTGAGCCAGCTCACTCATCTTCTGCAGTTTTTCTCTCAACTGTAGGACATAGGAAACTACATTAACAGGTCCCCTGTGTACATTAACAGAGATCCCCTTACTTCATAACCATAGAGAAGTTCGAAAGGGGAAAACCCGGTTGAGGCCTGAGGAACCTCCCTGCAGGCAAAAAGGAGGTAGGGAAGCCACTGATCCCAGTCAGAACCAGTGTCATTAACAAACTTACGGAGCATTTGCTTGAGTGTTTGGTTAAACCGCTCAGTCTGTCTGTGGATGATAGGGGGTGGTTCGAATACTCTTTATGCCCAGGAGCTGGTAAACCTGTTCAAGCAGTGTAGACATAAAGTTAGTCCCCTGGTCTGTTAAAATTTCTTTTCGGGAAACCCACTCTTGAGAAAAACTGCACCAGAGAGAATGCAACAGCTTTTGCCTTAACACACTTTAAAGCAAAGACTTCTGGGTATTTTGAAGCGTAATCACCAGCATGTACTGATTTCCAGCTCGGCTTCTTTCTATAGGGCCAACAACATCTATGCCCAAACGTTCGAAGGAACTCCCAATAATTGGAAGAGGCTGGAGTGGAGCTTACACTGCCCTTTTCGTGGATGTCTTCTGGCACTGAGGGCAACTCTAACAGTATTTGTCAACGTCTGCATCCAAACCAGGCCAGTAAAAGTATTTAACAATACGAGCAGTAGTGTTGTGTCTCCCCAAGTGGCCAGCCAAGGGAATAGAGTGGCCCAAGTTGAGCATTACATCCCCTCTGAGGGGACCTGAGGGGTCGTCGGGAGCGCTCTGAGGGACCACTAGCTGGTTTGTTTAACCACGCTGATGATATAAAACACTATCATGCAGAAAAAACTCACTCCTTTTCTTGGACTCAGTCATTTCTTTAGCTTTCAGAAAACAGAATGACATTATTGATCCAACAATGTCATTGTTGGATCAACCTCAGCCACACCCGTAGCACCCTCAGCACTGGCAACTCAAAAACAGGTGACATTAATTAAACAAACCAAAATAAGTAAACTAAACAAATGTAACATGTGCTACAAATAATTATTGAAAACAGATAATAAATGTATATTTTAACTCAAAGAAATAAAGAAAGTGCTACTTTCTGTCACACACCTAGCTAGGTGTGCGAAATGTGTTCTCCGCATTTGACCCATCCCCTGGGGGAGCGGTGAGCTGCAGACGAGCCGCGCTCGGGAGGCAGTAGCGTTAAGGGTCTAGCCCAAGAACCCCCACTGGGTGATGTAAATTGCTCGCCATTGATATGGTAATTGGTAATACTTACAATGGTAAGTACCATTGTTTATTCGCCTCCGGGAATTGAAGCCTGGATTCCTGCATTGTAGCCCTTTACCTTACCAACTGAGCTACCCAGCCGCTGCAATGTGTGCATCTATTTAAGAGTAAGAATCTGAAATAATAAAATTAAAAAGAAAGTGTGCAATGCTGGGGGGAGGTTACCGCCATTTTGTTTGTGGGTGTGGCAGGGTATGCTGCCATCACACCTTGTTAAAATGAGTTGTTAGACCCTTAATAGACAGTTCTGGTTCAACAAATGTTCAAGAAGTTTTGAAAACTAACAAATTAAAAGAATACAAAAAGCAATGCTTGGGACCAGTGTGCTTTATTTGGATATCTGCAATAAAACAACGCTCTCAACAACAGATCACCTTAATGTATATATGTTTCATTGATATGAAGTTATCCATTTATTCAAAGTCAAATTTAAACACATTTAAGGAACATTTTAAATCTTTATCAGCAGTTAACTACAGCTATGTTTATTTACATATTTTTAAACATTTTATGCAGAGAAGAAAGGCAAATGCTTTTGTACCTTCAGACAAACATCATACTCTACTGCAGAATCTCACAATTACATGCTAAGGTAATGTATTACTAAAAATCTCCATGTGGGAAACACGTCGTCCAACATTGTGAATCCTCATGAATGTATCCATGTATTAGTGGTGTAATGGTAGTTGTATTGAACCATTCCGGTACGGCAATTTTGGTTTGGTTCCCTTTTGTTCCGTAAGGTGACGGAGGTGACAGTAAGCATGTTAACAGTATCAACATGGCTAATGCAGATGTGAGGGCAGAATTTGAGGATACCCCCCGCCCCCCCAAAATCTCCTTATGCTCTCCTGTGTGGGGGGAACACTTTGGCTTTGTTGTGAGCATCAATGAAGGAAAAAGACAATTGGATAAGTTGAATGCTGTGTGTCGATACTGTTACACAAAAATACAATATGCCACAGGTAAAACCAACGCACTTAAAATGGCATCACACGACTGTAAAAATCGGGTCTACAAGAAATTTTTTTATTTTTTATTTTCAGGCCAGTGTTAGTTATCCAAAATTTTTGGTTCCTTACAGCTAATAGTTGTATTATTTTATATAGCAGATCACCTACATAGGTTAATTTTATCTAGTATTTTATAAAACCCATAAATGCATTTTGTAAAGTAATTTTTTTCTGCCTTTTTGTACCGAAAAAATACAGAAAATGTACCGAACCGAGCCCTATGAAATACTGAACCGAACCGAATTGAGAATTTTTGTGTTATGTTACATCCCTAGTATCTACTCCATAGAAATATTTTTAATTTATTTGACAAAAACATGGTGCTATTTCAATATTTTTGGTTTATTCAGAATAGTCTGAATATCAAGGAAAACTCTTCTTTTTAAATAAAAATATGGGTTCTTGGATGTGTGAACTGTCGCATTAGTGGTAAAAAACATGACTTTCATCAAACATTTTACATAATTTACAACATAAAATCTTCCCAATGGTGCGATTACATCATGTGTTCCATTATGGGCAGTTAAGGAAGAGAATGCATAAACGAATGACACCTTTCACCCGTGTGGGTGTTCATGTAGTCAGCTAACCCTTGTGCTGTCTTATGGGGTCCAAATGACCCCACCTTTACTTTGACATGTTATTCCTACCATGACTAAGGTGGATAAAGGTGAAGAGGATTTCATGTTCTCCATGGACACCAGTGAAGATCACAAATCATTGAAGAAAAAAGGTTTAGCGCCCTGTATTGTGGGGTCTAGATCAGTGTTTTTCAACCTTTTTTGAGCCACAGCACACTTTAACCTTGACAAAAATCCTGTGGCACACCAGCATCGAAAAAAAAAGAAAAAAAAGGAGAAACTCATGATCTGTATTGATCTTCAGCCCCTCCACAATTTCACTTGCATTTTTGTGATAATTGTGGCAGTAAAAGCTGGACATTGCAGCTGTTTTTTTTTTAAAGATGTAATAAAAATTAAGTTATAAGATTTAAAAACTGTTTGATGTGTTCATTGTGGTTTCAAGACGTTTAAAGTTGTGTGCTGAGACCCTGTCACTTTAACCCTCCTGTTATGTTCGCTTCGTGAGGAACAGAGATGATGTTCCTGGGTCAATTTGATGTTGGAAGGACTCCCATGCAGAGAATCTTTTATATGTTTTTCCTCTCTCCTTTCCACTGAATGTGGGTTGAGTTTTCCCGCAAGAACACAAATGTCAAAAGTCATAACATCTATGTACCTGCGTGTGTGTTTGTGTGTGTGTTTGTGTGTGTGTGTCTATGTGTGTTATTGGGGTGAAACATGTCTCACAGCTGCAAATAAAGGAATACTAATAATAATAAGACCTCCTCGTACCTCCAGTTTGACTGCAAAGTCAAATTCACCCAAAGGGTCTCTATGTGATATAAACATGCAGGGGGGTGTTGCATTTATGTAAGATGAACCATTTTCATAATATATATTGATTACTATAGTTAAGGCAAGCAGAAGAAGTTTCATGCTAAAAAAATACTTTTAACTATTTTTTGTAGATGCTCAAACTTTTAGACGGGTCAATTTGACCCGTAACATAACAGGAGGGTTAACCCAATGCATCATGGGATATGTAGTACAAATATGGTGGATATTAGATAATTGCACTTTTAAGTTGATTTTTTTTTAAGTTTACTGAAGTGATGAATATATTTACGATACTGCTAATCGACTGTTACGTCTTGGGGAGTGTTCTGGAAACGATTAGTCATGACTTCACCCACCACCAGGGGGAGTTGCGCTGTTCTTCCTCATTGCAATAAACACCTGCATGAGGGACACACGCATAAATCACTCTTGTGATTCTTTCTCCTCTGTTCTTAGGTAATGGTGACCAAATATTGATGTTTTGTTCAGAAAATATTATTGAATGGTGTAATGGTTAGCTTAGAATTACTTTGGTGTGGAGTTTGGAAATGTTTGGCAGTTTTATTTGAGATCGGATTTCATAATGTTTTTTCCCGCGTGAACGCGCAAACCGCCATCTTGTGTCCAGATAGTTTTATTTGAGGTTTGATGGAGCATTTATTATTTATGCATTTATTTTGTGGTTTTGTGAGCTCTTTATTCAAAAGTGACAGTTGATAGAGCATTTATAATTTATGTATTTATTTTGTGATCTTTTATCAAAAGTGAAAGTTACTCAAGGAATGTGTTTAAATGTTTTCTTAATTTTGTTACTATTGGATTGCAATAAACACCTGCATGAGGGACACAAGCATAAATCCCTCTCGTGATTCTTTCTCCCCTGTTCTCAGGGGTATAACACAAACAGCTGCCGAACGCAGACAGACTCTCTGAGCTTCAATGTTTTGTTCACTTGTTCCACGGTCTGATACCAGATCCAGTGGAAAGCTCTACTGCTAAAGACGAGCTTTAGCTAGTATTTTTGTTGGAACTAAGCGACTTTATGAGCAGAATCTGAACAAGGAAGTGAAGACTTTAACCACTTCTAATTGGTCAGACTAATGGCGTGTGATCAAGCCTCCAAGAAGGATTGGTGGAGACAGTTAAAGGGGTGGGACTTTTCCAAAAACAGCTGAAGCTATGGCTAAATCGTGGTACCGTCATTCTTATCAAAATGTCTTTAATAGATTAAAAAAAAAACAAAGAAAAATTTGTTTTACGATCTTTTATATTCCTAACTACTCTGTTTTATCAGGGTCTGTTTGGATGAAGAAAAGGGCTGATATTCTGGAGATGGTAAATATTTTTAGATCAGTGAATGAGGGCAATTTCCCACAGCACACCTTACCATCTCCCACGGCACACCGGTTGAAAAACACGGGTCTAGATGACCCCACTCTGAATGCTAAAGTGCCTTGGATAGCACAAGAGCTAAACAATTAGCGTGACAGAAGTGTTTTGGTTTACTACCCGTGGCCTTTCACCTGTGTGCGTTTTCATGTGGGCACATAAGGAACTTCTTTATCTTTCGGCTTTTCCCATCAGGGGTCGCCACAGCGAATCATCCTTTTCCACGTCACTCTATCATGAACATCTTCTACCCTAACATTAGCCAACTTCATGTCCTCTGTTAAGACATCCATATATCTCCTCTTTGGCCGTCCTCTTGCCCTCCTGCCAGGCAGCTCCATCTCCAACATCCTTCTACCAATATATCCACTATCCCTCCTCTGAACATGTCCAAACCATCTCAGTCTGGCTTCTCTGACTTTGTCGCTAACACAGCCAACATGAGCCGTCCCTCTGATGTACTCGTTCCTTATCCTGTCTAACCTGGTCACTCCTAAGGAGAACCTCAACATCTTCATCTCCGCTACCTTCATGTCAGCCTCTTGTCTCTGTCTTACTGCTACCGTCTCTAACCCATAGAGCAGAGCTGGTCTCACCACTGTCTTGTACACCTTTCCTTTGAGACTTGCTGACACTCTTCTGTCACACAATACTCCTGACACTTTCCTCCACCTGCTCCAACCTGCCTGCACTCGCCTCTTCACCTCTTTTCCACACTCCCCATCACACTGAACTGTTGACCCCAAGTACTTCAACTCCTGCACCTTCTTCACCTCAGCCCCCTGTAACCTAACACTTCTACCTTGATCCCTCTCGTTCAGACACATGTATTCTGTCTTACTACGACTGACCTTCATGCCTCTTCTTTCCAGAGCAAACCTCCACCTCTCTAGCTGTTCCTCCACCTGCTCTCTACTCTCACTGCAAATTACAATGTCATCTGCAAACATCATTGTCCAGGGAGATTCCTGTCTTACCTCGTCTGTCAGCCTGTCCATCAGCATAGCAAACAAAAAGGGACTCAAAGCTGATCCTTGGTGTAGTCCCACCTCCACCTTGAACTCCTCTGTCTGACCCACAGCACATCTCACCACCGTCATACTTCTCTCATACATGTCCTGAACTACTCTGACATACTTCTCTGCCACTCCAGACGACCTCATAGAGTACCACAGCTCCTCCCTCGGCACCCTGTCATACGCCTTCTCTAAATCTACGAACACACAATGCAGCTCCTTCTGACCATCTCTGTACTTTTCCATCAACATTCTCAAAGCAAAAATGGCATCAGTGGTCCTCTTACGGGGCATGAAACCATAATGCTGCTCACAAATCTCCACCTTCTTCCTAAGCCTGGCTTCCACTACTCTTTCCCACAGCTTCATTGTGTAGCTCATCAACTTTATTCCTCTATGGTTGCTGCAGTTCTGCGTGGGCACATAAGGAACTACTTTGACAAACAAGGAACATTTTTGACAAACTTTACAAAAATAAGGCCTTTAACCTGTGTGAGTTCTCATGTGGGCTTTTAAGGAACTGCTTTGCCTAAAACCCTTCTGACATAGTTTACAAGTAAAAGGCCTCTCGTCTGTGTGAATTCTCATGTGGATTTTCAAGTCACTAGCTGTAGTGAAACTTTTTCCACAAACTTTACAAGTGAAAGGCCTTTCACCTGTGTGGGTTTTCATGTGACAGCTCAAATTTCTCAAGGAGACAAAAGCTTTCTTACAAATTTCACATGGAAAAAGCCTCTGAGCTGTGTGAGTTTTTATGTGGGCTTTTAAGTCACTACTTGTAGTAAAACCTTTTCCACATACTTCACAAGTGAAAGGCCTCTCACCCGTGTGAATTCTCATGTGAATTTTTAAGGAAGAATTTTGAGCAAAATGTTTTTCACAGACTTTACAAGAATAAGGCCTTTCACCTGTGTGAGTCCTCATGTGGGCTTTTAAGGCTCTATTTTCTATGAAACCCTTTTGACATAGTTTACAAGTAAAAGGCCTCTCACCTGTGTGAGTTCTCATGTGACTGGTCAAATTATTTGCATGGATGAAGGTTTTCTTACAAATGTCACAGGCATAAGGCCTTTCACCTGTGTGAATTCTCATGTGAACATTTAAGCAAGAGCGTTGAGTGAAACATTTTTGACAAACTTTACAAGAATAAGGCCTCTCGCCTGTGTGAGTTCTCATGTGATAGGTCAAATTTCTTAAGGAGACGAAGACTTTCTTACAAATATCACATGAAAAAAGCTTCTTAGCTGTGTGAGTTCTTATGTGATTGGTCAAACTACTTGTATGGATGAAGGTTTTCTTACAAATGTCACACGGAAAAAGCTTCTCAGCTGTGTGAGTTCCTCTGTGGGCTTTTAAGTCACTACCTGCAGTGAAACTTTTTCCACATACTTCACAAGTGAAAGGCCTCTCACCTGTGTGAGTTCTCATATGATAGGTCAAACTTCTCAAGGAGACGAAACCTTTCTTACAAATTTCACATGGAAAAAGCTTCTGAGCTGTGTGAGTTCCTCTGTGAGCTTTTAAGTCACTACCTGTAGTGAAACCTTTTCCACATACTTCACAAGTGAAAGGCCTCTCACCTGTGTGAATTCTCATGTGGACATTTAAGTAAGAACTTTGAGTAAAACTTTTTTTACATACTTTACAAGAATAAGGCCTTTCGCCTGTGTGAGTTCTTATATGATAGGTCAAACTTCTCAAGTAGACGAAACCTTTCTTACAAATTTCACATGGAAAAAGCTTCTGAGCTGTGTGAGTTCTTATGTGGGTTTTTAAGTCACTACCTGTAATGAAACTTTTTCCACATACTTCACAAGTGAAAGGCCTCTCACCTGTGTGAATTCTCCTGTGAACATTTAAGTAAGAACTTTGAGTAAAACTTTTTTTACATACTTTACAAGAATAAGGCTTTTCGCCTGTGTGAGTCCTCATGTGGACCTTTAAGGCTCTGCTGTGCATGAAACCCTTTTGACATAGTTTACAAGAATAAGGCCTTTCACCTGTGTGAGTTCTCATGTGTAAGGTCAATCCACCTGAATGGATGAAAACTTTGTTACAAATGTGACAGGCATAAGGCCTCTCACCTGTGTGAGTTCTCACGTGAACATTTAAGCAAGAACGTTGAGTAAAACCTTTTTGACAAACTTTACAAGAATAAGGTCTCTCACCTGTGTGAATTCTCATATGATAGGTCAAATTTCTTAAGGAGACGAAGACTTTCTTACAAATATCACACGAAAAAAGCCTCTGAGCTGTGTGACTTTTTATGTGGGCTTTTAATTTAGTGCTTTGAGAAAGGTTTTTTCCACATACTTCACAAGTGAAAGGCCTCTCACCCGTGTGAGTTCTCATATGGACTTTTAAGGAAGACTTATGAGTAAACTGTTTTTCACAGACTTTACAAGAATAAGGCTTTTCCCCTGTGTGAGTCCTCATGTGGACCTTTAAGTCTCTACTTTGAATGAAACCCTTTTGACATATTTCACAGGTAAAATGCCTTTCACCTGTGTGAGTTTTCATGTGATAGGTCAAACTATTTGCATGGATGAAAGTTTTCTTACAAATATCACAAGAAGGTTTCTCGTCTGTGTGAGTTCTCATGTGTGAAGTCAATCCTCCTGAATGGATGAAGGTTTTCTTACAAATGTCACAGGAATAAGGCCTTTCACCTGTGTGAATTCTCATGTGGATTTTCAAGTCACTACCTTTAGTGAAACCTTTTCCACAAACTTCACAAGTGAAAGGCCTTTCACCTGTGTGAGTTCTCATGTGATAGGTCAAACTTCTCAAGGAGACGAAACCTTTCTTACAAATTTCACAAGAAAAAAGGTTCTCAGCTGTGTGAGGCCTCATGTGGAGTTTGGCATCTGTTCTTAGAGTGAAATCTTCTTTACATATCTTACATGAAAAAGGTTTCTTACCTGTAGGGGTTTTCATATGAGCTTTTGAGGTAGAACTTTGAGAGTAACTTTTTTCACAAACTTTACAAGAATAAGGCCTTTCAGACATGTGTATTGAATCACTATGTTGAGGTAAAACTTTTCCACATGTGTCACAGGAATATGACTGACATAAGACAGCTGAACTCTCCTTCACAGGAGAATCTGAAGGAGCGTCCAGCTGGACAGTCACAGCATCACTGTTTCTGAACTGGGTGTTTGCTTCCAGAACTGGGTTCTCACTTGGTTCTGGTTTGGAGTCCATCTTTTCCTGATCATCCTCAGTGACCATGAAATCATCAGTCTCCTCCTTTAGTTCCAGCTCCTCTCCTTCCTCACCAATGCAGACCTCCTCCCACTCCTCTTTGATGACTGGAAGCTCTGGTTTCCTCTTCATCCAGACTGGAGCTCCTCTCCTGTTTCCAGAGAAGCTGCTCATCATCAGTCTCCTCCTTACAGATGTTTTTCTCTGAGAGGTCTGCAGGAACAAAGATTCAGGAGGAAAAAACATCTGAAACATTAGATAATATGACCTTATTAACTATCCGACATAAAACATGAATGTATGCAATTCTATAATCACAGCATTTTTTCATATTTTCCACAGCTTTGTTTCATAACAGATGCTCTAACATAATTAACACAAACAGTCACATGGAAAAGAAAGAGCAGCTCCTATAAAGAAGAACCAAAATGTTGTTCCATAAAACGTTTCTCATCTAAATGAACTCAAACATTTACACGACAACCTCTTTCATTTATGGCCAATGTTGTTTTCTTGGCCATTTTGTTCTTGTTTCTTGTAAAAGTCGTTTCTTAAAGATTGTAAATGAAGCTGCTGTGTGTAATCAGTCCATCTCTGTGTAATCAGAGCTAAAAAGCTTAGCTTCAGACCTTTTGCCATGTTGTGCAGGAACAACCAGGCGAGGCTCATTTGCAGAGCGTGATGTGTGTAGGAGTACAGAGATGCAGAGAAGCTGGTGGAGTCCACCACTCTGTAAATGACTGTCAATAGTTTGGATCTGATGTGGACAGCTAAAGAAAGCCAGTAAGACTTAAATAGAGGACTGACAGGATTTTTAAAAAAGAACAAAGGATGTATGGGGACCTGTGAGACAGTTTGTCTCAACTGAAGGAGGAAGAGGTGTATCTGTACCCATCTGCAAGGCAGAGAAATAGAGATGGGAGAATATTAAGCAGGTTACAGTGATCAAAGATTACTCAAAAAAAACAAACAAAAGCTAAATATTTAGATATAAAGTTGATATATCTATAAAAAATATATAACTAACTTTGGATGATTAAAAAAATCAAAAGTAAAAGAATATACATGTAATTGTACTCTTAATCAAAAGAAGACATATTTGTAGTTATACATACAGTACATGACACATTGAATCTGTTACATGTAATAAATAAATTATAATAAAATAATAAATAAAATAAATTAAAAATAACCTTTGTTGTTTTCTAGGACATAGTTTCTGGGCGGGGACTGAGCCATTGTTCATTTCACATCATCCCTTTGTTTACATTTAGCTTACAGCCCTTGAAACCTCAACCTAATATTAATGGTTCAACAAAAATGGTGAGCCATTTTGAAGCTATCCAGCCGTACAGTTTTGATCCAGTTTCCAGCTCAGACTAGAAAAACAAAGACGTACATTAGATGTATTTGTAAACAAGTGGACACATCAGAATGGAGTGGCACAGTGAGCTTGTGATTGTACTGATTGTAGTTTGTAGATTCAAGATTCAAGATTCAAGAGGTTTTTATTGCCATATTCTGTGTAGTTACACAGAGTAGGAATTTGTTTCGGTGCAAATGTGCAACATAAAACAGAAGAACAGTGAGCAACAAAATTTTTACACAATGGACCGAACAAAAATATAAATAGAGACAGTAGTGCAAGGAGTGTCAAAACAGTGCAAACTGAGAATGTGCAAGGAGCAGGTAGTGGGCTGGTGACTGATTGGACATTGAAGTGAAATTTAGGGGGGGGGGGGGGGGGGGGGGGGGGGGGGGTTACAGGGTGTTTAAGAGTCTGACTGCAGAGGGAAAGAAACTGTTCTTATGTCTGGAGGTTCTGGTCCTGATGGACCTTAGCCTCCTGCCTGAAGGGAGTAGTTTCAGTAGGTAATGTCCAGGGTGGGAAGGGTCGCCAGCTATCCGGCCTGCACGTCCCCGGGTTCTGGAGACATATAGTTCCTGGACAGATGGGAGGCTGCAGCCGATCACCTTCTCTGCTGAGCGCACAATACGCTGTAGCCTGTTAATGTCCCTGGTTGTGGCTCTAGTGTACCACACGGTGATGGAGGAGGTGAGGATGGACTCAATGATGACCGTGTAGAACTGCACCATCATCTGGGCCGGCAGCCGGGCTTTTTTCAACTGCCGCAGGAAGTACATCCTCTGCTGGGCCTTTTTGAGGAGAGAGCAGATGGATGGCTCCCACTTGAGGTCCTGCGTGATGGTGGTGCCGAGGAACCAAACAGAGTCCACAATGGTGATGGGAGAGTCTGTCAGGATGAGAGGGGGTGAGGGGGCTGTGACTTTCCTGAAGTCCACTATCATCTCCACTGTCTTCTGAGTGTTCAGCTCCAGGTTGTTCATGCTGCACCACGACCCCAGCCGGTCCACCTCCCTCCTATAGGCAGACTCATCATCATTAGAGATGAGTCCGATGAGGGTGGTGTCATCTGCAAACTTGATCAGTTTGATAGAGTCATGGCTGGAGGTGCAGCAGTTAGTGTACAGGGAGAAGAGCAGAGGGGAAAGTACACAGCCCTGTGGAGTTCCTGTGCTGATGCATTGGGTGGTGGAGACATTCCTTCCCGGCCTCACACACTGCCTCCGGTCCATTAGGAAGTCAGTGATCCACCTGCAGGTGGAGACAGGCACGTTGAGCTGGATGAGCTTTTCCTGGAGCAGAGAGGGGAGGATGGTATTGAACGCAGAGCTGAAGTCCACGAACAGGATCCTAGCATAGGTTCCCGGGGAGTCCAGGTGCTGCAGGATGAAGTGTAGGGCCAGGTTGATGGCATCGTCTACAGACCTATTGGCTATGTAGGTGAACTGCAGAGGGTCCAGGAGGGGGGAGGTGTAGGATTTGAGGTGGGGGAGGACCAGACGCTCGAATGACTTCATGACTACAGACGTGAGTGCCACAGGCCTGTAGTCATTGAGGCCAGTTATGCGGGGCTTCTTGGGGACAGGGACGATGGTGGACAGTTTGAAGCAGGTTGGGACGTGGCAGGACTCCAGGGAGGTGTTGAAGATGTCTGTGAAGACCGCTGCCAGTACGCCTGCGCAGTGTTTCAGGGTGGCAGGGGAGATGCCGTCCGGGCCCGGAGCCTTCCGTGGGTTTTGCTTCCGGAAAAGCTTATGCACCTCCTCTTCTGTCACTGAGAGGACAGTGGTGGGGGAGAGGTGGTCTGGGGGGGTCATACTGTCCTTGTACTTGTATGTAACAAGTACAAGCTTTTTCAAATGGCAGTATTTCATCTGCTCTTGATTCAGCACAATTTCAATAAAGAAATACTCAGAAACACAGTTTTAATCTTGCCTTTGATACAAGTAATAAAAATGTGTCTAAAAAAACCTTAGTCTAATTATCCAGACATTTAGCAAATAAAATTATTTTATTAATTGTAATTGACCTAAAACAGAAAAAGTTTACTTTTGTTTCATGTCTGACAGTGAGGAAAAAAAAGCGTATGTGTGTTTTTATGTGGTGTATGTTAACTTCTGGTTTCAACTGTACATTGTTTTCCATCTGGCTTAAATGACTTTTTGAAGTTCTCTAGGTTGTAATACTTGCAGACCATGTTTAACAGGGTCCTTGTCCTTCTGGAAGATGTTATAAGTATAACTGAGTAAGATGAGATCAAGTTGTCTGCAGGTCAGAACTCTGTTGCAAATCATGGTCACAGCTGACTTTTTAGAATTAACACCACAGCAATTTTCTTAAAATCACAATTTAATGTTTTAAATAACTTTTTTTTTTTGCTCAGTCTTCTGTGACCAAGCACTTCTTGAAGTCTTTCATGTGGTTGATTACCATGACCGTGGCCAGCTCTAATGGTCCGTTTAGTTTGATGTATATTTTTACAGTTTCTTACCCAGGTGTTCTGGATTTTTCTGCTTCTTCAAATGTCGCACTTTTCTGGCAATTTCTACATTCCTCTTGGTCAGATAGTTATTCATAAAATTACATTTATTTCCTTTCTTTATTTGAGCAAGTTTGTGTTTTTGATTAATGAACCTTGATCGCTGGTTCTACAGATTCCTTTCACTTGACAACTAGGTGGTAGGTCTTGGTGTTATGTTAGGAAATCCCTTTTGGAACTGAGAAAGTTGTACACAGAGTTGCCATCCAACTCACTGGGATTGGGTATACTGTTAGCATTAGCTGCACTAGCCTTTGACCAGGGTTTAATCTGTGATCCCATCATAATCATGTTGTTCATCTTGAAGTTTTCCAAGACATCCACAATCGTTCATGATTGCTTAATGGCGTAATGGGTCTATTTTATAATGAAAACTCTCAGAATATTAAACCAGACCACTCAGTGTAAACGAGGAATGTCAGTTACCTTCTCAACACTGATGACATCAAGGGTTCCATCCCAAATCCAGTACCCTGAGACTGTATGCTAGAGATGTTCGCTTTAGCCGTGCATGCTTTCACTGAATGCACCAGATTTTCTGACAGAGCCGACCCCAACACTGAAAACTGTGACTGAATGTTTCTGCTAAACTTGTGTGGGTTTTTTTTTTTAAAAAGCACAGGGTAAATTGTACATTGTTTTGACGGATTACAATGTTCTCGCTTTCTCAGTTTTTTTAATGGAAAAATAAAAGAACAAACAAAAAATAAATAAAAAAGGGAACATGTGAGGAAGCAGGGAGTTTCAAAACATCTTGTGTGGGTTTTTAGTACCCAACTTTTTACTGGTCCTGTTCCCCAATTGGTAGAATCAACACGGTGACGTCACAAATACTAAGAGAAAGGTTTCAGCAATACTAACAAAACGTTTATACTTTTTCCATTGTTACCTGTGTCTCTGTTGAGTCAGAATTGCAAATGGAAATCTTTCTTCAAATTTTAAATGTGCTCACATTTATATGTTCATATGAAATTTTATTTTTCATTCATCAATCGGCAGCAACTTTCAGACTCAAGTTTGCTCCTACAGACACGTGTGATTTCAGATGAACTTTGACCTCCTCCTGATTTACAACGTTGCTCCCAGTGACCTGGTTGGTGTTTCTACCAAAACATGAAAACCGTTCTCCAGCATTGAAGAGACTAACTTATTTTTACATGAGGGTTTTTTTCTGTCTTATTCTATTTTCTTTTGTATTTTTCAGTTGGATTCCCCGTTTAGACTGGAGTTTGAAAGGAAACTGACTTTTTTAGGAAAGGTCTTTAAATTTTACCAAAAGATTCAAATCCAGAAAGAGTTGGATCAACTCTGATGTGGATGAGGAAACATTGTATAATTCAGGAGCAGCTTCTACAAACTCTCTGCTGCCCTTTAATTTAAGTCTGAAGTGAAGAACTTTGGGTCAAAGATTTTACATTTCTTCCTGGAGCACATGGTTTAAGTAACTCTTTAATAAACCTTTAATAAATACAATGGAACCAAACCATTCAGAGTTCTAAAAGATATGAATAAAACAGTCAACTGGATCCTAAAATGAACAAGAAGCCTGTGAAGAGCAGCAAGTATTGAGGAGATGAGGTCATTTTTATTTCCATCAGTCAATATAAAGGCAGCTGCATTCTAACAGGGTATAAGAAGGGCAAACCCCTCAACCAAACGTCTCTCCTTGAACATTATCATCCTATATAATACCACCTAAATTATTTTTACTTTTATTTTTTATTTTTTTTACATAGTTACCATAATTCCTTTCATTTAGTTTTATGAATAACTGCAGCTTTCTAGCCTTATTCTAATGTAATTGATCAGAGACAACTGAATCAAAACGGTAAAACATTAAGATCCACAGACATACTGGTTAATGCAGTAATCCAGTTCAAGATGATCAAGCATGTCAAATTTATAAGATTAGAAACTCCTCCACACTCACAGAGGAGCTGCTCAGGCTGAGGAGTACAGAGTCACTGACAGCAGCAGAAAACAGTGACTTTTCTCCTCCTTTACTTTGTTTCTTAAGAATAAAAAGCATTCTTTGTCAGAACAGTTACAGTTTACGTACCTATTCTTTCCAGCTTTATGACAGGAATCATGGTGATGTTCCTCTGGTGATGCTGATGATCCAACAAATCAGACTTGAACTCCGATCTTCACATCAGTCTCCTGATTCAGGAGCAGCTGCTCTCCCTCCTGGTTACTGCAGAGTTCCTCTGGTTCTTCTTTAATCTGTAGAGGTTCTGGTTCTGCTTGGTCCAGACTGGAATGTCTCTCCCGTTTATGGAGGTGCCATTCATTCTCATCCTCACACAGATGTTGCTGTTGAACATCTGGGGGTAGAAGCAACAGAAAGATTATGCTTTAAAAAAAAGAAATGCATACTGATGGAGTTTACTGCTTGTCCAATAAAAATGATATTAAATAGATCACAATTTGAAGTTACAGAGAACGTCAATTAAACAAAGCCACCTCATTTGCGTTGTAGCTGTTGTATACAAAGACACAAAATGCATTATTTAACACTTTAAGACAATTAATAATACATAAATATAAGCATAATAGTACAGGGAAAGAGTACTTTTTAAACACAGACAGTGAAAAAAAGTTGTTCCAACCCAATTTTGATAACATTTGAGGAATACAGTGATCCCTCGCTTTATCGCGTTTCATCTTTCACAGCTTCACACATTTTTTTTACAGTGCTGATATTTTTACAGTGCATTGCACTTCATTGCACAGCACAAGAATGGGACCCTTTGATGAGTTGTTCATTGCAGCTCTCAAATATAATCGAAGGTGGCATATCCGTTTACAAAAATCTTCTTGCTTAGAAAAAAAAGAGCGCCAACAACTACCCATAACAATGTTCTCTCAGAGAAAGACTCCTGCGCCTTCAGTAGAAACAGACGCTACAGCAGAGTGAAGTCAGGATGAAGAGGCACAGCTGGGACTGAAACACGCGAGTGACAATGTTTCCAACCTTATGTTACTGCATTAAAATTATTGTTTTAAACAAATTTGGGGCTTTAAAACATGTTTTGACTTTTGGTTTCATTCTATAGTTCAGTATTGCATTGTAAAATAATAAAAAGAATAAAGCTGACTACTTTACGGATTTTATTTCCGCGTGTTATTTTTGGAACGCAACTCCCGCGATAAACGAGGGATCACTGTACTGTGTTTTCTTTAGACTAATAATTGCTCCTACAGATACTCATGCTCTCAGTGACTTTTACCAGTATGTTTGTTGTACCAGCCCTGTTACTACCATATTGCTGCCATGTAACAGGCACTGTTTGGAAAGAAAATGGTCAGGTATATTATTAAAACTTTGAAAACTCCTTCTGTGTAATGTCTTTCTTTGTAAATATATCATGTGTTGAACCTTTCCTGCGATTACTTTTTTCTTTCTTTCCTCTCCACCAAAGGCGGATCTTCCTTCGTGGTTCACTTCCCCGTTGACCCTCAGAGGCTCCAGAGTGGGTTGATAAAGAATCATTCATCTTCTTCTGGAGGCCACCTTCTTTTATTACAGTTCTCTTTTACTCTGTATAACAAACATAAACCCACACCCCCCAACACACTGTCAATGCAATTGCTTTCACTCCCTCTTGCGCTGCACGCGCGCTCTCCCCTCTTTTTGCTGTAATCAGGTGCGCTCTATAGCCTAGTGCTGATTCAGAAGCTTCCTGTGACGTCATTTCCGGGTGAGCCTTTCCCAGTACTAGTCGTGTTTGACTGCTGTCCTCTTGTTTGGCATTAGCCTGACTACTATTGCTTACTCTAAGTGTTATCTGGGTTAATATTCACATCTAGCACTTTTTAGTAGCGATACACTACTGTTAAACCGCTTGCTGTTCACTTTCTCATTTTGCTAAATAAACCACTTCTCTTTACCTAAACACCGCTAGCCTTAGCTTAGAACCTAGCATGGCCACCACTCCTTCCACCTTTCCCTCTCTCTCTTGCTCCATGTGCCATATGTTTAGTGACGATCCTGCCTCCTTTAGTGAAGATAGCGGTAGATGTGTTAAGTGTAGTCTTGTGTTAGACTTGGAGGCCAGGCTAGAGCAGTTAGAAGCGCGGCTCCGCACAGTGGAAGCTAAGCCGGCTAGCCAGGTCGTTACCACTACAGGGCTAACCCAGTTAGCACCCCAGCGTTCTCCCTGCAGCCGGGAGACAGTCAGGGGTTTGTACCGATTGGGAGGAAACATAGTGCTAAGCGCAAAAACTTAGAGCACCCGAGACTCCACGTTAGTAATAGGTTCTCCCCCCTCAGTGACACACCAGCTGAATCCTCAACTCTGGTTATAGGCTCTTCTGAAGTTAGAAACGTGGAGCTCCCAGCGGCTACAGTCAGGTGTTATCCGGGGGCCAGAGTTGGTGACATCGAGGGGAACCTTAGGATGTTAGCTCAGAGTAAGTCCAGGTTCCGTCGAGTCGTGATTCACGCAGGCGGTAATGATGCCCGACGGAGACAATCAGAGGTGGTTAAGTTAAACGTAGCTTCGGTGTGTAAACTGGCTAAGACGATGTCCGACACTGTAATTTTCTCTGGTCCCCTGCCGAACTTAGTCAGTGATGAAATGTACAGCCGCTTTTCATCATTCAACCGCTGGCTTTCTAGATGGTGTCCAGAAAACGGCGTTGGTTTTGTGGATAATTGGAGCGCGTTTTGGGGGAAGCCCGGTCTCATGCGGAGAGATGGTGTCCATCCCACTCGGGACGGTGCCGCTCTTCTTTCTAGAAACATTTCTGCTAGCCTTAGTCTGTCAACCTGACAACCCAGAGACGAGACCCGGGCACAGAGCAGCAGTGTAAAACGCTCCTCTGAGCCTCCCTTAGTGCTGGTGCAAAACGCATGCAGGGAAAGTCAAGCAGGTCCTAGATTTAGCTTATGTGATGAAAGACAAATGAAAGGAGCGCGTCACAGAAACCTTAAAGTGACTGACAGCAGTTCTCACAAGCAGAATTATGATGTCATTAAATGCGGTTTATTAAACATTGGATCCATTTCCTCTAAATCCCTCTTAGTCAACGAGTTAATTAATGATAACAACCTTAGTTTACTAGCCTTAACAGAAACTTGGCTCCAACAAGATGACTATGTTAAGGCCCGTACACACCGGGACGAATATTCGCCTGGCGTTATTCGCCAGCGTTTTTCGCCACGTCTTTTGTGTTCACACCCAGGCGATTTTCGCTGACGATGAGCCGACTGAACATGCAATTTCATTCCCTGACATTAGATGGCGCTGTACACAAGGTAGTCGCTTGTCACTCAGAAGAAGAGAGCCACTATTTACGCGCTTGTCAGAAGAACATGGTGAGTTTTATCGACTGGTACAAGAGCTGAAAATGTCTCATGAGCGTTTTCGGGGATATTTTAGAATGTCTGTCATTATTTCTTTGCGGCAGTGTAGCCGCTACTTGGCGTCTATCTTCTTCGCTGGTATGTGTGCTCAGAAAGGCAGTGTTGTGTTTGAGCGCCCCCAAGTTGTGTTTTACTGTAACTTCAGAAGCTCCAGACACGTGTGCAAAAGCGCCATTCTCATTGGTTGAATGGATTTCGACGCGAGGCGTCAAAAAGAAAAAACGAACCCGAGGCGTTTTTTTTTTTTGACGCTTTGACGCGTGGCGTTTTTTCGCGTCGGTGTGCACACTCTCATTGGTGCCCTTTGTTTAGTCACGAGGCGAATTTCGCCGACGAAAATCGCCGGCGAAATTCGTCCCGGTGTGTACGGGCCTTTAGACTGAATGAAGCAACCCCCCCCACTTATGCTAACTATCAGAAATCCAGAATTTCAGAGAAAGGAGGTGGTTTGGCAGTAATATCACAGTCTAGCTTACTTCTCAGCCCTAAAGTTAAAAATGCTTATAATTCATTTGAAAGTATCATATTGTCTATAAATCACCCAAACAGGAAGACTCGAAAACCTGTTTTATTCTTAATTATTTATCGCCCCCCCGGCCCATATTCAGAATTTTTAACTGAGTTTTCCGACTTCCTATCGACTATTGTCTTAGATTCTGATCAAACTATAATAATAGGGGATTTTAATATTCACGTTGATGACCCCAGTGACTGTCTAGGAAGGCTTTTGCAGCTTTATTAGATGATGTTGGTTTCACCCAAAATGTAAATGAACCCACTCACTGTCACAAGCACACCCTGGACCTTGTTTTAACCCATGGGATAGAGATCAGCCAGCTGAGTGTCCTTCCTCTTAACCCCATCATTTCTGATCACTTTCTGATTACCTTCCAGTTTAATTAAGAACATGATACTGCCCCAGTGAATAAGAAACAACTTAGAAGAACCTTAACTGACCGTTCTGTGTCTGAGTTTAAACTCACAGTTCAGCCAGTACTTAGTGACATTCTGAGCAAATACTCTGAGACCAGATCCCATAGCATCAGTCCTAGTATAAATGACCAATTTGTTAATGATGCCCTACAAGCCCTCAGGAGTACACTCGATGTTGTTGCCCCCTTGAAACCTAAGTTCGTTAGACAAAACCGAGTAGCACCGTGGTTTAACGCTGAAACACGTTCTCTTAAACAAGAAACCCGTAAGTTGGAAAGAGAATGGCGCCGCTCCGGTTCAGAGCAGTCTCTGAACATCTGGAAACATAGCCTATTAAATTATAAAAAAAGCTCTGCGTAGAGCTAGAAGCCAGTACTATTCAACCTTAATATCAGAGAATGGAAACAATCCCAGATTTCTTTTTAGCACTATTGCTAAATTAACTCGCAGTCAGAGCTCAGTAGAACCACATGTTCCTGTTTCTCTCAGCTCTGATGATTTTCTTACATTTTTCGATAGTAAAATCTCAATTAGACATAAGTTAAATCAAGTTATTCCTACTATCAGCCCAGAGCAGGCTGAAGCGGTAGAAGTGGAGGCATCCATAGAAACCTCTAACATTAGACTGCTTCACTATTGTGGATCAAGTAGAAATAGCATCAATTATTACGTCCTCCAAATCCTCAACGTGTCTGTTAGACCCAATTCCCACTAGACTTTTTAAAGAAACTTTTCCCCTAATTAATGATTCCATATTAACAATGATAAATACCTCTCTGGAAACGGGTTACGTGCCACATTCTTTTAAATATGCAGTTGTTAAACGGATCCTAACATCTTGGCCAATTATAGACCGATATCAAACCTGCCCTTTATTTCTAAAATCCTTGAAAGAGTTGAAGTTAAGCAGCTTTACTGCCGCCTACAGGACAACAGCCACTTTGAAGACTTTCAGTCAGGGTTTAGACCCCACCACAGTACGGAAACTGCACTAGTTAGAGTCTCTAATGACTTGTTATTGGCTTCAGAAAAGGGACTACTTTCTATTCTTGTCCTGTTAGACCTCAGCGCAGCTTTTGACACTATCGACCACAGTATTTTACTCCATAGATTAGAGCATGACATAGGGATCAGAGGATCTGCTCTCCAGTGGTTTAAATCCTATCTGTCAGATAGGTATCAGTTCGTTAATGTAAATGGACATTCCTCTCAGTGCACTCGAGTTAACTACGGAGTCCCACAGGGCTCAGTCTTAGGACCTATCCTGTTTACGCTATATATGCTACCCCTAGGAAACATAATCAGGAAACACAGCATTAATTTTCATTGTTATGCCGACAATACTCAGTTGTATTTATCCATTAAACCTGACCAGAATGACAATATAGAGAAACTGAACGCCTGCATCAGTGACATCAAGACCTGGATGACAATTAATTACCTCCTCTTGAACCCAGAAAAAACTGAGGTTATTATACTAGGTCCTAAAAACCTAAGAGATGCTCTGTCTGCTCAGATAGTCTCCCTGGATGGTGTAAGTATAGCCCCCAATTCCACAGTTAGAAACCTTGGGGTCTTATTTGACCAGGATTTATCATTTAAGGCTCACATATCTCAGGCGTGTAGAACTGCATTTTTTCACCTGCGGAACATTGCTAAGATCAGAAATATACTTTCTAAGAGTGATGCTGAAAAACTCATCCATGCATTTGCTACGTCGAGGCTGGATTACTGTAACTCCTTGTTAGCAGCGTGTCCTAAGAGTTCCTTAAGAAGTCTCCAGCTTGTTCAGAACGCAGCAGCTAGATTGTTAGCAGGAACTAACAGAAGAGATCACATCACTCCTGTGTTAGTTTCGCTCCATTGGCTCCCAGTTGATTCTAGAATCCAGTTCAAGATCCTCCTGTTAACCTATAAGGCCTTACATGGAATGGCCCTGTCCTACATTAATGACCTCATAGTCCCTTACCATCCAATCAGAACACTTCGCTCGCAAAATGCAGGACTGCTTGTGGTTCCTAGAATTAGTAAAAGTACAGTTGGAGGTAGAGCGTTTAGCCACCAAGCCCCTGTCTTATGGAATAAGCTCCCAGCTCATGTAAAAGAGGCAGATTCAGTTTCTACATTCAAAGTTAGACTGAAAACATTCCTCTTTGGACAGGCTTATTGTCAGACTAGTTAGTATTCAGAGATTATTTAACTTAATGTTAATTGTTTAAATTAAACTTAATAACAATAACTATTTGTTTTAAAAGGCTGCTAGAAGTTGAAGCTGGGGTAACTATGGTGCACTGGGGCTCTGTCCTCTTTTCTGTCCTTTTCCAATACTTTTCTTTTCTCATCTACCTCTACATTTCCTCTCTTCTCTATCTGTGATCATCATTTATCATTTAGTTCTCCATGCCTCTGTTTGGTGCAGTATGATTCATGTATTGTCCCTCTGTCCCTCTCCCCTCCTGGGGAGTGGGAGTGCTTCCAGATTCCAGTTGGCCCATCCGCGCTCCTGTTCCTGACTGTGTACCTCGTCTCTGCTCCTGCTCCTAAACCTGGCTGTGGTTCCTGTCTCCGGCTCGACTCGCGCCCCTGACTGTCCCCAACCCCGGCTGGATGAAGCTTGTCTGCTGGACTTTAAATATGTAGATGTAGAGTTAGATACGTTAATTCTTCTCTATGAGTTCTGGTAAATCGCCTGTCTGTCCTGGGGGAGGATCCCTCCTTCAAGTGGGCACCCCTGAGTTTTCTTCATTTTTTTCCGGAATCCGGTTTTTTAGGAGTTTTTCCTTACCACGAAGGGGGGTCTAAGGGCAGGGATGCCAGTATAGCTTAGTCAGTTTGTTAGTTTATTTTAGTATTTTCCTATTGACTCTTTGTATTCATGATCCTTTTGAGTTCATGTTTTACTTCAAAGCCCATCGAGACGACTGTTGTTGTGATTTTGGGCTATACAAATAAAATTGAATTGAATTGAAAATTACGTTATATATAAAGTATATTCAGGGCAACCTCCCAAAGAAGACTTAAGTTGCTCTGTTTTTTACTGCCAGGTTAGTTGGCCCAATAAAAGCCTGTATCTATTTCAGATGGAGAAATGCTGTAAGATGCCGGTCTTTATTCCGACATCAGGTCCATTTATTATGTTTCCATTTTGGAACATTCCCATTCAAACCACTATATGGAGATGTTCGCTTTAGCCATGCATGCTTTCACTGAATGCACCAGATTTTCCGACAGAACCAACCCCAACACTGAGATTTGTGACTGAATGTTTCTGATAAACTTGTGTGGATTTTTAGTACCCAACTTTTTACTGGTCCTGCTTCACAATTGGTAGAGTTCACACCATCGTTGGTGCTTAGTCTTTTTTTTTTTCCAGCTGTATCGAACATAGCTTTAACATACAAAATCCAACATCAAGGAATCAGACAGAACATCAGCAGTGGTAAACAATGCCATCATTCCAAACTTATTAAATCACCTCAAGTAATAAACGTATCAGAGATAGATCAAAAATAGAACTTGCTGATAGGAAAATAAAGTATCTTAAAATATAAAAATAAATATAAAAAAGAGAATACAATAATAATAATAATAATAATAATGTTTACAATACAAAGCTTTCTTGAAGGAGGGTATTACATATCAAACAAAAAAGCACAAATTGTTCCAGTGTTAACTGCTTTGGGTGTGTTAATTTTTTAAATGTATTTATAAAACTGAATCATCTCGATCTTAAATACCATAAAATTGGGAGTTGTTTTATTTATTCTGCATTAATGTATGTAAAATTTGGATTGGAGAAGTAACAAATTAATACTTTTTTCTAATTTTTATCATCATAATTGAAATATGTCAGGATTTGTTTGAAATTTATAATTATGTTACAGTTAAATTTGGTGTTTACAAAGCGTTCTAATTGGTTCCAAAATTCACGGGAAAATTTACAAAAGTAGAAAAGATGAAGAACTGATTCAGGGAAATCAATACAAAAGCTACAATTATTTTCTATATTTGAAAATTTGGCTATAAACATATCTGTGGGGTAAATGTTATGTAGAATTTTTTATGTATTTCTTTCATTTTGTTATTTATACAAAATGTATCTGGCAGTAGCCATGCTTTTTCCAATTTATATCATTTAAAAGATTGTTCCAAAGTATTTCTCCTTTTGGTGTGATGTTTCTTTTTTCACTGTGAGGAAACTGGATTTTCTAGAAAGGACTGTATTAATAAAAAATATTAGGTTGGTTCGTTCCCTTCAGTTTCCTGCACACAGAAACAAATGAATAAGGATTCAGAGACAATACTTAGCTTCAGTGAAGATTTACTCCACACAAAACAGCACAGATTTGCACGCAGGGTTACAGACAGAGGAACAGGATCTCAAAGTATAAACAAAGACACTCAGAAAAAGGCTTGGTATATATACGTTATATTTGCATATTCAAGAGACCTTACGATGGCTATGGTGTGAAAAACCCACCCACATGCTGTTGCAGGCTGGATACTGGAAAGTCATAAAGCTTCAAGTGTCAGATCTTTCTGATGTTCTCACAGACATTTGCCAGAGCACAAACACCAGAACACACAAAAAGTAAAAAGGGAGGATGAGGGGAAACTGTGAGAACAATAGCTTGGCTGTGTTGTCTTAGGATGTAATATAATTTTGAGATGATAATGATGAATCAAGTTTAAACCATTAGTGTAATAAAAGGTACAAGTAAATGTAATAAAAGTAAAAGGAGTTTTTAACTATTCTGTTTCTAATTATTCCTAACATTCACATAAGGTATTCCGAATATTTTTATTGTTGCACTTTTTATTGAGAATATCAATGCCATTAATCATTAAAGGAGAGTCAATTTTAAAGGCGTCTTGATATTTAAGGTGAGAGGTCATCAGCTGAATTAATCCTGAGGCAAGAGCTTTCATTACACTGTTAAATTCTTTGCTTGTTACTGGAAAACATGTCTCATTTAGAAACCTGCCATAATCCAAAAGGGTACCATTCTCATCAAAAAGATCAGAAACATAAATTATTCTATTATCTACCCAGTTTTGTTTAAATAAAGATTTATTCTGTATTGTAATGTCTTCATTGTTCCAGATTATACTTTTGTGTGGTGAGAAATTATGACTATAACATAACTTCCAAGCAAGAAGAGCCTGCTGATAGAAATTTGAAAGATTGACAGGATTCTTTTTTTTACATTATAATTACATTTTAATAGAAAATGAAGGCCACCAATTTTATTAAAGATATTAAAAGAGATAAAGTACCTAATTGAATTTGAGTGTTGAAGGCATTTTTTAAATCCAGTTAATTTTAAATGTATAATTTAAATCAGAAAAATTGATGAGTTCATACCCTCCTTTACATGACGGGGCCTAAAGTTGTTCTTTCTAGAGATAGTGACGTCTATTTTTCCATGCAAAGTTAATTAAGGCTACGTTCACACTGCAGGCTGAAACGACCCAATTCCGAATTTTTTGCCCCTAAGCGGCCCAATTCCGATCTTTTAATGACAGTCTGAACGACACAGATCCGCTCTTTTCAAATGCGACCCAGGCCCCGTGGGTTTGCCGGCCTTATTCCGAAACATATCCAATCTATACAATTGCGACCGCCGTCTGACCGGCCAGGCGACTTGATTCCGAATCGTACGTCATCGATACGCAACAAACGTCATCATTTTGCGTTGAAGTAGGCGGGAACGAGAACATAAACAACAACCATGGTGGACGATGCTGCTGAGATCAGTCAGTGGAAGGGAAGCAGGTCACCGATTGGATTAATATTTGGGGTGATCGCTCTATTCAGGCCAAACTCCAGGGCTCTTATCGCAACCGGGCGGTTTTTGAAAAATTTTCCAGCTAAATAGCCGAGCGTGGTGTTGAAACTTTCCCGCAATGACTTTTTTTTCCTTTCTCCCTTTTCCGACCGTGCTCAGAAGCACGGGGGACCCGAGGCGATCCTCCTCCTCCTCCCTGTTCTGATCCTTAGATTCTCCAGGATTCTCCAGAACGGCTTAATAAAGAGTCCATAGCATTTATTCTGGGGGAAACCTTCTTTTATTACCGTCCTCCTTCCTCCGTAACACACATCATGAATGCGCGCCCACACTGCCCCCCCTATTCTCTATCGCGGCACGCACTTGCACACACACACACGCGGGCGCGTGTGTGTGTGTGCGGCCGCCCCAACATGCACATTCCCATTCCACAACAGTGGGTACAGACGATCCCGACTCCATTGCCTTCTTAAAATGAGAAGGTTGTAATTGTGCTGCTCCTTCGTGAAAATAAATTTAATATTACAAAAAGAGCTCCGCTGTTGACAACACTGTTGTTGACATCCAGTGTTAACGTTGGCTCCGCAAACAACGAGTGACGTCGTTCACCGTTGAGTATTCTTCTGCCTTCTCTGCATGCGGGTCTCGTTTGGGTCGTGTCACGGTCACACTGGAGATCACAAAAGTTCGGATTTACTTGGAAATGTGAACGGTCCTGCAAAAAAATCGGATTTTTTCAAAAAGTCCGAATTGAGCATTAAGCCCTGCAGTGTGAACGTAGCCTAAGAGGTTATTTATTTCTTTCGAAGTTGAATCAGGAACAGATAAAGATAAGGCAGGATAAACTACTCTTGAGATCCCTTCTGCTTTAGTCAAGAGAATCCTGCCAAAAATAGATCTCATTGAAGCCACAAATTCATAACATCATGCATTTTTTTTAATTCTCAAGGAAAAGTTTTGCTTTTGTCTAGATTTAATGTCTTTAGTTATACTAATACAGGGGCCGGAATCTATGGCTCGCGAGCCACATATGGCTCGTTTGATGGTCACGTATGGCTCGCAGACAAATCTTTATTTATACCATTTTTTTTTTTCATCAAACCAGTCCTTCTCGGGGGCGATGCGATGCCAGAGGCGCGCAGTAGTAGCGGTGCTTGGAGAGAAAAATCTGCGCCAGAACTCAGTTTACTGTTATCTACTATTTCACAGAGTTTATTCCAGCAGGAAACCTATTAATTGCCGTGCCTAAACCTGCGCGCTCCCATCTCTGAGAAAGAGCGCGCAGATGCGGGGACGGAATGTGAGGAAGAAAGCAGAGGGTGGGGGTGGAGACAGGCAGCAGGTGAATCGCACAGGGATTGTAATAACGTGAAACCCGCTGCCCGTCACTCACTGCAGTGTGAGTGTGTGTTTGTCTCCAGGTCTGCATGTGAGTCTTTGTCACATCTACAGAACATTCAGACCTACGATCACGTTTAAAGTCTCAACGCCTGCATGAAGCAGAAACTCACCATGTATCAACCAGACTAGACCATCAGCAAAACCAACACGAAAAATACTCAGCATTTATTAGCAACAGCATAACGATGTTATTAAAAATAATTCACAGACTTATTGTACTTTAAAAATGCTGAAATTACATCAAATGCTCACATTCACTTGTATATTTAGTTTTAAACATATTGTAGCGGACTGAGTTGGGTCCGCTGTTGCGCCGCGTTAAAAGTTCTGGAGTTCATTAAACACATCATGCAGAGATCTGATTGGCTCTCAGTTCTGTCACTCAGCCTGTTGTTAGGTAGTTTGGACCAGTGGGGTTCAGCTATGGGCCGAATAAGGGAAATAGGAGGACTGGAGCGGGAGCAGAGGAATATAAAGTTTGGAGAAGCGCTCTCGTCTCAGCGGGAGAGATTGAGGAGTTTCTGAATTAATTTTACGGCGTTTGCTGCGGTCTGCAGTAACCAGAATAAAGAACCTTAAAAGAGGTTAAGTCTCCGTGCCTCAGTGTGGGACAGGGACACTACATTATTGTATGGCTCTTTCGAAATTACATTTGAAAATATGTGGCGTTTATGGCTCTTTCGGCCAAAAAGGTTCCCGACCCCTGTACTAATACCTAAATATGTAACTAAATCTTTAATCGGGATACTAGGAATTATTTCATGTATTACATTTTTGATACTTACTATTTCACTTTTTCCTAAATTAAGATGTAATCCAGAAGTATTTGAAAATGAATTAATTGTGCTTATAGCAAGGTCAATTTGGTTTCTGTCTTTTAAGAATAATGCAGTGTCATCTGCTAGTTGTGTTGTTTTGTTTTCTTTCTGAAATATAGACAAACCTAATAAGTTTGGACAATTTTTAACTCTTAATGAAAGTAGTTCTGCAACAATTAAAAAGAAACATGGAGAAATTAGACATCCTTGACGTATTCTTTGGAAAGACCATCATTTCCTGGAGATTTCCTATTGTTCATCTTTTTTAAGGCACTAAGCAGCTCATCTTTAGTTAGAGGATCGTCACAAATAGATTTGAATGTGTCTGAAATAGAAGGGATGTGTTCTTTTAGGTTACCTAAAAAGTTTTGACTGTATTCTTTATTAAATTTGGATATATACAATTCTTCATAGAATGTTTGAACATATTTCGCAATTTCTGTGGGGTCACTATTAATATTATTATCAATTTTCAACTTGGTAATTGTATTTCTTTTATAATTTCGTTTTTCTAAAGCAAAAAAGTAGCTGGTATTTTTTTCTCCATTTTCTAGCCATTTTGCTCTAGATTGAATGCAGGTGCCCTTTGCAGCTTCAATGTATAATTTATCTATTTCATTTTGAAGTTGGGTTAAATGTGTCTTTTCATCCTCAGAAAGACAAGTTTTTTTTTATAAAGACTGTATAGCTTACACTATCATATTTTCATTGGCCTGTTTGGTTATTTTAAGAATTTTACTACGTTCAATTGCTATTGATCTGACTTTAAATTTAAAGAATTCCCATTTCTGCTTAGCATTCATGTTTTTATTTCCAAATATATGTTTTGCTTCTTGTCTAATGGAATTTTCAAAATGTTCATCTTCAAGTAGTTTGTTATTAAATTTCCAATATGCTCTTAGTTTGTTGTTAGTTTTGTGTTTTGAATCATTTAGTTAGATAGTTATCATTTTGTGATCAGAAAAGGGGGCATAACAATGTGAAATATTAGTTGTATATTGTAGACAATTACAGGAGGTTAACCATAAATCGATTGATTGCAGAGTTTTACGAGAGTTACTCCAGGTAAACTCTTTGCTATTTGGATTGAAAAAATGGCATGTATCAATGAGGGAAAGTTTATCAATCAAGAAATCAGTCAATTTAAATTGAGAGTTTTGAGCTCTTTCTGGAAATCTATCCACACAATCATTTTGGGCATAGTTAAAGTCTCCCCCAATAATCAGATTTGCATCTTTATATTTTTCTATGAAAGTCTTGTAACCGTCTGTAGCCAATTGTTTTGCTTGTGCTATTATATTGTGACCATATATATTTAGGATTATAAAATTGAATTATCCAGCTTTAGCGCCATTACTATTCATCTGCCATCTGCAGAACTTTTTTTTCCTAAAATAACCCCAGTAAATTTGTTAAAGAGTATTGAAACAACCGCAGAGTGATGAGAAGCATGAGAAAAAAATACTGATCACTCCATTGAGATCTCCAAAATGTTTTATCCAACTCACAAGAGTGAGTTTCTTGCAACAGAAAAATATTCTGCCAGTTCTTCTAAGAAAAAGAAATAATGCTTTTCTCTTGGTAGTATCACGTAGTCCCCTAACATTTAAAGAAATTATTTTTAAAGAGTTAAACTTAAAATCAGTCATAGCTTATAGAACACAGAACTTGAAAATAATAAACTAAGAACAAATAACAATTCTATACCAACTTACCTAGTTTTAGGAATAAGTTGGAAACAAAAACTTATCAAAAGTTTGACATGCCTTCATAAGGTCAACTCTAAGTCAACAAATGACTGTTGCAAAGGGAATATTTATTAATTACCGACCTTTACAGTTACATAAATCAATCTTTTAGATTTTCAGCTGAAACTCTCTTTCCATCGATGATGGCATCCTGTCCTCTCCAGGTGGCTTTCTTCCCTTCTTTCCGAGCTTTTTCCACCAACGGCCAGATCTGTCCTCTGTTCTGCCTTTCACGAAAGGTCAAATCTTCAGCGATCCGAAGCTTCTTTTCCTTCATGACTGCAGCATCCTTTGAAGCCCTCCAAATTTTCTGCCTGAAGACACGCATTGTGACTTGAATGATGACGGGTCGAGGCCTGCTTTCAACTTTACGCTGTCCCACGCGATGCACTGTGTCAATGAGAAAGCCAAATTTCTGTCTTTCTTCTGGAGCAATCTGGGCAAAAACCTCAAAAACTTTTCCTCTTCCTTCCTCCGTTGTTTCATTTGTGGATTCGGGAAGGTTGAACATCTTCAGATTCCACCTGCGACTGTAACGTTCCATCTCATCGGTCTTCATCTCCAGATCTGAAAATCTGTGATTCACCTCTTGCATCCTTTCCAGGGCTCGACATAGCCATTTGTCCGCTGGCCTGGTCCTGTCTTTCGAGCAGTGCCGACCACAAGACTTTATTTTTTCACTTGTGCGCTCGGGCCACTAAAATATCTAACGGTTAATATATTTTTCACCTTTTTCAATAAAGTATATTTTGCGAAAACGTGTAGATTTACCTCGTCTTCATAATTTCCTTTTTCTGCTAGTCCTGTGTTCAGACTTCAAGGGTTTCTATGGGAAACGTTTGATCACTCTTCTCCTCCCCCGCCTGCACGCGCGGCTGTCACTCCTGAGTACCACGCGGCACGCGCTCACTCTACTTTTTTTTTTTCTTCAAACTTTATTGGATCTAACAATTCAATACAAAACAATGTTGAACAACAACAACGAAGGAACAAGCCAGTGGGTTATTATTACATTTTACGCAGATAAATTGAAACTGACACACACATCAGTGCGCCTGTTTTTCACCGCGATGATCAAAAATCCGACACCATCACTGAAGAGAGACAAGCATGTCAGAGATGTGGAAGACATGGCAGGAATAGATAGGAATATGTTAGATGGAGTAATGGGTGGAATTAGCAGTATGGACAGCAAGATATTTAATGAATGCATTGAAGATGAAACTGTATGCACTAAGCTTTAAGCTGAATGTCAAAGAATCAAAGGCAACTCCAAATACCTGAATCTCAGACGTATGCAGTATAATGTCAAAGTACTTCATTTTGTTTTTCTTTACAACACTGTAAGCAGTAAGTATTTCTAGTTAGCTGAATGATCTCAGTAATGTAATTTTATTTAATTTTTCAATTATTTCATTTAATTAAGTAACTAAAGTAAATAAAAAGCAAATGTAACTTTGCAACAGTAACATAAAGCATAACCTCAAGGCAGTCAGAGCAAAAAAGTAAATAAAACTTCTTAACTATTGATTACGAACAATGTGAAATAGCAGTGATTAGAAGCAGCATGAAAACTTCTTCACTAGTGTTACCTACTACACTGCAGTGCTCTCTTCAAAAAATCTGAAACAGACTAGGTTTGATAGAACAGATTAAGTTTGATATGGTTTATTTTCAGTCATTGAAATGTGTATAGATAAGTGCTAGATGTCACCAGAATGCACCAAATTGCACCATATTAAAATTTACCCCCTAAAGTTGCAAGCACCCGCGGAGCGGCGGGTCGCGCTGTGTGCGGTGTCGGGCCAGTAACTTTCAAAAACTACTGGCCCTGTGGGCCAGTGCAAATTTCTGGGCTATGTCAACCCCTGCTTTCCTCGCTTTTTCTAACCTGGTCATCCAAGCCTTCCACCACTTCTTTGATGGTTACAATATCAGCAGTGTTTGTGCAGATCTTCTCTTCAAGGGAAGCAAATCTGCCCATTAATTCGCGGATTGCGTGTAGAATATCAGCATTTGACACATGGTCTTCTTTTTTTTCCTGAGCACTGTTTCTTTGAAATAGGACTTGAAACAGGAGATTCAAGCAGCTGTGCACAAGCAGAACCTGCGCCCTCTTCATCCGTGTCCATTAACATGTTCCCTTTGGTTTTATCTCGTTTCGGCATGGCGTTAGCAATAGTTAGCTAGCAGAGGCTAATATAGTGGTGGGTTGAAAGTTCTTTCTAGGCAGGAACTCCCAGAGCAAGTAAGTAATGCTGAGTTCATTTTTTTCTTTTCTTTGTTTTAAGCAAGCTCTCTTACCGGTAGTCAGTCAGTGTATTCATTTCTTGTCTTGTTACTAATAGACAGGGTTTGGCACACAAACTTTTGCAGAGTTTAGAATACCGTATTTTTGCGGTCCGCCATCTTGCCGAACCCACCCCTTGGTGCTTAATCATTTTTGGTTAGGTCCAGCACTGTGACATCACAAATACAATCAGAAAGGTTTCAGCAATATTTAAAAAAAAATAAAAATAGAAGGAGCTGCATTTCCAGAAGAAAATGCAGGGTTTAATGCTGTATTGCTGAATGAAAACTTAATTTGCTGAAGAAATGGCATGCTAACTATGCTAACTATGCCCGTTATTGAACTGTGGCTAAAAGTGCTAGCATTGCAATCAGCATCATCAACTGACTCAAAAAAACACATTCCTTCAGATGCTAATTATGCTAGTTATGCTAACGTGGCTAAAAGTGCTAGCATTGCGATTAACATCATCGATCTAATCAGAAAAAAACATTGCTTAAGAGTTTCATATTGGTAAGAGCTACATGTGATAATTTGATAGAAAATCCACTTTTTTCAAAATGGCGGCTTTTCTATTGATTTTATCTCCATAGCAACCATTTTATGTTTGGGTCGCCTGGGGATGACGAACATATCAACGTCAGTTTCAGACAAATCAGAAAAAGTAAACTTTTGGAAATCCTTAGTATCGGTGGTTGTTTGCTGACCACGCCCAGATTCCTTATATGTCCATATTCATTTTCATTTCTTTTTTCTATACCGTTTATTGCCTTTAGGGGTCACGGAGCTGCCGGAGCCTATCCCGGCTACTTGGGCGAAGGCAGGGGACAACCTGGACAGGTCGCCAGTCTGTCGCAGGGTATATGTCCATATTTGTCCATATATCTAGTGTATTTCAATATGTTCAGTTCCAGCCGTGGATGTAGTGAAACGCAAAAATCGCTCACAGATTTTTGGCACAAAAATGGCCGCCAAACCGTAGGTTGTGTTGCAATCCCATAATGATTTCAAAACTTATGTTGAAGACCAAAGCCTTGTGAGAATTTCAATGTTTGAACGGTGTCTCTAGCTAAAAGTATGTTGAAATTATAATGGTTGAAAGAAGCAAAGGTTTTAAAGGTGTACCCAATGCAGCAAAAATCATGGAAAATCCTAGAATATCTCAAAAAGTTCAAGGGTTTGAAGGACCAAAAATCATACCTAGAATAAGATGAAAGAGCTGAACATTTTAATGGTTGGTTAAAATGTGAAATATCCGAGCGGGGTTTTGAACCGGCGACCTCATGCACCAAGAATTCCTAGCAACTTTAAGACTCAAGTTTGCTCTTACAGACACGTGTGCATTCAGGTGAACTTTGACCTCCTTCTCCTGCTTTACAACGTTGCTCCCAGTGACCAGGTTGGTGTTTCTACCAAAACATGGAAACCGTTCTCCAGCATTGAAGAGACAAACTTATTTTTACATGAGGGTTTTTTTCCGTCTTATTCTATTTTATTTTGTATTTTAAAGTTACATTTCCCGTTAAGACTGGAGTTCGAAGAGAAACGGAATTTTAATTTTCATGTATATGAAAACATCATAGAGATTGACAATAAAGTTTACTTTGAGTTTGGACTTTTACGTAAAAGTCTGTAAAATATTGACCAAAAGATTCAAATCCAGAAAGAGTTGGATCAACTCTGATGTGGATGAGGAAACATTGTATAATTCAGGAGCAGCTTCTACAAACTCTCTGCTGCCCTTTAATTTAAGTCTGGAGTGAAGAACTTTGGGTCAAAGATTTTATATTTCTTCCTGGAGCACATGGTTTAAGTAACTCTTTAATAAACCTTTAATAAATACAATGGAACCAAACCATTCAGAGTTCTAAAAGATATGAATAAAACCGTCAACTGGATCCTAAAATGAACAAGAAGCCTGTGAAGAGCAGCAAGTATTGAGGAGATGAGGTCATTCTTATTTCCATCAGTCAATATAAAGGCAGCTGCATTCTAACAGGGTATAAGAAGGGCAAACTCCTCAACCAAACGTCTCTGCTTGAACACTATCATCCTATATAATACCACCTAAATTATTTATACTTTTATTTTTTTACATAGTTACCATAATTCCTTTCATTTAGTTTAATGAATAACTGCAGCTTTCTAGCCTTATTCTAATGTAATTGATCAGAGACAACTGAATCAAAAAGGTAAAACATTAAGATCCATAGACATTCTGGTTAATGCAGTAAACCAGTTCAAGATGCTCAAGCATGTCAAATTTATAAGATTAGAAACTCCTCCACACTCACAGAGGAGCTGCTCAGGCTGAGGAGTACAGAGTCACTGACAGCAGCAGAAAACAGTGACTTTTCTCCTCCTTTACTTTGTTTCTTAGGAATAAAAACATTCTTTGTCAGAACAGTTACAGTTTACGTACCTATTCTTTCCAGCTTTATGACAGGAATCATGGTGATGTTCCTCTGGTGATGCTGATGATCCAACAAATCAGACTTGAACTCGATCTTCACATCAGTCTCCTGATTCAGGAGCAGCTGCTCTCCCTCCTGGTTACTGCAGAGTTCCTCTGGTTCTTCTTTAATCTGTAGAGGTTCTGGTTCTGCTTGGTCCAGACTGGAATGTCTCTCCCGTTTATGGAGGTGCCATTCATTCTCATCCTCACACAGATGCTGCTGTTGAACATCTGGGGGTAGAAGCCACAGAAAGATTATGCTTTAAAAAAGAGAGATGCATACTGATGGAGTTTACTGCTTCACCAACAAAAATGATATTAAATAGATCACAATTTGAAGTTACAAAGAATGTAAATTAAACAAAGCCACCTCATTTGCATTGTAGCTGTTGTATACAAAGACACAAAATGCAGTATTTAACCATTTATGACAATTAGTAATATATAAACATAAGCATAATGGAAAAGTGAAAGAGTGAAGTGAAAAAACTGATGTTTCAACCCTATTTTAATTACATTTGAGGAATACTGTTTGTTCTTTAGACTAACAATTGCTCCTACAGATACTCATGAACACAGATGTGCTTTAACCCAATTCATTCATTTTCTTTATCACTTCAGAATAAAATAAAAAAAATACACTTCACGTACCTGTTTTGTGTAAGTCTGTCTCAGCATTTCTGATCCCCAGGCAGTACTGATAATGTGACAGTTCCTTGAACTGAAACATAATCCTTTTACAATCTCTGAAATTCTCTTCACATTTAGACTTTAGTTCTGCATTTACATCAGCATCCTGATTCAGCCAGAGCGACTCTTCCTCCTGATTCATGCACAGTTCCTCTGGTTCCTCTTTGAATTGTGGAGGTTCTGGTTCTGCTTGGTCCAAACTGGAAGCTTTCTCCTGGTTAGAGCTGTCATTCATCATGTACTCCTTGCAAAAAGAAAAACATAAAAGAACAAAGTCATTAAGACAAGAATAAAAATGTTATAACCATTTCAAAATGGACTGTTATAGCATGCAAAGTCTAGTTATACAGTAGCTGTATTGGGTTTAATTAGGATTGGCTTGAAGTAAATAAAAATCAGATTGTAAATTTAAAAAACTAACGTATGAAAAGAGCTTTAAACTTGAAAGTACTCATTATAAATTTGAGAGAAATACTGGCATTTGGAGAAAAATGTTTCTGTATGTTTGAAACTTGGAATGACAACAACAAAACTTCTAAAAATGAAGATGTTACCCAGTGAAAAAGGAAGTTTTTGGTAACATATGCTGTTTTGTATTTTCAACATTTGCTTTTCTGTTTCTTTCACTCCTGGCTTTCAGTCCTCAGTTCATGGTTTCAACGTCTCAAAGGAAAAGATAAAACAAAATCATTGACAAAACCATATTTGGTACAGTATATAATTTTAACCTCTGTTTTAAGACTTATTTCAATGGATGATCAAAGCATTTAATAAACAGAAATGCCCTCATGCATGGTGGTCACGTGACGATGGCGCTATGCATCGCCTAGTATGACTGGATATAATGTTAACGCTTATATGCGCAGCAAAGACCAGGGCCAGAGCTCAAACAGTTTTCAGAATCTTAACAAAATCTAGCTAGATTCAACGCATATCTTCAAACTAAAAATTTTGACTAGTGGCTGTTTTAGACTTTCACAGAATTACATACCGCCTCTCAGGATGTTCAACTACGGCTTTAGAAGGATTTCTGTCGATCTGTCCTTCCGAAGATCCTTTTCAACATTTTTATCAAAAATGTGAAGTCTTTACCACTGCGTGAACTAACCATACCGTAACAAAGCGCGGTAACCAAACCGGAAACGATTGTCTGCTTTCCCATCCAGTCATGGGCATCACCGCCCCCTATGGACAAGGAGGTTTGAGGGGGAAAATGAAACTTGTTTTTAATTTTTTTAGCTTGTTTCATAGTACGGAAGCACGCATATGTTTTCAATTCATACCGCCAAAAAGCTAAATAATTGTAAAACAAGTTTCATTTTCCCCCTCAAACCTCCTTGTCCATAGGGGGCGGTGATGCCCATGACTGGATGGGAAAGCACCCAATCGTTTCCGGGTTAGTTACGGCGCTTTGTTTAGGTATGGTTAGTTCATGCAGTGGTAAAGTGTGGATGCCATGCTTTAAACAACTTTGTCAAATAAAAAAGCCTTTTAAACGCTGATTCTATTGATACCAATAGTTAGCGTCGAAAAAAATCCGAAGCATATGAATAATAGACATCTTTCGAAGGAATCAGATATTTGAATTTGCCGCTAAGAGCGCAGGCTGGAAGTGACCTCGATATGACCTGTGACGTCACGAAAGGCATTGACTTTCGCAGTTCCTCTTCGGACAGCATGTAAACAAAACAGGTAGTCTTCGTTTCTCTCGTGTTTAAATCTGTTAATCATCAACATGCCAAGTCGTTGTGTGGCAGCTGGATGTAGCAATACACCTAGTGAAAGTGTATCTGTGTATAAATTCCCAAAACAAGAAACGCTGCTGAAACAATGGACAAAGCAAGTTCAGCGCACGAGGGCGAATTGGGTGCCAACTGCTTCGTCAACTTTATGCAGCGAACATTTTGAGGCAGACTGTTTTGAAGAAACACCACAGCTCATGAAAGATATGGGAATGCATGTCAGATATAAAAAAGTATTGAAACCGAACGCAATCCCCACCATTTTCAAGAGATCGCTAGTGGGAACGTCCGAAACAGAAACGCCCAGTACCAGCACTGGCAGCAGCCAGTACAAGAAGAGAAAATCTGTGACCGAAAAGCTGGCACAAAAGAGAGTGAGTTTAACGTTTATTACAAAATTTATTTATGACAAAAGAGAGTGAGTTTAACGTTTAATATATATACGGTATATATATTGATATAAAAAATTTCCCTATGCTATATTATACATACTGCTATATCCTCCTCACTTTCGCAAAAGGGTTCGAATCGATACGGTTGCAAAAGTGACTCATCATCATGATAATCTCCGCAACTTTCCTCTTCATCTTTCTGTTCATCTGATGATAAATCGCTAATAGAGACGGTAGCATCACTCTGTGCTTCGCTATCGGTGCTTTTTTTTTTTTTTTTTTAACTTTATTATTCAACACAAAAAGAACAAATATGTATGACAGGAACAAAAGTCATAACAACAGCAATGTCAGGGGATGGTACATGTATTACAAAAAGATTACAGATGCTATGCATTGAAAATATTAAGAGACAGACAGTTTTCATAAATATTTATGGCCTTTTTGTTTAAACTATTAGAAATAGTATGTAAATAAGATTCTAATTCTTTAATTATTAAAGGGAAAAAAAGTTGTGATGAAGAAAACTTTGATTTGTGAATATGAAATTTACCAAATATTATAATTAAATTAATTGCCAATTTTACGTTTGATCTTATATTTTTTTCGTGAAGGCCAAATATGATATGTTCAAATTTCATCTGATATTGTGAGTCTAATTTATAGTTTATAAAACGTGCACAATCTTTCCAAAGTTTTTTAGTAGTATTACAGTTCCAAAATAGGTGACTAATTGTTTCTGGGTGTTCTTTACAAAAGGTACAGTTGGGGTCAATAGCCTTCTTATATCTGAGCATGTACTGATTAGTGGGATAGATTCTATGTAGGAGTTTGTAGGAGACGTCTCTCATCTTGTTATTAATTAATAATTTCTGATGTAGGGTCCAAACATTTTTCCAGGGCAAGTCAGGGATAAATTTTCTCCAATAAAAAACAGCAGCAGGAACAGAAATTACATTTTGCTGAAACAGGGCACGTATGATCTTGTTATTTTTTCGAGCACAGTTGAAACAAGATTTTCCAATAGTGGTGTCACTTAGAGATATGAAGGGAATATTTGGACCAAGTACAGTATTTTTAAAGAGTTCACAGATTTCATTAGTGACAGCATCAAAAACAATGGCATACTCTTTAGGAGGAACAGCAAGGTTGTATTTAAAGTTAAATTCTTCATATCTAAGTAATTGACCATTGTGGTTAAAGAGCTGACCCACCAGTAGGATATTATTGTCAAACCAAGTATTGTAAAATAAAGATTTGTTCTTGTAAAGGATGTATCTGTTATTCCAAATAAAAAACTTATGAGGGGAAAAATTGTGTTTATAGATAAGTGCCCATGAAAGAAGAGTTTGTCTGTGAAAAGCAGAGAGTTTCACTGGGATTTTGTCGATATTATAATGACAAAGCAGAAGAAAATGGAGACCACCTACTTTAGCAAACATGTGATGAGGGAAAATATTCCAAATGGAGAGTGGATTTTTTAAATATGACTTAATCCAGTTTATTTTAAAAGTATTATTTAAAGTAGTAAAATCAAGAAAATTTAGGCCTCCTTTTTCATAGGAGTTCATTAATACAGATTTTTTTAAATAATGAATACGGTTTTTCCAGATGAAGTTTATCAGCATTTGATCAATAGATTTAAGAGTCTGATTGTCCAGATGCAGAGAAAGAGCGGAGTAAGTTAGTCTAGAAATCCCTTCTGCTTTGGAGAGTAAAATCCTTCCTCTCAGACTCAGGTCTCTCTGAAGCCATTGGTTAAAACGTTTCTTGGCTTTATCAATGAGGGGAGTGAAATTTAATGAGCATCTTTCTAAATTATTTTTGGAAATAATAATGCCTAAGTATGTGACATTTTCTTTTACAGGAATGTTGCAGATGGATTCTAAAGCACAATCTTTAACAGGAAGAAGTTCACATTTGTTTAGATTGAGGCGTAGACCTGAGACATCAGAGAAAGACTGAATAAGGTTCAGAGCACAGGAGACTTGACTGCTGTCTCTCAAGAAAAGAGTAGTGTCATCAGCTAGCTGACTAATTACAATTTCTTTATTAAGAACTGATATGCCTTTTAACTTATGAATAGTAATATAATCAGCAAGAGTTTGGGTAACTAGAAGAAAAAGATACGGTGAAATAGGACACCCCTGTCTGATTCCTCTATTAAGATTGAATCTAGGGGAGGTGCCAATTTTTAGTTTGACAGAACAGTTAGCATTATTATACAGAGTTTTAATTGTATTACAGAAGAAAGGGCCAAAACCAAATTTATGAAGACAGCTAAAGATAAAATGATGATTAACAGAGTCAAACGCTTTGTAAAAGTCTAAAAAGAGTATAAAACTGTCATCAGAGATCAGGTGTGAGTAATCTAAAATGTCAAGACGGATGTTATTTGAGATGTGTCTGTTTTGCATGAATCCTGATTGTGTCTCTGCAATAACTGAGTTTAAAACAGATTTAAGTCTTTTTGCAAAGACAGATGCAAGAATCTTGTAATCATTATTTAATAGACATATGGGGCGCCAGTTGTCAATGAGAAGTACATCTTTTTTGGGTTTGGGTATCAGAGTAAGAACACCTTGATTTAATGTTGGAGGAAGGAAGCCTTTGTCTATGCTCTCAACAAATACCTGTGTTAGAAAGGGGGTAATTTTATCACTAAACTGTTTATAAAATTCTCCCGTTAAGCCATCTGATCCAGGAGATTTGTTATTCTTAAGGTGGTTAATAGAGAAAAGTACTTCATTTTCTGACAGAGGAGAATCACAGAGATCCCGTTCAGAGGCCTGGATTTGTTGTAGATCATAGTTTAAGAAGTGATCAGGATCTTCACTGGGTTCAAAGGCATACAGTTTACTGTAGAACAGGCTAACGTAATTTGCAATCATTTTGGGATCAGAGGTAATCTGGCCTTCAATGTTTAATTGCTGTAGCGTATTTGTCTTGGCACGACGTTTCTCCAATTGAAAAAAATAAGAGGAATTATTTTCCCCCTCTTCTAACCAGTTTCAGCCTTGATCTTATAAAGGCTCCTTCAGCTCTGTTCTTATAAATACTGTCTAATTCTTTTTGTAATAATGCCAAATTTATTTTATCATCATCTGATAACTCTGCAGGATTTATTTTTGAAATTGTCATAATGTCATTGATAATTTGGTTTTCTTTAGCCTTTTTAGTTTTATTTAGTCCTGAACTAAGCTTTCTAAGAAAATTAGTGATTTCAAATTTAAAAAGTTCCCAGTTCTTACTGTAACAGTTTTCGTCTTTTGCTAGATTATAAAAGTAAGAGATGAATTCAGAAACCTTTTGTTGTACTATGTCTAGCTTAAGCAGTGAGTTATTTAAGATCCAGTATGCATTCTTATTTTGGGATCTAGTTTCGGATAATTTAATAGAAATGAAAATTGCTTTATGATCTGTTAGTGGAGAAGGAAGAATATTAACTTCAATATCATCTGCACTTAGACAATCAGACACCAACCAGTAATCTATGCGAGATTGTTTGGATCCATCATTATTATTCCAAGTGAAGACACAATCTGATGGGAATTTTTCTCTCCAGACATCTTTCAAGTTATATCTCTGCATGAATGAATGTAAGGGACTATCAGAAGAAAGAGCACGTGGTGGCCATCTGTCCAGCTGATTATTTAAAGCTATATTAATATCCCCTCCTATTATAATAATTGCATCAGGAAATTTGTTTAGACCAAAAATTACATCATTTTCAATCAAAGAAAGGAGCTCAACGTTTTCAAGTTTGGAGTTGTAACCATATATGTTAATAGTAATAAAGATCTTATTTTGAGTGGATATTATCAGAAAAACATAATGACCCTGACTGTCACATTTGCTCATAAGAATGTCACCCTCAAATGTATTTTTAGCTGTGAGAGTTCCAGCTGAATGCTGACTACCATGTGATGGATATAGACTTTCACCCCATTGAGATTTCCAGAAGTTTATATCATTACTGGTAGAATGTGATTCTTGAAAGAAAAAAAAGTCTGTTTTCAATTTTTTTAGCGAATAGAAACAGCGTTTTACGTTTTATGGCATTTCTTAATCCCCTGACATTTAAAGAACCTAAAGATAAAGACAAGATTTAAAATAAAAAAGAGAGAAAAAATAAATCTGAGTAAATAGGAGTGTTGTTACTTTCAATCTGTGCGCCAAATTGCACGTAGAGTGGGGAAAAAATATTTTAAATAACCTTTACGCCACTTTGAAGAATTAAATTAAAATAATACCAAAAAAAGAGCAAATATATCTCACATTTAGAACCTGCTTTAGCTGCCAACCTGGATTTAAGACAAATAAAAACGTATTATTATAACAACTCAATGTAATTAACTGTAAACATGGCTTAAAGAAATAAACGGCAGAACACGTGAGATCAGAACAGAATGAGCGTTTTCCTCAAGGCTTTAACAGGAAAAAGCTGCTCAGGATGCAGTCATTTCTGAGGGTTTGAGTTCTCAGGAAGACCCACTTCTTTCCCGTTAATATAAGCTCGGGCCCCCACATAGTAGGCGATTTTCCCTTCTGTTCTTGCTGCTTGTATTAAGGGCCAAAGCGCTGCTCTGGTTTCCCGGTCCGCTGGGCACAGGTCCTCCGTGAAGCGGAGATGACGCTCCTTCAGGATGGGATTGTTTTTTGCGGCTCTCCACACGGCATCTCTGTATGTTCTGGATGAAAACTGGAGAATGATCCCTCTGGGCTTCCTCTCATTTTCCTTCAGCTTTCCCAAACGGTGCACAGTGTCGATCACATCTGGAAGCTTCTGTTTTCCCTCCGGGAAAATCATTTGACAAATGTTGATGGTTTCTCTTCTCACATCTTCTCTGGACACTGTTTCCGGTACTCCATATAATTTTAAATTCCAGCGTCTTGAGTAGCGTTCAGATTCCAGGAGTCTTTCCTGCAGCCGCAGAACAGTAGCTTCATCTCTGTTTGTTTTCTTTTCAACTATGTCCATTCTTGTCTTTACATCTTTTATTTCTTCAAAGGCAAAGTCAACGGATTTTTTTAGGCCCTCAATTTTGAGCGAATTGTCATTGATTAATTTCTCCATGGCGTCAAAGCGGATGTTAATTAGGCTTGAAAGAACATCAATAATATCGTTGTTGCCAGCGCTGCTGCTTCTCCCCTCACCTTGCGGTGTTGCCAGTAATGCTTTTTTTAAAGCTGGTTCTTTACATGGGGTCCCTTCAGCTGAAATAGGCAGGGCTGGAAAATCTTCTTCATCTGGGATAATCATGTCTTGTTCAGGATTTGTCCTCGGAGTATAGTCGTGTCCTGCACCACTAACGGCACCGCTGCTGGTAGTGTTATTAGCCATGGCTTTGCTCTCCTTAGAGGTTCTTTTCCGCTCTCGAGATGGCATTGGACAGCAAAATTGTTTCTTTTTTGGTTATAGCAGCAAGAAATGTGCAAGTAGCGTTTAATTAGTAGCTTTCCGCAATATTTTTCAAAGTTGGGCGCAACAGGTTGAAAAGTAGCGTCTGCTCAAGCCGCCATCTTGGTCAGCCCCTCCCGCTTCGCTATCGGTGCTAGCCATGTTGTCTGCCTTTCGTTACGTCACAAACATGGCGGCGCGAAGTCGGCGGAATGCGTGAAGCCGGTGTAGGTACCGAATGTTTGTTATTTTTTGTGTTTTTTTTTTTTTTAAATTGAAAAAGACAATTGAGGTTAACAGTTTGATACAATTGTATACAATTATGCAAAGTATAAAAACATTGCAAAAAAGATACTGGACATGTGCAAACAAACAATGCAGAATAAAACAATATAGATATATATTTTTTTACCAATAATACAGAAAAATAAAATAAAAATAAATACAAGACATTAAAATAAAATAAAGAGTAAATAAAAAGGGGGGTTTACATAGACATTGTAATGATACTTAGCTTAGGGGGCTATCAAGAAGCTGCAATTTACATATGATACTTTGAAGTTCTATAGCAAGTTTGTTTTCCATGAAGTTTACAGATGAAAAAAAAGAGCAGAGTTCTTTATGCAACGTAGAAAAAAAAGGTTTGATTTTAAGGAAACGACATTTATGTATATAGAATTTACCCAAAATAATTACAACATTCAGAATAAGTTCTGTGTTCTTGTTTTCTAAAGTAAACCCAAAAATGATATCCTTAACAGAAAAGTCTGCTAAAAGTGGAATCTTGGGGAAAAGCCAATAATGTAAACTATTCCAAAAGACATCAGAATAAAAACATTCAAAGAAAAGATGCTCAGTTGTTTCAATCTCCACATGACAAAAAGAACAGCAATTTTCAGGAATTCCAAACCGTTTTCTTAATAATTCCTTGGAAGGGTAAATACCTGAAAAGGTTTTAAAGTGAACTTCCTTGGCTTTTGGAGGAATGGGGAGTTTTAAATATTTAGTTCGTATTTGTTTCTTTTTTGAATTATTAAAATATTGGGTTATATAATTTGGATTTGATATGTAGGGAAAGGACGTTTAATTCAAATATTCTCTTATTTGATGGTTTAGGAGTTTGGCAGTTGCTATGTTGTGTCTATTAATCAGAAGCTTGGGGACAGTAGGACGTCTGTAGATGTCATTATGAAACAGATCAGACACTGAGCTCACAACATTTTGAGGAATGGCCTTAATAATTTTTTCAAAATCTTTTCTATTCGTTAGTAAACCATATTTAGCTGTGAAATCATCAAAAGACATGAGAGTGGCATTGTCATTAAGCAGATGCATTAAAGACCAAATTCCATTTTCAAACCATGTTGGAACAAAGATAGATTTGTTTCTGATAGTGATGTATCTGCAGTTCCATAGGGGAGTGTTGTGTGGACTGTAATTGTGTTTATAAATGAGTTTCCAATACATGAGAACCTGCTGATGAAAAGACGAGAGTTGAATGGGAAGTTTCTTATTGTCAAAATCACAACTGAGTAAAAATTGGATCCCTCCTAGGCTGGAAAATATTTTATTAGGAACAATGAACCAAATACTATTTTGATTCCTAATAAATGATTTTAACCAGTTTATTTTTAAGGTGCCATTTAGGCTGTTAAAGTCTATGGCTTGAAGACCTCCATCTTCATATTTTTTAGTCAGCGTACCTTGTTTAACATAGTGTGTTTTCCTTTTCCATATGAAGTTAAAATTGACTTGATTAATAGATTCATGGCTTGTTTAGGGACACCTATAGAATAGGTGGGATATATGAATCTGGATATGCTTTCAATTTTGGTGAGGAGAATTCTACCAAAAATAGAAAGATCTCTCTGTGCCCATGTATTCAGCAGAGACGAATATTTGTCTAGTTTGTCCCAAACATTCAGTTTTTCCAAGTCTGTTTTGTTTGTAGTTATATGCATTCCGAGGTATTTAACTGTGGATTTAATGGGAATATTATAAGCATTCAATAATGTACATGGTTTAATGGGTAAGATCTCACATTTGTTTAGGTTCAATTTGAGGCCTGAAGCTTTTGAAAAGATGTCAATAGTTTTAAGAATCTTGGGGATGTCATGAAGATTATTCAGGAAAATTGTTGAATCGTCGGCTAGTTGGCTTATTGAAAATTCAGCATTTGCAACTGACAGCTTACCAAAGTCAGTATGTTTGATGAGCAAAGACAGCATTTCTGCTGCTGCAATAAAAAGAAGGGGTGAAATGGGGCAACCTTGTTTTATACCTTTGTTGATGTTAAATCTGTGAGACGTTCCCTGAGGTAAACAAACAGAACTACTGGTTTCATAATAAAAAGTTTTAACTGTATTAATACATTTGTTACCAAAACCAAAGAATTGCAGAGTTTGAAACATGAAATTATGCTCAATCATATCAAAGGCCTTGTAGAAATCTAAAAATAAAATAAAACCGTCTGTATCTATGAGATGTTTATAGTCAATCATATCCAGAACAAGGCGTAAGTTATTATGAATTGAGCGACCTTTAATAAAACCGGACTGCGTTTCAGAGATTATTTGGGTTATGTCTGATTTGAGTCTGTTGGCAAATATATGCGTTAGAAGTTTATAGTCAGTATTTAAAAGAGTTATAGGCCTTAAATTATCTAGAAATGTTGGGTCTTTACCCGGCTTGGGAATAAGGGTGATTAAACCCTGTTTCATTGTATGTGTTAGAGACCCATTTTGAATAATTTCTTTAAACATTTCAAAAATTAAATCTTTGATATGCTCCCAGAGGAATTTATAAAAGTTACTGGTCAGTCCGTCACATCCTGGAGCTTTATCCTTGGACAGACAGCTCAAAGCCTTCTCTAATTCCTGCAAAGTTATTTCTGAATCACAAGAATTTCTAAAATTGTCATCAATCTTAGGAATGAAAACTTTAATTGTCTGGAAAAAAGTATTATTGTGGGATTCGGAATAAGATGACGAGTACAAATTACCATAAAATGAACTTATTTCTTTAGAGATCATGTGAGGATCAGAGCATAATTGATTATAAATATGGAGTTTCTTTATAGCATTCTTCTCTTGCCTCTTCTTTTCTAGATTACAGAAATAAGAAGTACTCTTTTCACCAAGCTCCACCCATTTTGCTCGGGATCTGATGAAGGCTCCTTTCGCTTTTTTAACATAAATATCGTCAAGGGAACACTGTAAAATGCTTCTGCGTTGTTTGTCATCCTCATTGAAAACAGGCTTGGAACAAATCTGATTTAACTCAGTCAAAATTTCAGTTTCTTTTTGCTTATAATGTTTTGCAATTAATTTGCTATGTTTAATGGCAGTTTGACGTACTTTGAATTTAAAGAATTCCCACTTATCAGTGTAAGATTTTAGGGTTGAATCACTATTTATTGTTTCTAATAATTCAATAACAGCATTACAGAAAGTTTCATTAGTGAGAAGTGAAGAATTAAATTTCCAGTATCCTCTTCCAGAGGATTTTTGGATTTGAGAGCTGACATTAAGTTCAATCAAACAGTGATCAGTCAGGGGAGCTGCTGAGATGTCTATTTTGTTTTGTAGAAGGTTATTTGAGACTAGCCAGAAGTCAATCCGAGATTTTGAAGATCCATTAGGCTTGAACCAAGAGAATGTTTGACTGAGAGGATTTTTAATCCTCCAGGGGTCAGAAACATTAACATCAATACAAAAGTCCTTTAAAGTTGGATTAATATGATGGGTATTGAACTTTGAGGGCACTCTATCCAGCCATTCATCTAGAACCATGTTATAATCACCACCAATTACTACAGTATTTGTACAGTACTTATGATTGAGAAGTTTGACATGTTTTGCAATTTCTGTTAGTAACGACTTGTTTTGACTAGGAATATTATAGCCATAGACATTGCATAGGATCAGCAAACCATCATCAGTTTTAAGAACACAGATGAGCCAGTGGCCGTCATCATCAGAGATACGGGTAATCACTTTGAACGGACAGTTTTTAAAGAGCAAAGCAACTCCAGAAGATTTGTTTGTACCGTGACAGAATAGGATTTTGTCTCCCCATTGATTAGACCAAAACTGTTCGTCTGCTTTAACAGAATGAGTTTCCTGTAGTAGAATGCAGCTGGCTTTCACATTTTTACAGAATAGGAACATAGATTTTCTTTTTACATTGTCTCGTAAACCCCTAACATTTAAAGAAACAAAGTTAAAATTAGACATGAAATACAAAGAAAAACAATAACACAAAAATAAACAAAAAGTTACTTACTTAGCTAGTTACTGAATGTGAAAATAAGCGGTTGGAATTCAGATCCCAAGCATCATTGTAATGCAGAACTAGACCTCAAACTTTTAGAAAAAAAAATACTTTAAAACTTATAACTTTCAAGTTTACAACAGAGTTTCACTTTCCTCTGTGAACTTAAGGTGTGGAAAAAACGGAGCAAATAAGGTTTATGCTTTAAACAACAAAGCATTTATGATAGTTAACTCCAAACTTGTAAAGAAGAATAAAAAAACACAGCTAGTCTGGAGACAAACGGACTCCGTTGGCGTACCCGATGTGGCCCCGATAGTAGACGTTCTGTCCCGCAGCTCTCGCTTTCTCCATTTTGGGCCAGACAGCAGCTCTTGCTTCTCGGTCAGCTTTGCAGAAATCCTGCTTGAAGAAGATTCCCAGCTCTTGACAAACCCTTGCATCCTTAGAAACCTTCCAGAAGATGTCGCGGTAGTGCCTCATGGAGAACTGGATGATGATTTGACGGTGCCTCCCGGTTTCTTTCCTCCCCAGCCGATGTACTGTATCCACAACCATTTCCAACACCGATGTGTGCTGTGGCGCCACCTTTGCCAGGATCTCCAGGACTTCTTTGCGGGTGTTTTCCTCGCTTTATTATTTCAAACCTTGTAACTTCAGGTTCCAGCGCCGTTTATATCGCTCCATCTCCACCACCCTCTCTTTTAAGTCATCATTTTCCTTCCTCAGCACAGAAACTTCTTTTTCCAAACTGTGCACTTTGGATTTGCAGTCCTTTATATCAGCAGCGTTTACCTCAGTGATCTTCGTCAGATTAGCCAGAATCACAGAGTTTTCCCGAAGTCTGCCGTCAAAGTCGTCAAATCTCGCCGTCAGTTTTTCGATGGCGGCAGTTAATGCTGACAACTCGGCATCACTTTTGTTAGAGACGACTACCTTGTTAGGTGGAACGGAGGGTTTGGTGGGTGTAACCGGGGTTTTCCTTTTAGTAGACAGCGAGGAAACTTCCATGGCGTATTCGTGGTCATGTGTTGTCATCTCTGGGTTTTTGGATGCGGGAGTCGGCTTCTCCGATACAGGCTTTTCCCGTGGCATTCTAGGAGCTCTTAATATTGCTGTTGTTGTTTTTCTCACTTCGTTCTTGTCTCTTTACAGTGATAAGACTTGAGAGTAATACAAAAAAAAAGCAAAACTAGTACAGCAGTTTGAAAATGAGGTCAAAAGGGATATTTTGGGACCGGACCGTAGCAGCTCACAAAAAGTTGACCGCACGGACCGCCATCTTAGCTCCTCCCACTCGTGGGTACCGAATGTTCTCGGGATGCCGGATGTTCTAAGGGGTCCTTCGGGGTCCTTCCAATGAGTTATATCACTAGAGGAGACATCACGTGGTTCCTCATTGGAGGAGAGCACCGCCATCTTGGTGAGGTCAAGTTTTGAAGACCAAACCACTTTTTATAACATTTAATAAAGAACTCTGTTTCAATCACTTCATTATATGAAAAAGAAGAATGGCTTGAAATTGCTTAGTTTTGTTCGGAAATACAAACTTCTCGAGTACCCCTAACTTAACTAATATTAGACTATTTAGATTTTTTCTATGTTCCTTTATTTTATTTTACTTATGTTTTTATTTATTTGTGTGTTATGTTCATTGTTTCTCTTTTCCCCTCTATTCTTTATTTTCTGTCTTAATATGTTATGTTTGACAATGGTGACTGATCTTCGAGGCAATATTGATTATATTGTTATTGTTCGTCGTTGTTAACGTTAATGTCATTGTTAATGTATGATACCGCAATTGTCAATAAAGTTTTAAAAAAAACTTAGCGACGTTAACTCATTGGTCGTGGCAACTTACAGCCAATCAAATGGTGTGACGTCATCATTGGTCGAAGGACCCCGAAGGACCCCGAGAACACACGGCAACCCGAGAACAGCTGGAACCCACACCGGCGGCCGTCCTCGTTGTTTATATCGCGTTTTTCGCTATTTATTCTTTTTCGAAAAATATTAAAAACAATCGCAACATGAAATAGAGACTATTTACTATATTTTGGCTTATTAAAATAGGCCATGTCACCCACACTGTAAAGACTTCACATTTTTTGTTGAAAAGGATCTTCGGAAGGAGGACTGATCGTTTGAAATCTTCCTAAAGCAGTAGTTAAACTTCCTTTTAGGCGGTATGTATTTCTGTGAAAGTCTAAAACAGCCACAAGTAAAAAATTGTGTTTGAAGATATGTGTTGAATAGTTATCCAGTCATAGGCGATGCATAGCGCCATCGTCACGTGACCACCATGCATTAAAGGGCATTTCTGTTGTCACAGTCCATTTTAAAATGGTTATAACATTTTTATTCTTGTCTTAATGATTTTTGTTCTTTTGTGTTTTTCTTTTTGCAAGGAGTGCATGATGAATGACAGCTCAAACCAGGAGAAAGCCTCCAGTTTGGACCAAGCAGAACCAGAACCTCCACAATTCAAAGAGGAACCAGAGGAACTGTGCATGAATCAGGAGGAAGAGTCGCTCTGGCTGAATCAGGATGCTGATGTAAATGCAGAACTAAAGTCTAAATGTGAAGAGAATTTCAGAGATTGTAAAAGGATTATGTTTCAGTTCAAGGAACTGTCACATTATCAGTACTGCCTGGGGATCAGAAATGCTGAGACAGACTTACACAAAACAGGTACGTGAAGTGTATTTTTTTGTTTCATTCTGAAGTGATAAAGAAAATGAATGAATTGGGTTAAAGCACATCTGTGTTCATGAGTATCTGTAGGAGCAGTTGTTAGTCTAAAGAACAAACAGTATTCCTCAAATGTCATTAAAATAGGGTTGAAACATCACCTTTTTCACTTCACTCTTTCACTTTTCCATTATGCTTATATTTATATATTATTAATTGTCTTAAAGTGTTAAATAATGCATTTTGTGTCTTTGTACACGACAGCTACAATGCAAATGAGGTGGCTTTGTTTAATTTACATTCTTTGTAACTTAGAATTGTGATCTATTTAATATCATTTTTGTTGGACAAGCAGTGAACTCCATCAGTATGCATCTCTTTTTCTAAAGCATTATCTTTCTGTTTCTTCTACCCCCAGATGTTCAACAGCAACATCTGTGTGAGGATGAGAATGAATGGCACCTCCATAAACGGGAGAGACATTCCAGTCTGGACCAAGCAGAACCAGAACCTCTACAGATTAAAGAAGAACCAGAGGAACTCTGCAGTAACCAGGAGGGAGAGCAGCTGCTCCTGAATCAGGAGACTGATGTGAAGATGGAGTTCAAGTCTGATTTGTTGGATCATCAGCATCACCAGAGGAACATCACCATGATTCCTGTCATAAAGCTGGAAAGAATAGGTACGTAAACTGTAACTGTTCTGACAAAGAATGCTTTTATTCCTAAGAAACAAAGTAAAGGAGGAGAAAAGTCACTGTTTTCTGCTGCTGTCAGTGACTCTGTACTCCTCAGCCTGAGCAGCTCCTCTGTGAGTGTGGAGGAGTTTCTAATCTTATAAATTTGACATGCTTGATCATCTTGAACTGGATTACTGCATTAACCAGTATGTCTATGGATCTTAACGTTTGACCTTTTTGATTCAGTTGTCTCTGATCAATTACATTAGAATAAGGCTAGAAAGCTGCAGTTATTCATTAAACTGAATGAAAGGAATTATGGTAACTATGTAAAAAGATAAAAGTATAAATAATTTAGGTGGTATTATATAGGATGATAATGTTCAAGCAGAGACGTTTGGTTGAGGGGTTTGCCCTTCTTATACCCTGTTAGAATGCAGCTGCCTTTATATTGACTGATGGAAATAAAAATGACCTCATCTCCTCAATACTTGCTGCTCTTCACAGGCTTCTTGTTCATTTTAGGATCCAGTTGACTGTTTTATTAATATCTTTTAGAACTCTGAATGGTTTGGTTCCATTGTATTTATTAAAGGTTTATTAAAGAGTTACTTAAACCATGTGCTCCAGGAAGAAATATAAAATCTTTGACCCAAGGTTCTTCTCTCCAGACTTAAATTAAAGGGCAGCAGAGAGTTTGTAGAAGCTGCTCCTGAATTATACAATGTTTCCTCATCCACATCAGAGTTGCTCCAACTCTTTCTGGATTTTAATCTTTTGGTCAATATTTTACAGACTTTTACTTAAAAGTCCAAACTCGAAGGAAACTTTATTGTCAATCTCTATGATGTTTTCATATACATGAAAATTGAAATTCCGTTTCTCTTCGAACTCCAGTCTTAACGGGAAATGTAACTTTAAAATACAAAATAAAATAGAATAAGACGGAAAAAAACCCTCATCAGCGTTAGAAATAAGGGGGGAAAAATGGTTGTCCTCTGGACAACCTGGCAAGTAAACTTGGTTGTCCTCCCCAATTTTTGGTTGTCCTTTGATACCAATATTATTAATATATATTAATATAGCAACGAAACCTACTCAGATGTCACTACTTACATCTTTATTTCTTCTATACATCTAATATTAACTGCCTCTTATCATGGACATTTAAAAACTCTTTAAATATTAAAAACAAACATTTTACTAAATATTGAAGCATCTGGTTACACAAATTATTGCCAAAAACTTGATTGTAATATCTTTATAACTAGTATCTTTACACAGATTTAAAAAATATTGGTTCTTTTTTCTCTTTGGTTTTGATAATTGTTGCTTAAAGAATATAAAATACAAAGACTGTTGTAAAAATTTAGAATATCATATCAATCCCCTGGAAAAAGGTTTTTTTCAGCTCATGTCAGTCTGTTCTGTTATTAGTAAAAGTTATAGTGTTTATGAATGTGTTTTAAATCTTATGTTAATGGGCTGATTATTTTAAACGTGTTTTTGGAGACCTCTAGCTGTTTCGCCAGGTACCGTTGTTCAACACATTTATTTGAATAATCTTTATTGAAAAGTGCACATGTAGAAACAGAAAGGATTCGTTAGCATGCACGCTCTTCGTTTGTCAGTGGAAAGAATTTGCCATCCCATGGTGGCGCTGCTTGAGTGGCAGCCTGTTGCCTCAGCTCCCGGTTACGCTGTAACCATTTATCTATTTATCTATTCTTATTTATTCTGTATCTGTTTTTTCTAGAGCGTACAAATGTGTTTTGTACTATAGAGACCAAACTTGTAGAGTTTGCTCTGTTCCTTTTTATTTTTTTCACACTTTTCGATCTTATATCTGGGAACTCCGCACATACCCACGATGATGGTCCTATTGTTTACTCCAGAGATCAGCTGTTAGCATCCTGCGACGCACTGATGCTACATTGAGAAAGGCCTGAGGTCCCTTGAGAGTTAAGGCCCGTACACACCGGGACGAATATTCGCCAGGCGTTATTCGCCAGCGTTTTTCGCCACGTCTTTTGTGTTCACACCCAGGCGATTTTCGCTGACGATGAGCCGACTGAACATGCAATTTCATTCCCTGACATTAGATGGCGCTGTACACAAGGTAGTCGCTTGTCACTCAGAAGAAGAGAGCCACTATTTACGCGATTGTCAGAAGAACATGGTGAGTTTTATCGACTGGTACAAGAGCTGAAAATGTCTCATGAGCGTTTTCGGGGATATTTTAGAATGTCTGTCATTATTTCTTTGCGGCAGTGTAGCCGCTGCTCGGCGTCTATCTTCTTTGCTGGTATGTGTGCTCAGAAAGGCAGTGTTGTGTTTGAGCGCCCCCAAGTTGTGTTTTACTGTAACTTCAGAAGCTCCAGACACGTGAGCAAAAGCGCCATTCTCATTGGTTGAATGGATTTCGACGCGAGGCGTCAAAAAGAAAAAACGAACCCGAGGTGTTTTTTTTTTTTGACGCTTTGACGCGTGGCGTTTTTTCGCGTCGGTGTGCACACTCTCATTGGTGCCCTTTGTTTAGTCACGAGGCGAATTTCGCCGACGAAAATCGCCGGCGAAATTCGTCCCGGTGTGTACGGGCCTTTAAGACGGAGAAGACGAGAACACCCGAGCTGGATGCCAACTCCAAGGAGGCATACACTTCAACTGCACTGCCCCCCCTGGGAAGATCTGACCACAACCTGGTTCATCTTCTGCCTGTATACAAACCCTGTGTATGCAGATAACCAGCTGTCTACTGCACAGTGAGGACATGGACTGATGAGACCGATGAGGCTCTGAAGGACTGTTTTGACACTACAGTGTGGGAGGAACTGTGTAGTCCACATGGGGAGGACATTGACTGTCTAACAGAATGTCTAACAGAATGCATAACGGACTATATCAACTTCTGTGTGTCTTTTGTCTTGATTGAGCTTTAAGAAGTTCTCTCTGTTTTAATATCTAAAACACAACTTAAAGGTCATCAATGGGTCCCATGTCATCAGGAGACACAGCCACATATAACTGGGTGTCATCAGCGTAACTATGAAAGTTTATGCCATGTCTCCTGATGACATCACCTAGCGGTAGCATGTAACCGTTAAAAAGTGTGGGGCCAAGGACCGAACCTGTGGCACACCACATGTCAGACCATGCCTCCCAGATGATGCATCATTTACACTGATAATAAATAATTATAATAATTACACCCCCAGGCTGACCTGAATCTGCTTTCAATAGATTTGACCTGTTGCCCACCCCTACCCTGTCCCCTCCACTGCTGCATTCAACGACCCCTACCCCTATTGTGTTTAATCCCGACACCTCTGACGACTCAGCCCGCAGCCCCCTCCCCTCACCAACCCCCACACTGTCACTCAAAAAAGCCCAGGTGAGAAAGCAGCTCAGCAGAACAAAGGCAAGGAAGGCGTTGGGCCCAGATGGCATCAGCCCCAGGCTCCTCAGGACATGTGCAGATGAACTGTGCAGCGTTATGCTGTACATGTTCAGTCTGAGTCTGAAGCTGGGGAAGGTGCCACAGCTGTGGAAGACATCCTGCGTGGTCCTGGTTTCGAATACATCCCGGCCGACTGACTTCAAGGACTATAAACCGGTGTCGCTGATCTCTCATCTGATGAAGACGATGGAGAGGCTGGTGCTCACACATCGTCCCATGGTCAGCCAGTCAATGGACCCGCTGCAGTTCGCCTACCAGCCCTGTATCAGAGTTGAGGATGCTGTCATCTTCCTCCTGGACAGGGCTCTGTCACACCTGGACCAGACTGGGAGCTCTGTGAGAGTCATGTTTTTTTTTACTTCTCCTGTGCTTTCAATACCATTCAACCCCTGCTGCTGAGGGACAAGTTGGTGCACATGGGCGTGGACCAGCATCTGTCTGCATGGATGCTGGACTACCTCTCAAACCGACTGCAGTATGTGAGGTCTTGCCACTGTGAGTCAGACATGATCGTCTGTAACACAGGAGCACCGCAGGGAACAGTTCCGGCTCCGTTCCTGTTCACGATGCACCGCAGACTTCATGTCCAGCTCAGCATCTTGTCACATACAGAAGTTGTCGGATGACTCTGCTGTCGTCGGACTAATAATGGATGACAAAGACAGAGAGTATAGAGAACTGATTCAGAACTTTGTGGACTGGTGCCAGCGGAACTACCTCCAGATTAATGCAGGGAAAACCAAGGAGCTGGTGGTAGATTTTCGCAGGCACACACACTCTACAGGAGCACCGATGAACATCCAAGGAAGGGACATTGAGAGAGTAGATTCATACAAGTACTTGGGTGTTCACCTCAACAATAAGCTGGACTGGTCACACAATACAGAAGCACTGTTAAAAAAGGACAGAGCAGACTTTATCTGTTGAGGAGACTGAGGTCTTTTGGGGTGCAGGGATCACTCCTAAAGACTTTTTATGACTCTGTGGTGGCATCAGCCATCTTTTATGGAGCGGTCTGCTGGTGTAGCAGCATCTCGGCAGCAGACAGGAAGCGGCTGTAGAAGCTGGTGAAGAAGGCCAGCTCTGTTCTGGGGCTGCCTTTGGACTCAATACTGGAGGCGGGAGAGAGGAGGATGGTAGCTAAGCTATCATCCATGATGGAGAACGACGCCCACCCCATGTATGAGTCTGTGTCCTCACTGTGCAGCTCCTTCAGCTTCAGACTGATACATACTAAGTGTCTGAAGGAGCGACACCACAGGTCATTTCTACCTGCTGCCATCAGACTTTACAACCTTAGCTGCTCCCAGTGAACCACGATAAACAACATCATTGGCTCTGTCTCGTGCAATAACCGATGCATGGTCATCCTGTGCAATTTTTTTGGAACTGTATGTGTGTAAATATGTGTGTATATTGACTCCATAGTTTTGTTTCTTTTATATATTGCTCTCTGTTTCTGTTCTCTGTTCCTGTACTGCTGCCGCAATAACGAAATTTCCCCATCATGGGACTAATAAAGGAATATCGTATCTTATCTTATCTGCATGCGTCTCAATTCAGAGGTTGCCAAAAACCAACCCTTGAAACTTGAAAAAAAGTCGAAAAATACCAAAATGTTGAATAAAAGACCAGGTTGTCACACGGACAACCATCACTCCAAGCCATTACTCCAAAAGAAATATAGAAAAGATTTAAGTTTGCCAATGCACACAAGGATAAAGACTTTAATTTGTGGAGACATGTCCTGTTGTGTTCTGGCTGATTTGCTCTGCTGCATTGCGTGGCAGTCAGTAGCTGTACCACTGGACTGGCAGACAGGGGTGGTGGTTCCCCTTTTTACGGGGGAACGGAGGGTGTGTTCCAACTACCAGGGAATCGCACTCTTCGGCCTCCCTGGGAAGGTCTACGCCAGGGTACTGGATAGGTGAGTCTGTCTGATAGTCAAACCTCAGATCCAGAGTTAGTAGGAGTTCGCTCATCCAGTCCATATGTGTTTTGTCGATTTGGAGAAGACTTTCGACCTTGTCTCCCGTGGTATCCTGTGGAGGGTGCTCTGGGAGTATGGGGTCCGGGGAGTTCTACTGAGGGTTGTCCAGGCTCTGTATGACCAGTGCAAGAGATTTGGTCCACATAGCTGGCAGTCAGTCAGACCTGTTTTGCGGTTCATGTTGTACTCCGCCAGGGCAGCCCTTTATTACCGGTTCTGCTTATTGGTTTTATGGATGGAATTTTTAGCTGCAGTCAGGGGCCAGAGAGGGTTTGGTTTGGGAACCACAGAATTTCCTCATTGCTCTTTGCAGAGACTGTTGTCCTTTTGGCTTCATCTAGCTAGGACCTCCAGCATGCATTGGAGCGGCTTGCGGCTGACTGAGAAGCTAAATCTCAGGCCATGGTTCTTGACCGGAGAAAGGTAGTTTGCCATCCCTCGGTGGGTGGAGTGCTCATTCCCCAGGAGGAGGAGTTTAAATTTATTGAGGTCTGATAATGAGTGAGGGAAGGTCGGAATGTAAGATTGACAGGCGGATCGTAACAGTGTCCGTAGTTACGCAGTCACTTTTACCGGTCCGTTGTTTTGCAGAGAGCTGAGCCAGAAAGCACTATATACTGTCTATGTGACTGTTTGTGTTAATTATGTTAGAGCAGCTGTTATGAAAAATAACTGTGGAAAATATGAATAAATGCTGTGTTTATAGAATTACATTCATTCATGTTTTATGTCTGATAGGAAATAAGGTCATATTATCTAATGTTTCAGATGTTTTTCCTCCTGAATCTTTGTTCCTGCAGACCTCTCAGAGAAACACATCTGTAAGGAGGAGACTGATGATGAGCAGCTTCTCTGGAAACAGGAGAGGAGCTCCAGTCTGGATGAAGAGGATCCAGAGCTTCCACAGATCAAAGAGGAGTGGGAGGAGGTCTGCATTGGTGAGGAAGGAGAGGAGCTGGAACTGAAGGAGGAGACTGATGATTTCATGGTCACTGAGGATGATCAGGAAAAGATGGACTCCAAACCAGAACCAAGTGAGAACCCAGTTCTGGAAGCAAACACCCAGTTCAGAAACAGTGATGCTGTGACTGTCCAGCTGGACGCTCCTTCAGATTCTCATGTGAAGGAGCGTCCAGCTGTCTTATGTCAGTCATATTCCTGTAACACATGTGGAAACGTTTTACCTCAACATAGTGATTCAATACACACGTCTGATAGGCCTTATTTTTGTAAAGTTTGTGAAAAAAGTTGCCTTCAAAGTTCTACCTCAAAAGCTCATATGAAAACCCCTACAGGTAAGAAACCTTTTTCTTGTAAGGTATGTAAAAAAATTTTCACGCAAAGGAAAAATGTCAAACTCCACATGAGAATACACACAGGTGAAAGGCCTTATTCTTGTAAAGTCTGTGAAAAAACTTTTACTCAGAATTCTTCCTTAAATGTTCACATGAGAATTCACACGGGCGAGAGGCCTTTCAGTTGTGAAGTGTGTGAAAAAAGTTTCACTAAAGGTAGTGACTTAAAAACCCACATGAGAACTCACACAGGTGAAAGGCCTTTTTCCTGTGACATTTGCAATAAAGGTTTCATCCATTCAGGTGGATTGACCTTACACATGAGAACTCACACAGGTGAAAGGCCTTTTACTTGTAAACTTTGTCAAAAGGGTTTCATGCAAAGTAGTGCCTTAAAGGCCCACATGAGGACTCACACAGGCGAAAGGCCTTTTATTTGTAAAGTATGTGAAAAAACCTTTTCTCAAAGTACTAAATTAAAAGCCCACATAAGAACTCACACAGCTGAGAAGCTTTTTCCGTGTGAAATTTGTAAGAAAGTTTTTGTCTCCTTGAGAAATTTGACCTATCATATGAGAACTCACACAGGTGAAAGGCCTTATTCTTGTAAAGTTTGTCAAAAATGTTTTACGCGAAGTAGTTCTTTATGTGCCCACATGAAAACGCACACAGGTGAAAGGCCACGTGTAGTAAACCAAAACACTTCTGTCACACTAATTGTTTAGCCCTTGTGCTATCCTAGGCACTTTAGCAATGGGAGTGGGGTCATCTAGACCCCACAATACAGCGCGCTGAACCTTTTTTCTTCAATGATTTGTGATCTTCACTGGTGTCCATGGAGAACATGAAATCCTCTTCTCCTTTATCCACCTTTGTCATGGTAGGGAGAACATGTCAATTTAAGGGCGGGGTCCCCATAAGACAGCACAAGGGTTAACTGACTACATGAACGCCCACACGGGTAAAAGGTGGCATTCACTTTTGCATTTTCTTCCTTAACTTCCCATAATGCAACACATGATGAAATCGCACCATTGGGAAGATTTTATGTTGTAAATTATGCAAAATCTTTGATCAAAGTTGTTTTTTTAACACGAATGCAACAGTTCACACATCCAAGAACCCATATTTTTATTTAAAAAGAATAGTTTTCCTAGATAGTCAGACTATTCTGAATAAAACAAAAATATCGAAACAGCACCATGTTTTTGTCAAATAAATTAAAAATATTTCTATGCAGTAGATACTAGGGGTGTAACAGTACACTAAAATCTCAATTCGGTTCAGTTCAGTGTTTCATAGGGCTCGGTTAGATACATTTTCTGTATTTTTTCGGTACAAAAAGGCAGAAAAAAATTACTTTCAAAATGCATTTATTCGTTTAATATAAAAAATAAATGAAGTTAACCTATGTGGGTGATCGATCTGCTATATAAAATAATACAACTATTAGCTGCCAGGAACCAAAAACTTTGGATAATTAACACTGGCCTGAAAAAAAAAATTTTACTTGCACTTTTTTTTTTCTTTTAGACCCCATTTTATAGTCATGTGATGCCATTTTAAGTGCGTTGGCATATGCTATTGTCGTGTAACAATGTCGACACACAGCATTCGAATTATCCAATTGTCTTTTCCCTTCATTGATGCTCACAGCAAAGCCAAAGTGTTCCCCCCACACAGGAGAGGGTAAGGAGATGGGGGGGGGGGGGGGGGTTCCTCAAGTTCTGGTCTCACATCTGCATTAGCCATGTTGATACTGTTCACATGCTTACTGTCACCTCCCCCACCTAATAGGGTTTTAGCGGAAACTCACGGCTAACATTCGTTCCGCCTCGACACAAAGATAATCTATTTGTGGCAAAAAAAATACCGAAATGTTACAAAAGTGAAAGTTGCCGTACCGAAATGCTTCAATAGAACTACTTGTACCATTAGACCCCTAATAGATACATTCATGAGGATTCACAATGTTGGAAGATGTATTTCCCACATGGAGATTTTTAGTAATAGATTACCTTTGCATGTAATTGTGAGATTCTGCAGTAGAGTATGATGTTTGTCTGAAGGTGCAAAAGTATTTGCCTCTCTTCTCTGCATGAAATGTTTAAAAATATGTATATATAAACATAGTTGTAGTTAACTGCTGATAACGATGTAAAATGTTCCTTAAATGTGTTTAAATTTGACTCTGAATAAATGTATAACTTCCTATTAATGAAACATATATACATTATGGTGGTCTGTTGTTGAGAGAGTTTTCAAGTTTTATTGCAGATATCCAAATAAAGCACACTGATCCCAAGCATTGCTTTTTGTATTCTTTTAATTTGTTAGTTTTCAAAACTTCTTGAGCATTTGTTGAATCAGAACTGTCTATTAAGGGTCTAACAATTCATTTTAACAAGGATTTGATTCCTATCATAAGTTTTGGTTGCTGATCTGATTGGTAGTCGAGTACAATTCACTGACCTAAAATTGATCCAGGACATCTTTAGCCAAATATTCAACCAGTGTGACTCAGAGATAAATACCTGGTACTGAACAGTGCAGGTGAAATTTTCCAGATTCATTTTATTTCTTACGAGATAATCAAGTGTAAATTAAATGTTTAAACAAGTAAACAAGAATTAATGGTAAATTCATTCACATTTTACTTTGTTAAAGTTCAGTCCATAGGTCTGTCCAGGGGTACAGCATTGATTCGATTAACAACTGACTTCTGATCAGTCTGGTTAGATGTGGGAATAGAAATTGACTAATTGATTAGGTCGAATAAGCATTACCCCCTACTGGCCATTTTCGAAATATCAAATAGGAACACTTGGAAAAAATTTTTTTTATCGTAATCCTTTATCTAAAACAATTAGGTAAATTTTAGAGAAGCAGAAAAGTGCAAAATATAAACTAATTTGCATTTATATTTAAAAAAAGACTAAAAGTCATTTTAAAATCAATGTTTTAAACAGAAAATAATATAAGTATTCAAGCCAAAAAAGCACAAATTTGTAGTTTTTTATTTTTGTTGTAGTTACCTACTTTTACCAGCAGATGGAGACAACAGGGGCCAAATTGAATGTTTTACAAATGTTTTTTGTGGATGCTGGCAGTTTAGAGAGTACTGAAGAGTATTAGGGCTGTGGAGAAAGGAGGAAAAAAAGGGCATAGAAATTCCAGAACTCTGAGATTAAAGCCAGAATTCTGAGATTCAACTTTGAATTTTCTATGCCTTTTTTTTCGTTCTTAATGGCCCTAAACCTCGTCTATAAGAGAGACCTGTAAAAAAAACAGGTACAATTTTGTTAGATCAATGAGATACATGCATTACATTTCAGATTAAAAAAATCTTATTTACATTTGATTATGCTAACTAATCTGTTTTCAAAAAACATTTTGAGTATGGATGAGTTGTTAAAATTAAATAGTATCCACATTATGGGCACACCATATATTTAAGGTAAAAACATTAAACATGAGAAAAAAATTAACTTTGCCTAAAGTTGCTTTTAAAAAAGGAAGTATGAAGTAGTCTATTTTGAAGGTCAGAAAAACGACACAAACAAATCATGACACCCCATATGCATCATGCTACCACCCCTACACGTCACAGTATGGATGGTGTTCTTGGGATGTACTCATCATTCTTCTTCATCCAAACACGGCGAATGAAATTAAGACCAAAAAGTTCTATTTTGGTCTCATTTGATCACATGACTTTCTCCCATGATTCCTCTGAATCATCCAAGTGGTCAATGGCAAACTTTTGATAGGCCGGGAGATGTGTTGGTTTAGGCAGGGGAACCTTCCGTGCCAAGCATGTTTTCAAACCATGACGTCTTCATGCATTTCTACAAGTAACCTTGTATACGGTGGTCCCAGGTCTTTTCAGGTCATTGACCAGCTCCTCCTTTGTAGTTCTGGACTGAGTCCTCCGCTTTCTTAAGATCAACAAGACCGCACAAGGTGAGATCTTACATGGAGCTCCAGGTTCAGCTTTTTCCATTATCTAATAATTTCTCCAACAGGAGACCTTTTTTCATCAAGCTGTACAGAGAGTGATATTTTTCCTGCTCATATGCCAGTTAACACACCTAAGGAAACGCAGTTTTGCATAATGAAAAATAAGTTGATCAATCTTAGCAGACTGTTTCAAGTAAAGCAAAACGGGAAAAGAGCACCATGTTTTCGTCAAATTTCTATCCAGTTGACATTTTTCTGAACTCACAAAGATGGTAGATCGATTTCTCACTTGGAGATTTTTGGTTGTAGATTATCTGTGGGGACATCAGTGTCTGGGTTCTTATGGGTTAAAATGTATCTGAGATTTGTGTGAGTTTGACAAATGTCTGAAATTCTAAAGGGATTTTCGTCTCTTTTATGTATGATGAAATGTTTAATAATATTAAAAAACATGTCATAAGATACTATATTACCAAAAGTATTCGCTCATTTGCCTCACATATGAACTGAAGTGCCATCCCATTCCTAACTCATAGAGTTCAACATGATGTCTGTCCACCTTTTGCTGCTATTGCAGCTTCAACTCTTCTGGGAAGGCTGTCCACAAGGTTGAGGAGTGTGTTTATACTTTTTTTTTTTTTTTTTACCATTCTTCAAAAAGGTCATTGGTGAGGTCACACACTGATGTTGGTGGAGAAGGCCTGGCTCTCAGTCTCTGCTCTAGTTCATCCCAAAGGTGTTCTATTGGGTTCAGGTCAGGACTCTGTGCAGGCCAGTCAAGTTCATCCACACCAGACAGACTCTGTCATCCATGTGTTTACAGACCTTGCTTTATTTGGAAAAGTCTGAAGATTTAGTAGTTTCTTTGTCTATTTAATGTAACTCTATGAGTGTGTCATCACTTTCATTAAATAATAAAACAAATAATCTTCTGACTTGTGTGACTTCTTATGTGAACAGTTATTAAAGAGATAGCAGAAAGCTTTTTCCAAATATTTTACAAGAATGACACCTTTCACCTGTGTAAGTGCTCAGGCTGCAGGGTGGGGCAGCCGTTAGCACTCTCTCCTCCGGATCTGGCTTCATATGCTAGCTTCCTCTGACACTCAAAAATATGCTTCATAAGTTTTTTGGAAAGAGTGTAACAATTTGTTTAAACACCGATTCGTTTCATGTCATAATTTGTGGTCGCTGATCCGACTCATAGTCAATATTGGTTCATTTTGAATGATCCTATTCACTGACCTGAACTGGATTTAGGACATCTTTAGCCAAAAATTCAACCAGCGTGACTCAGTGATAAATACACTGATACTGAACAGTGCAGGGGAAGTTTCCAGGATTTCTTGTTCTTCTTGCAAGACAGTCAAGTGTGAATTAAATATGTGTACAAACAAACAAAAACAAACAAGAATTAATGACAAATGTATTTGATGTTTTTCCACATCAAAATGATCCAAAGGTAACATTAATAGAACATTCTATCTCACTCTATGGTCTCATGTCTTTGCTAAATTCAAAGTGTTTCCACACCGCCATCACGTGTGTGTTGTCCGCTCTGATGCACTTTGTTTTTACATTACAGTAAAATAAACCTTCCGTGTCTCATCCAAATGTTTTTTTTCCAAACTCGACTATTGATTAATCTTATTTTGAATCGATTTTATTAAGAAATCAGTCGATTAAATTCCGTTCAGATCGATCTGGTTAAATCGTAAGAATAGATTTAACCAAATCGATTGTTTCACCCCCTATTATTTGGTGAATCTAAATTGTCCCTTAGGTGTTTGTATGTGTGTGAGCCTGGTTGGGATAGGCTCCAGCAACTCCAACATGGATTAAGTGGATTTCAAAAACTGATGTATGGGTGCTCAGGTGGAAGGCTACACCATAATTAAACCAAAATTAAAAGACATCTCCCTCGTGTCAGTTCTTACAAAAGCTTTTATTTTCGACCCCATTGAGTAAAAGTTTTTCCCCAGACTTTATTAAAAATGATCTCTCACTTGTAAAAGTTTTGTGATCTTTTGATTTACTACTTTGAATACCACTGTTTACTCATAGATTACAAGTGACAAGTCTTTTCAACTGTGTGAACTCCCGTGCGAGTCTTCAAATTCATTACTTGAGTAAAGACATTTCCACATATTCCACAGGAATATTTCATATAAACAGTCATATGGAAAAGAGCCATCAGCTAATTGAAACATGAACTAGACCGTTGTTCCACAGAATTTGTCTGTCCACTTGAACTCAGTGATGAAGAGGGCAGGGAATGAGGCTAGCATGCTTAACCCTTGTGCTATCCTAGACACTTAAACATTTGAAGTGGGGTCATCTAGACCCCACTAGACAGTGCGCTGAACCTTTTTCTTCAATTATTTTTTATCTTTACTCGTGTCCATGGATAACATGAAATCCTCTTTACCTTTATCCACCTTTGTCATGGTAGGGAGAACACATCAATGTAAGGGTGGGGTCATCTGGACCCTATAGGATACCACAAGGGTTAGGTTGTAATTAGGCCAGCAGAAAACCCAGCTGGGATTCAAACCAGGGCTTCTTCTGATTAGCGAAACTTCTTTCATAGACTTTACAAGTAAAATGTCTTTAAGTGATGTGAGTTCTCATGTGATGTTTTAAACTCCTTGCATGTTTAAAAGCTTTCTTACAAATTTCACATACAAAAGGCTTCTCACCTGTGTGAGTTCTCATATGGGCTTTTAGGACGCTCCTCGTAGAGAAACATCTTCCACATACTTCACAGGAAACAGGCCTCTCACCCGTGTGAGTTCTCATGTGAGCTTTTATGTCGCTACTTTTAGTAAAACCTTTTTCACACACTTCACAGTTGAACGGTCTCTCACCTGTATGAATTCTCATATGGACTTTTAAGTGACTACTGGTAATGAAACCTTTTTCACATACTTGACAAAGAAAAGGCCGTTCGCCTGTGTGAGTTCTCATGTGATAGGTTAAATTCCTTGCGTGTGTGAAAATCTTCGTACAGATTTGACATGAAAAAGGCGTTTCACCTGTGTGAGTTTTTATGTGAACTTTTAAGACACTCCCTGTAGTGAAACTTTGTCCACAGAATTCACATGAAAAGGGCTTCTCACCCGTGTGAGTCCTCATGTGGACATTTAAGATGCTACTTTTAGTAAAACATTTTTCACATACTTTACATGTAAAGGGCCTTTCACCTGTGTGAGTTCTCATGTGGACTTGTAAGTTTGCACTTTGCATGAAACTTTTTCCACATACGTCACAAGACACAGCCTTCTCACCTGTGTGAGTTCCTCATGTGGACATTTAAGATGCTACTTTTAGTAAACTGTTTTTCACACACTTTACATGTAAAGGGCCTTTCACCTGTGTGTATTCTCATGTGAGTCTTCAAATTAGCACGTCGAGTAAAAACCTTCCCACATGTTCCACACCAAAATAAGCTCTTATGTGAAGGAGAGTCCAGCTGGACAGTCACAGAATCACTGCATTGGATCTGAGTGTTTGCTTCCAGAACTGGGTTCTCACTTGGTTCTGGTTTGGAGTCCATGTTTTCCTGATCATCCTCAGTGACCATGAAAGCATCAGTCTCCCGCTTCATTTCAAGCTGCTCTTCTTCCTCACTGATAAAGTGCTCCTCCCACTCCTCTTTGATGACTGGAAGCTCTGGTTCCTCTTCATCCAGACTGGAGCTCCTCTCCTGTTTCCAGAGAAGATGCTCATAATCAGTCTCCTCCTACAGCATGTGTTTCTCTGAGAGGTCTGCAGACAGCATCAAAGATTCCTCGTGAAAAAACATTCGTACAGACTTGACATGTAAAGCTCTACTGTTTAAACTAATGACAGAAACAGAATAGTTGAAAACTTTGTTCAAATTTTTTACATCCACTTACACAGAAACATGAAGAAGGCAGTGGAGTTAGCTTTGCAGGCTTTGAGTCTGTTGTCCAAGCAGGAAGTAGTATTTGCAGTTAGGCCTGGAGAAAACCTTTACATTCCAGCCAGGACTTGAACCAGAACCTCTTCTGAATACTTACAGTGAAATGACTTTCAAATACTTTACAAGTATAAAGCCTTTCTTTAAGTTATGCGAGTTCTCATGTGATGTTTCAAATTTCTTGCCTGGATGAAAGCTTTCTTACAAATTTCACATAAAAAAGGCTTCTCACCTGTGTTAGTTCTCCTATGAGCTTTTATGTCACTTCTTTTAATAAAACCTTTTTCACACACTTTACAAGGAAATGCCTTTTACCTGTGTGAGTTCCTATATGGGTTTTTAAGGCACTACGTATAGTAAAAAGTTTCTCACATACTCTACAAGTCAAAGGCTTTTCAACTGTGTGTGTTTTCATCATGAAACTACCCCATCAGGCAAAAATACCTTAGCTGGAAAGTCACAGCATCACTGGATGGATCTGAGTGTTGCCGTCCAGAACGGGTTCTCACTGGTTCTGGTTTGGTAGTTCATATTTTTCCTGATCTCCACCTTGACCATGAAGAAAGATCAGTCTCCAGAATTCATTCAGCTGCCTCTTCTTCCTCACTGATAAAGTGCTCCTTCCCACTCCTCTTTGGATGACTGGAGCTCTGGTTCCTCTTCATCCAGGACTGGGAGCTCCCTATCTGTTTCAGAGAAGATGCTCATCATCAGTCTCCTCCTTACAGATGTGTTTCTCTGAGAGGTCTGCAGGAACAAAGATTCAGGAGGAAAAAACATCTGAAACATTAGATATAAAGACTCTGTTTCCTAACAGACAGAAAACATGAATCAGTGAAATCAATCTTTGTTATTTATATAGTTTGAATCAGTGTAATTACAGTGGATACGGAAAGTATTTAGCTATTTTACTCTGTCTTTGTATCTTAGCGGCCAAAAACTTTCTTAGTAATGTACACCGAGTACTACTGAAAAAACAGGCGTAGAAATCTCTGCGTTTTACAAAAAAGAAAATCTGGAAAGAAAAAGAAAAAAAAAATCACAAAAGTATTCAGACCCTTTTCTCAGTATTGAGTAAAAGCATCCTTTGGGAATTATATGAATTTACAGTTTCTCTTTCTTTAAAAAATGCAGATCTGCAAATTTTTTTAACATTTGTAGAAATTTCTACATATTTGTTTTTTTTGTCAAGCTAGAGCCCTCAGTGTATATTAAAAAAAAAGAAAACACACAAACATTATTATTATTATTATTATATTATTGAGTAGTAAAATTAACCTTCCTGATTTTGACAAATGACTGAAATGATACAGTTAAGAATTCATTTCTTACAGTAGTTCCAAATACTGTGACATCATAAATAAAACACTTTTAAGCAATATTAATAAAAAGTTTGCACTCATTCAACTATAACTGTGTCTCTTTTTAGTCAGAATTAAAGGTAGAAATCTCTCATCAAATTTTAACTGTTTAACTCAGATGTTCATCTGAAATCTTACTTTTCTATCACCAATCAGCAGCAAATTTCAGACACAAGTTTGTTCTTACAGAAACATATGCAACTAAGAAGAACCTTGACCTGCTTCTCCTGCTTTGACTCCAGTCACATTTGCCAAAATGCCAACACCGCCGCATTGGTACTCAAGCGGTAGCAGTCGGTTTTAAAAGAAAGTTAAAACTGAGCAGCAACTGTTCAATTTTTTTGTCATCGGGCAGTGGTCCCCCAGGCACATATGGAGGTTGTTGCGTTGGCAGGAAGGCAGCAGCGCAACAACTGACTGATGGGAGGGTCTCTAAGGTCCCCAAAATTGACTGATGATCAGCCGCTTTCAGGCTGCTACCCTCCAGCCACCCCCTTTCCCTGATGCTGCCTTCCCACTGCCACCATCCAACTGTTAGAAATTGTACGGTAGCAGCATGGGCACTTTTGATGTAAATATTATAATTGTGTCTGTAAGTAGTATGTCATTTTGTTTTGTGTGCTGCACATATTTTCTTGTGCACTGACATTGTGCAACAGTGCAAGATTGAGCTAGCGCAGTGAACATTGCCCCAGGTTACCGGGCAGCTGCTGGCCGGTGGCACTTGATTAGGACGGCTGCTGTCCGGATTTAGCATCGCCCAGATCGGCTGCTAACACCCAGTGGCTGCCCAGCTGTTGCCCAATTTTGTAATAATAATAGCAACATCCCCACCTGATGGCTGCAGGACTGCAGCCGTCTGCATTCATGTCCACGCCAACGATTTTCAACAAAAACAAAAAAATAAATTGGCCGGCAGCAGCTAATCTTGAAGATTCTGTGCTCCTCATTGTGCGGTGGCAGTTGCAGTTTTGACCGTAGCACTTAACACTTTGCTCCTAGAGGCCTGATTAATATAGGTAAGTAGCAGCCACCATCATCACCATCAGTGAGTGAGTGTGTGTGTGTGAATGCGTTGATGGTACTGTGAAGCTCTTTGGCATTAAAAACTGTAAAAGAGCACTATACAAGTACCTGCAATTCACTGTTTGTTTTATTCATTTATTCATTCATCTTCTAATCCATTTGTTCCCTTTCGGGGCCACGGGGCCGCCAGCCTATCCCGGCCACTGTGGACGAAGGCAGGGGACACCCTGGACAGGTCACCAGTCTGTCGCAGAGCCACAATCACGCACCCATGCACACTCACACCTATTAACCTATGAAGTATGTTTTAGGACGGAAGGAAGGAAGCCAAAGTCCCAGGAGAAAACCCACACACCCAAAATGCAAACTCCATGCAGAAAGGCCCTCCATTCATGTTCTGTTTCACACGTCCAACAGCCGGGGCTTGAACCGGGGGGCCTTTAGCTATAAGGCAAGAGTGCTAACCACTGTACCACCGTGCAGTGGTTAATTGTTTCATAATAATAAAAAAAACATTCTTTGTCAGAAAAGTTAACGTTTACAAACCTATTCTTTCCAGCTTTATTACAGGAATCCTGACGATGTTCCCCAGCTGATGCTGATGAGCCAACAAATCCGACTCAATCTCCAGCTTCTCCTGCGTCTCCTGGTTCAGGATCAGCTCTTCTCCCTCTTGATTACTGCACAGTTCTTCTGGTTTCTCTTGGAGTTGGGATTCTGGTTCTGCTTGGTCCTGACTGGAGTTCATCTCCAGGTTACAGAGCTGCCATTTGTTCTGAACTCCTTGCAGACAAAAACCAGAAATCAAAGTTATTAGCAAACTTTCTTCCTCAAGTCTTCAAAAGCTCTATAGCTGCAGCCGAGAGAGCCTTCTGAATATCTAATGATTTCATGGAAAACATCAGATGGAGTTTTCTCTGCAGCACGGTCTGATGGAAACCTTACCCTGATGAAACCCAACTTTCAGTTTCTGCTCACATGGATATATATTGTCTTATTTGTCAAACTGTCAACAAAACTGACTTGTTTTAAGCTTCGGCAGCAGTCAACACTTTTATATTCCTCTAAAAGCGTCAGTGTAATTAGAGTAACTGCAGCAGTTAGTCTGAGAGTGATCTATCGGCTACTAGAGCTGGGTAACTTGTGTGAAGAACTGAACATACTGCTGTCCTGATTCTCTGTAGACTGCAAAGCCCTCTTATCTGACAATCTGAACAAACCTCAATCTGCTAACACATCCTTGAGTTTATGATAATTTTCCCATCCCACAATTCTGTTGAGAACTTGGATGTTCATGTTGGCGTTGTTGTTGTTTTTTCCCACCAACATCTTATCACACAAAGGAAGATCATCATGGACAAAGCGGACATTTCTTTGCACTTATCTGTTCATTTCTTCAGTCCTCAATCAAAAGAACCATAAACTCTTCGGTGCTTCGTTATAGCTTAAATCTGTAAGACAGCTGTGGTCAAACATCACGTTTTGTTCTCATATATCAGGCATTTTTTGTTACATACCGATGGTGCAGTTTGTTTTGTGAAGAATTCCGTCAGCCTAATCCTTTCATGGATAATATCCCAAAACTGTAGAAATCTTATCAAACAGCGACAGCCAACATTACAATTCAAATGACAACAAAGCTAAAACCGGATACTACTGACTTTTTCCAGACATGATAAAAATTTCATCGCCCCCTAGCGTCACGGAGTGCAAAAGCAAAAACAATCTAATCAAATATCAGTATGGAAGTTTATTTTGAGTCATAATTCAAAGTTATGTGCAATTCGCAATTGACAATTAAATATGCAATTCAGGCTTGGAATATGTAAATATATTTTGCAATCCAGAATGTAATATTACAGAGGGCTAGGTGGTGGAAACAACTGTTGCAATTACACTACATATTTCAAGTTTATCTCCTGGTGTTGTTGGTTCAATGCAGATTTATTCTTTTCTTCCTTAATTTTTCTTTTTTGTGGAAAGAAAACTTTCTAAGATGTTTGTTATTTACTAACTGTGGTAGCTTGGCGGTCAGTATAGCTTCTTTAAGAATGTGGCCCGGTGCTGTATTTTGCCTATGAAATCATCCCGACCTGTGTAATTCTAACCGTACAACCGTAAAAGAAGAGAAGCAACCCCAATGAAAATGGCACAGATGAGTCCCCTTTTAATATTATGGACCATAGAGATGGGATAATCGTAAGAAACTGGATTTGTCAAAACACAATAAACATTGACTCATTTATTGATTTCCTGAAATTATAAAAAAGGATTTGATATATTTTACATGTAACGAATGAATTTTTACATACAGTTCCACCTTAAGGTGCTGCTGCAGTATCTGTTCAACCACTTTCTTTAACCATTTTCTTCTCCATCTTATCTACCTTTGAAGATGTGTCGGTGTGTGGCACTAAACTTTGGAACGGTTTAAGTAATGACCTCAAAAAATGTTTAAATATTCTAATATTCAAGAAAATGTATAAAGAAACTCTTATTTCAGGATATGAAGATTAGAGGATTTAAGGATCAACAGGTGTTTGAATAATTCCAAATACATGTGTGAACTTGATTGTGGTGAAATAATCAAAGCTCTTTAATTACAAACAATGAGTGTTACATGTAATGTGCATAATGATTACTGAAAGGTTTGAATTACAAACCAATAGCTATTGATTTTGTTTACTTGATCAGCAATGTGTAACAATAATTACTGGTTTAATGTTATGTGTTCTAATGATAATCAATTATTATGATATATAGGTACCGTTACTGTTTACTGAAAGCATGAATGAATGTTTTTCTGAAGATGCATCAATCATTACTAGGCACTGGATTTTGTTACTTAAAGAGAATCTATCGGATCAGAACTCAGAGTTAAAACACTGTAAACTATCAAATGAATGAACTCAGTAGGGGTGGGATTATATAAAGCTTGCTTCTTCCCCACTCCTTTCAAGCAATAAATCAAACTCTACTTATACTTCAGTTAATGATCACTGTATTAATTAAGCAAATGTGATTTAAGTGACATTTGTTTTGTTTTCTGTCTTTTTAATCTATGCATTTCATCATTTCTGTAATGAGTTTGATAAATATGTGTAAATTCTTTATTGCTTTGACTACAATGCTTGAAATAAATCAATAAATTAAAAAAAAAATCAAGATGGACCTTATACTGTACAGCGCCTTTGCTGTCAAACTGAAAGGAGGAATTCAAGGATTGTTCAGTAATCCATTTATGGAAGGACAACTGTAGACCATTCTTACACTGCCAAGATCATGATTCACTTTGGAATGAAACAAAGGCAAAGGCACTCATCTGGTAGGGAATCCCAAACCATATTCTATAAAAAGTCAATGAAAATCTATTAGTCTTAATAGCTTTAAGGGGGGAAATGTAATGTATAATATGCTGATCTCTGTAGATATTCTAGCATTGTCTAGTTGCTATTCTCGTGAAGTGGATGATGAGGAATGTCCATGTTGGATTTTAGTTCTTTAAAATACCCTCCTTTTCACCCACCACAGTCACAGACTCAAGGGGACATCCCAGAACGGAGCCAGATCGCCACACAAAAGAGCAACACTCTTTTCTTGACATTTTTTTCCTCTTTAGGTAAACAACAAAAACAAAACTCCAAAGAGTAATCATCACAATGATCCAAGTTCCAAGTCATATGCCCGTTTAAGGAACATTTTCAAGCCTTTTTAGCAGTTTATTACAATCATGTTTTATTATATGATTTAAATACACATTTGCAACTTTTTATATACACATCAAGGAAAAACTTATGTCATAGTGTAATACAATATCTTACACAATTCAATGAAAAGGTAATCTATCATTCAAAATCTTCATGTGTGAAACTGGTCTTCCATCTTTGTGAATCCTGATAAATGTATCTTTTGCATTAAAAAAAAAACATGTTTTTTTACTTTACAAAAAAGATAATGCTGTTTTGAGATTTTGCTTATATGGAACATTCTGAAAAGATAAACTTATTGTTTTTCAATATATATAATCACTGATCCACAAAGATCTTTTTAATGAACTAATTCCACAAAATTCACAAAAAAGAATCATCTGGCTGGTGTAATTGGAACATTTAATGAAAAAGACGCAAAAAACTTTTCCACTTTTAACAAAGATGACTTCTTTGACCTGTGTGAGTGCTCACAAAGACATTAACGTCAGGACTTGCAATGAAACTTAACTACATATAACAGGCCTTTCAGCTGAGTTTTTACTTAGCTTTTAGATTGAATATCTTTTCTTTACTGTAACCTTTTAACATACTTTACAAGTAGAGTCAGCTGTTTGGGTTCAGTAGTGGATATTTGAGTCACTACTTAAAGTGAAACATACTTTACTTTCCAAATAAAGTTTAACTTATGAGATGAGTTCATTGGCTTTTCCTTGTTCTACTTTAATCGAGTCATTTTTCAAATACTTATAAGTGAAAAGCTTCTCACCTGTGTGAGTTCTCATGTGGACTTTTAATTCACTACGTGTTGGGAAACTTTTTATACAAACTTCACAACAAAAAGGCCTCTCACCTGTATGAGTTCTTATGTGTACTTTTAAATGACTACTTTTAATAAACGTTTTTTCACATACTTTACAAAAAAAGGGCCTTTCACCTGTGTGAGTTCTCATGTGAGATTTTAAGTCGCTAGTTGAGATAAAACTTTTTTGACAAACTTGACAGGTAAAAGGCCTTTCACCTGTGTGAGTCCTCATGTGGACATTTAAGGCAGCTCTATGCATAAACCTTTTTTGACATACTCTACAAATAAAAGGTTTTTCACCTGTGTGAGTTCTCATGTGATTGGTCAAACCTCTTGCCTGGATGAAAGCTTTCTTACAAATGTCACATGAAAAAGGCTTCTCGCCTGTGTGAGTTCTAGTGTGGATTTTTAAGTCACTACTTGTGCTGAAAAGCTTTTCACATACTTTACAGGAAAAAGGCTTCTCACCTGTGTGAGTTCTCATGTGGATTTTTAATTCACTGATTGAGGGGAAACCTTTTCCACATACTTCACAAGAATAAGGCCTCTCACCTGTGTGTGTTCTCGTGTGGGTTTTTAATTTACAACTTTGACTGAAACTTTTGCCACATATTTTACAAGAATAAGGCTTCTCACCTGTGTGAGTCCTCATGTGAACTTTTAGGTCACTACTTTGTGTGAAACTTTTCCCACATACTTCACAAGTAAAAGGCCTTTCACCTGTGTGAGTTCTTAGATGAACTTTTAAGTCACTATTAGTAATGAAGCTTTTTCCACATACTTTACAAGTAAAAGGCCTCTCACCTGTGTGAGTCCTCATGTGGACATTTAAGGCAGTACTTTGAACAAAACTTTTTTCACATACTTTACAAGAATAAGGCCTTTCACCTGTGTGTATTCTCATGTGAGTCTTCAAATTACTTCGTCGAGTATAAACTTTTCCACATGTGTCACAGGAATGTGAACTCCCGTGTGAAGGAGAGTCCAGCTGGACAGTAACAGTATCACTTGGAGTGTTTGCTTCCAGAACTGGGCTCTCACTTGGTTCTGGTTTGGAGTCCATGTTTTCCTGATCGTCCTCAGTGACCATGAAATCATCAGTCCTCCTGCCTTCAGTTCCAGCTCCTCTCCTTCCTCACCAATGCAGACCTCCTCCCACTCCTCTTTGATGACTGGAAGCTCTGGTTCCTCTTCATCCAGACTGGAGCTCCTCTCCTGTTTCCAGAGAAGCTGCTCATCATCAGTCTCCTCATTACAGATGTTTTTCTCTGACAGGTCTGCAGGAACAAAGATTCAAGAGGAAACTAGTATAAACAGGGATATTATCAGACCGATATTATCTCAGAGCATCAGGTTAATTTACAAAGTTTCCGCTTTGAAACATTTGCACTTAAAACTACTAGATAGAGGTTTTCACTGTAGCTTTGCATGCTGTAACTGGGCCGAACTCAGAATCTTTTCCACTTAAATCTCTTTATTGTTTGTGCACTCCTCTTTAGTCTGTCAAAAACCTTCAGCCAATGTCAGCGTGTAGCTTAAGTCTGCTGGTGTGTAAAAATAGTCAAAAGCTGCCAGGCTGTTCTAACACATCTGACACCTTTAAGTCTGTTAAAGTGTGATGATGTGTTCAGGGACATGCATGCATTTTCCAATGGTTTCAAAAACTGTTATATCATAATGTTCAGCAATATTAACAAAGTTTACACCTTTTATTTTTTATTTTTACCTGTGTCTTTTTAACCTGAAAAAAGTTTTAACTGTGTTGCCACTCATATGTTCATATGAAAACGTATTTTTCTATCATTGATCAACTTTCAGACTCATGTTTGCTCCTACAGACAGATATGCACTCAGGTGAACTTTGACCTGCTTCACCTGCTTTACCACATTCCTCTGGGCTGTTTAGTGTAGCTAAACAACAGCCATGGTCAGTGTGAGAATGTCTTTGGCTATTCTGAAGGTAGAAAGGTGCTATACAATATACAGTACTACAATTTTCAAAATAAAAAACATTCTTCGTCAGTTGAAGTTGACATACATGTGCCTTGCAGATTTACTACAGGAATCCTGATCATAGTCCTTGGGTGATGCTGATGATCCAACAAAGCAGACTTGAACTGGATCTTCACATCAGTCTCTTGATTCAGGAGCAGCTGCTCTCCCTCCTGGTTACTGCAGAGTTTCCTCTGCTTCGTCTTTGATCTGTGAAAGTTCTGGTTCTGCTTGGTCCAGACTGGAGTGTCGCTCCTGCTTATATAGCTGCCATTCCTTGTCATCCTCACAGACATGTTGCTGTTGAACATCTGGAGGAAAAAACAGAGAAATTATTTTAAAATGCCCCCAATTTTAAGTTGCTAAGAAACAATTTTGTTTGAGTAAGGTGACTTTATTTGTACAGTACACAGAGGCAAGTAATTTTTACTATTAACATTTATATAAAAACAATTTAAATCAAGAGTAAAAGCTGCTTTGAACTGCTTTAGCAGATTGCTCCTGGCAGCCTGGTGCAGGTAAACAGCAGCCACCATTAGTATGTATATGTGTGCGTGTGTGTATGTGTGAGTGTGTGTGTGTGTGAATGGCTAAAAGGGACTGACCACAAAGCTCTTTGGCAATAAAAAAGCGGCATAAAAGAACATGTTTTATAATCATAAAAACATAATTTTTCAGAAAAGTTAGAGCCATTTACTCATTTACACAGTCTACGATGTTTGTACTGGATTTGTAGAAGAATTGGTCAACTTAGGAGTCCAGCAGTTTTATTGGCTGAGATGTACAACGTACTAGATGCGCATTGTTTTTGTTTGTTTTAGTGAAGCTATAGAGCTAAGAGAGCGCACTAGTTTTTGGACCGTACTTTAACGTTCTTATAATATGTTTATATGTTTTGTACCATAAATTACTTTCCAATCCACTTGGAAAGTAAACATTTGAAAACGAAGATCTTGGACTGTGGAAGCTCATTTAAGAAAGACGCGTCAACTATAAGCTCCGACTCTACAGCTTAAGGGTGGCTTCCAGAAAATAGACGGAGCCACACTTACAGGAACAGTTCAAGTTTACATACCTGTCGTTTGCACCTTTCTAACGGGATTCATGATGTTCCTCTGGTGATGCTGATGATCAAACAACTGGGATTTGAACTCCTCCTTCTCATCAGTCTCCTGATTCAGGGCCAGCTGTTCTCCCTCCTCATTACAGCACAGCTCTTCTGGTTCCTCCTTGATCTGTTGATGTTCTGGTTCTGCTTGGTCCAGATTGGTGTTCATCTCATTAAAGTGCTTCCATTTGTTCTGAACTCCAAACAGAAGAAAAAACAACACAACATTAAAGTTACCATGTTGAAGAAAAACACAAATTCTAAAGTTTCTTTAAGAGATCTCTAGACACAGTGACATTTCACATGAACAAATGTATTCTGTTGGTGTTTAGAACAACTTCTTTATTGTCAGTTGTGTGAGATCGTTATCTTATCTCTCATATCATGAATTTCTCCTTCATTTGTGCACATTTCAATTCAAATCTTTACTTCCACTTTTCTGTCAGTTTTAATTATTTAACCAAATGATTGTGGAAAATGTATAACGTGCTTGTGGTAATAAACAAATTTACAGTGAAAAGCTGAATATAAAAAAAAAGAAAGAAAATGCATAAGATCCAGATAAGACTAATAAATTGCATGTGACATGTCAGATTAAATGAAACAGACATATTTTGAAATCACATCCAGAAATGTAATCAGTTTTCAAAAGCCCCCATTCATAAAAAAAAGACCTAAGAAACCAGTTACTTCCTGCATCATCATTCAATCATATATTTCAATACATTATTCATTAAGTCAGCCAATCTTTTATTGGTCATCTTCAACCCTGTGTGAAATCCATGTCTGAAGGTGGAACCAGTAAGAACCTGATTTGAGGCGGGGTGATCAATCAGAGCCGGCTGAGGGGTTACCAGGAGGAGGGTTCAGCTGGAAAAAGGTCACTAAACATTCGTCTGGAGGAGGATTAGACATGGTGCCTGGCTTACTACAATAACGGCTCCAAGTTCAGAAAGACACGGGTGAAAGGTGGGATTAGGAAGCAGTACGGCAGGAGAAAAGGTGATGCCAAATTCAGAGGAAAAACTTCAGAAATGACATGAAACCGCAGCAGCAACCGCCAGGTGAAGAACATTCTCTTCAGATGTCATCACTGGGTGGTGAGAGTGGGTCAACATCTCATGGGAAATGCTCAAACAGCATATCTGAGGATGGCGGATGAGGACACTTAAGTAAAAGTAAGAAGATAAATAAGCGAAGCTATTTTAAGCTAAATAGGAGCTGATTAATTAAGTTCTTCTATCAGCAGCAACAAGCAGGTGAGGAATGTCCTCTTCATAAATTCTCAGTACTTGTAGGTGGAGAACACCTGTCCCACAATATCATCCTGGATAAATCATTCAGTCATCAGTATTAGCCTAAATTACAAAAGGGGATTTATTTCAATTCACAGCTAGTGTTTTGGAAGATCCAGAACCCCCTGATGCAAAAGTAAAATATATCCAACACAAGAGGCCTTCAGCTCCTATCTGTCTGCTCAGCGGTTGGACAGAAGTTAAAAAGAATAATCATCAGTCATTCCTCTGCACTGATCTGGACATTTCTTCCTTCATCCTTCAGTCCTCCATCAATAACATCAATAACCTGATCCTCTTTTGGATCACAATGCTGTTGCTGATTCTGATTTACTTTCTGGTCATAATGGATCTCACTTGTAAGTCATTTTATTTAACATAATTTGCTAATGATTACACGCTTAAAATGACATTTGTCGTTCTTGGTCAAAGAGAACATGGCTCACAAATACAGGTTAAGTTGTTCTTTAACTCCAACACAGAAATGATAAAGTGAGTATCCTAATTTTTCCTTAACTTGAGGGAAAAAAAGTATTTTTAGACAGAGGTTTATGTTTATGTACCTTTTCTTTGTAAGTGTGTTCCAGGAATCCTGATGGTGTTCTGCAGACTGCAGTCCTCAACAGACTCTTCTTTGAACACAGACATGATATTTCCACAGGTTTTCAGAGTTTCTTCACATTAAGACTAAGTGAGCAGGTGCTCTCCTTCCTGATTGCTGTGCAGTTCCTCTTTCATTCGTGGAGGTTCTGGTTCTGCTCGGTTCAGACTGGAGTTCCTCTCCTGTCCTGATAACATTACCACTCACGACCACGTTGCTGTATGATATCTGGGGGTGAAAACCACAAATCACACTTGTGGTAGTTAATTTCGTAAATAAATAGTAAATATATATTAGGGCAGGGTTTAAATTGAACTCTAAACCTATTCGTACATTGTTTAGCGCTGCATTCATTTATCATAACTGCCACTAGTACTAGAAAATAGAACCTTTCGTTACCTTTTATTGGACTTTAAAGTTATATTTCGACTGTGTAATTAGGTTTTAGTTTTGGGAAGTCTGTCGTCAGTTTAACAATCTTAAAATCGACTAATGCGAAATTTACGGGGATATTTTTGACTGAGACGCTACAGCTAACAACAGCATTCCTGTAATACCATGGAACCGGAAACTACGACTTTAGCAGACGCGGCCCTCTACACTGCCCTCTAGCGACACGGAGTGTGAATAAAACAAACCCGCGGTTTTGCTAGTTGATTGACTAAATGATTGAATTTTCTTTTATGGACGAATGGTTTTGTCACTTTGTGCTTTAGGCCTAGTCCTGTTCTTGTTCTACGGAGGGCTTTTAGATCATGATCTCTTGAACCAGTTCATATTGCTTTTTAAAGCAACTAAAGGTAAAACTTTTTTATATGTGAAAATATAAGCTTTTATTTCCACTTCAAAAAATTGCTGTGCTCATAACTTAGATACAATTAGTTTATTCCAGCAAATTATCTCTACACAAATGTTGTATAATTACTAGGGGTGTAATGATTCATTTTACCGACGATTTCATTCAATGTTTGTCAAGTTATTTTGCTCCACTTGAAAGGGAAACCATCAAATGGAGGAAGCACCAGCAGGAATCCATGAACTTGTCTCTTTTCTTTGCATTTGTTTTTAGACTGAGAACTTTTTCTAGTTGCATTCCAAATCCACCTCATGAGGTACTATTGAAGGTGGAGCTGTTGTACACGCACATACATAGTTTTTCCCTCCATGCCTGTTATCTGCTGCTGCTGCTTTCCAACACTCTGCTCACCTGGCAGGTGAAGCCAATAGTCTTGATCAGCACCTGCCAGGTATTTAAGTCAGGGAAGACATGCAGAGAGAGCAGGCAGGAGGCTGAGGAGCAGTTGTTTTGTGGTGGAGCTGTGCTGGTTGGTTTGGTTCTCTTTTGATTCTCTCTTGGTCCTCAGCAGTCTTATACTGCTGGGATTCTGTTATTTGGTTTTGGGGTTGGACCTTGTTAGTCCTTATTTGTGGGCTTTGTTTATTTATTTTCAATAGATAGATTCTGTTAGGCAGTCTTAGCAGGGAGCTGCTGACTCCGACGGTCAGCGTGGCTGGGTCAGTTGTCTCCCTGAATTATTTTATGTTTGGCCAAGGCTCCGATCCCTCTGTTTTGTCTTTTGTTGGGACCAGCACAGTAATTATCCTGTTTTCTTTTGTTTCACAGGATACAGGTTACTTCTTCCTCGCAATAAACTGTTCCTAAATGTATTTGTTCCATTGTTCATATATTTTGGCCCCTTTTTGACATCCCTTAGACTGCGACAGGTTTGCCCAATGCCTTCCTTCTCTGTTAGATTATTTGGGTGACCTGTGATGCTCCATCAAATATAATATACTATTGCATTTATTATAAAAGTTTAAGAGATAGAGGATGTCCAGGATCTTTTTTTTTTTTTTTTTAAGTGTAATTTTCTATATTTTCATTTTCATTCCCTTTGTAGGGGAAGGTGACATGACGACCAGCAGTGGGACAGGAAGGTATGTATGTCGTCTTCTTAACTCACTGTAATGTGCCATCTCCAGTATCAGTATTTTATTAACTTCTTTTTCTTTGCAGGAGGTTTTTTCATCTTAATCATATTTGTAACATTTTTCCTTTGGACGGAAGAGGAAAGAGAGAAGGGTGTTATAGAGGAGAGTTAGGAGGGGGGTTATAGAAAGGGGGGGGGGGGGTAAAACCATGAAGCAACATAAAAGAACAAGTTGCAGGATGTTTATAATCATTACGGTCCGGTTCAGATCTAGTCCAAATCTAGATGGGGCGGCGCCTATCCTGTTGGCTCCAAAAAAGTTTACATGTCAGCATGTACACAACACAGCTAATGTTCACACATGCATTCTTGTGCATTCAGACTAACTAGTGTGAGACATTTCAGTCATGCAAACTATTTAGGCAAAGGTGCGAGCACCTGAGCTCAAGTGAGTGTTTATGTTCTTCTAAGGTGGATGATGGGATGTAAAACGAGAGGGAGAGTGCCCAGCCATCCCCACACCAAGACCCCCGCTGCAGCAGCAGTGGCAGCCAGGAACCCCTTAACACCCACACGGTGTAAAGGTACACATGGTGTAAAAGGTGTAAACAGCAGATATAGAATAACCACCCTCTGGGCAATCACATCCACCACCCAGGCGCCCCACGCACCAGACAGGTTGGTCCAGGAGAGAGCAAGGCAGGGGCCGGGCACCCCCGCCCAGGAGGAGGATGCCCAAGAGAAGTGGGGGTCCACAAGGAGTGTGGTAAACATGGCCTGATGAGGCTCGCCCATAGTTGGAATTTTGAAGAAGCCCCGGCGCACGTGACATCACAACGGAAGTGACGTCACAACGGAAGCCACACTACAACGGAATCGGTGATCAGTTTGTTGATGGTACACAGTAGTGTATGGCTTTTGCTATGTTCACCAGAAGGAGGTAAACAAGAGTACGAATTGGAAAACGGACGAGAAAGTGAAGTAAGTGAAAATGTTGATGTTCAATGTTACTATGTGTACTTTTGATGTTAGTTGGTTTGGCCTGGAGGAAGCCCCAGGTGTTTTGCCGGTTATTGTTAGCTCCCTCCTTCGGCTAACGCGGAGACACCCAGTGTACAGAAAGACCACTAAAGTTCACGGCGAATCGTCGAATTTGCGTCTGGCGCCTCTCCTTTGCCGCGTGGCGAAGTCTAACTGGCCGTTTGTCCAAAAACGTGTTCCAGCATGAAGTTCATGCTGCGGCCGCGTGCCGTGTGGGAGGAGCTTCCAGCTATTGTTTTTAGCCTGATCGCTACATGGAGTATGTCTGTGTTTATCTCACTTACAACGCAGGTGGTGTTGAGAGATCAGGCTCATTTACTATGAAGAGTTCTAAAAAAAATGTAGTCACGTTACCATTCAGGGTTTATGAGCGAGCGAGCTCCACAAGCTGAAGCTACGCCAGCCCCCGGGTTTACTAGCTGGCTGGTAGACCTAGAGCTGCTTTTTTTTAAAAGGAACTTTATTGAACACAAAACATAACATCAGAACACTTGCATAAAAATCACAATATGGAGGATACGAGTAGAAAGAATACCGCAATTTAAAGGGAGCAAAAAAAAAGAATATTATCATTATGCACATATCTGCACATGCACATATTTTTAGAGAAAAAGACAAAAGAAAAAGATTTTAGAGTTGGCTAGTGGTACATAATGCAGGGGATGTACAACAATGGCTAAATAAATGGTCTCAGATATCGGGAATATCGCTCAGAATATCATATTCTGTTATGCCTGTTGGCGAATAGATTAATTTTATGAATTTTCAAGTATAAATTTATTTATTTTTTATAAAAGAAGGTAAAGTTGGGGTGACATTTCTGTAATCCGTTTTGGTGTATAAAAATGTGGCCAAACATAACGTGCCTTATTGATAAATTATTTACATTTTTGTGTAGTGTAGTGACAAAATATGACTTCTTTTAAAGAGAAGTCCATAACGATTGGGAATTTATTGTTTAACAACTTGTAAATTTTTACAACATTACACAGGAAAGTATGTGGTTGGTGTCGTTCCTCAACAGCAGTCTGGCAGAAGGAACAACAGTTGTCATCAATGTTAAAACGTAACCTAAGTAATTCTATGGAGGGATAGATCTTGTTCGTGATTTTGAACTGTAACTTTTGGGAGGATAGGAAGTTTCATGAATTCGGTTCTTAATTTGGAAAAAATATTTTGTTCAAATTTCTGACATATTATTTTTGTTCTGTCGTCCTGGAAATTTTTTAATGCATCAATTTCTGATGAGTTATTACATTTTTTGTCCATAAGAGGGCATCCTTCAATTAATAATGAGGCTAATCATGGTTTTATAATTACATGTGTCATTGTGTTCCTTGTTAGAAAGCATTACGTACTTTTAGGAATTCTGCAATGGGAGGATTGAAGTTATGTTTTAAACAAAATTGCTCATAATCTAGAAAATTCCCCTCAGTATCCATCTGATCAGTGACCGACCAGACACTTCGCCCAAACCATTCAGATCAAAACAAGGACTTGTTTCTATGGAGGATGTACCTGTTGTTCCAAATGATATTTGTGTGGCGAGAAATCATGCACATACAATATATATTATATATATATATATATATATATATATATATATACTATTAGTAAATGTTTCTTGTTAAATGTTTGTTAGTTACATGTTTATTTGTACATTGTTGTTTACATACCGATGATTTAAAAACTACACAGTAATATCACACAGAAATACTTTTGTATTAACATATCAGGCGTTTCATTACAAAGACAGACAGCAGCGACTATCATATGTCATGCTCTGTTGTAAACCGTTCAATGCGGGGAACATGGCATTTCAAAGGCGCTAATGACTCCGTACGAAGCGCGTGCCACGGGGAAAAAACCCAGCTTTCGTAACCCTTGTGCTATCCTAGGCACTTTAACATTGGGAGTGGGGTCATCTAGACCCACTAGACAGTGGGCTTAACCTTTTTTCTTCAAAGATTTGAGATCTTCACTGGTGTCCATAGAGTACATGAAATCCTCTCCACCTTTATCCACCTTTGTCATGGTAGGGAGAACATGTCAATGTAAGGGTGGGGTCATAGAATAGCACAAGGGTTAATCGTATTTATCGGGGGAGAACCGCAAAGCTGATAGCAGGAGACACACGGGGCGGCTTCAATAAACACTCCGATTGTCCGGAGTGGTTTTCTTCCGGGGACTTGACGCGCTTGCAGGTCAGAAAGCCACTTTCTGATGACAGACTGAATTTGCGCTTAGTGAATTTAAACACGCATGTGCAGTGACATATGTATTAGAAGATGTCCGATTGGCCGTTCTGCATGTCAATAAAGTCCCGTACTTCTTGGTGAGGATTTTGATTGGCTGGTGGATTGTTTAGAATTACATTTTTTTTTTTTTTTGTTATTTATCTTTGCTGGCCTGCGATCTACCCTTATGTCCTTGAAGACTGGTCCGATCATGATCGACGTAATGAGCACCCCTGCATAGAGCTTATTGATATCAAAATCACTAATAAGCACAAACTTTAACCCACCTATTTTGTTAAATAAATAATTTGGGACACAAAACCAGAATTATTGGTTTTGTTTGATCCACGATTTCAACCAGTTTATCTTCAGGGTCCCGTTAAGGCTGTCAAAATCAATAACTTTGAGACGACCATCTTTAAATTCTTTGTCCATATATTTAGTTCTTTAGTTTTTTTAAATAATTCTGTTAATCAGCTACTCAAAAGTAATGGCTGATTTTGATTATTTAATTTTCAATAAATTTTAATTTTTTGTTACTTATGAACGTTTCAAGTCATTTCAGTGAGCATTGTGGACTTTCTTCTTTAACTGAGGGCTACCAATAATTTTGTCCACCACTGTATCAGGCCCCTGAACACTTATTGCATGCAGAACTGTTTTTGTTCCAACACCGGTGTGACAGGCTGGCGACCTGTCCAGGGGGTATCCCTCCGGCAACCCCACGTCGCCAGTGGGCTAAGGAAATGGATGGAAGTTCAGGAGAAGGCTTGCATTGGATTTCTTTCTTTCTTTTTTTATTTTTATTTTTTGTTTTTTTGGTTTTTAATTAAAAACAATTTTTTTAAATCTTTCTTCTTTATTTGTTTTTAATCTATTCATATACAAAGTAAGTTGGGGTGAGCAAACATTCGAAATGCGCATAAAAAAACCCTCAAATAAAATAAGGACGAGGCATAAAAAGGCAAGGGAGCACTTAACAAAAAAAGCAAGTTTTCATATATTTGATAAATTACTGTAGTTTGACTAGTTGCTACTAAAATCCTTAATTTAGTATTTGGTTACAAACTTGTATAATAACAGCATCCCATCAGTACGCAGCAAATCCCATTGGATTAGTATTCTACCCTCTGATCTGCTCAATGAAAACATCACATGCCCCAAGTCCCTGATTTAGTAGATGCGATGAGGCGACCTAGCCACAGTTCAGATACTTTACAGGGGTTGACATAGCCCAGAAATTTGGACTGGCCCACAGGGCCAGTAGTTTTTGAAAGTTACTGGCCCTGCCTGAAAGTTACTGGCCCAACACCGCGCACAGCGGGACCTGCCGTTCCGCAGGTAGCTTGCAACTTTAAGGGGGTCTGGGGGCATGCCCCCCCGGAAAATGTTAATATGGTGCAATTTGGTGCATTCTGGTGACATCTAGCACTTATTTATACACTTTTCAAAGACTGAAAATAGAGAATATCAAACTTAAATCTGCTCTAGTCTGTTTCAGATTTTCTGAAGAGAGCACTGCAGTGTAGTAGGTAACACTAGTTAAGAAGTTTTCATGCTGCTTCTAATCACTGCTATTTCACATTTATTCGTAATCAATAGTTAGGTTTTATTTACTTTTCTGCTCTGACTGCCTTGACGTTCTGCTTTTTGTTACCGTTGCAAAGTTACATTTACTTTTTAGTTACTTTAGTTACTTAATTAAATTAAATAATTGAAAAATTAAAAAAAAAAATTACTGAGATTAGGCCTGCACAATATACCGCAAATTTATCGTTATCGCAAAATCCAGCTCTGCAATATGCATATCGCAAAAGACGGCAAATATCGCAATAAATCATAAACCTTAAATGTGTTAAAACAATCTAATGGCAGCTTGAACCATTGGAGCGGTTCCAGGCCGCGGGAAATTTTTGCACCGGGACGCACAGAAAGAAAAAATAACCGAAATGAGCAAAAAACAAACTTCTTTAGAAAGTTGCTTGGACAAGGGGAAAATTATTATTATTACTGTTATTATCATTACTAAAGAGAAAATATCACCCCCGGTCCACGTTAAATCTGTCTTGCGTTGCACCTCAACCCCCCCCCCCCCCCCCCGGTCCGCGGTAAACGTGCCTTGCGTTGTACCGGTCCACGGTGACAAAAAGGTTGGGGACCACTGATTTAAAGGATCAAATAAATCCCTTAATGCATTTGACCAATTGGATGGACGTCTTCACATTGTTGACCAATCAGATGGAGCCCTGTTATGTTAGATGTTTGTCACCTATGTCAATGAGGGTCATTTGGAGTATATTTTTTAAACTGTTGCAATGAAATGGGAATGGTTATTTGGTTATTTTGCTGTTTGTTTATATCTATCTATCTATATACCCAGGCTGTGTCCCACCAAAGTGGGGTAGCCGTTTGTTTATATACCGCAAATTATATCGTTATCGCAATTTTAATCTCTGATATTGCATATCGCGAGTTTTCCTCATATCGTGCAGGTCTAACTGAGATCATTCAGCTAACTAGAAATACTTACTGCTTACAGTGTTGTAAAGAAAAACAAAATTAAAAGTACTTTGACATTATACTGCATTAGAGTCTGAGATTCAGGTATTTGGAGTTGCCTTTGATTCTTTACATTCAGCTTAAAGCTTAGTGCATACAGTTTCATCTTCAATGCATTCATTAAATATCTTGCTGTCCATACTACTAATTCCACCCATTACTCCATCTAACATATTCCTATCTATTCCTGCCATGTCTTCCACATCTCTGACATGCTTCAGTCTCTCTTCAGTGACAGTGTCGGATTTATAATCAAATGTAATAATAACCCACTGGCTTGTGCCTTCATTGTTGCTGTTTAACATTGTTTTGTATTGAATTGTTACATTCAATAAAGTTTGAAAAAAAAAGTAGTGAGCGCGTGCCGCGTGGTGCTCGGCAGTGAAAGCCGCGCGCAGCAGGCGGGAGAGAAGAAGTGATCAAAGGTTTCCCATAGAAACCCTTGAAGTCTGAACACAGGACTAGCAGAAAAAGTAAATTATGAAGACGAGGTAAATCTACACGTTTTTGCAAAATATACTTTATTGAAAAAGGTGAAAAATATATTAACCGTTAGATATTTTAGTGGCCCGAGCGGACAAGTGAAAAATAAAGTCTTGTGGTCCGTACTGCTCGAAAAACAGGACCAGGCCAGCGGACAAATGGCTATGTCGAGCCCTGCTTTAACTCTGGTCTCGCCACACAAATTGCACTGCAGCCCGAACAGTGTTTGGTGTGATCGCAGCACAATGAGAGGAGTATTGAGTTCTGTAGCTTTACTCCATTATGAAGGAAAAAATATGGAGATCAACCTCACCATAAAAACACAACTGGCAACATGTACTGATAGCCTGGAACAAAAACGCATCTAATTATTCAAACTACATTTCTCAAATATGGTAAAGTTTTTATAGCCTTATAATTTTCTGAGTTTTTTTTTATAGATTCAACATTCTTTTTAATTTCACAGATGCAGGCAAGAAGGGTTTGTTATTAGTATGTTTTCATTTCAATGTAATATTAGGCCAGGATGATAATTAAATTGAATAAATAAATCAGATGTCTTTCCAAGAATTATTATAATTAATTATACTTTTTTTTTTTTTTTACAGATCACAATGTATTGTCCTTTTTGTGGACAGCAGCAGCCTTTTAAACCACTGTTTTGCTATTCATGTGGCAGGAGCATCAAATTCCTGTGTGATATTGATGATGACATGCCTGACACAAGTAAGGTTAAAGTTTCTTTCTGTTTTTAAATGAGGCTTACCGGTAGGTAATGTACATTCTACATACTCTATGAGTATAGTTGAGAACACCATGTGTCTCTCTGTCTCCTTTTTTATTGACAATTGGATCCTTATTTGAAGCTGAGGCTCCTGGAGAAAGTGCATTGGAGTCATTTCAGGCTTCCCCGAGTCTAAAGGAGAAAGAGGAACAAATGTGTTTCATAGAGAAAAAAGCACCATTAAAAAAGAACCGGAAGGTTGTGAAGGTAACTCTTTTTTCGGATATAAACTAATAATTTGTTGACAGTCCATTGTGTCGTGTATTTATAGTGTCAGTGATCTAGTTAACAGTCCGTATTTCAATGTTTCCCTGTAGATTTCAGTAGGCCTTATGCGGCTACGCGATGGTGGACTGAAGGCTGCAAGAGGAACAGTGCTTCCCCTCTCGGTGGAACCAGAGGTGGATGCAACTGAATTGCAGAAAGCAGCTGAGCAAAAACTGAAGGCCTTCCACAGAAATTTACGTGGTGGTCCCTTCTTACTGCTCTACCCTGATGGAACGAAGATAAATAATATACCGGGAACAGAAGTACCTTTCACTCTAAAACAGTACAAGGAAACAGTGGGGAAGGCCTACCAACGAATCACAGTGTACATTTGTGCAGCTGAAGATTTCTTTACCTCTTGTAAGTAATTATGAAAGAATTGCCAACCAAGAAGAACCTTTCAAAATGATTTGTTTTTTTCATGAAAAATTGTCTGTTGTTTTAAGTAGTCTAAAATCTTATGTTGATGTACTTCACAGCTCAGGAAGCCAACTCTGAATCTGACTGAGTCAGATTCAGAGGAGATCATCAGGAGAGGTGAATAAATAAGATTGTTTACATTATCATATGTGGGCGACATGCTAGTTAGTGATTTGAGTTTTTGGGGAATCAAACTATTCAATGCAAAATTACTGACTTGAAAATTTCTTTGTTTAAGTAAGAAGATTACTTTCAAACGAGTATTATAATAGTCAGTAAGGAAATAAGTTGCCTGAGTAAGAGAGATTTTTTTTTGCAGAGTTGAGTCTGGGGCAGCTCCAGGATTTTTTACTGCAGTAGCTTAGAGGTTTCTAAATGACCATAAGGAGTAGTTAATTTATTTTTATGGTAAATTACAATTCAAAGAAGAAAAGTAACAGGGATGCATATTCATACGATTCAAATGATTACCATTCAGAAAAAAATGTACCTTCATCTTGAGGACTCTTTAGGAACGTGACATTTCTTCAGCATGAGCTACAGTATACCAGGATGCATGGAAGGTTCACCCCACAGAATGGACAAAACATGACCTGATAGATGACAAAGCAAAGACAGTAATGTTTAAAATGTGCTCAGATACTTTCTCAGAAAGTCCCTCTACTTAAATACATATTTATTTATTAAAATGCACACTGTATAAACCCAACCTTTTCAATAAACACCGTCGTATTTGGCATAACCTAAAAAAAAAAAAAAATAGAAGAAATTTAAATCAACATGATTATTTGTCTGGCTAAATTTTAACATACCGGTACACAAATACTAATATCTGAAGGACCCCCCCGAATAAAAATGACAAAATCTAATTTTGTTCATCATTTTAATTGATGGGCTGCACGGTGGTGCACTGGTTAGCGCTCTTGCCTCACAGCAAGAAGGCCCTCGCTTCAAGTCCCGGCTGATTGATCCGAAACAGAACATCAATGGGGGATCTTTCTGTGTGGAGTTTGCATGTTCTCCCCATGCATGCGGGGTTCTCTACGGGGTCTCTGGCTTTCTCCCACCGTCCAAAAACGTGCTTCATAGGTCAACTGGCAACTCTAAATTCTCCCTAAGTGTAAGTGTGAGAGTTAATGGGTGTGTGACATATGTGACCCTGCGAACTGGCGACCAGTCCAGGTTATCCCCTGCCTTCGCCCACAAGTGGCCGGGATAGGCTCCGGCAGCCCCGTGACCCCGAAAGGGATAAAATGGCAGAAGATGAATTTTAATTGATGCTTGTATAAGTAGAAATGAACTGAACCCCTTTTTGTATGTTAGAAATATGGAGTGAAATGGGTTTGTGTGTGAAAAAGTGAAGTTCACCAGTCAACATCTCTTTCATTCTTGAAAAATTCAACTTAGTTTTATTTGTTTTCATAAATGAAACTTAGTAATTACTATTAAAAATTAAGTATTGTCTAAATGCCTAGCTATAATACTAGCTAGCTAGCTATATACTTAATGAGTATAGTTTAGAACACCATGTGTCTTTCTGTCCTTTTTTATTGACAATTGGACCCTTATTTGAAGCTGAGGCTCCTGGAGAAAGTGCATTGGAGTCATTTCCGGCTTCCCCAAGTCTAAAGGAGAAAGAGGAACAAATGTGTTTCAAAAAGAAAAACGCATCATTAAAAGAGAACCGGAAGGTTGTGAAGGTAACTCTTTTTTCTGATATAAACTAATAATTTGTTGACAGTCCATTGTGTCGTGTATTTATAGTGTCAGTGATCTAGTTAACAGTCCGTATTTCAATGTTTCCCTGTAGATTTCAGTAGGCCTTATGCGGCTACGCGATGGTGGACTGAAGGCTGCAAGAGGAACAGTGCTTCCCCTCTCGGTGGAACCAGAGGTGGATGCAACTGAATTGCAGAAAGCAGCTGAGCAAAAACTGAAGGTCTTCCACAGAAAGTTACATGGTGGTTCCTTCTTACTGCTCTACCCTGATGGAACAAAGATAAATAATATACCGGGAACAGAAGTACCTTTCACTCTAAAACAGTACAAGGAGATATTGGGGAAGCCCTACCAACGAATCACACTGTACATTTGTGCAGCTGAAGATTTCTTTACCTCTTGTAAGTAATTATGAAAGAATTGCCAACCAAGAAGAACCTTTCAAAATGATTTCTTTTTTTCATGAAAAATTGTGTGTCGTTTTAAGTAGTCTAAAATCTTCTTATACTGTTGATGTACTTCACAGCTCAGGAAGCCAACTCTGAATCTGACTCATCAGATTCAGAGGAGATCATCAGGAGAGGTGAATAAATAAGATTGTTTACATTATCATATGTGGGTGACATGCTAGTTAGTGATTTGAGTTCTTGGGAATCAAACTATTCAGTGCAAAATTAATGACTTGAAAATGTTTTTATATTTAAGTAAAAGATTACTTTCAAACAAGTATTATAATAGTCTAAGAAAATAAGTTACTTGAGTAAGAGAGATTTTTTTTTGCAGAGTTGAGTCTGTGGCAGCTCCAGGATTTTTTTTACTGCAGTAGCTTAGAGGTTTCTAAATGACCATAAGGAGTAGCTAATTCATTTTTATGTAAATTTACAATTCAAAGAAGAAAAATAACAGGGGTGCATATTCATACGATTCAAATGAGTAACAGTCAGAAAAAAATGTACCTTCATCTTGAGGACTCTTTAGGAATGTGACATTTCTACAGCATGAGCTACAGCAGTGGTCCCCAACCTTTTCAAGCCACGGACCGGTATGACGTCACACAGAGGTTTATACCGGTCTTGTAATTTAAGGCAAATGATTAGTGTTGCTACAATAAACAACTAACAGTGTTGTGACTAGACAAACACTGAGCTTTTATTTTGACACTTATGACATCGTACATCGCACAGGTGTCATCATCCTCTCCCCTTCCCACAGTCATGATGCAAAAAATAACTTCTGTCTATTAAATGTGGCTTTCTTTTTTTGGAAGTCGAAGGCTCCTCTTCCGTCTCCTGGCAGGGCCTTTTCTTCTTGGCAAAGAAACTTTCCAAAGACGTTTGTTTTTTACTCATTGTGCTAGCTCCTGGGTTTTATTTTAGCGGTATCCTATAACGTGACCAAGAAGAGCGCCTTGGCCTGCGTCAAGAGTGACATAGACGGATGTAACAGAGAAGTGGGCAGTTTTTCAAAATAAAACATCTTTCGGATTCTGTAATAAGTATAACGGAAGTAATGTAAGTTATTTGTTTTCTCTGCGGCCCTGTACCAGTCCGGGGCCCGGGGGTTAGGGACCACTGAGCTACAGTATACCAGGAGTCATGGAAGGTTCACCCCACAGAATGGACAAAACATGACCTGATAAATGAAAAAGCAAAGACAGTAAAGTTTAAAATTGGCTCAGGTACTTTCTGAAAAGTCCCTCTACTTAAATACATATTTATTTATTAAAATGCACACTATATCAACCCAACCATTTCAATAAACACCATCATATATGGCATAATCTGAAAAAAATTTGAGGAAATTCGCAGCATTATTATTTGTCTTGCTAAATTTACCATACCAGGACACAAATACTAATATATGAAGGACGCCCCCCCCCCCTTAAAAATGACTTGATTAATTTTGTTCATCATTTTAATTGATGATTCTATTAGTAGAAATGAACTGAACCCCTTCTTGTATGTTAGAAAAATTTGGTTTGAAATGGGTTTGTGTGTGAAAAAAGTGAAGTTCACCAGTCAACATCTCTTTCATTCTTGAAAAATTCAACTTAGTTTTTTTTGTTTTCATAAATGAAACTTAGTAATTACTATTAAAAATTAATTATTGTCTAAATGCCTAGCTATAATACTAGCTAGCTAGCTAGCTATATACTCTATGAGTATAGTTTAGAACACCATGTCTCTCTGTCTCCTTTTTTATTGACAATTGGACCCTTATTTGAAGCTGAGGCTCCTGGAGAAAGTGCATTGGAGTCATTTCAGGCTTCCCCGAGTCTAAAGGAGAAAGTGGAAGGAATGCGTTTCAAAAAGAAAAAAGCACCATTAAAAGAGAACCGGAAGGTTGTGAAGGTAACTCTTTTTTTCTGATATAAACTAATAATTTGTTGACAGTCCATTGTGTCGTGTATTTATAGTGTCAGTGATCTAGTTAACAGTCCGTATTTCAATGTTTCCCTGTAGATTTCAGTAGGCCTTATGCGGCTACAAGATGGTGGACTGAAGGCTGCAAGAGGAACAGTGCTTCCCCTCTCGGTGGAACCAGAGGTGGATGCAACTGAATTGCAGAAAGCAGCTGAGCAAAAACTGAAGGCCTTCCACAGAAATTTACGTGGTGGTCCTTTCTTACTGCTCTACCCTGATGGAACAAAGATAAATAATATACCGGGAACAGAAGTACCTTTCACTCTAAAACAGTACAAGGAAACAGTGGGGAAGGCCTACCAACGAATCACAGTGTACATTTGTGCAGCTGAAGATTTCTTTACCTCTTGTAAGTAATTATGAAAGAATTGCCAACCAAGAAGAACCTTTCAAAATGATTTGTTTTATTCATGAAAAACTGTCTGTCGTTTTAAGTAGTCTAAAATCTTCTTATACTGTTGATGTACTTCACAGCTCAGGAAACCAACTCCGAATCTGACTCATCAGATTCAGAGGAGATCATCAAGAGAGGTAAATAAATAAGATTGTTTACATTATCATATGTGGGTGACATGATAGTGATTTGAGTTTTTGGGAAATCAAACTATTCAGTGCAAAATTAATGACGTAAAATGTCTTCATATTTAGTAAAAGATTACTTTCAAACACGAATTATAATAGTCAGTAAGGAAATAAGTTACTTGAGTAAGAGAGATTTTTGTTACAGAGTTGAGTCTGTGGCAGCGGCAGGATTTTTTTTTCCACTGCATTAGCTTAGAGGTTTCTAAATGAATGTATGGAATAGCTAATTCATTTTTATGAAAAAATACAATTCAACGGAGGAAAGTAACAGGAGTGTATATTCATACGATTCAAATGATTACCATTCAGAAAAAAATTTACCTTCATCTTGAGGACTCTTTAGGAACGTGACATTTCTTCAGCATGAGCTACAGCATACCAGGATGCATGGAAGGTTCACCCCACAGAATGGACAAAACATGACCTGATAGATGACAAAGTAAAGACAGTAATGTTTAAAATGTGCTCAGTTACTTTCTCAGAAGTCCCTCTACTTAAATACATATTTATTTATTAAAATGCACACTGTATAAACCCAACCTTTTCAATAAACACCATCATATATGGCATAATCTGACAAAAATTAGAGGAAATTTGCATCAACATGATTGTTTGTCTTCCTAAATTTTAACATACCAGGACACAAATACTAATATATGAAGGACCCCCCCATATAAAAATGACTTGATTAATTTTGTTCATCATTTTAATTGAGGATTCTATTAGTAGAAATGAACTGAACCCCTTCTTGTATGTTAGAAATATGGAGTGAAATGGGTTTGTGTGTGAAAAAAGAGAAGTTCACCAGTCAACATCTCTTTCATTCTTGAAAAATTCAACTTAGTTTTATTTGTTTTCATAAATGAAACTTAGTAATTACTATTACAAATTAATAATTGTCTAAATGCCTAGCTATAATACTAGCTAGCTAGCTATAATACTTAATGAGTATAGTTTAGAACACCATGTGTCTTTCTTTCCTTTATTGACAATTGGACCCTTATTTGAAGCTGAGGCTCCTGGAGAAAGTGCATTGGAGTCATTTCAGACTTCCCCGAGTCTAAAGGAGAAAGAGGAACAAATGTGTTTCAAAAAGAAAAACGCACCACTAAAAGAGAACCGGAAGGTTGTGAAGGTAACTCTTTTTCTGATATAAACTAATAATTTGATGACAGTCCGTTGTGTCGTGTATTTAGAGTGTCAGTGATCTAGTTAACAGTCCGTATTTCAATGTTTCCCTGTAGATTTCAGTAGGCCTTATGCGGCTACGCGATGGTGGACTGAAGGCTGCAAGAGGAACAGTGTTTACCCTCTTGGTGCAACCAGAGGTGGATGCAACTGAATTGCAGAAAGCTGCTGAGAAAAAACTGAAGGCCTTCCACAGAAAGTTACATGATGGTCCCTTCTTACTGCTCTACCCTGATGGAACAAAGATAAATAATATACCGGGAACAGAAGTACCTTTCACTCTAAAACAGTACAAGGAGACAGTGGGGAAGGCCTACCAACGAATCACACTGTACATTTGTGCAGCTGAAGATTTCTTTACCTCTTGTAAGTAATTATGAAAGAATTGCCAACCAAGAAGAACCTTTCAAAATGATTTGTTTTTTTCATGAAAAATTGTGTCGTTTTAAGTAGTCTAAAATTATACTTCTTATACTGTTGATGTACTTCACAGCTCAGGAAGCCAACTCTGAATCTGACTCATCAGATTCAGAGGAGATCATCAGGAGAGGTGAATGATAGTGATTTGAGTTCTTGGGAATCAATCTATTCAATGCAAAATTAATGAATTGAAAATGTTTTTATATTTAAGTAAAAGATTATTTTCAAACAAGTATTATAATAGTCAGTAGGGAAATAAGTTACTTGAGTAAGAGATCTTTTTTTTTTTTGCAGAGATGAGACTGGGGCAGCTCCAGTATTTTTTTACTGCAATAGCTTAGATATTTCTTATGGAAGCGGTCGTGTAGCATAAATAAAAAGAGTTATAACCAGAAATGCTTTTTTTCAAAATGAATCTTCTTTTTTAACTCAAAACTAAAAAGAGAAAGCAATACTTCAAAATGCTTTTTCATTGTCTACTTAAAAACTTCTTATTCTGTCACCTACTTAAAATTGTAATGAAAATGATATTTGACATTTCATTTTCAAAAGGTTTTCTGGTAAATATGTAGCAAAATTAATTTTGAAATTTCTAATTTGACAATTAAAATGGATTAACAGAAATGCTTTTTCATTTTCAAAATGTAACTGCATCAAATGGCTCGAAATTAAAAAGAAAAATCAATCCTTCAAAATGCTTTTTCATTTTCTACTTAAAAACAGCTTATTCTGTGTCATAATTAAAACAAAAATGCAAAGAGGGGATTGCATTTTCATTTTCACATCCACCCTGCGAAAACTGTTGTATAATTCAATCGCACTTAGCATTTCCAGAGGGGAGCCGGGACGATGACGTCAGTGCTATCTCCACGTGTGCATGTGCTGAGAGACACATGCTAGGAGCAGTGTAGCTTTGTGTTAGCGGCAGAGGAGAGGGCTTTGTGACTGTTGTGTACTCTTGATGATTGTATACAGCTTCTCAGAAGTACATAGCAGAATTTTCGCCTTTTGCGGTCCTCCTTCGGACGCACTGCGGTTCGTCAAAACTTTCCCCCGGACTAGTTTTGTTTTCGGACCAGGAGCAGCCTTTACGTAGTGGAGCGCAAAGCCCCGCGATCCGAAGCTCCGGTTCGCCGAAGGTGGTAGTGCTTTTACACAGATCTGAGAAACTTTAAACCATCAAATGAATTTGTGTTTCCAGTGATGTATAGACAAAATAAAGGCTGGTGTAATTTCCTTTGCATTTTTGTTTTAATTATGTCACAGAATAAGCTGATTTTAAGTAGAAAATGAAAAAGCATTTTGAAGAATTGATTTTTCTTTTTAATTTTAAGTCATTTTATGCAGTTACATTTTGAAAATAAAAAAGTATTTCTGTTAATTCATTTTAATAGTCAAAAAATACATTTCTAAATGTATTTTTCTACAAATTTACCACAGAACCTTTTGAAAATGAAATGTCAAATACCATTTTCATTATCATTTTAATTAAGTGACAGAATAATGGCATTGAAGAAGAAAAGGAAAAAACATTTTCGCAGATTGCTTTTTCATTCTAATTTTGAGTCAACAGTGCAGCTTCATTATGAAAATGAAAAAGCATTTCTGGTATTGAATTTTATTTTTAATTATGCTACAGTATCCCTTCAATAGTTTCTAAACGACTGTATGGAGTAGCTAATTCATTTTTATGTAAAATTACAATTCAAAGAAGGAAAGTAACAGGGAGGCATATTCATACGATTCAAATGATCAACAGTCAGTAGAAAATGTACCTTCATCTTGAGGACTCCTTAGGAACGTGACACTTCGACAGCATGAGCTACAGCAGTGTTTTTCAATCAGTGTGCCGCGGCACACTAGTGTGCCGTGGGAGATGGTCAAGTGTGCCGTGGGAAATTACCCTCATTAACTGATATAAAAACATTTACCATCTCCAGGATTTCAGCTCTTTGTTCATTCAAACAGGACTTGATAAAACACTGAGGAGTTAGGAATATAAAAGATCGTAGAATACTTTTTCTTTGCGTTTATTTTATTTTATTAAAGACATTTTGATAAGAATGACGTACCGCGATTCAGCTGCAGCTCCGGCTGTATTTTGGAAAAGTCCCGCCCCTTTAATTGTCTCCACCAATCATTCTTGAAGGCTTAATCACATGTCATCAGTCTGACCAATCAGAAGTGGTTAAAGTCTTCACTTCCTTGTCCCGCTTTAGCTCGTAAAGTCTCTCAGTTCTAACAAAAATACCAGCTTAAGCTCGTCTTTAGCGGTGTAGCTTTCCACAGAATCCGGTATCAGACCGTGGAACAAGTGAACAAAACAATGGAGCTCAGAGACGCGATCTCCGCCGGCCGTTTAATGCACTACATCTCCCATGATGCATTGGGTTGTGAGAGTGACAGTGCACAAGGAGATCTGTTGTTAAACGTCTTGAAACCAACGAACACACATCAAACTGTTTTCAAATCTTCTAACTTAACTTTTATTGCATCTTTTAGAAAAAAACAGCTGCAGTTTCCAGCTTTTTCTGCAACAATTATCTCAAAAATGCATGTGAGGTTGTGGAGGGGCTGTAGATCAATACAGACTATGAGTTTCTCCGTTTTTTTGTTGTTGTTTTTTTTTTTAATTTTTGGATCCTGGTGTGCCGCGGGATTTTTTAAGGTTAAAGTGTGCCATGGCTCAGAAACTGTTGAAAAACACTGAGCTACAGCATACCAGGATTCATGGAAGGTTCACCCCACAGAATGGACAAAACATGACCTGATAAATGACAAAGTACGGAGCCCATGACATTAAAAAATTTAAATATCTCGTTACCACAGATTAATATCTTGTTCCCACAGATTAATAACTCATTCGCACGAAATACTATTCTGTTCCCACAAGATAATATTGTGTTCCCACAAGATACTATTGCGTTCCCTCGAAATACTAATAATACTAATATTATATTCCTATTCGACCTTGAAATATAATATCAGCTGGCTGCTTGTCTGTCTACCGACCAGCCAGTTCCCCGGATCCCTGCATGACAAACAAAGAGCTCCGCAGGGAGCTAAGCTAGTAGTAGTAGCCTAGCAGAAGCTAGGCTGGCAAAGCAGCATAGGTATCATAAATCTTATATTTTTCTTATATTCATTAAGACAGTAATAAATTGATCATTCTTGTTTTTCTTTTTCCTTTCTTGAATGAATGTGGGTCACAGAGACACGACGGACGGACTGAGAGCATATCCGTGTGAATGACTTATGACGTAAATAATTATTACGTTCGCACAGATTAATCATTGCGTTCGAACGAATTAATTATTGCGTTCGCACAAGTTGATCATTTCGAGGGAACGAAATAGTATTTCAAGGGAACGAAATAGTATTTCGTGCGAATGAATTATTAATCTGTGGGAACAAGATATAAATCTGTGGGAACGAGATATATTTTAATTTTTTAATGACATAACACGGGCTCCGTAACAAAGCAAAGACGGTAAAGTTTAAAATATGCTCAGGTACTTTCTCAAAAGTCCCTCTATTTAAATACATATTTATTTATTAAAATGCACACTGTATCAACCCAGCCTCTTCAATAAACACCATCATATATGGCATAATCTGAAAAAAACCCCAACACATTTGATGCAAAGAAATTAGCATCAACATGATTATTTGTCTGGCTAAATTTAACGTACCGGTACACAAATACTAATATATGAAGGACCCCCCCCCCCCCCCATATAAAAATGACTTGATTAATTTTGTTCATCATTTTAATTGAGGATTCTATTAGTAGAAATGAACTGAACCCCTTCTTGTATGTTAGAAATATGGAGTGAAATGGGTTTGTGTGTGAAAAAAGTGAAGTTCACCAGTCAACATCTCTTTCATTCTTGAAAAATTCAACTTAGTTTTTTTTTGTTTTCATAAATGAAACTTAGTAATTACTATTAAAAATTAATTATTGTCTAAATGCCTAACTATAATACTAGCTAGCTATATACTTTATAAGTATAGTTGAAAACACTGTGTCTCTGTCCTTTTTTATTGACAATTGGACCCTTATTTGAAGCTGAGGCTCCTGGAGAAAGTGCATTGCAGTCATTTCAGACTTCCCCAAGTCTAAAGGAGAAAGAGGAAGGAATGCGGTTCAAAAAGAAAAAAGCACCACTAAAAGAGAACCGGAAGGTTGTGAAGGTAACTCTTTTTTTCTGATATAAACTAATAATTTGTTGACAGTCCATTGTGTCGTGTATTGTGTCAGTGATCTAGTTAACAGTCCGTATTTCAATGTTTCCCTGTAGATTTCAGTAGGCCTTATGCGGCTACAAGATGGTGGACTGAAGGCTGCAAGAGGAACAGTGCTTCCCCTCTCGGTGGAACCAGAGGTGGATGCAACTGAATTGCAGAAAGCAGCTGAGCAAAAACTGAAGGCCTTCCACAGAAATTTACGTGGTGGTCCTTTCTTACTGCTCTACCCTGATGGAACAAAGATAAATAATATACCGGGAACAGAAGTACCTTTCACTCTAAAACAGTACAAGGAAACAGTGGGGAAGGCCTACCAACGAATCACACTGTACATTTGTGCAGCTGAAGATTTCTTTACCTCTTGTAAGTAATTATGAAAGAATTGCCAACCAAGAAGAACCTTTCAAAATGATTTGTTTTTTTTTCATGAAAAATTGTGTGTCGTTTTAAGTAGTCTAAAATACTTCTTATACTGTTGATGTACTTCACAGCTCAGGTTCTTGGGTTCTTGGGTAATCATATTCAATGCAAAATTAATGACTTGAAAATGTTTTTATATTTAAGGAAAAGATTACTTTCAAACAAGTAGTTTCAAATAATAGTCAGTAAGGAAATAAGTTACTTGAGTAAGAGATTTTTTTTGCAGAGTTGAGTTTGGGGCAGCTCCAGTATTTTTTTTACTTTAATAGCTTAGAGGTTTCTAAATGAATGTATGGAGTAGCTAATTCGTTTTTATGTAAAATTACAATTCAAAGAAGGAAAGTAACAGGGATGCATATTCATACGATTCAAATGATTAACATTCAGAAAAAAATGTATCTTCATCTTGAGGACTCTTTAGGAACGTGACATTTCTTCAGCATGAGCTACAGCATACCAGGATGCATGGAAGGTTCACCCCACAGAATGGACAAAACATGACCTGATAGATGACAAAGCAAAGACAGTAATGTTTTAAATTTGCTCAGGTACTTCCTCAGAAGTCCCTCTACTTAAATACATATTTATTTATTAAAATGCACACTATATCAACCCATCCTTTTCAATAAACACCGTCGTAAATGGCGTAATCTAAAAGGACTTAGATTAAATTTGCATCAACATGGTTATTTGTCTTGCTGTACTTCAGGTACGCAAATACTAATATATGAAGGACAACCCCCTCCCTCATTAAAAAACAGACTTACAGACAACTTCAAACTACCAGGAACACTTCAGTAGTTTACCATTTTGATATCCCGTTAACCCCAAACTTTGAGATATTTTTCTTATATTCAGAGTGTGGATTTAATAAAAAGGTCCCCTCATTTTATTTTTGCTTTTATTTTCCCCTTTCGAGTTATTGCGGGACAGTGAGCCTTTACAGTGGGTCACAGAGACACAGAAACACAGCGGAAGCGGCCGTCAGGCAGCTCTCAGAGCGGGAGATCTGGAAAATCTTTGATTGATCTCATAAACCATTTCGGAGCTGGTGGAGCTTTCTCATAAACCCTGAATAGAGACGTAATTACCAATGTTTTTTTGTAGAACTCTTCATAATAAATGAACCTGATGTCTCAACAACACCTGCGTCTCCCATGCATTGTAAGTGAGATAAACACACTGCTCCATGTAGCGATCAGGCTAAAAACATTAGCTGGAAGCTCCTCCCACACGCGGCCGCAATATGAAGGCAGGAACACATTTTTGGACAGGCGGCCAGCAGAGACTTCGCTGCGTGGCAAAGGAGAGGCGCCAGACGCAAATTTGCTGATTCGCCATGAACTTTAGTGGTCTTTCTGTACATTGGGTGTACAATAAACTGGCATAAACCGTGGCCTACCTGCCTGGCCTAACCAAATAACATCAAAAGTACACATAGTAAGATTGAACATCAACATTTTCACTTACTTCACTTTCTTGTCCGTTTTCCAATTTGTGCTTCTGGTGTACCATTGGCAAACTGTTCCCCGATCCATAGTGGCGTGGGTTGCGTTGGGAAGTCACTTGCGTTGTAGCGTTTTTTTTTTTGGTGCATTTATTTTTTTGCTTAGAAGCCAGTTATTTGCAAAAAATAATTTTTTAAATTATTGATTTATTTATTGGTTAATGTGTGACTTGCAGTTTAAAAGTGATTGAAATTGGCACTTGGGAACTGTAAGATCTTTAATTTTAGCATTTGCTATTTGTTAGATACGTGGCCTCTTCTAAATAATAATAAAAATAATAATAATTGATACTTTATTTATCCCACAATGGGAAATTCTTTTGACCCATCCCCTGGGGGAGCGGTGAGCTGCAGCTGAACCACGTTCGGGAGGCAGTAGTGTTAAGGGTCTTGCCCAAGGGCCCCCACTGGGTGATTTTAATTGCTTGCCATTGATATGGTAATTGCCCCCACTACCAATGTTTATTCCCCTCCAGGAATCTAACCCTGGATCCCTGCGTGGCAGCCTTCTACCTTACCAACTGAGCTACCCAGCTGCCCCAAAGACATAGATAATCTGTCACCCCTCCTCTTAAAAAACAGTTCTTTCCAACACAACTCTTATCTACTCATACACATACACCCATCATGCTGTTTTTTTTAAAGATCTTCTCTCTTTTTCTTTGATTTCATAGGTTTTGAGAAAGGTTGTGTTGAAATTTAGCGTGCATTCTAATGTTGCTGACTTTATTAATTTTGTTCATCATTTTAATTGATGATCCTATAAGTAGAAATGAACTGAACCCCCAATAATAAAAAGGTTTTTTTTTGTTTTTCATTGAAGTTTAAAAAACCTTTAAAGACTTTATTTGTACTTGAAGCATAATTTCAAGCTAAATTTAAGCTTTTCTTAAATATCAAGCTGTTTGGTTACCGGTAGTTTGCTTGTAAATTATTACATATTTGTATTCAGTTTTCCATCATTGTGCATTAGTATCCTACCACTAAATGTCTGCCAGTTCTGGTGTTGCTGTCAGAAACACAGCGGTGGTTACAAAAAGTACATTCAGTATAATCCAATGGTAGAACTCTAGTGTGCATTGTTTCTTTTTGTATGTCAGAGAAATATGGTGTGAAATGGGTTTGTGTGTGGAAAAAAAAATTGAATTTTATCAGTCAAATTCTCTTTCATTCTTGAAAAATTCAACTTAGTTTTTTGGTTTCTCCCACCAGATGTTCAACAACATCACATTTGTAAGGAGGATGAGGGTAAATGCCAGCTTTGTAAGCAGGAGGGACAGTCCAGTCTGTACCAAGCAGAACCAGAACCTCCACAGATCAAAGAGGAACCAGAGGAGCAGTGCGGTGGGCAGGAAGGGGAGCGGTTGGTGCAGAATCAGGACACTGATGTGAAGATGGAAATCAAGTCTGAATGCGGAGAAACAGCTGGAGACTCTGAAAGTAACATGTTTGCATTTAACGAAGAGGATCAACGGTATTGCCACAGAAATACTACCAGGATTCCTGAAAGACAGTTACATGAAATGGGTATGTAAACCTTTTACCTTAAGGTCAGTTATTTATCACTTTGTTTTATTTTGGTCACACTGCCTTTCAGCCAATAAAGAGGCTATTTGTAGAGTATTTGTAGAGGTTACAAATGCAGGTATATGACAACTAGATTCATGTAGCATTCCAGCCGGACTTGATTAAGACGATGGACTCAATGCTGGTAACTGATGGACTATGATGGGGTATTCCAACCCATTTATTTACCCCACAGTCATAGTCACTCCGTAAGAGCTGAAGAAAAGCAAAACAACAAACTTACCATGATTCCTTTTTGATTTACAACCAGTCTTTACCTCAGCTAGTAGCGTTAGATTGTTGGATAACTTCAAACAGAAACCTATTTTGTTATTTTACACAAAACAAATTAAAAATGATCACAAAATGTATACAGCAAACATAACCAAAAATCATACCTGTTCGCCTTCCAGCTAAATGCCAAAAACAAATGACAGCTTTACACAGTTATCCGTCCATTTTTTTTTCCTGTTTCCTGTTTTTTTTTTTTTGTTTCTGTTGAACTGACACAGGGATTTCACAGAAGTAGGTGGGATTTTCACAGTAAAAGGCTTCAAAATACACTGCAAATATTACCACTGTTTTTTTATAATGTTCTTTTACATCTTCAACATACTTCTTTTGAACTTGAAGCCATCTTCAATCAAAGGAAATGTTAAACAATACCGGTAATAAGAAAACAATAAAAATGGGTTTTAAATTATTTATCAAGTTGTGTTTTAATGGAAAATACCACTGCTGCAAATATTTTTATTATAACAATTTATAAATTGAACTTAATAGGGGAGCCGGTTTAGCTTGTGCTAGTTGGCGGCGCCTTCCGTCCAGGGTTCAAATCCGGGCTGCTCCCTGTTCCCTTCTCTACCTCTGTGCCGGTCCCAAGCCCGGCTGCCTTGAGAGGGTTGCGTCAGGAAGGGCATCTGGCGTAAAACATTGCGGCCATACAAACCACCATGCGACTCGTTTGCTGTGGCGACCCCTGATGGGAAAAGCCGAAAGAAGCAGATAAATTAAACTTAATACTTAAAAAAAAAATTAATGATCGTCTAAATGCGTAGCTATTCAAGCAGTTCTTTTTTTCACATAGAGATGGAGCCAAAATAAACATTTTCTCATGAAGTAGTAATAACTGAATACAAAGCAGTAAAAGATCAACCAAACAATCTCAAGTAAAATATTACTGTTATGTAAGATGTAAGGTTCCAACCGAACATGAATATTTCTGGGCACCAGCTATTAACTTAATTTAGAGCACTAAAGATGACATGAATTTTTGGAAAAATTGGAAGGAGTTTGCTGATAAATTGATTTTGAAAATTCAGAGGCTTTAATTTGTGCTGTTGAACTTTACAGCAGTGGTGTTTTACAAATAACTATGCAGAACTGTGCTTGTGACTTATCACAATATGCCACAGTGTGTACGTCACACCAGCCCCCACTTTGCCCTTCTGCCTTGCTACTGGTTCGCACACAGTCATGTCGCGGGTGGCCTCTTGTGATATTCCCTGTAGAATAACAATCTTTTGTGTCAAAGTCAACATATTAACACAAAACAAATGGCAAAAATAAAAACAGGTAATTGTTACCCGTTCACAAGGACGGTGCCAGGACTGTAATTAACGTTCAAATTCACATACATATTCGCATACATATACATACAATATGTAGTGAAATGTATTGCACGACTCTCTGACAGAGTACAGGCCTAAGAGCTGTTAGTATGGTCAGGTGACTGAGCATGAATAACATTTCAATTAATATTTGACAATAAAGCCTAGCATAGGCAAGGCAAGTTTATTTGTATAGCACAATTCGTACACAAAGTAATTCAAGGTGCTTCACAAAACAGAAAAATGCATTAAAATCACAATACATCATAGAAATAATCAACATAAAATTTACTTTAAAAGAAAAGAAAAAAAAAAGATTTAAAAAGAAAGGAAGGAAAGAAAAGTGCAGATAGGACCTTTCAGTCATACACGGCTAAACAGAAATGTTTTAAGTCTAGATTTGAACATGAACACAGAAGAGGCCTGTCTTACGGCTTCAGGGAGGCTGTTCCAGATTTTAGCTGCAGAATATTGAAACGCTGATTCCCCTTGTTTAGTTCTGACTCTGGGAATCAACAGGAGGCTGGACCCTGAGGTCCTCAGAGTACGAAATGGTTCATATGGCACTAACATGTCAGAGATGTACTTTGGTGCGTGGCCATGGAGAGACTTGTACACAAGCAGAGCTGCTTTGAAGTCTATTCTTTGAGGTACAGGGAGCCAGTGCAAAGACCTGAGCACAGGACTAATGTGATCATACTTCCTGGTTTTGGTCAGGACTCGAGCAGCAGCATTCTGGATGTACTGAAGCTGTTTTACATTTCGTTTGGAGAGGCCGGTGAGCAGGCCGTTACAGTAGTCTAACCTACTGGAGACAAATGCATGAATAAGTATCTCCAGTTCTCGCTTTGACATTATGTTTTTGATTTTGGCAATGTTTTTCAGATGGTAAAATGCCGCTGATGTTACTGACTTGATATGGCTGTTAAAGTTCAGGTCAGAGTCCATGATTACCCCTAGATTTCTGACTTGATTTGAGGGTTTAAGAGACAGAGAATGAAGGTAGCTGCTGACACTTTCTCTTTGTTTCTGTGGGCCAAAAACAATAACTTCGGTCTTGTCTGAGTTTAGCTGGAGAAAGTTGTTCTGCATCCACGCGCTGATCTGTTGGAGGCAGTGGTTGAGTGAATCCACTGGCCCATATTCACCTGTTGTCAGTGACACATAGATCTGAGTATCATCTGCATAGTTGTGATAAGAAATGTTATTACTGCGTATTAACTGCCCTAGTGGCAGCATGTAGAGGTTGAACAGAAGGGGTCCCAGTATCGATCCCTGGGGCACACCACAATTCAAGCCCATGTGGTCTGAGACACAACTACCAATTTCAACAAAGTATTTCCTGTCTTCTAGATAAGACTTGAACCAACTTAGGGCAGATCCAGAGATGCCAACCCAGTCTTGGAGTCTGTGCAAAAGGATCCCATGATCAACAGTATCAAAGGCAGCGCTCAGGTCTAGCAGGATTAAGACAGAGACTTTTCCATCATCAGTGTTTAGGCGGATGTCATTGGTTACCTTGATAAGAGCAGTTTCTGTGCTATGATGGGGTCTAAAACCTGACTGGAAAACATCAAATGAATTGTTTAATAAGAGAAAGTCAGTGAGCTGTTGGTAGACAACTTTTTCAAGGACTTTTCCTAAAAATGGCAGATTAGAGATAGGTCTGTAATTATTCAGTACAGTGGGATCAAGACCGCTCTTTTTCAGGAGGGGTTTAATGACTGCAGTTTTTAAGGCCTCTGGAAATATTCCAGATTGAAGAGACATGTTAACTATTTGAGTAATTGATGGCAACACACTGTTCAAGACAGACTTTAGAAATCTAGTGGGTAACACATCAAGGCAGCATGTAGATGAGCTCAGACGGGTGATGGTCTCTTGGACAGTTTGGTCAGTGACAGGTACAAAGTGAGTCAGCTTAGAGTGAGTAGGTGGCCGTTGGATAGTTATATGTGTTGTGGAGTTGATGGCCTTTTTAATGCCTTGAACCTTGTCATTGAAGAATACAGCAAACTCATTAAATTTAGGTGTACAAACCAGTTCTATTGGTAGCTGGGTTGGAGGGTTAGTTAATCTGTTAACTGTTGTGAACAGGATACGAGAGTTGCTGCTGCAACTTCCAATTATTTCAGAGAAGTACCTTTCCCTTGTTCTGCATAAGATCTGGTTGTAAGCGTACAACTCTGCCTTATATATTCCATAATGAACCTGGAGTTTTGACTTGCGCCACTTTCGCTCGGCTCTGCGGCACTGTTGTTTCTGTGCCCTGACTAGATCATCATTCCTCCAGGGAGCTTTCTGTCTATGTTTTCTCAATTTAACCTTCATAGGGGCAATGGCATCCAGAACATTCAAGATGCTAGAAGTAACAGAATTCAGCATTTCATCAACATTGGTACCAGAGGCGTTTTCAGGGTTTATCATTTCTACAAACTGTGCCCTAGTGCTCTCATTTATTTGTCTCCTTTGGACAACTGCAGGGCCAGGCGGTGGTTTGGGAGCAACAGACAGGTCAAAGAATACACAGAAATGATCGGAGAGGGCGACATCAACCACACTGACATTGTAAATAATAACCCCCCTTGTGATGAACAGGTCCAGAGTGTGCCCTCTGCTGTGGGTGGGGCAACTCACATGCTGAGTTAGACCAAAGGTTTCAGGGACAGCATTGAGCTCTTTTGCATTTCTGTCATTGACATTATCAACATGAACATTAAAATCACCTGTAATGACTAGACCATCAAAGTCTGTGCACACAACTGAGAGCATTTCAGTGAAATCATCAATAAAACTTTGGCTGTGCTGAGGAGGTTTGTACATAACTATGCAGAGTAAGGGAGGAGTTTGTTTTAGCTCAATCTTAAAGGACACATACTCAAATGATGAAAACACACCAAATGATAGTCTGTGGGTTGCAATATTATCTCTAAACAGTGCAGAAACGCCTCCACCCTTTTTATTTTCTCTTATTTCCGATTCATGTTTGTAGTTGGGGGGAGTTGATTCCACTAGAACTAGGTTTCCTGTGTTTTTGTCAAGCCATGTTTCAGTTAATAACATAAAATCAAGATTAAAAGAAGAGATAAGATTATTGATTAAAAATGATTTGTTGCATAAAGATCTGACATTGAGTGCAGCAAGTTTGAGATTAGTTTCCTTGGGACTGGTCAAAACCTTCTTGCAAGGGATGAGAACTAGATTTCTTTGATTGGACAATCTAACTGCCCTTTTTTGCATTCTACGTGGTGCAACCACAGGTATAGCACCAGAAGGAAGCTGTTCATCACAGGGCCCCAGTTTGACATAACCTTTCCTAGGACACTGGGGGCCCGTTTCATCCTAGCTCCGGGGAATAGCACCTCTAGAGGCGCGCAGGAGAGGTCGAGTTGAGGGTAGTTTGGGTGATGGACCGGGAGGAGTGGGAGCTGGACGGGATTTGGGTGAACGACGGAGGGGGCGTGTTGGAGGGGGTTTGGATGAAGGACGTGTTGGAGGGACTTTGGGTGAAGGATAAGGAGGGGGCGCTGGAGGGGTAGGAGAGCTCCTGTGTGGTGTGAGGCTCACAGGTGTTAGGGGAGCCATCTTAATTCCTGACTTAATGAGGCTATCAAAATGGCTAGGTAGGGCCATGGGTGAAAGTGGGGGGGACGAAAAGGAAAGTGAGTCTTCACTGGGAGTAGATGTAGCAGGGGGTGCCCACAGCTGGTCAGATGGTGGTATTTCTGGGGCCAAATCTGGTGGTTGTTGTTGTGGTTCTGCAGGTGGGTCCTTAGCTGGCGGTAGTTGTTGTGGTGCTGGTGCAGGTGAGTCCTTAGATGGAGGTGGTTGCTGTAATGCTGGTGGAGCTGAGTCCTTAGATGGAGGCGGTTGTGGTGCTGGTGCTGCCGGATCCAAGTCTTTGACCGTTGGTGGTGGAGGTAGTTGTTGTTGCCGTTGTGCTGTGGTTCCTGGGACACTGTCTCGGTCCTTCCTTACTGCCTTTTCAGGGCCTTGGCCTCTATGCCCCAGAGCGTGGAGGAGGTTCTTCACTAACTCTCTTGCTCCACCTCTGTTCAGGTGTGGGCCTCTTCCCATGAATAGGTCCTTTCGCTTCCAGAATGTATTGAAGTTCTCAATGTAATGGAGTCCTCTAGAAGCACACTCTCTGGAGAGCCAATTGTTCAGCTGAAACAGACGGCTGAACTTGAGTGACACCCCATCGATGTTAGGAAGAGGTCCACTGATGAATGCTTCAACCTCTACTTTGTCAATCTCTTCAAATAACTTCATGAAGTCCTTTTTCAAACGTTCGGACTGTTCTTTTCTGATATCGACAGCACCTACATGGATGATTATTCGTTTAACTCCTTGGTACAAGACTTTAGATAAGAGTTCTGTAATCACTGGAACAGTAGAACTTGGGCAACATAAAGTTTGCAGTCTTCTGTGGCTGACTCCACTGATAGCGCCATCTCCAAGCAGCAGCGTATCTCTGACCTTCACGTTTGGCACAGATTTTCTTTCTGCCTGTGCTTTGTTGCCAACATTATGACTCCTTCTCTGTGGTCCAATTTCACTGTGTTCTTCAATATCACATTGTGTTAGGGGTAAAAATCTGTTTGTGAGCTTTATTTAGGATGTTCTGTCATCTTTACGCTTTGGCTTAACACAGAGTTCCTCCGCACAAAGTTTTGGAAAGGACACAACATCACTCAGGTCTATGTCACTGTTATTCTTCTCGTTTGTAGTAAGAGCAGGCTTCTTACCACCCGATGTTACTGGAAGGGTCTTGTGAAGTCCATTTTCAGTTTCCAAAGTAAATATCCTTGTTTGTAGCTCTTTTATTTCTTGTTGGTAGATCCGACAGCGTTCACAGTGGGAGTTTGTTTTTCTTCCTCTTCCAGACATGTCGCTGGCTTGTCAAAAATATTGATTTGTATAGGTGAAAGTCACAAAAAAGGATGACCAGTCTGATATTCCAGGATGTGTGGAAGAAGTAAAATGATTAAAAATGATTAATTAAATGATTAAAAAGCAAATAAAGCAGGAAGCAGCAGGAGCAGGGAAAAAAGCGTCTGCACTCTTTTGCAGCATACACTAAGTGATGTAAGGCCACAAAAGGTCATACATATAAGTATGTGTATATCATTGTAATTAAAAAATACAAAGAAAAGTAGTTTCACTTAAATAACCCAATTTAGAATCCAAAAGATAAGATTGAGACAAAAGAATTAGACACTCAAAAATCAACACGCTTTATCCCCGCTTTAACCTGCGTGCACTGCGGTGAAGGTAATTTTAGGTTGGATATTCGACAGACATTTTGCGTGGATCACCAGTGAAGTCTCTTAGGGACCGTCAACAAATTAACAAGTGCATGTGATGGAGAAGATATTAGATCAAACCCAGGACTAAATGCTTTGCAAAAATAAATAAATTACTATAAAAAATTTCCTCATATTGTGTTTAAATAATCGTATTTATTTTACAATGTTTTAATGAGAAAAGTTTTGCAATCATAGATGCTCAATATCTTATAAGAAAAATGGTTTGAATTAAAGATTTTTCTTTAATAGCTTCCAAACCATGAGACCATATGATTGCAAATATATGACAGAGTATGGCTCCAACATACATCATACACACAAAAATTTTAAAAGGTTTGCATATGAAATCTGGTCAATATTTTCAATAGTTCCTAAATCATGTGACCCAAAGAGATGAAACATATTCCGAACGGGAGCACAGACATCCCAAAATCAAAAACACCACTGTGTTTTGTTATTAACGTTGTTAAATATTATATATGAATTTTTATATCAAACTTTCACAGGTTTGCAAATGAAATTTGGTCATTTTTTTCAATAGCTCCCAAACCGCCTGACCCAGAGATGAAACTTATGCCAAATTGTGGTAGCGACCTCCCTAGTCAGACACATCACTTTAACGTTGTTGAATATTTTATATTAATTTTTCTATTAAAATTCCAGTGTGCATGTGAATTATATATTTAATATTTATATTAATATTTATATTAATATATATATAAATTCATATAAATTATTTAACATATTTGATTACAAAATAAAGTGATGTGTCTGATGTGGGGATGTCATTACGGCAATTCGGCATAGGTTTCATTTCTTTGGGTCACTTGGTTTGGGAGCTATTGAAAAAAAATATTCATTTGTGAACCTGTAAAATTTAAAAATTAAATTTCATATAAATTATGTTTAATCCATAATTGCGAAATGAAGTGGTATGTCTGATGTTGCAAGGTCATTACCACAATTTGGCATAGGTTTCATCTCTTTGGGTCAGGTAGTTTGGGAGCTATTGAAAAAATGACCAAATTTCATATGCAAACCTTTGGAATTTTAATATAAAAATTCATATTAATTTTGTATCATGTAAGATTACAAAACAAAGTGGTGTGTCTGATGTTGGGATGTCAGTATTTGCCAATGAAACCAATGCCAAATTTGGCATATGTTTCATGTTTTTAGGTCATGTAGTTTGGGAGCTATTGAAAAAACTGAACAGAATTAATTGGCAAATTGCAGGAGTTTGATATAAAAAATTAATATACATTTTGTGTGTGTGTGGTGTATGTTGGAGGCATAATTTGTCATATATTTGCAATCGTAAGGTCTCATGGTTTGGAAGCTATTTAAAGAAAAACAAAGAATCTTTTCCTCAAACCCTTTTTCTCATTAGATATTGAGCATCTATGATTGCAAAACGTTTCTCATTAAAACACTGTAAAATAAATACGATTATTTAAACACAACATGAGGAAATGTCTTATAGTAATTTATTTATTTTTGCAAAGCATTTGGTCTTGGGTTTGATCTAAAATCTTCTCCATCTCATGCACTTGTTAATTTGTTGACGGTCCCTAAAAGACCTCTGGAGATTCGCGCTGAATGTCTGTCGAATATCGAACCTAAGACTAACTTCACCGCAGTCCTGCGTGCGGCTCTCTCATCCTTGTGTTGTGCTTGCGCTAGAGCGTCCCGACTATCGTGTCAACCTGCTGCTATGATGACTGGGGAGATCAACTCTCAGTTTAAGAGTCGCCCAATCTGGCAACACTGCGGCCGCAGAAAAAGCTTCATGTGAGGCATGCCTCACCAGCAGGGGGCAGACGTGAGCTGACAGCTGCTTTGTAGCTACACTGGTGCTGTAGGAAAAGACTAAATAAGAACGTCTGTCTCCATTGAGAGGGGGAACTCATAAAATAAAGGAAAATAAGGAAGACTTTTCCAACAGATTATAGAGCTTTTTGTGGGAAAGGATCGACACATGGACTCAAAAAGTAAGGCCAAACACGTTTTCAATGTTTGTTTTTAAAAATAACATGGGTGTAAGTGGATACAATGTAAGTAAAATCATTTATTTTATTTTTATGATGATTTTTTTTACAGACATTTATAACACTGATTGAAGCACCAGAATTTGAAGTTGGAAAAACCAGAAATAGTTACTGAGGGTCAAATGTGTGCTGAACACATCTGTACACTTTAATTTGTTTACAATATATATTAATAATTTATACACAAGAGTGTTCTATCCATGTCTATAAAAGAAATATTCTCTGGAGGACAACTATGTTCTTGTGTGTATTTTATAAGCTGGTAGCTGCTGTTGGATGAATGGTGAAATATTCAGATCTTTCATCGTAAATCTGACTCCAGAGGATTCAGGGCCTCACCAGCCATCAGCCTCACGTCACTGCGGTCAACGCAGGGGGCCAGCTAGCGGCACATACTTTGATTGAGGCATCTGATTGTTTTAGAACTTGAACAACTTAGCATTAAAATGTCACGAAAAAAAGAGTGATTAGCAAAACATGCTAAGAACAGTTAGCCGAGCAATATTGGTTATTCTGGAAAAATAGACCGAGTAATAACTGTTTATTTCTCAATAGAAGTCTAAGAGATGTTGGCTTCTTCTTGGAGCCAGCAGGTACTTCCTATTTGGATTCAAAGGGGGGAGGGTTATTCAGTCAGTCAGTTCTCCAGTCATTAGAAAGAACGGACAAAAATGCCTTTAAAACGAAAGTCCTACTGTGCAGATTACAAACTGCAAGCATCGAAATATGCCGCCGAAAACGGTAATCGAGCAGCAGGAAGAAAGTTCGGAGTGAGTGAGAAACTCGTGAGGGATTGGCGAAAAGCGGAGGCTATTCTGACTGTAATGAAAAAAACGAAAAAAGCTAACCGCGGGCTAAGAGCTAGATGGCCGCAGCTGGAGGAGCGGGTTCACAGATGGGTGCTCGAACAACGCGCTGCAGGAAGAGGTTTCACGACGGTGCAGTTGCGTCTCCACGCCCAGGTAGTTGCCAAAGAGATGAATATAAATAACTTTGCGGGAGGACCTTCCTGGTGTTACCGCTTCATGCAACGCAACCGTCTCTTCATCAAAGAAAGAACAACGACGACCGCAAATCTGCCTGCAGATTTCGAGGCAAAGACGGACCTTTTCCGTGAGTTCATTTAAAACTAGTAACTGTGCACAAGGTGACAACAGATAACATGATTATCATGGATGAATGAAGATGAATAATGAATAGACACATTTTCATTTGTCGTGCTTTTATACCAGTATTTGATCCAAGGACTCTTATTTTTCACGAAGCTAAATAGAAATCGAAGTATGAAAGCAGGAGTTTTGTTTCTAGTCCGTTGATGCGTCAATTTTGCGGAAAGAAGCCGGAGAAACGGTAAAATGTTCCGGGTCACGGAAAAAACACACAACAACTTCCGTTGTACTTTCAAAATAAAATTGTTTTAAATGGTCTCTATCTCTCCATCTCTCTCTCTATCCATCCATCCACGTACGTATATAATCTCACTTAAAGGGTCTTTCAGCATGAAAGCTACATTTCATCTTAAACGTACATGCTGATGAAAGGAGGTTTTCACTCAAAATCTGATACATGACCCCATTCATTTTTTTTTTCCTTTTCTCGGGTCAGTCTTCCTGGTCCCTTTGCTGAAAAACAGCCCAAAATCATGATGTTTCCACCCCCATGCTTTACAGTAGCTATGGTATTCTTTGTTCTTTGGGTGCAACTCAGCATTCTTTCTCCTCCAAACATGACGAGTACAGTTCTTACCAAAAAGTTCTATTTTGATTTCATCGGACTATAGAACATTCTCCCAATTCATTTCCGGATCATCCAAATGCTCTCTAGCCAACTTTAGACGGGCCTGCACATGTACTGGCTTTAGCAGGGGGACATGGATGGCACTGCAGGATTTGAGTCCTGATGGTAGCCTTTATTCCTTTGGTCCAATCTCTCTGCAGGTCGGTCACTAGGTCCACCGTGTGGTTCTGGGATTTTTGCTCACCGTTCTTGTGATCATTTTGACCCCACGGGGTGAGATATTGCGGGGAGCCCCAGATGGAGGGAGCTTATCAGTGGTCTTGTATGTCTTCCATTTCCTAATAATCGCTCCCACAGTTGATTTCTTCAGACCAAGTTGCTTATCTATTGCAAATTCAGTCTCCTCTGCCAGGTGCAGGTTAACAGTTTTGTTTCCGTTGTCCTTATACAGCTCTTTGGTCTTGGCCATAGTGGAGTTTGGAGTGTGTTTTTTTTTTATAAAAACATATTCATGACACACAATGTGCATTTTATAAGTACTCGGTGAGGAATGAAGACAATGTAATCAAACTGATGGTTATTAGATGGACTCCCTATGCAATGCAAGGGAGATGCACTGCAGACAGACTAGTGTAAATCTAGAAAATGTTTTAATTGTTGACTTCACCTCCTAACCATTTTTTCAAAGTCCTTATTTATAACAGAACATAATACATTCAACAAAGGGCTGAAAGAAGTCTGTCTTTTGAAGCTTCGCTTTGCTCGGTCTGCGTTTTAATGGCTAACAGCAGTAGTTTTTGTAGGAATACTCTTTAGAGGACAGGCCAATTGAAAACTCAAGAAAAAGCTAAACGTGCACCGGGAGAATTAACACAGCAGCAAAACTAACAACTCGCCACCATTCAGCTCACTTAAACTGAAGCTTCAAAAATTCTCTGTCCCCCTGTGCTTTCTACCTCCAGATGTCCTGCAGCGACATGACTATAAAATGGAGGAGGATGACCCAGAACCTCCACAGATCAAAGAGGAACCAGAGGAACTGTGCTGTGGTGAGGATGGAGAGCAGCTGCTCCTGAGTCAGGAGCCTGATGTGAAGGTGGAGTTCATGTCTGAATGTGAGGACAAATCTCAAGACTGTGAAAATTTCATGTTCGAGTTCAAGGAAGAGACGGATCAAGAGTGCAGTTTGCAGAACATCATCGACGGTTCTGAAGTAGAGCCGCGAAATAAAGGTCTGTAGAGTTGAACTGTTCTGACAGTTTTCTGTATGTTTTATTTCAGCATGTCAGTGTGTCAGTCAATTCCTTAAATTTTAACCAAACTCAATGCCTTACAGCTCAGACGTACTAAAAAACAAGCTCCTTTTGAAAATCCATCTTCAAATGTTGAAGTGCAGTAAGTCTTTAATTCACATATTAACCAGATGACTTCACTAATGGGATTTGATTTTGAATAACCAGGATTAGTATCTGCAGGCTTCCTCTTCCGCTTCGGCCCGTCATGGTTCACCATCTGTGAGGCCGCAGAATATGGACTGAGCATGCTCCAAGTGCTGTTAGGTTCTTGTCCTCTTTAAATCTATACTTAACAGCAACTACACAAAGCGTGAAATGTACGGACATAGCTTTGAGGACTTCATGCTGCAACTGGGCACGTCGTGTCTGTAAACACTCAAGTGCTGAACATCGCTGACACCTGTCAGGTGTGCCGTGTGCATAAAGCATGAAGTTGCGGACCCGGTCTTCTGTACTCGTGGCCTGGTAAAGCGCAGACCGTAAGACCATTTTGATGTCAGGTCCTGTGATCACGGGGGAGAGAAATTATTCTGGAATGATTGGGTTCGTCACTCTGTGCTGTTCACATCATGAGTTCAGAAATTTCCATTTTTCTACAATGTAAACTTCTTTCTCATACTATTATTTGTTTGAAGATCATAGTTGTTTGGAAAACAATGGTGCCAGTGGTTAAAAATAAAAAGAAATCTGATAAACGGATTGCTAAACCATTCCCACGGATTAATCATTTGTGCTCGTACTGTTTTGCAATCGTGCACGCGCACACATTGCATGCGCATGTCTCCAGAACACGGCCTGCAGCTAATGATGTCACGCTATTAGATTGGCTGTACGTTGGTCAGATAGCGTGTAAAGGCCCGTACACACCGGGACGAATTTTGCGCGCGATATTCGCCGACGTTAAACGCCTCGTGACTAAACAAAGGGCACCAATGTGAGTGTGCACACCGACGCGAAAAAACGCCACGCGTCAAAGCGTCACTTTTTAAAAAACGCCTCGGGTTCATTTTTTTGGTTTGACGCGCTGCGTCAAAAACTATACAACCAATGAGGATGGTGCCTTTGCACACGTGTCTGGAGCTTCTGAAGTTACAGTAAAACACACTTGTGGGCGCTCAAACACAACACTGGCTTTCTAAGCACACATACCAGCAAAGAAGATAGACGCCAAGTAGCGGCTACACTGCCGCAAAGAAATAATGACGGACATTCTAAAATATCCCCGAAAACGCTCATGATACATTTTCAGCTCTTGTACCAGTCGATAAAACTCACCATGTTCTTCTCTTCTCGTAACTATGGGATGTACCCAAAATCGGCGTCTTTTCCGGCGTCTTTCATCATTCAACAGAACAATAATTTCCTCATCATTGGAACTGGAGCTGGAGCTACTGGTGCTGGAAATATTCATGTTTTCTTTGTATGATTCTGACAAGCGCGTAAATACTGGCTCTCTTCTGACTGAAAAGCGACCACCTTGTGTACAGGAATATTTCTGTTTTACATTAAGCGCCATCTAATGTCAGGGAATGAAATTGCATGTTCAGTCGGCTCATCGTCAGTGAAAATCGCCTGGATGTGAACACAAAAGATGTGGCGAATAACGCCAGGTGAATATTCGTCCCGGTGTGTACGGGCCTTAAGATCGTGATTCTTCTTCTTACTGCCTTTTACGCCTTGAGGTGCTTAGGGCAGCAAGAGAGTGATTGTTCTGGATACAACTGTAGAAGAAGAAATTTGAGTTCCGTTGTAAACAAAGCTCCTATATGGAGCGAGATGATCTTCTAAACGGGCTTTTATTATTCTTATTATTATTAATAAGTGCATGCCCGCTTAGTTTTATTTTTTTAGTGTGTGCGGCCAGTGCTTCATACTTGGCCGAAATGACCCGGAAGGATGGTTAGGATTAGTTTAATACGTGCTAACAACATTTAGCCGTGGGTGAACTTAAACTCGACAGTATAGCCTGACTGGTAACACAAATTCACATGATTGTTTGCAGGGTTTCTCAGGACTGTTCATTCAAAAGCCGCCTCCGCCCGTCCCAAAGCCGCTCCTCTGCTTGGAGATACAAATCTCCCAGGAGACGTGGTTCTCCTGAATTCGGCAGCTCGCTCACACAGAACAGCTGGACGGACTGTGGTCTGAAGTCCCCCCGCTGCTTGCACACTGTAACAAAGCACCCTCCCCCGCCTGCAAACCCAAAGCTACGAGTCCGGCTGCTCTGCTCAGAGGCACGCACATGCAATGTGTGCAAGATTGCTCAAAAGTACGAGCACAATTGATTAATCTGTGGGCACAGTGTCGCAATCCGTGCGCTGGTTTAACAGATTTTTTTTTTTTTTTTTTTGCCACTGGCACCTGGAGGGCTACGTAACAACGTTCTATAGCTACACACCTTTCTGCTAGGATAGGCTTAGCTAGTTAAGCAAACTTAACTATAAAAAATCCAATTTGTTAATGCTTTGGAGATGTTACTATGTGTAAGATATTTATGCAACGTTTTTTATTTAACAGCCACATCGTCCACTTCAACTGAATCCCATTTGGGCGATCAGGAGACGTTTGATCCCCCCACGAGTGCGGGGCCTTCAACTCTGAACAGGAAAAGGAAGAGGAAGACGAGGCTAGACGCCAGCGATGTGATGAAGGCCTTCCTGGAAATCCAACAGCAGCAGCATGAGGAGTTTATGCGTGCTGAGGAGCTGCACCACCAGCAGGAGACACAGATGCTGGAGGACTGGATAAAGGCGGACAGGGAGATGGAGGAACGCCACTTGGAACTGCAGAGGCAAACTAACCACATGCTTGAGAGGATAATGACCCGACTGCTGGACTTGGTGCCTCCGACGCATCAGAAGATGTCTCGGGCCCAACAAACTCCCCACAATTTTTACTTGGATAATGAACTGACGGCAGAAGAATCCAAACCATGATTGCCACAAGCTTCACCACACAAAGACTCAAGTTTGATCAAAATTGGTCAATTTTTTTCATCTTCAATGCAGATTAATGTGAAAATTTTTGGTATGTTCTAACAAATATTGTATGCTTTTTATGTTACCAAACATTTTTCTGATTTAGATTAAAATAACTTTCTCAAAGGATTACTTCTTTGTGTTGTTGACCCTGCAGCCAAACACTTTCCAACACGACAGGCTGTGATGATTGTGTTGTTGTTGATGTGCCATTATTTGCCATTTTCAGCTAATGCCATCTTTATTTGAAAAAAGAAAGTCAGCATTGGCCAATCTGATGCCAAACGTCCTCTGCATAGTCATGCTGTGCAGACATTTTCTAAGTTTTAAGACAAGAGAGGAGAAGCTGGGTTATGTTTGTAAAATGTGTGCAAAAGACTGTCAGGGATCAATGATTGATATTTGCTAACAACCTTTCCATGAAATGACGATGTAATCGTATTTCGGGCGACAACTCGTAGCAGGGTTTCCAGCTTACCCTAGGGCGGTCCAGTCAATTAACGCACCTGCTCAGCGTCCTATTTAAGCCAGGTGCGCAGGCGTTCATTCTCTTTCTTACCTTCAGCGCTCATTCTTCGCCGTTCCCCATGCTCGCGGGTCCGGCGGATCTCCTTTTCTTCGACGTCTTGCTGTATTTCCCCCCGTCTTTTGGATGGATGATCCCCGTTTCTGATGTGGGTTTTCCGTTTTCGCCGCGTTTGCTCCTTTTTGCGGATCTCGCCGGGCAGCTAGCGGCGCTCGCCGTGTGGCTAACGGCGCCCAGCGCGTTCGTTTCGCCGCGGTCGCGTGCATCTGCGGGGGTGCGCTTCCGCGGTGTTCGGGTTGTCCGTGGGCCCGGATCTGGAGCTGTCCGGGTCTATCGTCTGCCGTGGTCGGACGGTCTTCTAAGGTGAGCGGCGGCGGATTTTCCTGTGTAGTCTTTCTGGGCTGTGTCTTGTTTTGTTTACTTCCGTGTATGGTGACGTCGCGCCCCTAAGGACCCTGGGAATTGTAGTTTTTGTGACTCGTGGTCTGTTCATGTGGCATTTCTGATTTTTTTTTTTTTCTGCTGTTGTTCTGCGTCGTCCGATTATTGTTTCAGGAGTTGTGGGGTCTTTTCTGTGGTTGTGACGGCTGGCGGTCCTCGTCTGGCCTGGTTTTTCATGCTGGTTGAATTATTTGTGGTTTTTGCATTTTCTTTGTTGCTATTTTGTTCTTTAGGTGCTGAAGGTGATTCTTGACTATCTTTGATTAGATGCTGGCTTTATTATTATGGCGGTTCTTCTGTTTATTTTCTTCGTTGTTGTAGCTGCTGGTTAGTCTGAATTTGAATTGGTCTCTTTGGACCTGTCTCTCTGTGGACAAATTCCTTATGCTTGGTCTCTTTATACAGCGTCTTTGGCTCATTTTGATCACTCATTCGTTGCCCCCGCACGTTCTGCATCTGATTCTGCTTCGCCTGTTTTTTCCCCGCTCTGTGTAACCAGTGGGTCCTGCCCTGGCTCGGGGACTTGCGTCGGTCGCATTAGTGGGTGTGTCAGCCCAGGCTGTCTCCGCGATTTTCTTCCGAGCACAATATAAGGCTGTGGATGTCTTATCGCTGAGGTTCTCCCTGTTCTGCCTATATGCCTCTCTGCGTTTTTTTTTTTTTTTTTTTGGCATTCAGTCGGCGCTTGACACGTTTGCCGGTTTACTTTTCAGCTGCCATGGCAGTCCTCATACTTTCCAATTTCTTAGCAGAAGCTCTGTAATGTTTATTTGTAGGCGATGGGTCCCCCTCATTTTGCGTGTTATTGATGGTTTCTCAGTGGCCGAATTTCCTCTGTATCCCTGGTCTTTTGGATATCTGTGGGGGGGGGGTTCTTTTCAAATCTGGGTTCCACGTTGTCTATACTGTATGGTCCTCCACCCTTCCGGATTTATTTTTCTTCTATGGATCGGATGGTTCATTGCTGCTTGTCTCTCCCCATTATGTCATCTTTGGCTTTTGTGCAGCGTGCTGTTTATTCATTGTTTGGTTTGAATGTGATTTGTCGATTGGGCCACCTGTCATTTGCTGTGGCTTTGGTCCTATGGTCATCCGTTCATCTTGTGTTCTTGTTCTGGGTAGTTCCGTCCTGGGCCCCGTGTTCCTGTTCTGGATTTCGTGTCTTGCGTTTGTTCCTTCCCTCTCTATACTTGACATAGTTATGTTATGATGCCTGTCGTGCTTCAGGCTCCCTCCACTTGTTCTGAGGCTGTGCCTTCTGGTTTGGGGGAAAGGATTTTAAGAGTGGTTTGTGTTTGTCCGGCCGCCAGAATCTACAGCTCTGATTTATATGGTGTCGTCCGGTTATTTCATCCTTGGAGATTGTATTAAGGCGTTTTCAATAGTGAATGATAGTATTGTGTCATCGGTTGACTTGGTTAATGTTTAAATACCACCTTGAGCAATTTCTACCCTGACCGTAGGAGTATATCACTTGTGCTCTCAAGCTTGGTTCAAGAGTTAAATCTTGTGTTCACAAGTCAGTCTTCTATCTGCCTTGCTTAAGCAGATGACAGTCTGCTAGATGTTCCCCATTGTTGGCTTGTTATACTCCGCCTCTACATGCTTAAGGTTCAGTCTAGAAAAGAATGCTATCAAAACCTATGGTCCTTCATGGCTCTTAAGTTCTCTTTTTCAGTATCCAGACGCCCTTGGCTAATTACAATTTCAGTAGCCTGTACTTTGTTGTCCACCAATTTGAGGACCAATAATATCAAGTACAAAGCATCAAATCCAGCCAAGCTGTAATCCTTTGCTGCATGGGATGTTGACCTTCCTCATCTACAATCTCCTCGGCTGCTCTTCCCATCACCTACTCCTCGATGGCCTCCTGAAGGTGCGTCCCTCTGAAACTGTCAAAGGTTACTTTTCTTATCTTTGGAATATATAAAAAATTGGTGTTCAGACTTTGTGCAGGTTCTATAGTTCACTATCATTTCACTGTTGGAATTTATAATTATGATGGTTTCTAGGGTGCGATAAATCCACAATGGGTCTTTACCTTAACTATCTACTAGGCCTGGGCGATAAATCGATCAAATGAATTAATTCGAATTTTTTGTTACGGACGATTTCAAAAATAACTAAATCGAGTTTTTATGTGGCGCATTTTTGGCTCCCCAGAGCTTCCGTAACTTTATTATCACACGGCGACACGCGACAATCGACACACGAAGCAGCTAGCGACAGCATGGCTACCGGTGACAGTGGGCAGTTTGTTCCCAAGAAAGGACTAAAATCATCTGTTGTTTGGAACTGTTATGGGTTTGCTGCCACAGACGTGGAGGAAGAGAGAGACCCCCCCCACGCTGCCTAAAGCCCATCGAAGTCAAAGGCTGTCACGCGCGCTCGCGTGGCACGCGCCCAGTCCTCTTACACATGCACGCGCCCTGACACACACACATATACTCATTCTACAACGCCTGTATTGTTAGTTCATTAGTTAGTTAGTTAGTTGTTACTGTTATTTGTTAATAAAGAATACTGCGTTGTAATTATTACCTGTGTATTCATTTGCGACGCGGCTGCCGTAGGATTTTGTTTTTGTAGGAGGCGGGGGGGGGGGGGCGTTGACCATGACTCCTGATGCTTCATCATTTTCTCCGTGGAGAAGACGGGGTTTATTAATTGAATTAAAACCTTAAACCCCAGATATGAGCTGTATTGTTAACTTTTTAGAAAATGCTGCTACTCTAAGGTGAATGTTTGTCTCATTTTAGTCTAGACTACAAAGTGGGACTGAAAACACAGCTGGGACTTTAAGGAAGTAACCTTTTCATTTTGGACAAGTGAAAACAAGTGTAGAATAACAAAATAAGACAAAAACAAGACAAAAATTATATACAACAAGACAAAATTATATAAACACGAGTCCAAAAAGGAGTGAGAAGAAAAAAAATCATATACTTAACTTTGATTCCAAGAGTGTGTTCATTTATTTATAATTCATCCAGAAATGGGGGTTAGATTTGTCTTGTGTTTGATTAAATAAAAGCAACATTTGCTTTAAGTTGTCTGCCGTTTGTACTTATTGCTTTCTCTAAGTAGGGGGAAAAAAAAAAAAAAATCGGTAAAAAATCGTAAATCGAATTAAAAAAAATAAAATCGGAGATTTTATTTTTAGGCCATATCGCCCAGCCCTACTATCTACTAAACTTCACTTCTCAGATTTGTTCTTTAAAAAACACTCTTATTTCATTTATCTCAAGCATTTTGAATCTTATCGGTATCTGGGATTTTTATATATTCTTGTCAAGACTAATACTGCTTTGTTTTTATCTATGCACCACATCCTGAGCTTGCACACCCCTACGCCCCGATCAGCTTCTCCGTTTCCAGGAAGTGTTGTCTCCCCTGCATTCCTTGATCTGGTGCTGCACCGATGACTGCTCGACGTACCTATTGCTGCACTGAAAGTGACGGGGCGGTGGACCTCCTCTGCATTCCAATGACACTTCTGACTGAATTACTCAATCATTGTCAACAGCAGAATGAATGTAAATTCTTCGCTTATAGATGTTACAGAAAAATTATAGCCAGGTGGAAGCCTCAAAAATTTAGGATGTTCTAAGCTGTATTATTGTATGCGCTGGAGCTTGGTTCTTAAGCCAATTTTGTAATATGCCAATGAAGCATGGTACTTATGGGCGTCGACGCTTAGTAATTATGGGCGTTGAACTCGTCTTACTGTTGGATGGGCTCTCCATTAAATATGTTCCTTGAGCGCTTATAGTTGTTATGCCTAATGGAGAAAATTATGGCTATTAAGCTCGTTCGTTGTACTGTCATTGGGAGCTTCAAAAAATAATGGATGGACTTAAGCTCGTGTATATCAGTTGCCTCAATGGAAGACGTTATGGCCATAAAGCTTGTTCTTCGCTTAATAGAGTTCGATTAATGGCTGTTCAGCTTGTCTTACTGCGCCATCGGAAGCTTTGGTTTGGATGTTAAGTTAGTGTATCATACGGGTTGCTTGGCGGTTTAAATTTTAGTTCTGCACGGCGTTTTGTTTTGGGGAAGTGAGCTACGTTCTAAGATCAGGTATGAGTAATTTTATGTTGGCTCCCCTTCATTCTTCCCTCTCTCTTCAGATAGTATGCTCCCCGTGAACGGGAGCGGCCCAACGGTCAATGTACCGGGTAAACACATAGCAGATACATGAGATAGTATGTTCCCTTCGTAGAGTGGTTCTCGAAGGGAGCGGCCAACGGTCAATGTACCGGGTAAACACATAGCAGATACACTAGATAGAATGTTCCCTTCGTAGAGTGGTTCTCGAAGGGAGCGGCCAACGGTCAATGTACCGGGTAAACACATAGCAGATACACTAGATAGAATGTTCCCTTCGTAAAGTGGTTCTCGAAGGGAGCGGCCAACGGTCAATGTACCGGGTAAACACATAGCAGAAACACTAGATAGAATGTTCCCTTCGTAGAGTGGTTCTCGAAGGGAGCGGCCAACGGTCAATGTACCGGGTAAACACATAGCAGATACACTAGATAGTATGTTCCCTTCCTAGAGTGGTTCTCGAAGGGAGTGGCCCAACGGTCAATGGTACCGGGTAAACACATAGCAGTCTTACTGGAAAATGAAATGAAATGAAGTGAAAATGGAATGCTGCCAAAAACACACCTCATCTTATTTACACACTGATTATACATTCACATTCACATTTTCTTCTTCTTCTTCTTCTGGATGATCTTGGTGTTGGGGGTTTTGTTACCCAAAAAGTTTTATGGAAATCTCTCATGGAATTGAACGGAGCCTTATGCCAAACCAAAAGTTGTGAATGCCAACTAAAGTATGTGGAAAATGTCAAATAAATATTTCTTACTGCAAAGAGTTGTCTGACTGAAATGACGATGTAATCGTATTTCGGGCGACAACTCGTAGCAGGGTTTCCAGCTTACCCTAGGGCGGTCCAGTCAATTAACGCACCTGCTCAGCGTCCTATTTAAGCCCAGGTGCGCAGGCGTTCATTCTCTTTCTTACCTTCAGCGCTCATTCTTCGCCCCACCCTCCTCCCCGGCTTCCACCTGTGGGCTCCGTAAAGGGGGGTTTTGTTACCCAAAAAGTTTTATGGAAATCTCTCATGGAATTGAACGGAGCCTTATGCCAAACCAAAAGTTGTGAATGCCAACTAAAGTATGTGGAAAATGTCAAATAAATATTTCTTACTGCAAAGAGTTGTCTGACTGAAATGTTTCCTGCCCATGTCGATGACCTGGAGCCATTTTTTATGCAGCTCCCTGTGGGAGGATGGAGAAGAAACGAGACAGGTGGGTCTGAAATATCAATGGTGTTCCACTTTGTGGGTCCATCTATTTATAAAATCAAAAACACTATGAATTCTGTAGTAAACTTCTGCAGAAACTTCATTGATTGCCATAGTTGCTGCAGTAGACGTGATGGTGTGTGGATTGAACCAGCAGATGACTGGTTAACTGTTTGAATTTCAGTTCAAACATTAAATTTGATTCCAGCTCCAGCTTTCTAATCCTCACTGTGACGTCTAAGCTCCAGCTCCATCTGGGCTTGTGCCTTTTCCCAAACTTCAAACTGCAGGCAGGTGAGATGGACTTTCAGCTGTGCTTCGTCCCGCCTCTCGCTCAAGGAAGAGCGGGCATTGTACCTGGAAAGGCTTAAAGGAGTCTTAAGGATAAAAGAACCTGGAAGTGGGTTGAAATCTGCAACCGATTGCTTTTGGGGCCCATACACAGTTTCTTAATGGATGGACTAGAAATGAAGTCCAAGTTAAACCCAGTAGCCATCCGATATAACCAACCCCCCACTTATTTAACAATCCCAACCCCAAAAAAGGTGTAACATAAAATAAAGGAAGTCCCAGACAGGAGTGATGTGCTGAAGTGCAGCTTTTAATTAGCTGTTGGCTGAAAAGGCAAACAAAGGAGAGATGTCAGAAAACAAAGGTAAACAAGTTGTTCGCAACAATCAATCTTCACGAAAGGAGACCCATCAGGTAATAACAGTTTAACATGGTTTGGACAAAACAAGCTACAATTAAAGTGTCTGACACAATGCACTCTTATTAACAAGCCCCTCCACAGAATTCCAAATGAAAGAGGACTTGAGCTTAATGTTGGAGGTTTCACAGAGGGAAAGCTGATCACCCCAAAGCCAGGGGGTATCAAAAGCTGCCATTTCTGCAAGGAAAGACGGCTCTTTAAACAGGAGTGGATCCTCAGCCATTGGTCCACAGCAGATGGGTCTTGGTTATCAGGCGCTGAAGGGCGGGGCCACACTGACGCTGCAGGCCCCCCACCGCTCAGAAGCACAGACTCCTACACTCCTTCACGCCAGCCATCCAAACTTGCATGCATGAACAGATACAAAACACACACAAAGAGTGCTGGACACACCAGGGCCGGAGCATGAAACTGCTGAAGGAAAAAAAAGAGAAATACGTTTGTATAAACATAGATGAACAAAATTCTAAGCGGCAAGTGTTAATCCAGAAAACGTTTACGTGCAAAAAATACGCCTTTTTATACACGAAAACTAAACGTGACTATTCCACACAGCAATTTTAAACCTTTAAAGGAAATTTGGTCTGAAATAGAGATGACGGGCTTAACGGTCGCATTTTTACAGAATTTTAAACTAACTCCCCACACCGTTAGGGGGCACTAGTGGGTAAGGTTTCAGAGTGACGGGGTTTGGTCAACTCGTCCCTGGTGGTCTAGTGGTTAGGATTCGGCGCTCTCACCGCCGCGGCCCGGGTTCGATTCCCGGTCAGGGAACGCAATATTTTCCGTAACTCTGAGAAGCAGTGAGCTAGAATCTTGCCTGTATGTGACAGATTCAATAGTTTATCATAAAGTCTACCCCCTGGGTTATGTCGATTCTTGTTTTATATGTGTGTACTTGCTAACTGTTTTCTTAATGCATAGCTGACTGGGAATCTCTGTAAAATGGTATAATGTGCAATACAGTTTCAGTTCTGGAAGAAACTGCTTGCCTCTTACACATGAACTGTATAGAGAACTGGACCGAGTGACTTTTCCCTTCTTTGAAATACACAGTCCCACGACGCCACGTAAATCTCTTAACTTTTCCCATTCATTCTCTGTTAGTTCTTAACTCAGGGGTGGCGAACACGCGGCTCTCGAGCCGCATGTGGCTCTTGGCCAATGAGCGTGCGGCTCTTTGCGTCTCATCATATTTTCCATATACTGTGCATCATTTCATCATTTTTTCCCTCTTAAACCACACTCAACCCATCAGAGGGTATTAAAAATAAATAATAATTAATAATAAAAGTAATTTGGCAGTGTGTGTGTGTGTGTGTGTGTTTGATGCTGCTCCCGACACATACCTGACCGCCAATCATCTGCGCGGGTCACGCCCACTATCAGAACACATAGATATAGATTTGATGTGGGTGCAGACTGTTACCCTCATAGAACAAAACGTATCCCGGAGAAAATTAAAACGTAATCCAGTAAAATTTAACTAAGCACTTGTTGGATTACTACTCATAAGTATGAACTGACTCATTGCAATGTATTAATATTTAATAAATCATATGCCTTTGATGCAGATGTCAGTCATTCAATTTTAAATTAAAACAACATATAAAAGCAAGATATTCTAATGTGAGTCAAAATTAATTTAAGTTGCACACAACTGAAATGTAATGTATTTATTGTGTTTATTGTGAATATGAATCACTCAGACACCAGAAGGATGCTCTGTCCAGATGTTTGTGTATTTGTTGGTGTAAGGGTCATTGAAAGAGGAATGTTGAGTTACAAAGAATTACCAATTAAATACTGTTGGATAAATGGTGGAATATTCAGTTTTTATCATCGTAAATCTGACTTCAGAGAAGTCAGTGCCTCTCCAGCATCAACCTCACCGCCCGTCACTGAGTGGTTGTGTGTGTCAGAGAGAGGCAGACAAAAGACTGAGATAAAGAGAGAGAGAGAGAGTGTGTGTGTGTGTGTGTGTGTGTGTGTGTATCAGATGAGAGAGAGGTGCCTGTTTGTGTGGAAGGGGTGTCTGACCTCCAGGGTAGTCTCTGTGTCAACTCTGGTTTAGCTGCATTGATGTGTGTATTGAGGGTGGACACTTTCCTTGAAATAAACACAAGTACAATACTTGCTGTTCTGTTGTAGGGAGAGGAGTGTGTTATGGAAAGTAATACGGCTTTAATTGCGTGTTTGTGTGTGTACATTTTGGCAGGTCAGTGTGTGGTGTGGCTCTTTGACTCTCACAGTGAAAAAATTCGGCTCTTGGTGTCAAACTTGTTTGCCACCCCTGTACTAGACAGTGCGCTGAACCTTTTTCTTCAATGATTTTTGATCTTCACTGGTGTCCATGGATTACATGAAATCCTCTCCACCTTTATCCATCTTTGTCATGGTCATGGCCATCTTGACCCCATAGGATAGCACAAGGGATATACCCACATGTTTTGCGAACAAACAGCTTCTTGCCGGTGTGCATTCGCTCGTGTCGTCTCAGTTGGGAATTGTTCTTGAAGGCTTTCCAATAAACTCCACACGTCACAAACCTTTTGCCTGAAACACAACCGACAACCTGTGTGTCTGACAGAACCCCGCAGCATTTGCCATCTTGCGTCTTGAGTCCAGGAGAGTTTGGTTATGGTCTTGCACCGTCTGGAGCCCCACTGCTAACTGCAGACATTTAATAAATAAATAAATAAATAAACAAATACAATTTTCAACATTCTCCAGCACATAGAACACCAGCAGCAGTTCACGCCTCACTTACGACGTGCAGTTTTATTTCCAGCTCCTGCAGTTTACGCTTCACATCTGCCTCATCCTCCTCAGGGACGGCCCAGTTTCCCAAGACTTCCGTTTTGTCACAGAGTTCAGACTTGCAGCAAAGCGTCTGAGAAGTCTGCAGTTTCACTGGGTGCTGATCTTCCTCCTCTTTCTCCTTTAGTTGTGGAGATCCTGTGGGAGTGGGCCTCAGACTTTCCCGCTCAAAGAGAAGCTCCTCCTTCTTACAGATGTGCTGCAGTGGAAGCTCTGCAGAAACACGTTTAAACTCATTTCTGTGCAGTTCTTTTCTAAGCTTTTCAACCAGATTGTTGCTCTTTCAGGATTTTTAAGTCTGATTCTCATGGAGGATGTTATTCTCGTGTATTTACGTGTTGTAAATGTTGTTGCTGGTATATATGGACCTAACCCAAACCTTCCTCTGACTTTGTGCGGCCAAGAAAAAAGTTCATCACTGGCTGCATGAATTTAGAAAAAATGTACGTGTGAACAGACACTTTATTTTCTCATTTGTATAAAAAAATAAGATTTTAATCTTTTTATGCGCAATAAAGCTGATTAGAAAAACTTTAAATCCTTCAGAAATCTTTTTAAGAGTTGAGAACTTCAAACTTTCAGCAAAAATGAGATTAATTAATTTACACTTTAGAAAACGTATTTAAACAGATTTGCACATTTCCTACCATTTAAAAACTATTTTTTTAAAAATGATATCCCTCTTAGGCCTTATGTAAGAAAATATAACACATTTTTTCTCCAGTAATTTGTTCCATTATTGAGCAACTGCATGAAAATCAGATCAGATCAACCAACCAACTTTTAGTTTGTATTAAGGTGGAGTCTCAGCAATCTGCTCTGTGGTGCATCCTTACACTTTTACTGACATGACAGTTTTATTTACAAAAAAGTGTATTAAAGATGAAGATAAATCTCTAGTTGAAACGAGTCAACGTTAGAAAGCTGAACTTTCTAAAACACAAATGCTTTAAAAGAGCAGCTGTGTAACAGTTAAGGATTATTTGGAGAAAAGGGACATTTTATCTTAAACAATAGTAGTAACTAAAAGCTTCTCATTGGAGAATTGAAAAACTCTCCATGTCTCAGTTTTTATGACAGGGTTAGATGGAGGAAGCTGATTCGCTGTGGCGATCCCTAAAGGGAAAAGCAGAAGTAGTCTTCAGTTTTCCGTCAAGTAGAAGCTTTTCTTTATTGGAACACTTCACAGGAACAACAGAGCATCAAGCAAACGGCTCACAGCTGATCCTAGACATGTATATTAATAAATAAGTCAATGGGTAATCCCCTCAAATACATACAATATTAAAAAAATCAGGAAGAAACACACCAAACAAGTTAAAGTTTGTTCACTTTACAGTGGTTCTTAAAATAAAAATAAAAACAAAGATAAAGTAACTGAATGTCTTTTTTATGCATAATCTATTCACTTGAAAATACAAGAAGCAGGTCCTTCCTCAAAGTTTCATCCTCTTCCTCATCCTCATCCTCTCCCTCAAGTCTTCCTCCAGGTTTCACAGTGTAATCTCAGGATGTGATAACCTCCGCCTCTATGAGACAGATTTAACCTCAGACTGAAGCTACGAGGTCAGTTTTTTGTAATTCCTGGTAGAACATTGAGCTTCTTCCACACTGGTCTGGTTCTGAAGTGAGACCAGAACCGGAGGGTTTAGGAAAAGGGCTTCTCGCCTGTGTGGACCCTCCTGTGAACCAACAAAGTCCCGCTCTGAACAAAGTTCTTCCCACACTGCTTGCAGGAGAACCTCCTCCACAGGTTATGGTTTCTGATGCGGGCCCCCACACTGCCGCTCCGGATGGAGCTCTGATGCTCCCTGAAGGGGCACCTCCTCCTGCGGACGTGAGTCCGGCTGTGGGCCAGCGAGTCCCCACTCTGTGTGAAGCCTTTGCCGCACGTCTTGCAGAAATGTCTCTTCCCGCCTTTGTGGACTCTGTCGTGTTTCTTCTTCAGGGACCAAAACTTGAAGGTTTTGTCACAGAGGTCACATGCCAAGAGCTTCTTGTCTTCCTCAGAGCTGCAGGAACCCTCCAGAGGAGGACAGCTGTCAGCGACTCGCCTTTTCTTTCTCAGCTTAGAGCTTCCAGCTGACGCAGAGTCCTCCGGTTCTCTTGACTGTGGTTTTTGCCCTGCAGCCTCCCCGTGGGAATCGGACTGGATGTGACCTCTGTGCGCATCCGGCTCGTACCCATCACTGTCCTCGGGTTCCTGCTTCAGAACCAGCTGCAGGCTGAGAAGCTCTTCTGCGAAGCTGAGAGGTTCTGATGGGCTCTGGTCCGCACTGCAGCGGCTCTGCTGGGAGGGCGGAGAGTGTGCAGCCTCCTCCTCCCTTTGGACAGAATATTGTCGAAGATCTGCGAGGAGGACGACAAATGTGGTTAAACACAGGGGGGTTCAGGTGATGGGGAGGGGGGCAGCCCTCCTAAAGTACCTGAGCAAAGCACTGAAGGTTCTAGAGCGGTCCAACATCTAAATGCTGCACAATCACCTGCTAAATAAACATTTGCCACTCCAGAAACCGTGTCTGTATGTCGATCTGAAATGATCAATGTTTTATTGAGTTTGATCACAAACTCAGAATCTACTTTAATTTCAAAGCTGACTTAGGTTTTTTGAAGCCCCGCCCACATTTTTAACATAAGCATCATATAATCCACTGTTGTGCTCAGCCTGCAGTCTACAACATCTAATGTTTAGAGTGTGTAGGTTTTTTTGTTTGACCGCGTTCTTGGCGGGCTCCCTGTAGGAACATCAGGTCATCATACCTACTCTATGCAGATGGATTTTAGGGATGCGGATGTCTTTCCGTAGCCTGAGCAGATGATTCACCTCCTCACTGACTTGAGACTCATCTTTGCACTCGCCAGTAATCGCTGCGTTTGCCGCCTGGTGGTGGATCAGCGGCTCATCCTCCTGAGTGCTGCAGAGTTCCTCCACTTCCTTTTTAATCTCTCCGAGTTCTGGTGTTGGCGCCTCCTGGGTCAGACCAGGACTCCTCCTCTGCTTACAGTTGTTCTGGGGAGGCGGAGCTACCACAGATGGACAGATGGTTATGAGAAAAAAGCATCAGAATCACTGCGTTTTTTCTTTGCAAAACCAGACCCATCGTCTTAAAGTTCTCCATGGAGACGGAGTTTTTGCACGCAGGAAAACGTCAGCAGAGTTTTGAGCTGACTTTCTACAACAAGCCTGACAAAATTCCAATCAAACCGAGGCAAAACAGAGAGAGAGGAACCTTGTCATCGACTTCAAACGAACGGATGAATGATGGTCTAGTAGAGACTTCAGAGCAGAAGAGCTGACTGTTACGGAGCAGGAAGAAGCAATTAAGGAGATAAGAAGTGGAAAGTCAAGACGGTCCCGAAGACATTCCCATGGAGGTATGGAAGGTTCATTTCTGTCTGGATTATTGAACAAAATTGGGTTCTGCTGCCTATTATTAAGAACGAGGCAGAGTGATAGAAACGTCAGAGAAATAAAGCTGATGTAATAAACAATAAAGTTATTCAATTCAATTCAATTCAATTTTGTTTGTATAGCCCAAAATCACAACAACAGTCGTCTCAATGGGCTTTGAAGTAAAACATGAACTCAAAAGGATCATGAATACAAAGAGTCAATACGAAAATACTAAAATAAACTAACAAACTGACTAAGCTATACTGGCATCCCTGCCCTTAGACCCCCCTTGGCGGTAAGGAAAAACTCCTAAAAAACCGGATTCCGGAAAAAAATGAAGAAAACTCAGGGGTGCCCACATGAAGGTTATTGTTTTGGAAAGAGTAGTAAAAGCTAGACTGAGGTCAGAGGAGAACATTTGTGAGCAACAGTTTGGTTTCATGCCAATGAGGAGAATCATTGATGGACTGTTTACTTTGATGAGGCTTCTGGAGAAGAACTGAGGAAGTCAGAAGGAGCTGCATTGTTTCTTTTAAGATCTAATGCAGGGATAGCAGCTGTGGTCTGTATGAGGAAGCATGTGGAGAAGAACGATGGAGATGTTGAGGACATGTATGAGAGCTGTGAGGCAGTGGTGAGATGTGCTGTAGGGGTGACAGAGGAGTTCTAGATGGAGGTGAGATCAGCTTTAAGCTCTTTATTTGCTGTGAAGATGGACAGACTGACAGGCAGACCATGATGTTTGCAGATGACATGGTGATAGTGGGAGCAGGTGAAGGAACATCTAGAGCAGGGGTCCTCAAAGTGCCGGAAGAGTTTTTGTGGCCCTCAATGAATCCAAATCCATGGTTATTAAACCAGCTGTAGATTGCTTGGAAAAGTATTGTTTTGTGGTTTCTGGCGACATCTGCAGGAAAAAAATGTAATTACACTCGGGTGTCAACAGTACAGTATGGTGTATTAATTTCACCCCAAGCAGGCAGACAACATTTTCTAAATCACTGCCTCTTGAACAACTGTAGTAGAAATGGCGGGATTTGGAGAGAGAACCAGAGGAAAAACATTGTGTTGTGAAGGAGAAAAGGCGCTTTCAAGCTAAGTGGTCAAATGGTTACTGTGTCCTACCTCATGGGCTGGATAAAGTCATGTGCTTTAGTTGTAAGCAGGTAAATGAAATGCAAAAAGAATTCAATATAAATCGTCACTATGTTACAAATTATAAAAACTATGACAAATTTACAGACGAGGAGTGCAACAATAAGCTCCAACAGCTAAATCCAGTGAAGCTGTGACAGAAGCTAGGAGCTACGTTGTTGCTTTGGAAATGACCCGGCGTAGCTCAAGCCCTTCAATGACGGGGAGTTTGTAAAAAGAATGCATGCTGAAAGTAGCTGACTTTCTTTGTCTAGAGCAAAAGAAAAAGTTTGAAGAAATCAGTCTGTCAAATGGTACAATTGCTAGACGAGCAGAAGATCAGGGCAGCAACCTCTGACCACAACTGGGAAAACATCTGGAGGGCCTGGTTAACTGTACAAATGACACTTGGCAATTAAAGTGATCAAAAACAACTTTTTCTGTTTATCCATTTTTCTCCACCAAAATTGGCCCCCAGTCTAATGGCGAGTACTTCATTTGGCCCTCCGCTACAAAAACGTTGAGAGCCCTGATCTAGAGAGATGAACGTTTGCTTTGGGACGGAGAAACGAAGGTCAGCTGCAGAAAGACGAGGGTTTCTGTGTGTCCATGAGAGGAACTGAGGTGGAGCAGTGAGGTTACAGAGAACAGAGGTGAAGAAGGTGGACACCTTTAAGTACTTAGGAAGAATGACAGGAAATGGAAAGGTGTAGACGACTGAGGTCACCCATGTAGAGAAAGACACGGGAGGCAGAGCTGAAGATGTTGAGGTTCTCTTTGGGAGCGATGCAGACACATAGGATCAGATTCAGGAATGAATCCGGAGCAACAGCCCATGTTAGATGTTTAGGAGATGCATTTCAAAGCAGAAGACAGATTTGGAGACGTTGTGAGGCGGGACAGTGAAATGCTGGTTAAAGGACGATGAGGTTGGATCTATCAGAAGAAGTCTGTAGAGGTTGAGGAGGATTAGCTGGAGTCAGGAGGACACAGAGGAGCCGGAAGTTTCACTGTGGAGAACTCTAAAGGGAGCAGTCTAGAGGTGAAGCAGAAAGAGGGGAGCTGTTAAAAAAAACCCGAATTCTATCCAATTTTCTCGTAAGATTTCTATAAACACAATTCCCGAGGAGGGTGGGAAACGCCCCCTGTTTGTACAACCCCAAATCACGTGACTGAATTGATTCAAACCCTGTCTAATATCTCGGAGGGCTAAGCTGTAGGTCCCGCGGAGCTCCGTAACTACCTGCTGGGCACAGCTGCGGGGTGGTTGCGTGTTTCCTCCTCAGCGCGGTCAGCAGTCTGCCTTGCCGCTCCATCGCCTCTTCGTACTGCATGATGGTTTTCTCAAACTCTGCGAAAATCTCCTTCCCTGCGACCGTAAGTCGGTCGCTGATCAAGTCCCGGAAGTACTGAACGGAGAACATTTTTCCAGAGGCGAGCAGATCCCACCCTGAAGGAAAATATAACTTTACCAGCAGACTGAGGAGGAATCCACAACTGGCGCTTTAACGCTACTTCCGTGGAGTGTTACACCGAAAAGGTCCGACTGGAAACTTGGGGTTTTTTAATGTCTGAATTAAAACAAACTTACATTTGATTTATTTAACAGTTTTTTGTAATTAAAAATTTATAGACATGTGCCCTGTACTTTTATTGGCTAAAGAGTTCTTCACTGTAACCAATGCAATTCTGCTGGTTCAGTAAAGTATAAAGTATTATTATAAAATACTTTCCCATTCAATATTCTATTTTCCAAACATTTAGAAAGGATATTGACACCAGTTGTTCTTTTAGCAACAATCATGCTGAACCTTTATACATTTATTTTGGACTTGCACTCATACTTCAGCATTCTGGTCTGATCTTGCTGCAAACACGTTATCCTCAATGTTTCTGTCTGTTTCAAACATTCTATCTTGTTTTTTATTTTTATTTTTATAATACAAGGTAGACAACAGGGCCTATTTATTTAATTTCATTTTCATTCTGGCCAAATATTACATTCATAAATGTAAACATGCTAATGACAAATCCTTCTTATCAATTCTAATCTGTGAAATTAAGAACACTGAGAATTTAAAAGCTTTGAAAACTTGATATATATTCGAAAAACACAATTTGAATAGTTGGTGATGCCAACCCTTTGAAGTTTGTGATTCAATATAATATGATCTGCGGTTGAAATTTGTCATTTTTTCTTTTTCATTTCTTTTATTTGTTGCTCTCTGTCTTTGCCCCGCTTGTCCAGTTTTGTCCATATGTGTTTGATTTTATGTAACCATGGCAATTTTGTTAGTAAAGTTTATAACAAGTTTTATAACAGTTTTATAACAAACATGAGGTCACTAACCCATCACTGTCTTCTGTATGCTCGGGTAGGTTGGCCCTCCTTATCCCAGCGCAGACTGAAACATTGGTACCTTTTAATTTATAAATGCATTCTTGGGTTGGTACCGTCTTATCTCCAGCAGCTCATAGAACTGAAGAGCAGCAGCAGCTACAGCCTGCGCTCTCAGGACACGGTCCTGCTCTCTGTGCCCAGAGTGTGCACAGAGATGGGAAAAAAGGCTTTTAGATTTGCTGCAGCACAGTTTTGGAATGAACTCCAGAAAGAGTTTAAATTGAAAGAATTGATCTCCCTGGGCTCTTTTAAAAAACTTTTAAATGAACGTGAGACAAAGCTTTCAAATTGTAAATGCTTTATTTAAGACTGTCTTTTATGATTGAGTGTGAGTGTATATAAGTGTTGTGTGTTATTGTTGTGCTGCTGCCTCTTGGCCAGGACGCTCTTGAAAAAGAGATTTTTAATCTCAATGAGTTTTTATCCTGGTTAAATAAAGGTAAAATAAAAAATAAAAAAAAGTAAAGGTTTTTTTTTTAACTTTATTGTAAACTTCAGTTTAAGCGCAAAACGAATAATATACATGGTACATCAATACAAACAAATACTATAAAAAGAAAAAGAATATAGTAATTATAATAATGAGCCTGGGGTAGGAACAAACAAACTAAAGTATACAATGACCATATAGAAGTAAGGTTGATAAAATATTGCAGAATTTACATTTTAAATAATTTTATGTTGGGAACAAATGTCAATAGCTCCTACAGATTTTAGTAAAAAAAAAAAAAAGATTGATTCAGTACATAGCTTGACCTCCAAAAGGAAAAAAAAAGAGAACTTTGGAATGTTAGAAATTTTACATTTATAAGTTTAAATTTTAGCAAGAAAGATAACTAAAAAACATCTGTTAAAAATTGAAATGGCATAATCTTATTTTGGTGTGACCCAAACAGCACATGATTCCAAAGTAAAGAAAATGAGGGAGCAAATTGGTAACAAAAGAAATCACCGTAAATTTGCCAAAAAGAGTGAGAAAAAAGAGCAACACAAAAATAGATGAGTAACTGTTTCAGGTGAAAGTTTCCAAAAGTACACAGTGTATCAATATATGTACTTTTCACTTAAAAACATATAACATTATTTGGAGTGGTTTCTGTCATTCAATACAGTAGATTCTTAAAAAATCCAACCATTATTCAGTACATTTCTTAAAGAGATCTGTATATATTTTAAATCACTAAACTTTTTGAAAAATAAAAATGCAACAAAACTGTGCACTTTAATTGAAGATAACATGCTGCATTACAATCCCTAGCATTATATTATATTATATTATATTATATTATATTATATTATATTATATTATATTATATTATATTATATTATATTATATTATATTATATTATATTATAAAAATTTGTATAAGACTATGTTTCTAATTTATTGTATTTTATTATTTTTTATCTTTATTCTTTATGTCCTATATGTATATATGTATGTGATCTTTTGAAGTTTAATAAAACAATGTTGGTGGCGGAACGACACATTTTTAGAAACACAACTACCGGGACTCAAATGTAGAGCACTGTACCGGAAACTGTCAAGCGCTCCGGCGGAAGTAAACAAAGAGAAATTCGTTTAGCTTGGCGTTGAGTCTGGAGTGTTGTGGATTCTCCGCTGAATAGAGTTGCAGCTGCAGCAGCGATGTCTTCAGTTCAGTCTCTGAGAGAGTTTATCAGCGAGCGACTAACTGCTGCTGCTGAAGAAATCTTCAGACAGTTTGAGAAAACCATCGTCCAGTATGAGGAAGAGATGGATCGTCAGCGCAGACTGCTGGATTACAGCAGCTGGAGAGTTCAGACTAACCCACACAGACCGGGTAAAGCTGCTTTGATCACAAAGTTTGTGAACCAGTAACCATAATGCAGATAAACGTGCTGATTTATAATAATAATAATTATAATATTAATAATAATAATTATTATTATATTTTTTTAATACCTGTACTGAGAACAATCTGGAAGCAGAAGATAGAATCTTTGAGGACACCACTCTGGCATAAGGTGTCCATAAAAGTGATCTTATAAGGGATTTTAAAAAAGACAGAAACCAAAATCTATTTTTTCACAGTCCTCGTCATCATTCCTGTAAGTCGTTCAAGTGTTTTTTGAAAAGTTACATAAGAAAGTCCATAATTTGATGTGAGGTGTGTTCTTTAGTAACAAAGGAAGTAATGTTAGCCTCGTCACATCCTGTTGATCACAAATCAAATCCAGAAAAGTTCATCTTTGACTTGACGTTCATCAGTGGAGAGAGGGGCGTTTGGGGCTCACTGCACCTTCTGTCAGTCAGGTGGTAAAACCAAAACTACTTTTTTCGGGTGGTCCTAGTAAGTCATAAATGTAAATGCAAAATATGTTGGAACCCTGCAACTGTTAAAGCAACTCAAACATTTATAGAGGCACAGATGCAACAACTCCGAGAAGTATAAATGAAAATCCCGGAAAGATGAGGCAGTGTTGTCGTGTCTGCACAGAACCTGCTTAGAACCCCCAGCTTTGTTTGACCCTGCAGATCTGGAACCTCCAGGAGTCTTTGAGGAAGACCAGCCGCTCTGGAACCAGGAGAGGAGCAGCAGCCTGAGGGAGCTGCAGGTCAAAGAGGAGCAGGAGGAGCCGTGCAGCAGTCAGGAGAGGTGGCGATCCATGGTGGAGCAGGAGAACAATGTCTCCTCGATGAAGGCTCCCTTTGAGGCAGAGTCACGCTGTGAGCAGCTTCTCTCTCAGATCCCTCACGTGCCTCAGGACCAGGAGGGTGGGGCGTACATGCAGTTTGATGGACACGCAGAGGTGATGTCGCAGCAGAGACCGAACAGAAGAGGCTGCACCGACGCAGAGGGTGCCTTCCTGCCAGAGCGCCACTTCATGATCGAAAATGACAACAGGGTCTGTAAATGCAGCATCTGTGGGAAAAGCTTGAAGGACAAATACTCTCTAAAAGTCCACAACAAGATCCACACGGGGGAAAAAGCCTTTTCCTGCCACATGTGTGGAAAACGCTTCCGATACAAACACGCCTTGAAGGTTCACGTCAGGATCCACACGAACGAAAAGCCTTTCAGTTGTAGAGTCTGCGGGGAGACTTTTCGTCAGAGCAGCAACCTAATCAACCACCTGAGGAGACACCAGGAGCACATGGTCGTGCCGAGCAGTGAGGCCCGCAGGTGACAGCTGTCAGAGGAAGGTCAACTCACGTTTATCCTCGTAAAAGCATTTATGGTAGAGGAACACCAGTAATAAACTGAACTGACGTCATCATCGGCTTAAAACCAGAGCAAAGTTTTGATCACAACATCACTGCTAATTTGAGTATTTTATCCTCAACTGCAATAAATTTGTATTTTAGTTGTGAGTTATGAAAGACGGAAGGAGTCAAATGCACTTCATCCTTGATGTGTTGGTTTGTTTCATCTAGATTTATGGTTTGTTTAATGACCTCATTAGGGGATATAGTGGATAAAATCAGGAGCTCTGTCCTGTGTGCACAGATTTCTGTGGATCTAATCAAAGTTGTTTGAAACAAACTGTACACAACTGCACATTTAAGCCTTGACAAATAAAAAAACCCCAAATGAATGAGTGTACAAACTGTGATAATTAATGATCATCCATAGTTAAAAATCACATTATCAGCTCTTTTAAAATTATGTTGTTATTATCAATCATGTTTTTCTTGAACTGCAGCTTTGTCATGAAGGTTTTATTTTTTTTATTAGGCAATTATTAGGCAAATGAGTATTTTGACCACATCATCTTCTTCATGCATGTTGTCTAACTCCAAGCTGTATAGACTCGAAAGCCTACTTCCAGTTAAGCATATTAGGTGATGTGCATCTCAGTAATGAGAAGGGGTGTGGTTTAATGACATCAGCACCCTATATCAGGTGTGCATAATTATTAGGAAGCTTCCTTTCCTTTGGCAGAATGGGTCAAAAGAAGGACCTGACAGGCTTAGAACAGTCAAAACTAGTGAGATATCTTGCAGAGGGATGCAGCACTCTTAAAATTGCCAAGCGTCTGAATCGTGATCATCCAACAATCAAGCGTGTCATTCAAAATAGTCAACAGGGTCACAAGAAGCATGTGGAAAAACCAAAGTGCAAAATAACTGCCCGTGAACTGAGAAAAGTCAAGCGTACAGCTGCCAAGATGCCACTTGCCACCAGTTTTGCCATATTTCAGAGCTGCAACATCACAGAGTGCCCAAAAGCACAAGGTGTGCAATACTCAGACAAGGCCAAGGTAAGAAAGGCTGAAAAACGACCACCACTGAACAAGACACACAAGCAGAAACGTCAGGACTGGCCAAAGAAATATCTCAAGACTGATTTTTCTAAGGTTTTATGGACTGATGAAATGAGAGTGAGTCTTGATGGGCCCGTGGCTGGATCGGTAAAGGGCAGAGAGCTCCAGTCCGACTCAGACGCCAGCAAGGTGGAGGTGGAGTCCTGGTTTGGGCTGGTATCATCAAAGATGAGCTTGTGGGGCCTTTTTGGGGTTGAGGATGGAGTCAAGCTCAACTCCCAGTTCTACTGCCAGTTTCTGGAAGACACCTTCTTCAAGCAGTGGTACAGGAAGAAGTCTGCATCCTTCAATAAAAACATGATTTTCATGCAGGGCAATGCTCCATCACACGCCTCCAAGTACTCCACAGCATGGCTGGCAAGAAAGGGTCTAAAAGAAGAAAAACTAATGACTTGGCCTCCTTGTTCACCTGATCTGAACCCCATAGAGAACCTGTGGTCCATCATGAAATGTGAGATTTACAAGGAGGGAAAACAGTCCACCTCTCTGAACAGTGTCTGGGAGGCTGTGGTTGCTGCTGCACGCAATGTTGATGGTGAACAGATCAAAATACTTACAGAATCCATGGATGGCAGGCTTTGGAGTGTCCTTGCAAAGAAAGGTGGCTATATTGGTCACTGATTTGTTTTTGTTTTGTTTGAATGTCAGAAATGTATATTTTATTGTTTCATTTTATTTTACCAGGAAGTTCCATTGAGACTGCATCTCTTTTTCAAGGAAGACCTGGGCCAAAAGGCATCAATACAAAATAAAATACAGTTAAAACAACTGAAATATAAAAATACATTACAAAATACAATAAAATGCAATTAAAATTGAAATGAACAGTAGGACAATGGCTAATAGGTTAATTAAAAGTGGCACAGATAGGTCAAGGGTGACATGTGCATGTTTCTTTTAAAAGCTCAGAAAGTTTTGCTTTAAAACAATTCAAGGGAATAAGGTCACTTAAATGCAGAGATTTTTGAATATGATTCCAGGAAAGCGGAGCAGCAATGGAAAAGGCTGTTTTTCCTAATTCACTGAGGAATCTAGGGACTTAAAGAAGCAATTTAAGTGAGGAACGAGAGTTATATATGTTGTTAACAGAAGAAAGAAGACGGCACAGATATTGAGGTAGTTTGCCGAGAATGGCCTTATAGGTGAACATTAGCCAGTGTTTCTGTCGCCTGACTTTGAGTGAAGACCAAGAGAGCAGAAAGAACAGTTCACAATGGTGGGTTCTGTGTGCAGAGTTAAAGGATAAAACGCAGGGCACTGTGGTAAACTGTGTCCAGACTACGGAGAGTTGAGGAGGCAGCATTCATATACAGAATGTCCCCATAATCCAAAATTGGGAGGAAAGTGCTCTGAACAAGTCTTTTCCTCACACCTGGGCTTAGACAAGATTTATTTCTGTAGTAAAAACCCAGAAGTGCTTTTAGCTTTTTTAGCAAGTGGTCAGTGTGAGAGGTAAAAGACAATTTGTCATCAATCCACACACCCAGATATTTATATGAGGACGCTTTTTCAATTTCCACCCCTTCCAAAGTATGAATATCAGCCTTCAGTACATCATGTGAACGAGACCTGGAAAATATCATGAATTGTGTCTTTTTAGCATTTAGGGTCAACTGTAATTGATGAAGAAAATACTGGGAATGTCAACATTGTGAATGTTGAGATGTTATATTGGTTTCACTGGTGAAAATAAATAATTGAAATGGGTACATATTTGTTTTGTTAGGTTGCCTAATAATTATGCACAGTAATAGTCACCTGCACACACAGAGATCCTGCTAAAATAGCTAAAACTAAAAAACAAACTAAAAACTACTTCCAACAATAGTCAGCTTTGATATTAATGAGTCTTTGGATTCATCGAGAACATGGTTGTTGTTCAATAAGATTAATTCTCAAAAATAAAACTTGCCTAATAATTCTGCACTCCCTGTAGTTTGGGATCTTGCACTTGCTTATGTGAGCCACCAGAACGCAGCAGAGCTCTTCTTGATCTGGACAAAAGAACATAAGAGCAAATTTCCTGAAAATGTATTCAGCACAAATTCTGGTGGAAAAGTTTATGAACCCTTGTGCTATCCTATTACTCCACCCTTACATTGATGTGTTCTCCCTACCATGACAAAGGTGAAAAGGATTTCATTGAAGAAAAAAGGTTCAGCGCACTGTCTTGTGGGGTCTAGATGACCCAACTCCCAATGTTAAAGTGCGTAGGATAGCACAAGGGATACGGTCATTTTGTTACAGATCTTAATAAAAAAATGAAGTCAAAGCACAGAGTAACCAAAAACCGTTGGTGTTTGAATGTTTATTTCTCTTCTGGTGGTAATTTCAATCATCTAAGAGCTAGTACTGCTGAGCAGAAAGACTCACCAGTGGGTCAACTTGTCCTTATATGTATTTTCTTTGGGGCACGAATTCTAAAAGTGAAAGTTTTGTTTAACGTTTGATACGGTTCTGTTCTTTACCCCATTGCTGCAGGTCTCTCCTCCAGCAGGCAGCAACAATGCATATTTATGCACTCATTGAGGAAGAAGCTTCAATCAGAAATACATAGGAATCTAAGCAGAGGCTCATGTATGTAAGGACTCGGCAGACACACGATGTGACAATTTAGATTTATTTCACTGTCAGTTCCAGGTGTCACAAATGGAAACTTTCAGTTTGAGTTTATCTGGTGTTTTTGCACACTAAAATTCCCATGTGTTATGCTAACATGATTTACTTTTTTTGGGTGATTTATGCAAAAACCTTGTAATTTTTCGTGCATTCAAGTGTTTTATTCTGAAAATGTGATGTGTTTAATGCTTAAACATTTGGGGGTTTCATACAGAAACTTTCATTGGTTGCACACAAAAAAATAATTTCCATTTTTCACTGAAGAGTTGAATGCTGAGAATTACAATTGTTTCAGTCTAAAACTTTCAAATGTTTAATGCCAAAACTGTTAAGTCTTTTATGTTGAACCAGGAGCAGGCGACTTCAGACTTCAGATATCTGTGTCGCACTCATGGCTGATTACCTGGATCTGCTGTGTCCAGCCAAAAAACACATCAGAGCAAAGTATGTTAGAAAGCAGGCAGGGCCTCCAGCACGCCATCCATAATTATTGTTTATGAGGTGTTCACTTTAAAAGAACGGGGGAAATCATGTGTTGTTAACCAGAGAAGTATTTTAAAAGTGTTAGCCCCTTCACACCTCTATAATTATTTATTGAAATGCTGTGTGTATTTCTAGGTCAGTGTTTGCAGCTGCAGATGGCTTTTGTACGGACCAGCAGCTGTTTCAGAAAGCCGCTTATCATAGACCAAACTTTCAGAAAAACTTTGACTAAGTGAGCCCGAGCTGTAACTTTCTGTGGTTTTGGGTTCATAAAGGCAGTGATCAGTGACCAGGTGTGTGTGTATGTGTGAGTTCTTGTGTAAGTTTGCGTGTCTTTTCATATGTGTGTGTTGAGCTGCAGGTGTTATGTCTCTGTGTGGTTTGTCTGCCAGTTGGAGACTTTTTTTTTTAAACAAGCTATAAAGCTTCCTTGTTTAGCTTTACCAAAATTGTACTTTATTATATAAGGGATATATATAATCTATTTACCATATGTATTCTTATATACATTAAAAAAAGTGATTCCTAGACTGATAGTGTATGCATTTTTGGATGAAGTTGGTGTTTGAATTATCTTTCTTTGTAAAGTCCTTTGAGCTGCAGACAATGCCTATGTGCTTCCTTTTGATTAGCGTTACACAAAAAAGGCAAGTAAAGCATGAAACCAAACTAATCAAATTACTTTTAACTGTTTAACTGTTTAACTGTACTTTTAACTACTTTTAACTGTTAAGTGAATTCACTTCTTCAAATGTAGAATTTTAACAGTCAGTTCAGAGGATAGTGGGGTTGTTAGGGGTTTGGGTGTACTGGTGGAGGGCTGTTATTCACACAGAGAGAGAGGTCCAAATTATTAGTGTTTCCAACATCTTGTTTTCATTCACAGCCTATTTCTCATGGCCTTTCCCATCAGTTAGAGGGTGGGAGGTGTAAAAGGAGTGGGGGGGGGGGGGTTGTGTGTAGGTATGGGAAGGGCAGCCCTATTTTTTAAAATCTTCATGCTTGTTTATTTAAATTTTCATGCTTGTTTTTATATTATGTATTTTGTTTTGTTTTAATGTAAAGCACTTTGTGTTATGCTTTTATATGAAAATTGCTTTAGAAATAAAGTTTGATTGATTGATTGGTCGATTGATTGATCAATTGATTGATTGACTGATTGATTGATTGATTGATTGATTGATTGATTGATTCTAAAGTATGAATTCATTAATTTACAGGAGGGCAGGGCGGACACCGCCATCAGGGTTCTCTTTTATTTAGCTTCTCCTCTGTTATAATAATTTCTCCTGTATTCGTGTTTGTTTTTGTCTACAATATTATGAGGGGTTATTTTATTATTTTATTGCATGTGTGTGGAATGATATTTTTGTTTTTTATACTATGTACAGCAACTTGAGCTGTTTCATGAAAGGCACTTTACAAATAAAATGACTTTGAATTTGAATTCTGATTATTGAGAGTAACACGTATTGCTTCTCTCACAAACGGAGAACGGAGAACACCGATTCTCTGTTTGTGAGTTTGTTGTTTTAAAGTGTGAAACCACAGTGAACGTAGCTGAAGCTGCAGGGCACAAACACAGACAGCTGCAGAACATTTTTATTGTCTGTCAACAGCATTTCCTGTAAACAATAACCACTGAAAGCAGATTTATATATGCCGTTGTTCATCAGACCCCCCCTTAGGTCTGTGGTAGAAAATTGAGCAAGAAGACAGTTTTGCAGCTTTAAAAACACTGGAGAACATTTTTCTTTGCACGCAGACTAAACCAGTTTTTACAAAGATACGCTGAAAAATTACTGCTTTATCCTAATGAAAGTTTAGAGTGACAGTTGTTTGACTAAAGTCCTCATGGACCAGTGCCCTGCCCTTTTTCAATCTGACTACCATTTTTGTTAACAATACAGTACATGTCTGATCTGATCAGAAGATTTCAGGCATGGAAGGAATTTTAGCTCTTGAGGCCTGCAGGTTGACATCCCTGCTCTGGAAGAACCCTCTTTGATGTCCTTTAGGGCTATGTCTGAACTCACTCCCTGTTCCCTAAATACTAAAAAACAATATAGTGCAGGACTATCTAGTGCCCTTGATTTTAAAAGCAATTTGGACATCATGCTTACAAATTTTTTTAAACAGTAAATATGAAGTCACCAAGTAAAACCTAACAAATGTGTACATTGTGTTCTGATGATGAAAACGTTGATGGATTATTGAAAAAATACATTTAAATACATTTTTTACGCAAAGATTGTTCAAACTCAATGCATTGAGGTCTATATCCCTAATCGGGATCACTATGGTTTTGGACAGACTTCTGGGAAATTTCAAGTGCACTCCATTTTGGATAGATTTGGACAGCACTACAAAATGGTGAACAAACGTTGTAGTGCACTACATAGTGAGTAGTAAAGTAATTCAAACACAACCTAATTTTGTCATGAAGACAATCTAACATTTGAATGCGTTTTGGGTTACTGCACAAATCAATATGGTGCAGAATTTTATTATAATTCAAAGTGTTGTGACATTCCTTTTAAAATCTGATTCTGCACTTTGTTCTACATGTTCTGCAAGGATTTCCACAGAATTTTAGGAACAACAGAAGTGATGGATCTTAAAAAATTCTCATGCCCATGATCTCATAAAGTTATAGAAGTAAAAATAAATATGTTTTTGCAATCGGATGAGAACTGTGTCTGACAGATGTCTAACACGAGGACGTTTCTTATAATTAGGACGATAAAAGTTGTTTGTTGCTTTAGCCACAGCTTCTGATGTTGAGGCTGCAGAGCATAAACACACACAGCATTTCCTGTAATAATAACCACCGAGAGCAGATTCACATCTGCTGCTGTTCACTCATCAACCTCCCTCCTCTCTGTTCTCTGTCTTTATTCTGCTGCATGGAAACTTTGAGTATTTTTATGTTCTAGAAAGAATCACAAACTTACAGCAGGTCTGATTCTGGTCTTTGTTATCTATCACCTGGCCTGTTTTACAACTCTTCCTTCCTTTTTGCTGCTCATTACATGAATCAGGTGCATTCAGTCAATCAAACATGGGAACAACTAATCAGCAAAGGGAACGGAAGTACTGAAAGGCTGGGTCAGAGTTTAATGTCTTTGAAGAAAAAGAAACAAGAAGGCTCTTTTTGAGTTTGTTCAGAATCTTGTTGTTGATACACGTGGAGGATATGGAACACTGTGGCTAAACAGAACATTTTAATGTAGAAGAAGAAGAAGAAAAGAATGTTACATCCCCACAACGCAGCTACTGACAGATGAGAAAAGACGAGCAGAAAACAGTCATTCAGCATGTCTGGAGTTGGTGGATGCTCCCTTGTTTGTGAGGATCATCAGCAGAGAGAGTCCACAGCAGTACACCAGACTCTTCACTATCAGCACTGAGTACAGCAGGCAGAGCAGCTTTGTGTCATTGAAGATCTTCTTGAAGGATTGAGAAATTTCTGAAACAGAGAAAGACTAAAATGTTTGGAACTTCAGAGAGAAATGTCAGTCCTCTGTTCCTCTCCTCTCCTTGACAGCATCTCCACAAGAAGCTGAATCTCTGTTGAACACAGTCACCAAGCCTTCATTACCTTGTTGTGTTTGGGCCTCCACTGTGCCCCCCTCATGTTTGACGGAGCAGATGTATTTATAGGAGCTGTCCTCTTGCTGATGGAGCAGCAGGATGGAGGCACTGCGTCCCGACTCTCTGAGATCCAGCTGCTCTTCAGAGGTCAGGTCCTCCAGTGGTCCGTTGTTCTTCTGTTTTTTCCAGATGAACTGGACCACAGGAGGAAACATGGCTGAGGCCAGACACAGCAGGGAGCTGCTCCCCTCCACATGGACTCTGGATGCTGCTGGGTACACGCTCACCACGGGCTTCACTACGGACTCATCTGAAGTTTGACAGCAGCAACAAGCAGCACAGACACACACTCACACAGTCAACAGCAGCTTCCAGAAGTGCATTCAGTCTGATCCTGGAAACTCCATGAACTCTGATCACTAAACTCCTCATCAATGCAGCACAAAGTTCACTTCACTCACTGGATTCAGCTTCACATCAAACCGTCATCAGGAGACACGACGGCTGCAAATCATTTCTACACTCAGACTAACTCATTTGGAAGAAAAGGGTTTAATCTTTGCTGTAAATATAAATTAAATTAAGCAAGGTAGTTCATCAAATTATTTTTTTTCTTTCAAAAAACACTTAAACTTTAAAAAAGATTTTTAAAGTTGTACTTTAATCATTCAGAAAGTAATTTCATAACTGAGAAAAGATTATTTTTTCCTTATTTTATTGTATTGAACTGAAAAATCAGCACCACATTCCCTAACCTTTAAACACAATTTAGAAATTTGAAAAAATTCAGCAAAAAACAAATAGATATACAGACATTCAATGTCAACAAAATAAAACATTTGATTTTAAATGATTTATTCCCTAATTTTTAAGTATTATCTAAAGCATAAAGGTTTGATCAAGACAATGAAAACATTAGATTTAAATTATTAATTCTATAGAGATAAGACCTTTTCATTTTGTGTAAAATTAATGTATTGTAACAGAATGTGAAAAATAGAAATAATATTTTGATAATTTTAAAATTAATATTTAAATGTTACTTTTTTTGGGCAGTTTTGTACTTACACGTCAAGAATTAGATTGTATTGTTTATTTTTTACTAAAAAGAAATTCCTTCCTTACAGTGAAGAATTTCTTCTTCTATTTTTTTTTCAAACATTAAAAATGTAGTTGAAGCTCAGATCTGATCTTGTTCTCAGAAACCAGCAGATGTTCCAGAATCAGTGAGACCATCAAACTCTAAATATTTGGAACATCACTCAGATTTGCAGAAATCAAGAATCAGTTTAGTTGTTCAGTGAGATTTCAACATGTTTGCAGAAATGATTCAGCTTTTCTTCTGGAACAATGGCTGCTTGATGAATTCTCTGCTAATGATGAACAAACTAACATGTGAAGCTGAAGCAGCAGAAACTGACTTGAAACACATTTTCTACAATCAAACAGCTGAAGGAGCAGAAATGGTTCTTCTTACCCGTTACAAACAGTCGAGTTCCAGATCCAAAGATGTAGTAATCCCCTGACACACAGTGAGAAAGTGTGCTACAAAAACCTGTGTGCTGTTAAATTGTCATCTGAGTGAATCAGGATCATATTTCAGCTCCATGATGAGTTTCTCTAATGTTCATATCAACATGACTGTCTCTGTCTGCAGTGGAGGAACTTGGTGAACTGCTGTGTGAAATGAGAGAAGAAAATGACAAATATTCCTGCAGTTATTAGATGAAAGATTCATGCAGAAAGTGACAGCATGAAAGATGAAATGTTGTGCACATGTTTAATTATCCAGAAGTACATCAGTCTGTTTTCTTCTGATCCTCCTGAAACCACAGGAACATCTGAGAAAGCTGTTGAACTTTGTGCAGCTTTCATGCATTGTGATGAGAAAATGAAAATAAATGTATAATGATGGTAAAAGAGAGATTAGAGAGTCGATGCTTTGTCATCCAACGGGAGAAAACAGCAGGTCACAATTTTGATATATTTGTTGGTTTATACGACCAACAAATATGATGGTCGACTTAACGTTTTGTCTGTCACTTGTCCAACATATTTTCATATTCAAACAAACTGAATTGAAAACTGTGAAGACTCCATCAACTTGTTTGATGTACAATCTCAAATTAGTTATGTAGTTATTTTTATGTCAAACATTTCACCTGAAATTTTGAGCTCATGGTTTGCTGCTGGGAACGGCTGTTTGCACTGTGGAGCACTGATTCCATCCATCCATCTTCAGAACCCGCTAAATCCCTTTCGGGTTCATGGGTTCTGCTGGACCCAACCTATTTACTGTTGGGGTAAGGTGAGGCACACCTTGAATAGGTTGCCACTCTAGCACTGATTCCTTGAGACTGAAATGTGATACCAGCAGAGATCGTTCAGAAGCCTTCGTGCTACTGAGAAACTGTTGGGTAGGAAACACATTTTAGTCCAGTCCTTCCATTTGAGATGATGGGAAATGTAAAGTCTACCTCCAACAAAGGGGAAGAGCTCATGCATGTACAAGACACCAGCAGGAATTCAGAGAAACCACTGTCCTTCTGTTAACAAAGATGTGGCTGACCCCACACATCCCTGACTGTCTTACAGAAAGGTTTTCATCTGCTGCCTGTGGACAGAACGGTTCAAGCAAATGGAGATTTGTTTTTTTACCCTTCAACACAGGAGATGGTTGCAATATCCAGCATTTTTAAGGTCTCACACACACACAAGACCAAAGGTTAACAATATCAGTTTCATTCCTTGTTGAGGCAGACTTTCCCACTTCTGGGTCAAGTTGGTTGGGCTGCACAGGTGTCCAGTTGGTAGCATTCACCCCACCCACCCCCCTTTACATGGAGTTTGCATGTTCTCCCTGTGTGTTTGTGGGTTTCTCCAGATACTCTGGATTTCCCCCAAAGTCCAAAAACATGCATCATAGTTTGATTGATGTTTCTTAATTTCCCCCAGGTGTGAATGTGAGTGTTTGTGTGTGAGTGTGTGGCCCTGCAGCAGACTGGCAAGCTGTTCAGGGTTTACCCCACCTTCACCTAACAGCAGCTGGGTTGGCTACGGGAGCCCCAACACTCGGAAAGGGACCCAGCTGGTTCTGAAGATGGATGGATGGGTGGGTGGGTGGATGAACAGATGGATAAATGAGTGCATGGATGGGTGATTGGGTAAGTGGATGGATGGATGGGTAGATGGATTGATGGATGGATGAGTGCATGGATGGATGGATAGGTAGGGGGATGATGGATGGATGGATGGGTGGATGGGTGGATGGGTGGGTTGGTTGGTTTGGGATTCATGTTTGAAAGTTGATACTGTAAGGTCCATAACAGGACAACCACCCAGCAAGTCTCTAAAGTGAGTTCAAGACTTTGTTTGAACTAAAGAAGTTAACAGGAACGGCGGTAGATCACAAAAGAAAGACATCTGAACATTCAGAAAACCACAGAGTTCAAGGATTTCTTTGAGGCAGATGTTAGTGTTGGATTTTTTTATTTGCTCAGATGGAGTTTCTTTATAAAAATGCCCAAAAGAGCCAAACTGAGACCAGACTGCAGTTAGGCAAACAGATGTCTTGCTGATAGCCTAAAACATGAAAGATGCTCTTTAATGATAGCAAAAGGAGCAAAAACAAAACTTGAACAAAGAGAAAACAGAACAGTTCAGCAGGTTGGTGTGAGGGCTGGCAGAGCAGCAGCAGATCTAACCCTTGTGCTATCCTATGCGGTCCAGATGACCATTGACGTGTTATTCCTACCAGGACAAAGGTGGATAAAGGTAAAGAGGATTTCATGTTATTCGTGGACACCAGTGAAGATCACAGATCATTGAAGAAAAAAGGTTCAGCGTACTGTCTAGTGGGTCTAGATGAACCAACTCCCAATGTTAACGTGCTAACGTGTTAACGTGGATAGCACAAGGGTTAAGGGAGCTGACTGAGCAGAGACAGTCATTTGGATGTTTCTTGGGGTCTAGCAGGAGGACAGCAGGAAGTTTCCTTGAAAAAACCCACACATGCATAAGGTTATGCTGGGATTTGAGCAAAGGCCTTCCTGCTGTGAGGGGACTCTACCAACCACTGTGCAGCAGAGTAGACCAAGCATTCCAAGCCCACTAAAACCTCAACATTGTGTCTTTTTGTCCCTTTGAGTCTGCAGAAGCTATTAAACTCTGATTTCTGTTATAATGAAATTCACGATGAAGTAATGATCAGAAGAAATATTAGCTATTTAAAAATTTGGATGACGTATTTGTATGTTTTTTGTCAAAACTGTTTCATACTTTCATGATTTCATTTTTATCTCTGCTTTTAGGTTTTATTTGATGCTTGAATCCTCATTTAAAAGGGCTTTTGAGTCAGAGTGAGATGAAGATGAACCAGGCTGTGGTTTCCTGCACTCTTTATGTCACAAATCAATTCATCTGCAGGTTTTTGTTCAGCCTGCAGGGATCATTTCTCACTGTGGAGACCGATCCCCCTGCAGCTGCAGTAGTAGGAGGCTGAATGATCCACTTTTAGTCTGTTGATCTTTAATTCACATCCACTCAGAGTTTTCTTAGATAAGAAATCCTCTTCCTGGGGATGACCGTAACCTTTATTTATTCTGCAATCATGTCCATAAAAATGAACAATTTTTTTAAATGTTTCTGTTTCTTTCTTCTGCCACCATAATAAGTAATTAGGGTAACACTGTTCAACTAGCCCACAACTAAATGTGATGTATTGACCAACCCTTCTGGTCAATGTTAAATCCTCCTGAATCAGGTCTGCTGCCATGGCAACCAGTGCTGCAGAGACACAGACAGACAGGTGAAGGTCAGGATGACAGTGTTTGTTCCAGGTAGACCTGGTTGGCTCCTGATTGGCTGCAAACACTCACCTGAACACAGACAGCACAGAGCAGCAGCTGGGAGGAAAAGCATTTTGTTCAGCCGTGTTTCCTCTGCTCAACCTGAGGAGAAGTGGTGTTCTGATGCAGCTGAGGACAAAGAAGGACGAGCTGTGACATGAGAGCAGGACCACGTTCTTTGGGACTCCTCCTCCAAGCTCCCATCAGCCCCTGCAGCTCACAGAGAAGACTGCTGCTGCAGACGGACAGCTCAGCTGAAGCTGCTGTGTGGTTTCATCTTCCTGATTTGAATCTGACAGCAGATGAAGAGAATCTGGGTCACATGATGCACAAACACTCCAACACATTCATGTTCCACAAACACACTCTGGTTAAAAGTCAAAAGAACTTTCACTTTATTTATGCAAACCAATTTTTCCTCATTCTTTTGATTTTCAAACAGGATCCGTCTCACATAAGAGTTTTTACAGTTTATCAGTTTTGAATCACAATGTTTTGCATTGTTTCTATTTGATCTATTAGTTTCTAAAAAGACCTAAACATTTTTTTTATAGTTTTCAACTTTGTCAGGTCTTCTGGTTGCATTAAAATGATTTTAATGATTCAGAACAGCAGATGGATCAGACCATGTGGCTCATAAAACACAAACTATTAAAAGCTTCAGTCTGGACCTCCAGAGGCTAGATTCTGAACCCCCTCTCCAGAGGGTTTGGATCCACAGTCTAGTTCTTCTGATCATCGGTTCAGGCAAGGTTCCGCTGAATCTGATGCATGAAGGTTCTGTCTATTCTTTTGGTTCAGAATTCTGCAATAAATGTAAATGTTTTTATTATTTTGAGAATAATCATCACTTAACCTGGATGCCGTTTTCTGCTCTCCTGTCACAGTTGATCATCTGCAGGTTTTCCCATCTACTTTAATCTTGTGTTTTTAACCAGATAAAGATATATGTCATTTTACAAAACAAGAAAACCTTTAAGGAATTTTAAACTGCAAAACTTTGCTCCTGCTCTAAAACAGACTGGCGACTTGTCCAGGGTTTGCCTGCCTTCACCAAACAGAAGCTGGTTTGGTGCCAGAAACCACGTGACCCTGAAATGGATTCAGTGGGTTCAGAAAATGGATGGATGGGTTTGTTCTCCTAAAAAAATATAAAGAGGTGAAGTACAAGGTCAAAATCCTCTGATAATCAGGGAGAGATACTTAGATTGTGAAGATCCTCCAGAGTAGAGCTCAACTCTTCAGCTCTCCGAATGATTTTGCTGAGGCAAGAGGAGCTCTCTCTAAGGCAGAAAATCTGAGGCACTTAAAGCCCCTCCCACATCCCAGGGTCTTGGATTTTCAAGAGAATGATGTTTTCCTTCTGTTAGAGTTATGTTATTATCATTTGCTTACATGCTATTATCCCCATTATATAATTGTCTCAGTTCTATCTTTTAGTAAGAAAACAATGACCTGAAAAGTTCTGATTATACAAGAATATGATGTTTCTGCTGTTCCTGATGAAATGAGCCACGTTCGTGCCTGCAACCTTCAGTTTTTAATAAAAAGAGACTGGACACACTGGAAAGGCAGAACTCCTCTGTGACGGCTTTGCACTGTCACAACCCGATTCTCCTTCTGCAGAAGTCTAGCAAAAGTTCTCATCTCCTGTGTGGTTCTTCTCTTTATTAAGGAAAAAGTCAGAACCCTGACACCTTCATGATTATGAAATCGTTGCAACTTTCAATAAAGTGTTTCATCTAGAATATTTCCATTAACAACAAACATTGTTCATGGATTAATCTGTATTCAAATACTGCAGACGTTTGGACAGATGTTTACAGGTATACCCCTAAAAATGATCAATCAGACAAAAAAAATCTGGATTTTTAGGGGAAAATTTTAATTCATGCACAATTCTTTGTTCCTCACAGACTATGATGCTAGTAAAGAAAAATACTGTAACCAGGTAATTTACTGTTTGTTGTTTTTCTATATTTTAAAATAGAAAAATGATGTCTGAGTTCCAGCTTGAAACTGTAAAACAGTAAAGAAAGATTTAGGAGATCAGGATGTGGAGGTGCAGAAGAAGACCTGGTCCTTGTGCGTCCTCAGGTGAACCCTCAGGTGGGTTTTCCTCTTAAATGTGCGTCCGCAGGCTCCACAGCGAAACGGCCTCTCGTCCGTGTGTGTTCTCATGTGTGCCGACAGGTTCCCGTTCTGGGTGAAGCCTTTGCCGCAGGTCTTGCAGCAGAAGGACTTCTCGCCGGTGTGGATCTTCCTGTGCACGCTCAGGTGGCTGCGGTGCATGAAGCTCCTCCCACAGGTGTCGCAGGTGAACAGCTTCTCGCCCGTGTGCGTCCTCATGTGGCTCAGCAGGTTGCATTTTTGGGAGAAGCGTCTGCCGCAAGTCCTGCAGGAGAAGAGCTTCTCTCCAGTGTGGGTCCTCCTGTGCACGCTCAGGTTGCTGCTGCAGGTGAAGCTCCTCCCACAGATCTCACAGCAAAACAGCTTCTCCCCCGTGTGGATTCGGACGTGGCTCAGCAGGTTGCCCTTTTGGGTGAAGCTCTTCCCACAGGTTCTACAAATGTATGGCCGCACACCACTGTGGATCCGCAGGTGCTGCTTCATGCTGTACTTGTCTTTCAGAGTTTTTCCACAAATCTCGCAGTTTACAGATTTGTTGGAGGAAAAATTGTTGAGGCAAAAAATTGAGGAGGAAGAGCTTTCTCCATAAGTGCTCATTCCGTCTTTAATTTCCAGATTCTTGGCTGACTCCAGGTCTGGACCCTGGCTCTCGGTCAGTGGAGAGTCCAGGAAGTGGAGCTGAGCAGCTTTGGGTTCTATTTCAGAACCAGAGAACATCTGGGCAGAAAGATCCACCTCAGTCCTCTGATCCAAGCTGCTCCCAATCCTGACTGCAACCCAGCTGTGGCTGCTCCTCCTTGATCCACTGCAGCTCTGGTTCCTCCGGGCCCTTTTGGTGGTTAAGGGGACAGCGGGGTGACCACAAACTCCTTACAGATGAATGCTGGGATATCTGTGAGAAGAAAGAGGAAACCAGCAAAATATTTGACAAGAGTTCAGGGCAGTTTATTCTAGGTGGGGTGCACCGATGTATCAGCTCTGATTTACTTAATTTTGGGAGATCTGTGATCGGCCAAGACACACATGTAACAACAAGTAGATTCATATCATAATTAGTGGTTGTTGATACAGTTTATAGTAGTTGTGCACAATAAATCGCAAATTTATCGTTATTGCAATATCAAGCTGTGCAATATGCATATCGCAAAAGACGACGAAAATTGCAATAAATTGTTACCCTAAATGTGCTAAAACAACCTTATGGCAACTTGAAGCATTTAACGAATCAAATAAATACATTTATGCATTTGACCATTCGGAGGGACCCCTTCACATTGTTGACCAATCAGATATGTTAGATGTTCACCTCCTATGTCGATGAGGGTCATTTGGTGTGTCATTTTTAAACTGTTGCAATGAAATGAGAATGATGTTTTTTATTGTTTTGCCATTTGTTTATATACCGCAAAGTATATCGTTAACACAGGAGGCGTCATCATGTGTGTTGCGGCTATGATGACACTTGGTTATTTTTATGATCAATTCAGTAGGTTTATAGTAAAATAACAGTATCTCAGTTCAAATAGTATTTTCAAATATTAATAAAATCAATTTGTTTAATTTTGGGTATAAATATTATTATAAAAACGTACAGAAAAAGGTTCATGAACAGGAGCTTTACACTACTTATCTCTTTTATGGTTCTTAAATGGAGAAACCAGATCATGTATGTAATCTGAACTTTTTTTTTTTTAAATATCTTTCATCTACTCCCATTAAGGGTTGCTGGAGTGACTCCTCCACCTCCATACAATCCTATCCAGACTCATGTTCACCCCTGCTGAACCCAAAATCCTCTACTTCTTTCCATCCGTTTTTGTATAGTTTCATGAGGATAATTATCAGTGATAAGAAGAAAAAAAAGTTGCTTTTGAGTCTCAACTCCTAATTTGCTGGTGACTTTTGGTTGTTTTTGTTGTTGACTACATTCACTCCAGCTTTGCCCGAGGTCTCACCAGAGGCCCCTGCTGTTCTCTATCTGCCTCATCCACTCACTCACGAATTTTATGAATTAAACATCCAGGTTTACCGATTTAATGATGAGAGTCTGCATAATATCTACACCCCCAACCTAAACTTCCTTAAAAACAGCAACAGAACAGATGCACCTATGACGGAACCAGAACTCCGTCATTTCAGTAAACCATCCTCAGAGAACCGACTTAACCCCCTTTAAATTAAAGCGGAGGGCGTCCAGAAAACAAAACAAATGGAGGTTCCAAACTTACGTTTGTGAGATCTGTTGTGAAACTCAAACATTTATCTTGCATCCGTACCTGCTGTGTTTGTGCTTCTTTTCCAGCTGCTGTAATCCAGCAGTCTGCGCTGACGATCCATCTCTTCCTCATACTGAACGATGGTTTTCTCAAACTGTCTGAAGATTTCTTCAGCAGCAGCAGTTAGTCGCTCGCTGATAAACTCTCTCAGAGACTGAACTGAAGACATCCCTGCTTATGTGCACAAATAAGCCGGGAAAATGAGCTAAAACAGCTCTTCTTGAGAGAAGTCCACACTGCTACGGGGTTTGTTTACTTCCGCTGGTGTCACACTGTGACGGTCCGACGGGGAACACGAGTTACTTTTCACGGCCGCCTGCCTCCAAAACACCGAACGTTTTTTTCAAACTCCAAATATATTTTACTTTATCGAGGCATTTTGTTTACATAACTGAAAAAAATTATATCAAAGTTTAAACCTGAAAGTTACTGTCGCATGCAGTGGAGAGATTTTATATTTAAACTTTTTGACAAAAATATTTCACTTATTTTTTTTCCCTTTGAGACTGGTTAGTCTTTTTTTCTAGTTGTAAGATTTTTTTTAAAGTTTAGTTTGTTTATGCTTGTCTGCAATTTTTTTCTATTTTGAGACAATTTGAACTGAAATATATTTATTGTTACAGCAGTAATTATGTTTCAATGAAGAGTCTGATATGGCTGGAGTTTTTTCTAAACCTCCGCTCTTTATTTATTTATTAATCCGTATTTAACCAGGATATTCCCCATTGAGAATTAACTCCTCGTTTGTAAGGGAGTTGTGTCCAAGAGGCAGTAAATAAAAACTTACAAGCATAGTCAACATTAGGACAGTAAAACATTAAAACATTAGAACGTTAAACATTTGACATAGTAATGAAAATAATTTGTCTTTGTAACTGAAACATTGTGTTAATGAAGGGTTAAGACTTGGAAACTTGTTACTGGAACATCAGCTGCAGGTGGAATCATCTGCTTTCTTTGCATGTGGGATTCTCAGTAGAAAGGAGTTTCCATGAAGCAGAAAGAGTGAGGGCTTGATGAACAGCAGATATGAATTTACTCTCTGTGGTTTTTAAAACAGGAAATACTGCATAAATGGAGAGTCGTGCGGACACAGATGTTGCATGTATGCAGCATAGTGGTTTTTATTCTAACAGCTTCTATTTAACCTCAAACCTTACAGACTTATATTTTGGATTTTTACACGTTTTATTAGATCACTTATTAGACGTGTTTGTTATACTGACATTATGGAGCCTCAATGACAAATGACAATACTCCATAAACAAATATTAACCATTTTTATGATATCTCCCTGATAAAAAAACCCAGATTCAAATAGTCAGAGAGTTTATTCTTCTTGAGAGTTTTTGCCAGAATACATTCAAAGGCCTGTTTTATTAAGCATACCTGTCCACTTGCTTGTTTTTAAATTTAGCATTAAGTTCATAAAATAAAAATATTTAGATCTCACCTGAATATTTATTTTCTAAACATTCAAGCTATATATAACTAAAAATGTATTTGTTAAATAAATATTTAAGTCCTAGTTAAATATTTAAAAATATGAAAAATATGAAAAATGTCTTATTCAATAATGTTAATATAAACTTGCTCTGTATTTTAAAGGGTAAATAAGTGTCCTCGTCATTAATATTTAATATCATAATGTTAGTGGAGATTTTGTCTGGATTTTGTATTTTTGTGATCATAAATTGTTTAAAGAATCTGATTATTAAAAAAAAAAAACATGACTTGTCATGCATCTGATGTACACATTAGCACTTTTGTCCTAAACGCAAAAAGTTTGCCTTACATAAAATAATTTGACTGTTTAACATTAAATTTGTATAAATGTGTTGATAATGCAGGACTTAATGGAATGATGTACTGTAGAGCTGCCCTTCTGCCAAGAAACAAGAGAAGAGTCAATGGTCATTTGAACTATAATTATTGCTAGAATCAACGTGATACTATAAACTTGCTGTCACAATAAAAAGCCTTTTGAAGACTACAGTCAAACTTCGTATTTTACCCCTAAAACCTAAAGGTAAACAATAACATGCTTTGTAAAACAAATGAATCAGAAACCACAACACATCCAAAAGGATTTCAAGCACAAATATAAAAAGAGCAAAATAAAAAACCCTTTTGAATTAAGCTGACAAAGATGGGTGGCTTTCTGAAATAAATGTGACAACGCAACAAAAAGTTGTTGTATAACTGTGTCTCTCTTATCGGGAGTTTGTTTGTAAGTCCAGCATCGAGTTTAATATTTCTTTTTGAAACATGAATGTGTTTGAGTGTTTGTGCATCATGTGACCCAGATTCTCTTCATCTGCTGTCAGATTGACTTCAGTTCAATGAAACAACACAGCTGTCATTCTGCAGCAGCAGTCTTCTCTGTGAGCTGCAGGGGCTGATGGGAGCTTGGAGGAGCTATCACAAAGAACGTGCTCCTGCTTTGAACTCACAGCTCGTCCTTCTTTGTCCTCAGCTGCATCAGAACACCACTTCTCCTCAGGTTGAGCAGAGGAAACACGGCTGAACAAAATGCTTTTCCTCCCAGCTGCTGCTCTGTGCTGTCTGTGTTCAGGTGAGTGTTTGCAGCCAATCAGGAGCCAACCAGGTCTACCTGGAACAAACGCTGTCATCCTGACCTTCACCTGTCTGTCTGTGTCTCTGCAGCACTGGTTGCCATGGCAGCAGACCTGATTCAGGATGATTTAACATTGACCAGGAGAGTTGGTGAAAGTGTCTCTTTCAGCTGTGAAATAACTAAGCAGTTTAAAGATGATTATGTGTACTGGTACCAGAAGAAAGAAAAAGAATTCAGAATAATTCTGGATCTAAAAAAAAGTAGTGGTGCAACAGATAAACGGTACGGTCATCCTCAAAAAGATGATTTCACAGCTGTAAAAACACATAGTGGATGCGAATTGAAGATAAATAAAGTTACAATGGATCATTCAGCCTCTTACCTCTGTAGCTGCTATAAAGATGTTCTCCACAGTGAGAGATGATCCCTGTAGGCTGTACAAAAACCTGCAGATTAACAGATTCGTGACAGGAAGAGAGCGAGAAGCCACAACCAAGGTTCACATGTTTTACCTCCATCTCACATCAGCAACCCACTGAACTGAGGACCTAAGTTTTAAGCAGTGATGAACTTTAACAATGTAAAGCATCACACAGTTGCTTTCCTCACACACAGGTGTGTTCGCACACACACACTGGATAAAGAAGGAGGCCAACACTGATCCATGATGTGCACAGAATTTTAGAGGGGCAGGGGGCTCAAAGTCTGAAAAGAGCAGCAAAACAAAACACATATCCTTCAGCTTTTATCCCCAGAATACTGGAATCATTAATTATATTTTGTGTTATTAGCCTACTGTTGCTTTAAGGATTTGGGGGTTCATGTCACAAGACCAGAGACTGCTCCAAATGAAGCAGTTTTATCAAAGTCAGGCAGGCAGGGGTAAATAAAAGGCATAAGATCATCAGAGGAGAGACAGCGTAGTCAGGATCCAGGCGAGAGGCAGGTAAACAGAGTCAGAAACTGGGTCAGGAAACATAAGATCATGTTTAACTATAACACCTGGTAAGGAAGGCAGAGTGGCACAAACAATGCTTCACACTGAGTGTGGGTCAGTTCAGTGCTTAAGTAGACTGTGAGTGATTGAGTGTATGAGAGTCAGGTGTGTGGCATCCAGGAAGGGCACACTGGGGTTGCTGGGAGATGTAGTGCATATAATACTCTGGAGATAGTTCCCGCTGGTGACTGAGCTCTGATGGAGCCCCCCTCCTGTGAGCGGCTCCAGAGCAAGGTGCCCTCCGAGGTCGGAGTGCTAGTCTGTCGGGGTGGCATAATTGGAAGTCAATGATCAGGGAGGGGTCCAGTGGTTGCCTTCTTTAATGAGTTCTGGGCATATTCAGAACAAAACCAGGAATCAACTCTGGTGCTCTTGATGCTGGCTACAGTAGGTTCAGAGGAAGCGCATGATCTCTTGGTTGAGGCGTTCCACTTGGCCATTTGACTGTGGATGGTAGCCAAAGTTGAGACTCACGTTAATGCCCAGACCCTTACACATTTCTTGCCACACACGTGAGGTGAACTGGGACCATGGTCCGACACGATGTCCTCTGGAAGACCATAATGCTAGAATATGTGGTCGATGAGTTGACCGCCGTTTCCAGAGTTGTGGGCAACTTAGGCAAAGGGATCAACCGACATGCCTTAGAGAAACGGTCAACAACAGAGAGGATGGTGGTGCTACCTCTCAAACGGGGCAGATCAGTGATGAAATCCACTGCGATGTGAGACCAGGGACATCAAGGTATGGACAGTGGATGCAGGAGACAGGCCAGAAGCTGTCGAGGAGACTTGGCCATTTGGCAGGATGTACAGCGCGTCACATACTGGCCACGTCTGCCTGCAGTGTGCGCCACCAGAAAGAATGTGCTGTTAAATAATGTGCGCTAGCCATACCTGCATGTCTGGCTGAAGGCAAGTCGTGCACTAGGTGGAGAACCCGCTTCCAATGGGACGGTGGGATGTACACCTTATCAGCTGGACAGGACGGTGGTGGAGCGTCCGTAGCGTTCATGTCAGAAAATTCTGTCATTGTATCCTACTGAATAGGGGCTAGGCTCAGTGAAGAGGGGATGATGGATTCTGGAGTGACTGATCCTTCCGCCGTTTTATGAACTTAGTATTTAACTTCTTGTCCCAGAACGATTTGCTCTGTGTTAAATTGATGCCCCCCCCCCGAGACATCTGACAAAAGTACAGACGGACTCTTGACTTTGACCAATATAAAGAATTTTTCCGAGTTATTAACCATATTTAAGCTCGTTGAATCAGCAGAGAGAGACTAGTTAGACCAGAATTCACAGGTTCAAGCTGCTTCACTGTCACATCTCTGAGTCTGAGCGGAGCCCCAAAGAAAGAAGCGTCAGCTCAGAACCTTTGTATAACTATAAAATAGCTTCGACATAATACTGGTTACCTTTAGCAACATTTCCTTCTTGTATCTTTAACAGAAATGTATTAATGTTGATACAAAACATAATAATAGTAATAGAAGAATACTAGGGCACTTTTTAAATTTGTATTTTTATTTGATTATTTTTTAACTTGTCCTGACCAACAGCTGGGCAAACAGATGAGAGCTGAAGGCCTCTTGTGTTGGACATATTTTACTTTAACCAAGAGCGAAAACACAGGAGACCAGTGGACTGCGACCAGGTGACCATCTGACGAGGTTTTTCCTGAGACAGAGCAAGAGCACAATGAGTAAAGTGAAACGAGGCAATATTCAGGAACATGAGTTGACCAGACTATGCACCATAGGAGGAACAACGAACTGGCGATGAATGATGATCCAGGAGGTCCTTAAGAAGGCTGCAGAGTTGATGAGGTGAGTGAGAACAGCTGGTCGTGTCCCAAGCAGAGCAGGCGGGGGGAGGGGGAGAGTGACTGACAGAGGCACCATGACAATTTTCTATGCCATATATATAGTAGGTGAGACCACATACTTTCATTGAGGAATTGATTGGCCAGTTTTTTTAACTGGGATACATTTCACTACAAAAAACATAATAAGAAAATAGAATTAGCAAGAAGATGATAAAAAAAGTAGCAGAGCAGGACTAGTTATTCTGATAAACATAATTACTGACTGATAGCTCTTTATTTCTCAATAGAAGCCTATGGAATTTTGGCTTCTTGGGACAGCCGTTACTTCCTATTTGGAATGTGAAGGTGGGAGGGGTGACTCAGTCCAGTTCTCATATACAGTCAATGACTAAAATCCATTTCTGGTACCAAGTGATTCAAGTTGGATGACAAAACCTTTACTCTTTACTTTTTCTTTTTAACATCATCAGATATTTCTGTTCATTGTGTCATCACATTGTTTTAAGCTGCACAAGTTCAGCAACTTTTTCTCATCTTTCTGTGGCTTCAGAAGGATCAGAAGAAAACAAATTGATGTACCTCGGGATAACTGCATGTGCACCACACTTCTTTTCCTCTTTCATGCTGTCACTTTCTGCATGAATCTTTCATCTAATAACTGCAGGAATATTTGTCATTTTCTTCTCTCGTTTCACACAGCAGTTCACCAAGTTCCTCCACTGCAGACAGAGACAGTCATGTTGATATGAACATTAGAGAAACTCATCATGGAGCTGAAATATGATCCTGATTCACTCAGATGACACTTTATCAGCTCACAGGTTTTTGTAGCACACTTTCTCACTGTGTGACGGAGGCTCTGGGTACTACATCTTTGGATCTGGAACTAAACTGCTTGTAACGGGTAAGAAGAACCATTTCTGCTCCGTTAAATGTTTTATTGAGGAAACTGTGAAAATCTAAACTGATTCTTGATTTCTGCAAATCTGAGTGATGTTGCAAATATTTAGAGTTTGATGGTCTCACAACATCTGCTGTTTCTGAGAACAAGATCAGATCTGAGCTTCAACTGAATTTAACAGCAGTTTGGAAACAAAACTGAAGACAGAAATGTTCACTTCTTAAAAAGATTAATGGAAATGACAAAAGTAACATCTCAAGAAAGAAAAATGCAAATTATGAATGTTATAGAATGTGACAGAAGCATTTTTTCGTTGTTCAACAGTTACATATTACAGTTACGTTTTTTTTGTTTTCTTTTCTTTTGTGTAAAAAATCATTGGTTTAAACGTGACCATTCTTAAGCAGGTATTTGTGTTTTTAACATTTTTAATTGAAATGGTTGTACATGTAATTAATAGTGCAGTAAGTTGTTCCAAAAGTCAAATTTGTGTTGAAAAGTCAGACACAAAAGCTTAATAACAAAGGTTCTGTTTAACAAAATGCATTGTAGGCAAACATTTCATTTCTTCTCTGTGATGAATTTACTTTTTTTTAAAATGATAAATGACAGGCTTAAAAAATCTTTACAAATGCCAAAATTTTTAGAAGGTTTTTATTTATTTATCATTTTTAAATGTATTCATTGTGACAATAATTGATTAAAAAAGCAATTTCATTTCATTTTCCAAAATCTTTTTGTTCTAAATGACTTAGTTTGAATGTGGAAATAGGGTTCAGTCGTCTTCTTTTAATAGCTTAAAATTAAAAAGTTTAATTTGGGAAACGTGTATTTATGTTTCATTTTTGTTAAATTGTTTCAAGACTCTAAAAAGTGTTTCAAAGTAAAAGGAATGGTGGTATCTTTTTGTTTTAGTTAAAAAATAATAGTTGCAGAATCTTAATCTGTCCTTAATTAATTAATAATATTTGCAGGATGACAATAATATGACAATAATACATTTTTTGGCTGGTAACCCTTGTGCTATCTTATGGGGTCCAGATGACCCCACCCTACATTGATATTCCTACCATGACAAAGGTGGATAAAGGTGGAGAGGATTTCATGTAATCCATGGACACCAGTGAAGATCACAAATTATTGAAGAAAAAAGTTCAGCGCACTGTCTAGTGGGTCTAGATGACACAACTCCCAATGTTAAAGTGCCTAGGATAGTACAAGGGTTAGGTCTTGGCTGTTGACTGTGTGAGTGTGTCTGTGCTGCTTGTTGCTGCTGTCAAACTTCAGCTCAGCCCGTAGTGAAGCCCGTGGTTAAAGTGTACCCAGCAGCATCCAGAGTCCATGTGGAGGGGAGCAGCTCCCTGCTGTGTCTGGCCTCAGCCATGTTTCCTCCTGTGGTCCAGTTCATCTGGAAAAAACAGAAGAACAACGGACCACTGGAGGACGTCACCTTAAGTGGGGAAGAACAGCTGGAGCTCAGTGAGTCAGGACGCAGCGCCTCTATCTTACTGGTCCAGCAGCAAGAGGATCGCTCCTATAAATACAGCTGCTCCGTCAAACATGAGGGGGGCACAGTGGAGGCCCAAACACAACAAGGTAATGAAGGCTTGGTGACTGTGTTCAACAGAGATTCAGTTTAATGTGAAGATGATGTCAAACAAAGCAGAGGAGCAGAAGAATGACATTTCTCCCTGTATCTGACTCTTTCTTTGTTTCAGAGTTGCCTCCACTTCCAGATGCAGGTTCCACAGCAGCTCCAAAAGCTCCAACATCTCGTCCAGCAACTGTCAACATTCTGACAACAGTCACAGCCTCTGTTCCTCCTCTGGACCTGGTGAAGCTGTCCTTCCAGTCTGAGTGCAGGGTGAAGCTGCTCTGCCTGCTGTACTCAGTGCTGATAGTGAAGAGTCTGGTGTACTGCTGTGGACTCTCTCTGCTGATGATCCTCACAAACAAGGGAGCATCCACCAACTCCAGACATGCTGAATGACTGTTTTCTGCTCGTCTTTTCTCTCCATCAAATCTCCTCCTTTCATCTCATTCATCACTTTGATCACAGTTCTCAAATGTTCTTTATGACTTGCTGTAGATCCTTCATCAAACTGTGTCAGCTGTTGCTATTTGGAAATGTAACATTGCTTTATTCTGCTTTATCATTAGAATTTTCTGTTTGTGCAATTTTTCGCATTTGTCTGGAAAAATAAACTCAAAGACAGTCTTCTTGTTTTTTTTGTTTGAAGACATTTAACTGTAAGTTTGTGATTCTTTCAAGAACATCAACAAATCAAAAGTTTCCATGCAGCAGAATAAAGACAGAGAGCAGAGAGGAGGGAGGTTGATGAGTGAACAGCAGCAGATATGAATCTGCTCTCAGTGGTTATTATTATTTGAAATGCTGCAACAGACAATCAAACTGCCTGCAGATGTGTGTGTTTGTGCGCTGCAACCTTCACACCGTTAGCTGTGGCTTCACAATGTTTTTTTGAATAAACAACTTTTACTTTCTATAAAGATCCATCCTGGTTAGAACATGGAAACAAGGAAAAAAAGACATGTCTATATTTACCTAAGGATCCATCCATCCATCCATCCATCTATCCATCCATCCATCCATCCATCCATCCATCCATCCATCCATCCATCCTATCCATCCATCTATGTCAAGTATCAAATATTTAGTCAAAATGCAAGTATTATGGACAAACTTATGTTCCCTCCAGTCCCTCCAGTATTCCATGTGCCCCCCCTTCCCCAGGCAGCAGGCAGCCTTGCCAGGTATATGAACTGGCACAGGTGGTAACAGTGTGGTTTTGGCTAAACATCAGCCTATTTAGCAGAAGATGCTCTGCTGCTTAGTGTCAGAAAATTGCATGTGCCTGTGACTCTACAGTCAGAGTGAAAGTTCTCTATTCTTGCCTGCCTAAACTTTGCTGCCTTTGGTTTTTCCTCTGTCTATGTGGCCTCTCCGGTGAGACTGTGTTTAAGTGGCTTTAGATCCTAATACCCTTGCAGGATTTCCTGATTGTGAAGGTTTAGTTTTTTTTCCTTGACTCCCTGGTTTTCTTTGTGTGCGTGTGTGTCCCTCTCTCTCCTCCCCTGGACATATCGAAGTTCATTCATGAACTTTCAGAGATTCAACTTTTATCACAGAAGTGAGTGATAAACTGACTTTCTGGTTATCTCCCATCTCCTCACCACTTGGAATCAATTTCGTTCTCCATTTCTCAGTAAGCCTGACACCTTCTGGTGGGACAGGGAGTTATCGTCTCAGACTCTTGAAACTTGGCTATTAAATAACAGTGTGGTTCTGTGATTTTTGCTTACCTTTCTTGTGATCATTTTGAGCATATTCAATGAAATCTTGCACAACTGGGCCAGGGTATAAGAGTTAAAAAGTTGAAGCCCCACTATCTGTCACACTCCTAGGTGTGCAAAATCAGTCTCTGCATTTGGCCCATCCCCTGGGGGAGCGGTGAGCAGCAGACACAGCCGCGCTCGGGAACCATTTGGTGGTTCAACCCCCCAATCCAATCCAACCCCTTAATGCTGAGTGTCAAGCAGGGTATATCCCACCTTCGCCCAACATAGGATAGGCGCTGGCAGCCATAGGACCCCGAAAGGGATATAGAGGGAAAAAGAAATGCATGGATGGATGTAGGAAAACAAAAACTAATTTTGCTTATTTCATTAAAAATTCTACAATATGATTTCCTGGACTTTTCACCCCATTCTGTCATTCTCTTGGTAATAGCACCGGGCAATTTCCAGATCTCTTCTCTGTAGAATCCACACTTTTTAAGCATCTCTTCCAGGTTATCAGATGATTTGCAGCCTTCCTCCTCCCTTGTTTTATATATTGTTAATAGGAAAAGCAGTTGAGTTTTCTCATATTGAAAGAAAACACTGAGAAGCTTTTTTTAAATGCTTATCTGCTTGGAAAAAAGAAGATCAAAAATTCAAAAATAATCAAAAACCTAGAGATCAGCAAAACCCTTCAGATGATCAAAGCCTGCAAATCACAAACCTGCAGAAAATCAGAATCATCCAGATAATTGACAACCTGCAGGCGACGGACAATTACAAAACTTCAAAAATCTGCTGATAATTGAAAAACCTGGTGATGATTAAAAAGATAAATAATCAAAAAGGTGTTGAAAAACAAAGCTTTCAGAAAAACACAAACCTGCAGATGATTAAAAACCTACAGATGATCAAAACCTTACAAAGGCACAAAAACCTGTAGATGATGAGAAACTATGGAAGATTAAAAGCCTGCAGATGATCTAAAACCTGAAGAAGATTAAAAACGACAGAAGATTCAGAACCTTCAAAGGATCAAAAAGCCACAGAAGATTAAATGCTTGTTGCAGGTGGAAAGCAGAAAACTGCATCAAGTTTTATTAATGGTTATTCTCGCAATAATGGGTTGCAATGTTTAACTTTAAAGAAATGTCAAGATTTGCAAGAATCTTAAAGACTATTGAATGAATCAATAAAGCTTTATTTATATAGCACTTTACAATTCCTTCATGGTACCAAAGTGATTTACAATAAAAGAAAGACAAAAAAGTTTAAATTAATGCAAAAAGAAAACTGCTTTTTCATGAATTCAGCTTTAAAGTTGAACTTTCTTGCAGTGTTTACTGGTGTTATGGCTGTGGCCATATAACTTGTTCTTTTTATTCTGTGTTTTGTGTATTTTGTTTCTATCAGAGTGAGACTTTGTTGTTTTTGTGCAACCTTAATTCAACCTTACCAATGCAACATTACAAAGTTAAAAACTATTTAAAAAAATGTATGTCTCTTCAAATCAAATACAAATGATACAAAACATTGTAATTTAAAAAGTAAAAACTGTAAAAAATAGTCTCAATCAGTTAAACCAATCCTGTTTGAAAATAAAAAGGAAAAAAAAGAATTTGCTTCAAATTCAACTTCAATTCTTTGACTGGAGTTCAGCATCAAGCTGAGTGTGTTTGTGGAACATGAATGTGTTGGAGTGTTTGTGCATCATGTGACCCAGATTCTCTTCATCGGCTGTCAGATTCAAATCAGGAAGATGAAACCACACAGCAGCTTCAGCTGAGCTGTCCGTCTGCAGCAGCAGTCTTCTCTGTGAGCTGCAGGGGCTGATGGGAGCTTGGAGGAGGAGTCCCAAAGAACGTGGTCCTGCTCTCATGTCACAGCTCGTCCTTCTTTGTCCTCAGCTGCATCAGAACACCACTTCTCCTCAGGTTGAGCAGAGGAAACACGGCTGAACAAAATGCTTTTCCTCCCAGCTGCTGCTCTGTGCTGTCTGTGTTCAGGTGAGTGTTTGCAGCCAATCAGGAGCCAAGCAGGTCTACCTGGAACAAACACTGTCATCCTGACCTTCACCTGTCTGTCTGTGTCTCTGCAGCACTGGTTGCCATGGCAGCAGATCTGATTCAGGAGGATTTAACATTGACCAGAAAAGTTGGTGAAAGTGTCTCTTTCAGCTGTGGAGGAACTCAGCAGAGAAGTAATGATATATATTGGTACCAGAAGAAAGACACAGAACAATTCAAAATAATTCTACATTTTAATAAAAATGATTGTGGAATAAATAAAGGTTACGGTCATCCTCAGAAGGATGATTTCACAGCTGAGAAAACCCATAGAGGATGTGAATTGAAGATCAATAAAGTTAGAGTGGACCATTCAGCCTCCTACTACTGCAGCTGCTGGTCCCACAGTGAGAAATGATCCCTGCAGGCTGAACAAAAACCTGCAGATATGTCGTGTTTTTGATGAGAAGAGAGCAGGAAACCACAGCCAGGTTCACATGTTTCCCCTCCATCTCACACAGACTCACAAACTCACTGATCCGAGGATTCAATCATCAAACAAAACAGAAAGTAGGAATGAAATGAAACAATGACAATGTGAAACACTACATATTTGCTTTCTGTACATCACACATGCATGCAGAGACGTAGATGCAATCCCTGGACAAAAAGGACGGTAAACACTCATCCTCTATCTTGTGCCCCATTTCAGGTAGGGGAGGCCCTGACTGGTTTTGGTTTGTAGTGCTTATGTCCAGTGGTCCAGGGCCTGTAGACTCTTTTGTTCTGGCCTGAACTATTTTGTAAAGTGAATTAGTTTTTGTTCCTTCATAATTGTCAGATTAAAAAGACGAACAAATAAATACTGTTCTCTTCATGTTAAATTATATCCATTTAGTTCAGCAACTGACAGTACTGTGGATGATGGTACAGTTTTTCTTCAATTGTAATTCAGTAAGCTTGTGTCATTAGGTCTTGGGCTTTGCAGCCTCACCATCAAGAATGAGCATGCACCTTCCCATCCAAAAAAGTGTTTAACAGACTTCTTTCTCCAATCCCTTCAAGTTTTTCATGATGTTTTTACATTTTTATTCACTTCTTTATCAAACTTGTTTTTGGCAATAATCAAATATTCAAGTTGAGTTGATAGAATAAAATATCTCAATCTTGTTTCTTTCAAATCTGCCAAAGGTCTTTAAAACCCACAGTCATGAATCAGGCTGCTGTCTCCCCCTCTGACCATCGGTGGGAACTATATCCAGAGTACTAGCACTTCCTGGTTATCCATGCTCCACTTCCCATCAGCCCCTGCTGTCACTTGCTAGAGCCCCACAGCTGTTTCCCATCAGTAATCATTCACAACAGTATTTAGTCAAAGCACTGAGCTCTGCTCTGGCTGCCTGCTGTGTCTGTGACTCAGACACATCCAGCTGGAGTGGTCTCTCCTGGTCCCGCCCCTGGCACCCCAGTCAGTCCTTGTGTCTCGCCGTCTGACAAATTTAGTGTGAGGTCCGAGCACCGCTGTGAGTTCCTCATGCAATGCAATTTGAGCTGTTTCTGCGGGAACAGCCCCATTTCTATCCTACTGAAGAAGCCAAGGTGTCACTCCTGTGCTCACTTCTCACTGGCAAGGCACTCAAGTGGTTGTGGGTTGTGTGGGCCAGTGTTGCGGGGTTCACTTGGCAGCCTTGTGAAATCCTCCAACAAGTGGCTGATTGCGAGATCGTTTGCTGGTAATAACCCAGGACACTGTTGTGGCAAGAGGTTCCGAACCCTGGTGGCACAAACTGACTGTACCTCAGACACCTTCAGGAGGCTCTTTTGCCACGGAGATGCAAAAGGAGCTGGCATGTCATGATGAGGGCCTGGATATAGAATCACTCATCACATCAGCCACACCATTGGATCTGATGTGGATCTGATGTGTTCCTGGCGCCCACGCCCCACTGCTTCTAGTTTCCCTTCAATACACTCAGCACCCTCCCAAACCGCAGACCCTGAGCTGATGCACCTGGATTCCACTCAGCTGTCCCCAGCGGAACAGGAAAGAGGTCAGCAAGAAAACCTGTGGCTATACTGTGGAAAGCCGGGGCACTGGCAAGCAACCTGCTCTGTCTGACTGCCACATCATTCCAACGAGCCAGTAAGCGACCCGTCAGTGATATTTGAGGTCACAGACACCCTTAATGGGAACCATAGTCCTGTAGAGACCCTGCCAATATTAGATTTAGGTGTTGCAGGTAACTTCATCGATCTGGCGTTTGCCCAGACTCGTGCAGTTCCTGTCTTCCTTTGCAATGTGTGAGTTGGAAGGGCCACAGGGCACAGGGCAGATTCAGTACCTGACTCGAGACATCAGGCTCAACGGATATCTCGTCCACCACAAGGTTATCTAGCTCATCGCCATCGACTCTCCTCGCTGCCCTAAAGTACTGTTACCCTCTGCTCCTGGTTCCTGCAGCTCTGGAGCAACTATGCACTGCGCACATCTTCACAAAGCTGGACCTATGCAGTGCGTATAACGTCATTTGGATTCGTGAGGGTAACAAATGGAGAACCAGTCCAGTCGAATTCAAACATTCAGAAAGAGGTCAGCTGGAGACTGTCCTGTTGCACACGTTGGTGTAATCTGATATTGCAGCAGAAATATGGGTGGTTTGTCCTCCAAGTCAAATCCTAAGTTTCTCAGCTTCCGCAAACCTTCTTTCAGTGTGCGCACCGCTTTCTCTACTAATCCATTTGTGGATTAATGTCTTGGAGCACTCATGGAATGTTGTATTCCATTTTTTTCTGTGAAGTTTGGAACTCTTTTGACATGAAAGTTGTTGCAATGTCAGTCACAATGTGTTCAGGGAGGCCATACACTGCTGCAAACAGTGTCCTTAGTCTTGTGATGCTGACTTTGGAATGTGCATCAACCACTGCCAAAAAAGAAAAACACTTTTTTTTCACGAATGGACCATCAAAGTCCATGTGAAGACACTTTTAGCACTCTCCTGGAAACTCCTATGCAAGTCAGTGCAAGTCAGTTGTCCAATTACTTACAAGCCCATGAAATGAAGGGATTGTGTTTAAAAAATGCTTTCGTTTTTCACATTTATATGCAATCATTTTGTTCAACCCATGGAATAAAAGCTGAAAGTCTGCACTTCAATGTCATCTGAGTTGTTTTATTTAAAATTCACTGTGGTAATGTACAGAAACTAAATTAAAAAGAATGTGTCTCTGTCCAAATATTTGTGGTCCTGACTGTACCTGCACTCTGTAATCAAGCTTATTTCAGTTGAGTCACTCAGTCCTCAGTGTCATGCATCCCTGTTAGGTCTGGGGTTTTCCTGTTTAGCCGTCCAAAGACTCAGCCTGATTCCTCTCTGTACTTGGGTTTCCGATATTCCAGCCGTGACATTGTTTGACGTAACATTTGCTTTGATTTCTAAAGTGTAATGATGTTTTTTGTGTCATCAATTTAAATCACATATTGGAAAAACGATGTGGAGTGCCTTTTGATGAGAAAAGGCTATTGCTGTAATCATCTTTAATAATTGATTCATTTCATTTTCGTTTTTTGCTTAAAAAGAACATCATTTGATCAAAGTCAGTGTCCTTGTCACAGCTGAATCAAGTTACGGATATGAATTTAAAGTTAAATGAAGTCCATACTCTGTAAATTATCCAAGCATGGTACTCCTTTTGTGTCAGATCGCCTCCAGAGTTTAAAAATTTGAATTTGAGGAGGTCGACTCATCACATCAACCGTTCAGGAACTCGGCTTTGGGCACGTGTCATGTTCAACATGCAAATTTAACGCGCCGATCACATTAGAATGCTGCTTTAAAGTGTTGTTCAAAGTCATCCTCTCTTTTCTTGAGTGTATTGATTCTGTTGTCTTGTTTTTTCTGGGCTCAAAGTCTTCATCTTGCTCCAGTGGAGCTAGTTCAGTTTTCATGACTGTTACACACTCAGTTAAGTTTTCAAGCTTTTTTTAAGTCTTCGTTGTCACTTAATGCTTTGTGTTTTTTCAGGGTAATGGCCAGCTCTCTCTTTGAAATATACTTTGTGTTAAATTAATTTTTTAGATGTTTTAAAATGTTTAAAGACTGTGTTAACTGCAGGAAATCCAAATGGTCCATTGGGTTGTAAAGACAGAAAGGAAGTGTAAGAATTTTCGCTTACACTACACTACAAATACACTACACTGCTGCTCTGTGCTGCTCTGTTACACTACACTTCAAATTTGGTTTGTTTAAAATAAACATATCTTGGGAAAAATGCCAGTTGACTGAGACCCCATTTCCAGAGTTAAGTAGCCTACCTCACAAAACATCAAGTTCACATCATACTTTTGCCCTTTATGGCTAAAATTGTGATATGGATGACAAAAAATGTACTCTTTAATCTTCTAAATCTTTTAAACATAATTAGATACTATTTCTTTTTATTGTCTCTCAACACAATGTTGCTTGAGAGCTACACAAAGTTCAGCAGCTTTCTCACATGTTCCTGTGGTTTCAGAAGGATCAGAAAAACAATTGATGTACTTCTGGATGACTGCACGTGCACCACACTTCTTTTCCTCTTTCATGCTTTCACTTTCTGCATGAATCTTTCATCTAATAACTGCAGGAATATTTGTCATTTTCTTCTCTCATTTCACACAGCAGTTCACCAAGTTCCTCCACTGCAGACAGAGACAGTCATGTTGATATGAACATTAGAGAAACTCATCATGGAGCTGAAATATGATCCTGATTCACTCAGATGACACTTTAACAGCACACAGGTTTTTGTAGCACACTTTCTCACTGTGTGTCAGGGGATTACTACATCTTTGGATCTGGAACTCGACTGTTTGTAACGGGTAAGAAGAACCATTTCTGCTCCTTCAGCTGTTTGATTGTAGAAAATGTGTTTCAAGTCAGTTTCTGCTGCTTCAGCTTCACATGTTAGTTTGTTCATCATTAGCAGAGAATTCATCAAGCAGCCATTGTTCCAGAAGAAAAGCTGAATCATTTCTGCAAACATGTTGAAATCTCACTGAACAACTAAACTGATTCTTGATTTCTGCAAATCTGAGTGATGTTCCAAATATTTAGAGTTTGATGGTCTCACTGATTCTGGAACATCTGCTGGTTTCTGAGAACAAGATCAGATCTGAGCTTCAACTGAATTTAACTGCAGTTTGGAAACAACAAATGTTTAAAATAATCACAGTAAATTTAATCTAATTTTAAACATTTTTTGCCTAGACAAGCAAAAAAAAACATACAAAATGTTGATCCAAAAATTTGAATAAAAGTGTTAAACTACCAGCATTGGTGGACAAAAATGATTAACATTTTTTTCATTTAAGACTAATGTAGCAAACATGTTTTTATGTTTCATTTTATGGTAAAATTTTTCAAAACAAGAAATAGTGTTTTAAAGTCAGGAAACAATATTATGGTATGTTTTTTGTTTTAGTTCAACATAAAGTAGTAGTTGCGGAATCTTAATCTGTTCTAATTTAATAAATTACATTTTCTGGATGACACTAATACAATTGTTGGTATCCTTAAAATTGCTGCTGTCAAACTTCAGCTCAGCCCGTAGTGAGGCCTGTGGTGAGCGTGTACCCAGCAGCATCCAGAGTCCGTGTGGAGGGGAGCAGCTCCCTGCTGTGTCTGGCCTCAGCCATGTTTCCTCCTGTGGTCCAGTTCATCTGGAAAAAACAGAGGAACTACGGACCACCGGAGGACCTGCTCCCTACTGGAAAAGAGGAGCTAGATCTCAGAGAGTCGGGACGTATCATCTCCATCCTGCTGCTCCATCAGCAAGAGGATCGCTCCTTTAAATACAGCTGCTCCGTCAAACATGAGGGGGGCACAGTGGAGGCCCAAACACAACAAGGTAATGAAGGCTTGGTGACTGTGTTCAACAGAGATTCAGATTAATGTGAAGATGCTGTCAAAAAGAGCAGGAGAGCAGAAGAATGACATTTCTCCCTGTATCTGACTCTTTCTTTGTTTCAGAGTTGCCTCCACTTCCAGCTGCAGGTTCCACAGCAGCTCCAAAAGCTCCAACATCTCGTCCAGCAACGGTCAACATTCTGACAACAGTCACAGCCTCTGTTCCTCCTCTGGACCTGGTGAAGCTGTCCTTCCAGTCAGAGTCCAGGGTGAAGCTGCTCTGCCTGCTGTACTCAGTGCTGATAGTGAAGAGTCTGGTGTACTGCTGTGGACTCTCTCTGCTGATGATCCTCACAAACAAGGGAGCATCCACCAACTCCAGACATGCTGAATGACTGTTTTCTGCTCATCTTTTCTCTCCATCAAATCTCCTCCTTTCATCTCATTCATCACTTTGATCACAGTTCTCAAATGTTCTTCATGATCCTTATGATCTACCTTGTGAAGTTGTAGCATTGTTGTGTTCTGCTTTTGCATGTAAATATTTTGTGTACAGTAGTCCATAATCTTCCTTATCTTTACAACAATGTTCTTAATAAACCCAAAGACAATGTTCTTGTTTTTTTTTCTTTAAAGACACAAAATTTTAAGTTCACGATTCTAATAAGAACATGAAAATATGAAAGATTTTCATGCAGCAGAATAAAGACAGAGAGCAGAGAGGAGGGAGGTTGATGAGTGAACAGCAGCAGATATGAATCTGCTCTCAGTGGTTTGATTACAGGAAAAACTGCTGACAAACAATCAAACTGCCTGCAGCTGCGTCTGCAGCCCCAACATTGTTAAATGTGACTTTACACTTAACAAAGTAACTAACACACAAAAACAGCTTTTGCTGTCCAAATAATGAAAAATGAATATGTGGTTTTGTTTTATTCTTCCAACATAAGAATGTTAAAAATATTAATAATTATTTCTGTTAATTTTAAAAGTTTACTTAATACTTACTTTACCCGTACATTTTATGATCAGCAATAGCTTGGTTGGCTCCAGCTGCCCTTTTTTTGTCTTTATTTAAGCATCAGGAAGACTAGAGATAATTTAGAGGGGAGAATGATAAGTAACAAAGACACATATTTCAACTTGGCTTTGTGATGATAAAGCTGATTTTTACCAGTAAGTCATTCCAAGTTTATCATTCAAACAGCCATGAACACATGGCACTAGAGCCCTGCGCGGGACTATTTTCTTCATCCCGCTCCCGCCCGCACCCGCCGAATTTCTGACCAATCCCGCCCGCTCCCGCAACGTATGCGTTACACTCCCGCCCGCTCCCGCAATATGTATGTCCACTCCCGCCCGCACCCGCAAAACTCATAGAATTTAGTCCCGCACAGTAATAGAGATGCATTGATTTTGTATCGTCTCCCGTCCCGCAGGAAAAAAAACACGTATTTGTATTGATATTATTAAAGAGATTCATGTCCCTCCCCCAGCCTCATCTTTTCATGCATTCCTCTTTGTGTAATGTGCAACTTAATTATTAAATATATTTTCACAAATCCTGTTCGGTTAAAATTGTGCGTGTGTGCGCGCGCAGACAGACGGCCTGAAGCGCGCTGAACCAGCTGGTAAAGATGCAGGTCAAAGTCATTTGAATTTACGGAGAAAGAAAAACATTAATGGTTCAACAGAGCTGAAAATCTATGAATTAATTTTTTCCTGACGGAAAAATCCTTCTTTTTTTTTTTCTTTTTTTTTAGCTTCAGCCTTTTCCCGTTTTTGCTGTTTTGCGCCTCAGTTGGCCTTCAGCACGCGGATCTGAACACCATGCATGTCTCACGATGAACCTCGCTTGTGTTTCTTTTCTGCTTTATCCATTGACATCATGTCCCTGCCAGGTAACCTGCTCCTTATCCCGCGCAGTGTTGCCAGATAGATTGACAGCTCTTTCATCCTTCTGCTGCGCTAGAGCGTCCCGACTAACGTGTTAACCTGCTATGACCGCATTTTGCGCTCTCTGTGTAGAATACTCTGGGAGTGCGGGGAAAAAAACAACTCAGCTGCAGAGGATGTGAACAGGTGAACAGGTAGAGAGGAAAAGCAGGTAAAGATGCGGGGGAGGGGCTTTGGCTTCAAACTCTGTCAGAGTGATGCAAACACGGGCGTCAGATTCAGACGCAGCTTTCACTGCAGGAGTTGAAGCAGAGACTTTCTCTGGGATGATTTTATGAACTCAAACATGGAAACATGATTACCAAGTAGAACTCTTCAAGATAATAAACCTGATCTCTCCACATTCTCAGTGTCTACCATGCATTGATGCACACATTGCTCCATGCAGCGATCAGACCAGAACTTCAGCTGGTAGCTCCGCCCATACGCGACCGCGGTATCAGGCTTTAAAGAGCACAATTTCTAAGAGGCGGGGCGCACCCCCAACAACAGGTTAGATGACAGAGGCGATTGGGCGTCTCTACCTGGTGCGTTCACGGAGATTCAGTACATAAGACTCCAACAGCCGCACAGCCTAACGTAGTCCGCTAATATATATTCATGAGATATTCATGGCAGCACTGATCCCGCGGAGTTTTTTTTTTGCCGCCCGCTCCCGCCCGCAGTACAATTCAAACCGCCCAATCCCGCGAGATTTGGGTTGGGTCCCGCGGGACCCGGCGGGACCCAATCCCAATGCAGCCCTCTACATGGCACCACCTGGCTGTAGCGTGTCATCAGGTTATTAGTAGGCAGTCAGCTGCTGCAGCTGAACTTGGCGAGTCTCAAAGTGTCATCAGAGGACTTGCATCAAGACACAGAACTGCTGGGAGAATTTGTTGCCCAGCAGTGAAGCCCTGTAAGTGACAGACCACAGCACACTTCGTTTTGCAAATGCCACACAGCTGCAGGCCATTTACCAGATGTGAGGGGTATTAGGGTTTCTAGAAAAAACATTCAAAAAGCCACTTCACTACTCTTCACATGGTCAATATGTGCTATATGAGGCTATCTAAGTGGGGCTAAATATCCAACTAGTGAAGAGGGTGTTTCCTCTCATTGATTATTTGTAATATCAAAGGTAACTTTTATTTTTCATTAAAATTCAGACTAAAGAGAAAAATCAATCATGAAAAAACACAATCCCCAACTTACTTTGAGTAGTGTTAGTACTGTGAAGAGTGGGATGACAATTAGATGCTTTCTTTTTGTGTGAAACAGCCATTGACTGTATAATATATAACTGGACAAATCGCGTGTGATGTCACTCATTGAAAATGACTTGCTTCTGGTTCTGACCAAATGAGGTCAATTTAGTCACCCACTTTTAAGCGATATGTCCTTTGCCATGTTGAAACCAGACGTCCTCAGTAAGTCATGATTGGGCAGTCTACATTTCTATGGCAACCACTCTCTTTAATCAAGAAGACCACACCCCTACAGCTGAAAGCAGGCTAGGGAGAATCTTTCAATCAAACACTTTAAACGTTTGACGCAAGGTCACAGACTTTTATTGAGGCATCTGATTGGTTAGTTTATGACTTGAATAACTGACTTTGGGGGGATGGCAAATGGCCATACATGATAAGATCAAAAATACATGTTTTAAACAGTTTTATTATTGTTACTGTTGTTAATATTAAAACACCAGTTATTCTAGCAGAAATGATATTACCAATGCCTAAAGAAGCTTGTATTGATGATGTCTTAATATTTGTCAATAATTATGTTAATTATAATGAATTATAATAAATTATAATAAATAATGGCTGTACTTTGTTTTTCCCCAATTTATTGAAGATGTGCCCACGTTTAAGCCTAGTTCTCCCATGTATTGTTGGCTCTCCATTGCTGATCTTTTTTTTCTGTTTTTGGACTTGGAGTTGTCGATGGGTTTATCAAATTTTCTGACCTATGTTAACAGATCGGATTATCTGTTTAAATAACCATTTGGATTGCTTGCTGGATTTACATCACCACAACCCTGATCACCAATGTTCCTCATCCTGCCCAGTCTTTGCTGAACATTCACGTCTTTGACTTCACCACATGGCTGAGCTATTTCCTAAAAACTATTTTTTGCTACCAAGTAATTCATCACACAAAAAAGTGTAAAGAAGTTGGGCAGCTAGCTCCCCCCACCAGGTATAGAGTAGGGCCAAGAAACATGATTAAAATCAAGAGAGGGGGGTCGCAGAGCAGATTGGGAACACAGGTGGGAAGAGTTCCTGCCAAGTAGCCCAACCCTAAGGTGAATTATCATGTAAGAAAAGAGGTAAGGTCTGGAGAAAGCTTCCAGATAAACCTGGGATTTTATCTAAAAAAAAAACACCTGTCCTTCAGCCTTGTGTGTATTTTCAGATAACATGCTATTTCTTAGTTAAGCATCAAGCTGAGTGTGTTTGTGGAACATGAATGTGTTGGAGTGTTTGTGCATCATGTGACCCAGATTCTCTTCATCTGCTGTCAGATTCAAATCAGGAAGATGAAACCACACAGCAGCTTCAGCTGAGCTGTCCGTCTGCAGCAGCAGTCTTCTCTGTGAGCTGCAGGGGCTGATGGGAGCTTGGAGGAGGAGTCCCAAAGAAGGTGGTCCTGCTCTCATGTCACAGCTCGTCCTTCTTTGTCCTCAGCTGCATCAGAACACCACTTCTCCTCAGGTTGAGCAGAGGAAACACGGCTGAACAAAATGCTTTTCCTCCCAGCTGCTGCTCTGTGCTGTCTGTGTTCAGGTGAGTGTTTGCAGCCAATCAGGAGCCAACCAGGTCTACCTGGAACAAACACTGTCATCCTGACCTTCACCTGTCTGTCTGTGTCTCTGCAGCACTGGTTGCCATGGCAGCAGAACTGATTCAGGAGGATTTAACATTGACCAGAGGAGTTGGTGAAAGTGTCTCTTTCAGCTGTGGAGGAACTCAGCCATGCAGTGGTAGCTACATATACTGGTACCAGAAGAAAGTAACCGAGACATTCAAACCGATTCTTCGGTTTGATCAAAATAGTCGTGTTGCATATGATGGTTATGGTCATCCTCAGAAAGATGATTTCTCAGCCTTGAAAACCCAGAGTGGATGTGAATTGAAGATCAATAAAGTTAAAGTGGATCATTCAGCCTCCTACTACTGCATCTGCTGGTCCCACAGTGAGAAATGATCCCTGCAGGCTGAACAAAAACCTGCAGATGTTAGTGTTTGTGACAGAAAAAGAGCAGGAAACCACAGCCAGGTTCACATGTTTCCCCTCCATCTCCAAAAGATTCTAAAACACACTGAACTGAGGACACAAGTAAAGAAATAAAACAGAAAGCAAAGAAAAATTAAATCATTAAAGTGTGAAATAGTTTTAACCCTCAAGAACCCATGATGACATCAGTATAACAGAAAATCAGAAATGTGTTCTGTGATCTCCTTGATCTGTGGTATATCCCACATGGTTTTCTTTTTAGGAAAAAAATAGTCTGGGTTCTCAAAGGTTTATATCAAACATCTGAATACTTTATTACAAGGTCCACTTAGTAGCAAACGTTTCAAAAGTTTAAAAACTACAAACTGCTCAAACAGCGGTGGAAAAATTCTTATTTCTAACATTGTTGAGGCTCCTAAGGTATTCAACAATGTTGGGAATAATATTTTTTAAAAGTGTATATAGTTACTCACTACCTAATCTTAAATGTAACTGAGTTAGTGACTAAATTACTCTATAATATCCTTCAGCTGAAGAAGGATATGGACCTGAATCTTATGTCTGCAGACATAACATCGAAGAGGACTATAAACTCTGTTTAAACCTAGAAGATCAGCTGTTATTCAGCAGAAGAAGAAATGCCAACCTTGGACAATCGACAGATTATGGACCCTTTTATTTTTCCCTTACAGCATTACTTTAATATATATAAAAAAAACAAACAAACATATATATGTATAAAAAAGTAAAACAAATGATTAATCACTTATTGAAAATGGTTAAATTGATCGATGTTTAATGATATTACGTCACTTGCTCCAAAAATTGATAAATTGATTCAAAAATCTTTCCTAATGTAGCATAATTTTGCACATGTTTTTAACTTTTGATACTTGATGAAATTTTGCTATGAAAATTCCTGAAACAATGTCATGTCTTTTTTACTGATATAGTATTATGTTATAATCATATGAATGACTTTTATTAGTGACATAATCTGCATATATTTTAGATAACTGATCTGCATTTGTCATGTTGATTTCTAAAATAGTTATTTTTTTACATAATAATTAATAATTCATCTTTGTCATGTGCTTTATCGATACCTTATGATTCTTAATTCTGTCGATAAAAACTAGGAACCGGATATTGATAAATCATGTAATAAAATGGTTATAGTATAACGGGGTGGGATTATATAAGTTCACTTTCTTCCACTCCCTTTCAAGCAATATTTTTTGATATGTCTAATTATCCTAAGTTTTATTAGTTACTGTATGAATGTACAACTGATGATTATATTGCTTTTGTGTATTATTTCTACTTAATTGCTTGAAATAAACCATTTTCAAATCAAATCAAAAATAGTAAAAGTAACTGGTTACCAATAAATACAACAATTTTCTTTAGTGTAAAAAAAAGTTTTGTCGGTCAATACTTTCATTTTTTTAATCAGCTTTCGCAATTGGTTTGAAATTAATTTTATTATGTTATTATATTAATTAATAATTATTATATTATATTAAGAATTATTATATTAATTAATATTATTATATTAATATTAATATAGATTATAACTGACAATTTACTAAACAGTAGTAAGAATTGCATCCCCAACAAACATACATTTTTAAATAACACAAATTGTATTTAACTCTGTTGCTCAAATTAAATACATTTATAATGAAATCTCAGACAACTGTACTTGTTTTCTGTATGTCCAAAAAAAAACTTCTCTCCAGGATATAATGTACACTTTATGCATGTTCTTGCCTTTGATTTCAATGAATCTGAAGCAGTTTTTAAATCTAGAAAATGTCAACTTTCCACAGGGCTGCTCCAGACTTGCACCTTGTTCCACCTGATTGATTGGGACGAGTGTTCTGGTGTGAATTTTTGAGTGTGAAAAGCTTAGACTAATAAGTTTGTTCAACTCTGACCTTAAAATAATCTGTAAATCTTAGCAACACGACTACAGAACACGTGGCCAAGCATTGTTGATACAGACCAAAATGGAAATATATCGGGAAGGCAAAGATTTCACAACGTGAGAAGAGTTTTAAGTACGGTATTGTCCATTGTACCAAAAAATAAAGCAGAAACAGGTTTATTGGGGGCTGGGTAGCTTGGTTGGTCAGGTGAAAGACTAACACGCAAGAATCCAGGGTTTGATTCTGGAGGGGAATGAGCAACGGCATTGGGGGCAATTACCATGTAAGTGGCGAGCAATTAACATCACCCAGTGAGGGTCCTTGGGCAAGACTCTTAATGCTACTGCCTCCCGAGCGTGGTTTGGCTGCTGCTCACCATCCTCAGATGGGACAAATGCGGAGAAGAATTTCCCCATTGTGGGATAAATAAAGTATCAGTTATTATTATTATTAATTAGCACTGGATGCTGAAAAGGCCAATGGACCTTTGATAAGGTCCATTGGCCTTTTCTGTTTAAGGTTATGGACAAATTTGGATGTGGAACCAACTTTAAAATGTGTGTCCAGATCATTTACAAAAAACATCCCAGTCAATAAACATAACACAAGGCTGCAGGCAAGGGTGTCTATTGTCACATTTGCTATTTACAATGGCAATTGAACCACTAGCAATAGCAATTCGATCCCATACTGGACTACATGGAATCATGGTGGGTCCAGTAAAACACAAAATAACTCTATATGCAGATGATGTGATTGCGTTTCTCTCTCAGCAAAAAAGTAAATTCCTTTTTTAATGGAAATAATCGGAAAATATGGAGAAGTTTCTGGGTACCGAGTGAACCATTAAAAACCTAATTTATTACTACATGAAGAAGAAAGAAAAAAAATCAAACTTCTGAAACTATTCAATTTAACGTTGTTGAAAGTTTCAAATATTTGGGAATCAATATCAGGCCAAGACTGGAACAGATAATAGAATCAAATTATGAACCTTTAATTTAAAGATAAACTGCTCCATAGAGAAATAGATGTCACTATCAATATCAGTATCAATTATGGGAAGAATAAATATATTAAAGATGAGAGTACTCCCAAAACTAATTTATCTGTTTCAAAACATACCCTTGCCACCACCTCTAGACTTCTCTTTCAAAACTAAAGAAACAAACACCTCAAAAAAGTTACCTAAAGAGACAAAGAACCCAATTCTTAAACATATGATACAAATCTGGTTCAGAGTTTTAAATTACATGAACAAGTCTCAACCACTATTCCAATACAGCCCAATTTGTGGGGACAAATTCTTCACCCCTGGTAGAGTGGATGCCACCTTTGAAACATGGGCAACAAAAGGTCTTTCCACCATCTGGGACTAATATTTTCAAGGTTCTGATGTTATGATGTTATTTTGTGGCGATCTGACAGTTTGCATATCGCCCTGATGAAAATCACCTGTGCAGGTCAGAGAGGAGAGGCGTGCCCTTTAATCAGCTTTGGAAAAAGGGGACATAAAAAGACAAAGGCAGAGGATCTGGGAGGTGAGGAGTCAGAGAGAGGAGGAAGCTGAAAGAGGTTCCAACTTTCAACCCTGCGTGCTTCCACAACCTGAAAGACTGACATCTTCTCAGAGGAAACCTGATCAAACGCAGCAGAACTTTTCCAGACAGTTTACTGCACAAGGCCTCATCCTGCACTACCATTATCCACAAGACATCTGCTCAAAACCTTGATTAAAGTTGCAACACAACAAACCGGACCATAAACCACAACTTGGAACTGCTCCTGTAAAACAAAGACGGTTGGGAAATCTTGTCTGGATACCCTCCACAAAGGACTGGATACAGGAAACAACGTCCCAGGAACCCGGAACAGATTTCTAAGGGGTACTGGACTGAACAAGAAAATAAAAGGTACTCAGAAGAACTACACTGTGTGGCCTTGCTTTCTAACTTCATTTAAGCAATACCCTCCTAAAGTAACAGAAACAATAAAAGAATTTAAACAAACTTTGGGCTTTGTGTGTGTAAAGAGCAGAGGGTGTGGATAACATCCTTTGGGACTGTGGATTTTTTTGTGTCTTATATGTCAAGAGAGAGACCTGACTGGCACCTCAGGAAAAGTCATCCACAAAATGTCACATAAAAATAGTGGCACCTCAGAGGGGATCAAAGACACAAAGCTCTAACAAACACAAAAAAAGAACCATAGTTTACAAGCAAAATGGAGTCATCGAAACCTTCAGCCATAAATTTTTCATTAATGGATATGGATATAATCGAGGAGTTTGATCCATTAACTCCTCAAAATACACAGTCTGGGCAAAATGGAGATTCCCAGGAGAATGCCTTGAATTAATACTGCAGAACCAGGAAATATCTGCCATTTTGTCTTCCCAAGCACCAACGATGGATGCACAAATGGATCAAATCACAACTGTCATGATGGAACTAAGAAAAACAAATTTAACTGCCATTCTACATGATCATCAAACTCAATTTAGAAACCATGTTAATGCGAAGCTGGAATATACACAAACTCAATTAACTCAGCTGTGGGTTGGAGGTTGAAGAGTCATCATGCTGATCTTTTATGAGACTTTCACTCTGTTCTAACCCCTGTGTTTGAAAAATATCAACCCAAGATGACATTAATTTCTGCAAAACCACCATGCAAACATTAATGGATGAAAGACAGAGCAAAGCTAAATATGAGTTGACTAAAAACCATTTTTATAAATTTCTCCTGGTCAGAAACTTTGTAAGACAAATACAGAACACCCTCAACAAACCACAATTTTAGAAAAATTTATGGTGAGAGACAGTTCCAAAAAAGGCGGCATTTCTGAGTTTTATAATATGTTTTTTTTTTTTTCAAATTTAAGCGAAAGTCCATAATACAGAGTAAATGCTTGGAAAGAAGATCTCCAAAAAGAAATTACAGATCAGGAATGGGAGGGTGAATGCTTGAGCTCAGAAGGTGTCAATTAACTCAAGACTAAAATTAATACAATACAAATAGTTAATGCGTACATATGTAACACCAGTGGATTTAAATATCTATAACAAAAATATACCAGATGTCTGCGCCAAATGTATGGAAATGAAAGGAATATACTTGCACTGTACTTTGGAATGCAAAGGTATACAAACATTCTGAGGAGAAGTGAAAGTCACAATAGAGAAAATTACTGTAAAGCAGATCCCACTGGGGCCAAAGTTTTTTTATTAGGTATATTTCCAAAAATATATAACCACAACAAAGGTGAGAGGGTGTTTATAAATCTCAGCTTGAGCCATGAAAAAATGTGTATTGCCAAATGCTGGAAAAACACATTCACATAAGAATGTGAATAAGAGAAAGCGTTGCCTAAATACTGTTGATAAAAAGTGCAATTTTTGTGATGGCTGAATCGAGTGGAATGTAAAATCTCTCCACTTCTGCAGAAGCTGAACAGAGGATTCGATGTCCTGGTCTGCTTTCCTCTACCAGTTCTGCCTCTGACTCAGCTGTGACCCATTCTCCCTCATCAGCCCTCCAGTTTAAAAGTCTCCCCCTTTCCTTCCACAAGCTTCCACACAGCTGCATACTGAAGCCATCTTCAGCCTTCTGCTTGGCTTCTCTGGTTCTGAAAACATCTGCCAGCCACCCCCACCCCCTAGCAGGCCTGCCCCTTCTCTTAATCCAGATTGAATTTGTAAATGAATAATTTAAAGGCTTGTCTGCCTGTCATCTGCTGTATGAGAGGTCCAGGTTTAAAAGGTCCAGACATGTTTAAAATGTTTATTACAGTTGGATAAAACTGTTCTGGAGAGGTTCTCTCCAGGATCTCCGGCTTCCTCCCACTGTCCAAAAACATGCTTCATAGGTTGATTGGCAACTCTAAATTGTCAGGTATGACTGTGAGAGTGATTGGGAGTGTGCTTGAGGACATTCTACCTTGCGACAGACTGGGCTTGCGAGTCCAGGGTGTCCCCTGCCTTTGCCCACAGGTGGCCAGGATAGGCTCTGGCAGCCCTGTGATCCTGAAAGGGACAAACGGTATAGAAAATGAATGAATGAATGAATGTTCTGGAGTCTTTTTGACCTTACTTTGCTTGACCTGTAGCCTAAAGGCAAACGCTGTTGAAGCAGCTGTGCAGGTTTTCCAGAGTGGAAAGAGGGCAGCCATCAATCTTTTGGGCGGTGTTGATGAGCCACTGCACAGCTACTAAACCAAGTGCGTAGACAGTATCTTAGCAGACTTTCTATGGTGGCTCATCTTATTCTTTTACATCAATTCTGATAGTGGTTCAATTGCCATCAATCCATAATAGTGTACAGTTTGTGTTTAAACAGTGTTAACAATTAAATAATTAATAATTATTAAATAATTATTTAGCAGGACTGCAGTCTGTGGTGCAATGAGGAATGCTTCAAAAGTCTGGAAGGAAAGCATCTAGCTTATAGTCTGTCACTAACAACAAGTGGTATCCTGATGGAAATGGTCTACACCAGGGGTCTGCAACCTGAGGCTCTGGAGCCACATGAGGCTCCTTCATCCCTCTGTGGCTCTTTGGCTTTTAGGGACATGCTTTGAAGTAGAACTGTTAAGGGACAAGAACTCACTATAGGTCTTCTGCCTCTCAAACAATTCCAGGCCACCATACTTTTGCTCTCAGTCTCTGCTTTGTTTCAATTATCCCTAACTACTATAGCCTGAGCTGTGACCTGGGTTTTTACCTAACTGATGGGGCTTGGACCCCCAATTGCTGCACTTGGCTCTACGCATCTAAACCCAGAATATGAGTTTGTAACAACAAACAATTCTGTCCCTTTACTTAAATTTGCCTATCTATGCTCAGCCTAATGCTTAATGTTTGCTTCATGTGTAACAGTTTCAGGGGATGTGAGGTGGTTAAAGGTTACAGTCTGTTTTTTTTTCTCTATAAATATGAATTAATATTATTTGATCAGTGTTCTGTCTGAAATTGTGTTCCCCAGCTTGGTGTTGGGGAAGTTGGAAGAGGCTTGGTGTGAAATGTTGAAGCTGTGCAAATTTAACAAATCCTGCTTCAGGCTCTATTCCGATATGTGAGAAAAATCTGTGTCATATAAGTCTGTCTGGGCAGAAACCACAATTATTAAGCTCTCCTCCATGATCAATTCTCAAATGATTGGCATTTCTATGAATTAAAAGGGACGCCATCCATTCATCACTACCAAATCTGAGTCCCTGATTGGTCAAAATAGACCTTTCAACTTGAGCTCAATGGCTTATGCTACATATTCAGTGAGGATGTGAGGCACATTCACATGGCTATGTGCATGAAAGTGGGTTTTGCATATAATGTCCACACTGGACAGTTGCTACCTGATGCTAGCACATGTACCTGCACTTGTTGCGAAATGTATAACCGGAAGTAAAATCTGGTGAATCTTGCTCTAGGCATTTTCTTTCACAGCTCTATTCCGATATGCATAAGACTTGGTGTCAAATATTTCCAGCTGGGCACAATGTGTGTTTAATGTATGTGTTTTGGAAATAGAGCTCAAAAACACTATGTAAATGTGCGTAATGAAGTGTGAACACAAGTTTAGAATGTGGAAACCTGAACTGCATACACATCTACTTTGACTTTTCATTGGAAGTGGTTGCCTGAAGCTCTATCTAAACTGTATGTAATGCTCTTTGCTCCCCTATGGAATCAGCACAGCTACAAGGGTAACCACAGAAAAGAAAGAACACACAGAAAAGCCTTTCTTTGGCTGTGGAAGAGTTTTCTCAGAGTTTCTCTCATGTTCTTTTCATGAAGATCAAAAGAAAACACACTGATGTACTTCAGGATAATTGCACACGTGCACCACTCTTCTTTTTGTTTTCTTACGCTGTCACTTTCTGCATGAATCTTTCATCTAATAACTGCAGGAATATTTGTCATTTTCTTCTCTCATTTCACACAGCAGTTCACCAAGTTCCTCCACTGCAGACAGAGACAGTCATGTTGATATGAACATTAGAGAAACTCATCATGGAGCTGAAATATGATCCTGATTCACTCAGATGACACTTTAACAGCACACAGGTTTTTGTAGCACACTTTCTCACTGTGTGTCAGGGGATTACTACATCTATGGATCTGGAACTCGACTGTTTGTAACGGGTAAGAAGAACCATTTCTGCTCCTTCAGCTGTTTGATTGTAGAAAATGTGTTTCAAGTCAGTTTCTGCTGCTTCAGCTTCACATGTTAGTTTACATCATTAGCAGAGAATTCATCAAGCAGCCATTGTTCCAGAAGAACAGCTGAATCATTTCTGCAAACATGTTGAAATCTCACTGAACAACTAAACTGATTCTTGATTTCTGCAAATCTGAGTGATGTTCCAAATATTTAGAGTTTGATGGTCTCACTGATTCTGGAACATCTGCTGGTTTCTGAGAACAAGATCAGATCTGAGCTTCAAAACTGAAGACATTTTCAAATTTCAAAAGAAATGTATTTAAAAATGTTTTTAGACCAATTAGTTAAACACTGCTTTAATTTAGAATAAAATCTATACAGACAGAATGAAAATGTTTTTAAGTACATGATGAAAGCATCTGTGTATTCTCACAATTTTGTATTTTCTTAATCAAACATGCTTTAAAAATTGTAATCTTTAGTAGTGTTTTCAGTTTTTTTAAAAGACAAATATTTCCTCTGTACTCCATAACAAACGTTATGAATCTCAGAATAATCTACAACAACAAAAAATGATTATAATTAAATGTCTTTAATATCACTCGTTCTTAAGCCTACACAATAAATAGCAAATTTAGCGTTATTGTGATATCAAACTGTATTGTGTAACGCATATTGCAAAAGATAGTAAAAATTGCAAAAAATTGTTACCCTAAATGTGCTAAAACGATCTTATGGCACCTTGAAGTATTTAACTAACCAAATAAATCCGTTTATGCATTTGACCAAATCGGATGGAGCTCTTTTATGTTAGATGTTGACTCTCAATTGAATTAAACTGGGGGCTGCTGGAGCCTATCCCGGCTACTTGTGGGCGAAGGCAGGGGACATCCTGGACAGGTCGCTAGTCTGTCGCAGGGTCATTGCAAAATGGATCACTTGAATTGCAAGTAGGGCAGCACTCCTATTGTGCAGCCCTACTTGTTCTTATCAAAAAAGTTGATGATCAAAGCAAATATTTTACTTTTTATCTCCTGGTGTTCTAAATGAGTTAGTCTGAGAAAAGAAACGTTTTCCAGCTGTCATGTCTACTGATGACAGTTTGATGTGAAGCTGAATCCAGTGAGTGAAGTGAACTTTGTGCTGCATTGATGAGGAGTTTAGTGATCAGAGTTCATGGAGTTTCCAGGATCAGACTGAATGCACTTCTGGAAGCTGCTGTTGACTGTGTGAGTGTGTGTCTGTGCTGCTTGTTGCTGCTGTCAAACTTCAGATAAGCCCGTAGTGAAGCCCGTGGTGAGCGTGTACCCAGCAGCATCCAGAGTCTATGTGGAGGGGAGCAGCTCCCTGCTGTGTCTGGCCTCAGCCATGTTTCCTCCTGTGGTCCAGTTCTCCTGGAAAAGACAGAAGAACAACGGACCACTGGAGGACCTGACCTCTGAAGAGCAGCTGGATCTCAGAGAGTCGGGATACAGCGCCTCCATCCAGCTGATCCATCAGCAAGAGGGACAGCTCCTATGAATACAGCTGCTCTGTCAAACATGAGGGGGGCACAGTGGAGGCCCAAACACAACAAGGTAATGAAGGCTTGGTGACTGTGTTCAACAGAGATTCAGATTAATGTGAAGATGCTGTCAAACAAAGCAGAGGAGCAGAAGAATGACTTTTCTCCCTGTATCTGACTCTTTCTTTGTTTCAGAGTTGCCTCCACTTTCAGCTGCAGGTTCCACAGCAGCTCCAAAAGCTCCAACATCTCGTCCAGCAACGGTCAACATTCTGACAACAGTCACAGCCTCTGCTCCTCCTCTGGACCTGGTGAAGCTGTCCTTCCAGTCAGAGTCCAGGGTGAAGCTGCTCTGCCTGCTGTACTCAGTGCTGATAGTGAAGAGTCTGGTGTACTGCTGTGGACTCTCTCTGCTGATGATCCTCACAAACAAGGGAGCATCCACCAACTCCAGACATGCTGAATGACTGTTTTCTGCTCGTCTTTTCTCTCCATCAAATCTCCTCCTTTCATCTCATTCATCACTTTGATCACAGTTCTTTGCTGTAGATCCTTCATCAAACTATCTGTGGCTGCTTTGTGGGAATGTAACATTGCTTTCGTCTGTTCCATTTAAAAAATTCTATTAAATGCAAATTGTGAAATTATGTTACAATGATATGCAACAATATTCTCAATAAACTCCAAAACAATCTGCTTGTTTTTTTCTTTTTCTGTAAGTTTATGATTCTTTCAAGAACATCAAACACAAAACCTTTTGATGAAGAAGAGTCAATACAGGGAGCAGCAAAAGAGGCAGGTTGATGAGTGAACAGCAGCAGATATTAATCACTTAGTGGTTATTATAACAGGAAATGCTAACAGAAAGAAAACTTTCTGCAGCTGTATGTTTGTGCTCTGCAGCCTCCAAACCGTTAACTGTGGCTTCACAAGGAAATTTTTTAAAACTGCCACTTCTGTTGTCCATATTATGACAAACATCCTTCTTTTAGTCATCAGTCAGACACAGTCATCCTTAGAATACAATTAGAAGTACAATAAAATGATTTATGCATGTTTCTGCATTTATCGAAGGACAGTGACTCGAATTGTTTGGGAAGATTCATCCACAGCAAAGTACAGAATAGCATTTTAATTGCAAATGTCAAAACACTGTCAAACGTAAAAGATTAGAGTAATCTGATTCCTGCAGCAGGGGGAGCTCTGAAACCAAAAATCATAGAACTGTTTTAAAGGGGTTCACTATTTTTTGTCCCTCCAGAATTCCATGATGATGGATTTGCACTAACTCCCATGAATTCAATCAATTCCCCCACATTATTCACAACACAGCAACTTCATGCAATCACAGCAACTTTGGCAAATGACTCCTATTATGAATATGTTTTACCATCAATGTCAGGTAGGGGGGCTGATAAAGGACCCAAAATGAAGAGACAGGAAACAGGTGATTCCAAGTAAAAAGGGTTTAATACTCATAAATAAAAAAGCGCTGCTGAGCAGGGTAACCAGACATAACCAACTGTCGGGGTGACCAAGAAGACTGGGAATCAGACAGTATGGACAAACAGAGGAAGGCAGAGACAAGACATACAAACAGGACTGACGAGACAGATGAAAACGATCAGGGGAGATTGGGACCAAGGAAGTAAAAGTCAAAACTAAGAAATGCAGGAACCTTCAAAATTAAACAGGAAGCAGAACTAATCCAAAAAGGACCCTAATAATGACAATAACAGGAAGCAAAAACTGAGGCAGAAAACCCTAACCATGACAATCAAACTGTGTCCACCAATCAAGTATAAAGGCTCAAACATGCATATATCTAACCAATCAAATGTGCCACTATGTCAGATTTTCAAGATCCAGTTTACTTGTCGATGTGATCTGTGATGAAGTCTGTTAACAAGAAAAATCTCAGCTAAAGATTTAATTTAACAGTTTGCAAATATTCTTCATAAAAGTGGAACTCACCTGCTTTGTTCTACTTGTTAATTTTGTGTGGGATCACAGACAAAAGTTGGCAATTCAGGAGAAATGATCAACTGTGAAACAAATGTGATGATTGTCTGCAGGAATGTGTGTGAATTTACCAGGTGTGATTTTGAAGGAATACTCTTTAACTGAAATATAAGCTTAGTTAATGCTATCAGAAAAAAGTACAGGTTTCCTTTAATTTTCACACAAGGTCAACTTGATTGAAGATCTGTTAATAAAAGATATGTCAGCCAAAGCACTTAATTTACAACTGATGCATTTATAAAGTATTTAAATGAATTTATTAACAGGAAGAGATACAAGAGTTTGTTTAAGTGATTAAAGTGTTAATTTAAGTGATTCTTCAAACTGAAACTCTTTTTTGGATAATGTCTGTTAAAAGGATCATTTCAGTTTCACACTTTAAATATTAAAAAAATGTATTTTTGTGTATATTTTTAAAGACCCACTCCAATCGTCTTTTGAGTTAATTTATAAGCGACCCCCGTTGTCCTTTAATTAAGATGATATCATTTTTAGCCAAAATTAAAAAAAAAACTGTCGTTTTCTCGGGCAGAGTTTCTACAGAGCAGCAGGAATTCATCTGAAAATTCCTTCTGAGTTGTGGCCGGGACTGTTGGCATGGAGCATACTTGCCCCCTTCCCTTCCCTGTTGCTGAGAGTTCTCTGTTTACACTCTTCTACTACTAGCTTACAGTCCTTCCCACTCCCAACCTAATGTTCTTGGTGCAGCAAAAATGGCGAGCAATATTGGAGCTATCCATCTGTACAAAGACGTACATGGATCTATTTGTCTATAGGTGGGTGCATCCAAATGGAGTCAATCTGGGAGCTCACTGGACCCTTTCCAGTTTGCGTACTGTTCTAACTGGTAGACAAACAAGGCCACCAATATGCCCAAATATACTTGGACTGCAAGTAAACATCTGTAGGAATGCTGTACATACACTTCATTTGGACACCTGTTCCTCCAGCTAAAAGGTTTTACTCTGCTTCTCTGCCAGTTTGTTGTAATTTGACATTTAAGACTAGTTTTCCCACATATTTTTTCCTCTCCGTTGTTGTGGAATTACCAAATTTTCTGACCTACGTTTATAGTATTTTACCCTTTTGGATTACCATTTGCATTGTTTGCTGGATTTACCTCACCACCATCCTGACCACCATTGTTTCTCATCCTTCCCAGTCTTTGCTGAACATTCACTTAAAGGGCCTATATCATGCAAAATCAACTCTTTGGGCTTTAAATGTGTTATGTCAATTCCTCACAGAAAGCAACCCCAAAACAGTATTTTAAACCATTCACGCATTTCTGGGCATTCCTCTAAAAACCTACGCTCTGACCATGTGGGTTCTCAGATCGATATGTATGACAGGGAGGAACAGTCCCTTCCAGGAAGAGCCTGCACTGCCAGCTCCGCCTCCAGGTTAACACACTCACTTTCTCCATAGAGCTGGTGGTTATCGGCTAAAAACTTCATTTTAAATGCACAATATGCGCAAGTGTTGTTTGTTTTCATGGGAAAAACAGAGATGTGGCAGACTCTAGGTCTACGTCATGAAATGGGCTGCATCGACACGGAAGGCGGTGCCTCAGAGATAGAGTCCTCTCATTTCTGGATGAGAAAATGAACTGCAAAAATAATTAGTTTTTAATTTTAAAAAGTTCTTTAGTGTGCCAAAAAAATACATTATTTATTTGGATGTAGTTTACTTTAAAAGGCTTTGAGGAAAGCAACAAAATCACTTACTTCTTTGACTTCTCCACCACATAGCTGAGCTGTTCTTTGCTCCAGAGTTTCTGCCTTTCTGGCTTGTCTGTTCTAATTCATTAAATGGTTATGCAGCTTTGGACACACAAGATGTGTCTTTGAACATACCCCTTCTGTATTTGAGACTAAACCTTATTTATATAATATTTGTGTGCATTTCTTTGTAGACTGAATGGAGGAAAGAGAGTGGGACATTGGCTATAAGTGGACAAATACCAAAAAAGAAAAAAGGTGTAAAGAAGTTTAGCGGCTGGCTCCCCTCACCAGGGATGGAGTAGGGCCCTGGCCCCAGACCTCCCAGCCAGGAGGACACATCGCAAGTTCATTGTTTCATTATTGATCACAATAATACATCAACAAATATTATTTGCTATATTCTTTGCTGCAGTGTGCTGGGGTGCTGGCATCTAAGCAAAGGACACCAACAGACTGAATAAACTCATCAAAAAAACAGGGTCTGTTATTGGCTTCAAACTTGCCAATCTAGAGGAGGTGGTGAGGGACAGACTGCTGGCTAAACTGGGGACCATCATGGACAATCCTTCTCATCCCCTCTTCAAAGAGGTGGACAAACTGAGAAGCAGCTTTAGCAGCAGACTTATACACCCCCGCTGTGCTAGAGAACGATACAGGAAGTTGTTTCTGCCATCAGCCATTGGACTTCACAGTTCATCTGGCAGACTTGGATGTACATAGGATTTTTTAGAGTTCTAGAGTTTTTGACTGTATATTTTCCACATGTTTATTTTTCTCTTTTCTCTTGTATTTTTTTTGCCTTGTGCTTATTTTATCTCTTATCTTATTTTTGTGGTACTGCTACTACAACTAAATTTCCCTTTGGGAATTAATAAAGTTGATCTCGAATCTTGAATCTTGAATTATGTAAATGTGTGTATTTTCAGATAACATGCTGTTTTTAAGTTCAGCACCAATTTGTTTGTGGAACATGAATGTGTTGGAGTGTTTGTGCATCATGTGACCCAGATTCTCTTCATCTGCTGTCAGATTCAAATCAGGAAGATGAAACCACACAGCAGCTTCAGCTGAGCTGTCCGTCTGCAGCAGCAGTCTTCTCTGTGAGCTGCAGGGGCTGATGGGAGCTTGGAGGAGGAGTCCCAAAGAAGGTGGTCCTGCTCTCATGTCACAGCTCGTCCTTCTTTGTCCTCAGCTGCATCAGAACACCACTTCTCCTCAGGTTGAGCAGAGGAAACACGGCTGAACAAAATGCTTTTCCTCCCAGCTGCTGCTCTGTGCTGTCTGTGTTCAGGTGAGTGTTTGCAGCCAATCAGGAGCCAAGCCAGGTCTACCTGGAACAAACACTGTCATCCTGACCTTCACCTGTCTGTCTGTGTCTCTGCAGCACTGGTTGCCATGGCAGCAGAGCTGATTCAGGAGGATTTAACATTGACCAGGAGAGTTGATCAAAGTGTCTCTTTCAGCTGTGAAACTCAGCCGTGTAACTACATCTACTGGTTCCAGAAGAAAGAAAGAGAAACATTTAGACTGGTTCTTGAATTTTCCGAAAGTAATGCTAAAATATATAAAAGTAATGATCATCCTCAGAAAGATGATTTCACAGCTGAAAAATCCCAGACAGGATGTGAATTGAAGATCAATAAAATCAAAATGGATCATTCAGCCTCCTACTACTGCAGCTGCAGGTCCCCACCGTGAGAAATGATCCCTGCAGGCTGAACAAAAACCTACAGATGAACAGATGTTAGTGTTTGTGACAGAAAGAGAGCAGGAAACCACAGCCAGGTTCACATGTTTCACCTCCATCTCAAAAAGATCCTCAAGCACACTGAACTGAAGCCAAAGTAAAGAAAAAAAACAGAAAGCAGAGGAAAAATCAAATCATGAAAGTGTGAAACAGTATTAACCCTGAAGAACCCATGATGAAATCAGTGTAACAGAACATAAGAAACATGTTCTGTGAACCCCTTGATCTGTGGTATATCCCACATACTTTACTTTTTAGAAAAAATTATTCTTGGTTCTTACGTGTTAATAATAAACATATGAATACTTTATTACAAAATTTGTAAAAGTTAAAAAACTACAAACCACTGAAACTGCAGGGGAGAAATTCTTACTTCTATCATTGTTGGGAACCTTATTTTAAAGAATATGTTTTTATATTTAGTCACTACTTCATCTTAAATTTAACTGGATTAGTAACTGAATTACTCTATGATAAAATTATTATAGTAAGTGCTTACCAGAAAACACAACTATTTCACAGTTTTCTCAAATGTTAAAACTGAAAAAGCCAATCCCTTAAATCAAATAACCAGTTGTCTAAACACATTTAGTTAATTTAGCCACCTTTTTCCAATATCATAAACACATTTCACATGAAGACACAGTTCATAAAAACACAATCCTCTGTTCTCATAAATCTTAACACATTTTCTTTGCTAAGACACAAGTTGCAAAAGAACTCTGCTCATATTCTCAAATGAAAGCTAATGTGATGTAAAATACTTGCCACAGTCAGCAATATTTGAACACAATGAACACACCTGGTGTCATTCATTACACACAGCGACTTAAAATTGAAGACACTTGTTGCTAATGCTGTGACCACATGTATGAAAGAAAGTTTGGAGAGAACAGTTTGATGAAGATTTCAAACAAACACAATGGATAAAGGAAGAGTGAGGGGAAGAGGGATTTAAGTCGGAGGAGGAAGAAGGGGAGCAGGCCAATGAGGAAGAGGAGTTCAAATCAGAGGAGGAACAGAGGAAGAGGCCAACAAGGGAGAGGAGGAGGTCCAGGACCATCATTATGGATGAGATGCGAGCAACAGTCATTGACCATGTCATGGTCCATGGCGTGACAATGGCTGAAGCAGGACAAAGAGTCCGTCCAGACCTGAGTGTCATGATTTTCCTAACGTGGCAAACCCAGATGCCGGAATCCAGAGACAAGACAGGTGAGTGGCAGTTAAGAATTAATTTTTTTCTTTCCAGGAATGTGGGGCTTGGGGTAGCGATGGTCCAGGTAAGCTGTGGCTTGTGGCGTGGCTGGAGGTGCTAGTGCGGTCGGTGTAGGCCGAGAGGTCTGCCGTTTTCCCGAGAGGTTGATCGTGAGTCCAATTGTCGTCACTCGTGATGTGGATTTCCTGAGGTAGGAGAACAGCATTAGAGCCGGAACAAGAGCAATGACAAAAACAGATCATAACATGACGAGACCAGGCTTAGTCACTATAAGGGGCAACAAACTGGCGTTGAATGATGGGGTTGAGTCTCCTTTTGAGCTGCAGAGGATGATGAGCTGAGTGGCGACAGCTGGTGGTGGTTCGGACCCAGTTCGATCCCCGCTCCCCCTTAGCACAACTTTGTTGTGTCCTTGGGCAGGACACCTCACCCTCCCTGCCTCCAGTGTGGCTCTACTGGTGTGTGAATGCGTACGAATGTCCCGGTGATGGTCAGAGGGGCCGTATGCACAAACTGGCAACCACGCATCTGTCAGTCGGCCCCAAGGCAGCTGTGGCTACAATAGTAGCTTACCATCACCAAGTATGAATGAGGAGTGAATGAATAATGGACACACTGTAAGCGCTATAATCACAATCCATTATTATTATTGTTATTATGCCCGCTGATCATGTTGTGCAGCTCCTGGAGTGCAGCTGCCTCATTAGCTGAGGGGAGAGTGTAAACAGTGCTCAACATGATGCACTGCAACTCCCTTGGTAGGTAGAATGGCCTTCACATAACAGTCAAATATTACACATTTTCAGAACAAGACTGAGAGATGACGGTGTTGTCGGAGCTCCAGGACTGTTTAATAAAAATTGCGGTCCCCCCTCCGCGCGTTTACCGCATTTAGCGGTGCTGCGATTGGGTTTGTAAACACTGAATCCTGCCTCGTCAGGGGTCCCTTGTCCGAGCCATGTCTCACAGAGACAAAAAATGGAGCAGTCCTGAATGTGTCGTAGTGTAGCCAGCCTTCTGATGAGGTCATCCATCTTGTTTTTCCAAAGATTGTATGTTGGCGAGTAGAATGATTGACCAACCGGTGTAGTCTGGGTGCTGTCTCTCCCCGTCTTCTGCGCTTGTGAGGCGGCTTCTCGATTCCGGGAGACGAACCTGCTGCGGCCTGTTGATGTAAAAGTCCAGCATCGGGTTGTAGCTCCGGGTGGGGGATCAGGATATTTGTGTCAAAATATCCTCTGTGGCTTGTTTGTGCCAGCCTTAAGAGAGCTTCCCGGTCATACTTGATGTGAGCTAACACTCTGGGATGTTATGAGACAGAAACAGATCTAATAAAATCAAAATAAAACAAAACCTGACTCTGAGAGTAGTGCGATGTCGCACACTGGGGAGTGTCATCTTGACACCTATAAATAATAAATTGAATAATAAAGGGCGGTCCTCATCAGTTACACAGGACACCCGCAGCCACCCAGGCCTTTGAGACCCTTAAGTCCCTCTTCTCCCAGGCTCACATTCTTCGCCATCTAGGTCCCATGTTCCAGTTCATTGTGGATGTAGACACCTCTAGTACCGACATTGTGGGGGTCCTATCCCGATGCTATGGTCAGTCGGCAAAATCATACCGCTGTGCCTACTACTCTTGGAAGCTCACCGAGTAGTAGGCACTCGGTGACCATGAGCTGTTGGCCTTGAATACAGCATTTGGTGAGCGGTGGCATTGGTTGGAGGGGGCTTTGCTACTATTCATTGTTTTGACCGACCACTACAACCTGGAGTACATCCGTACTGCCAAACAAGTCAATCCTTGCCAGGCACGCTGGTCCTTGTTCTTTTCTTGTTTCCGATTCCAGATCACTTACCACCTTGGCTCCAAGAACCGCAAAGCCGATGCGCTGTCTCAGATCCAAGACACCTCCCCTAACGCCTCACCCACGCTCGTCCTGGTTCAGGAACAGTGAGATATCTCGATGGAGCTTTCTCAGATCAATGAACAACACCTGCCTCCTCCGTTATGCCCAGCCAACTAATTATGTCCCTCCAACCCATCGTCAGCAAGTGCTCCACCTGGTCCATAACACAGCTGCCGCAGGCCATTCTGGTACTACCACCACACAAACCCTAACTGTTTCTGGTGGTCCACCCTGCAGGCAGACGTTGCACAGTAGATCACCCAGTGTTCCACCTGCCAGAGGACCAGGTCCAGTTGGTCTCCTGCAGCCGCTACCCATTCCACTCTGGCCCTGGTCTCATATTGTAGTGGACTCTGTGACAGATTTGCCCTGATCTCAGGGTAATATCATCCTTCTGACTCTAGTAGACTGGTTCTCCAAGGCATGTCGGTTGATTTCTATGTAGAGGTTCCTGTCAGCTCTGGAGACTTCTGAGCCGACAGGTCCCTCGCTTCTGGAGCCGCTCGTCGGGGGGGGGCTTTGTCATGAATCAGTCCCCTGTCTCCCCCTCTAGCCATCAGCAGGAACTATCTTGAGAGTACTAGCACTCCCTGCTACTCCACACTCCACTTCCCATCAGCCCCTGCTGTAACTCTCAGGAGCCCCAAAGCTGTTTCCCATCAGTAATCACTCCCAGCAGTTTCTAGACAGAGCACTAAACTCAGTACAATGCTCCATTATGTCTCTTGCCTACAATTCTGTGCATTCTTCCATCATATGCCTCTGCCTGATCCTTGACTCGCCTGATACAAGCACATGGGCCTGCATTTGGTGCGAAATCTTTACACAGCTCTATTCCGATATAAGAAAGACTTGGTGTCATGTATTTCCAGCTCGGCACAATGTGTATTAAATGTACCTGTTTTGTACAAAGAGCTCAAAAATGGTCTTTAAAACTTGACATGTCAACACAAGGTTTGAATGCGGAGATCTGAAATGTGTATATACACACATTTACATTGACTTTTGATTGGAAGTGGTTGCTTAAATTTCTGCTCAAACTGAATGTAATGCTCTTTACTCCCCCATGGAATAAACACAGAAATGAGAGGAACTGCAGAAAAAAAGAAACACAAAAAACCTCCCTTTGAATGTGGAAGAGTTTTCTCAGAGTTTCTCTGATGTCCCTGTGATTTCAGGAGGATCAGAAGAAAACAGACTGATGCACTTCAGGATAATTGCACACGTGCGCTACTCTTTTTTTCTTTTTCATGCTGTCACTTTCTGCATGAATCTTTCATCTAATAACTGCAGGAATATTTGTCATTTTCTTCTCTCATTTCACACAGCAGTTCACCAAGTTCCTCCACTGCAGACAGAGACAGTCATGTTGATATGAACAGTAGAGAAACTCATCATGGAGCTGAAATATGATCCTGATTCACTCAGATGACAATTTAACAGCACACAGGTTTTTGTAGCACACTTTCTCACTGTGTGTCAGGGGATTACTACATCTTTGGATCTGGAACTCGACTGTTTGTAACGGGTAAGAAGAACCATTTCTGCTCCTTCAGCTGTTTGATTGTAGAAAATGTGTTTCAAGTCAGTTTCTGCTGCTTCAGCTTCACATGTTAGTTTGTTCATCATTAGCAGAGAATTCATCAAGCAGCCATTGTTCCAGAAGAAAAGCTGAATCATTTCTGCAAACATGTTGAAATCTCCCTGAACAACTAAACTGATTCTTGATTTCTGCAAATCTGAGTGATGTTCCAAATATTTAGAGTTTGATGGTCTCACTGATTCTGGAACATCTGCTGGTTTCTGAGAACAAGATCAGATCTGAGCTTCAACTGAATTGAACTAAAGTTTGGAAACGATTTTCAATTTTCTAAAGACTTTAGACTAATTTTTTAGAATGATTTTAAAGTTTTTGTTTGACATACTGTAACTCAAAAAGAAAACTATAGAGACAATAAAAAAAACATAAAAATGAACGACGAAAGTATCTGTGTATTCTAACAACTTTTAAAATTTTCAAACTTAACATCTTTTAAAAAAGGTTGAAAATAAAAGAATGTGATTTAGTTAAATGTTAGTACATTTCATTTATTTTTGCAGTGCATTTTTCAAGTCTCCTCAAAATAAAATAAAATAATTTTCATAAAAATAAATGAAGACAAATAATTCATTTTTACTCTGTTATGATAAATAACAAACTATGAATATTTTATTTTACCATTTTGCATGTATATATATATATATATAAAATCATATATAATCATATATAATCATATATATATGATGAAAGAAAATATTTTCCTTTTTATCTCCTTGTGTTCTAAATGAGCTGCTGTTGACTGTGTGAGTGTGTGTCTGTGCTGCTTGTTGCTGCTGTCAAACTTCAGATAAGCCCGTAGTGAAGCCCGTGGTGAGCGTGTACCCAGCAGCATCCAGAGTCCATGTGGAGGGGAGCAGCTCCCTGCTGTGTCTGGCCTCAGCCATGTTTCCTCCTGTGGTCCAGTTCATCTGGAAAAGACAGAAGAACAACGGACCACTGGAGGACCTGCTCCCTACTAGGAAAGAGGAGCTGGATCTCAGAGAGTTGGGATACAGCGCCTCCATCCTGCTGCTCCATCAGCAAGAGGGTCGCTCCTTTAAATACAGCTGCTCTGTCAAACATGAGGGGGGCACAGTGGAGGCCCAAACACAACAAGGTAATGAAGGCTTGGTGACTGTGTTCAACAGAGATTCAGATTAATGTGAAGATGCTGTCAAACAAAGCAGAGGAGCAGAAGAATGACTTTCTCCCTGTATCTGACTCTTTCTTTGTTTCAGAGTTGCCTCCCCTTCCAGCTGCAGGTTCCACAGCAGCTCCAAAAGCTCCAACATCTCGTCCAGCAACGGTCAACATTCTGACAACAGTCACAGCCTCTGTTCCTCCTCTGGACCTGGTGAAGCTGTCCTTCCAGTCAGAGTCCAGGGTGAAGCTGCTCTGCCTGCTGTACTCAGTGCTGATAGTGAAGAGTCTGGTGTACTGCTGTGGACTCTCTCTGCTGATGATCCTCACAAACAAGGGAGCATCCACCAACTCCAGACATGCTGAATGACTGTTTTCTGCTCGTCTTTTCTCTCCATCAAATCTCCTCCTTTCATCTCATTCATCACTTTGATCACAGTTCTTTGCTGTAGATCCTTCATCAAACTATCTGTGGCTGCTTTGTGGGAATGTAACATTGCTTTCATCTGTTCCATTAAAAAAAATTCTATTAAATGCAAATTGTGAAATTATGTTACAATGATATGCAACAATATTCTCAATAAACTCCAAAACAATCTGCTTGTTTTTTTCTTTTTCTGTAAGTTTATGATTCTTTCAAGAACATCAAACACAAAACCTTTTGATGAAGCAGAGTCAATACAGGGAGCAGCAAAAGAGGCAGGTTGATGAGTGAACAGCAGCAGATATTAATCACTTCTCAGTGGTTATTATAACAGGAAATGCTACTAACAGAAAGAAAACTTTCTGCAGCTGTGTGTTTGTGCTCTGCAGCCTCCAAACCGTTAACTGTGGCTTCACAGGGAAACTTTTTTAAAACTGCCACTTCTGTTGTCCATATTATGACAAACATCCTTCTTTTAGTCATCAGTCAGACACAGTCATCCTTAGAATACAATTAGAAGTACAATAAAATGATTTATGCATGTTTCTGCATTTATCGAAGGACAGTGACTCGAATTGTTTGGGAAGATTCATCCACAGCAAAGTCCAGAATAGCATTTTAATTGCAAATGTCAAAACACTGTCAAACTTCAAATAATGGAGTAATCTGATTCGTGAAACCAAAAATCATAGAAACGTTTTTCAGGGTTCACTATTTTTTGTCCCTCCAGAATTCCATGATGATGGATTTGCACTAACTCCCATGAATTCAATCAATTCCCGCACATTATTCACAACACAGCAACTTCATGCAATCACAGCAACTTTGGCAAATTATTCCTATTATGAATAGTTTTTTACCATCAAACTATCTCCACCAATCAAGTATAGAGACTCTAACATGCACGTCATAAGTCTCACCAATCAATTGTGTCACTACATCACATTTTCAACATCCAGTTAACCTGTAAAGTTGATATGAGCACCTTGCTGCACACTGTTCACCTAACATGTGTTACATGTTTAGATCTTGCATCAGCCACATGTGGTTGAAAAGACAATAAAATCTATTGAATCATAAAACAGCTGTCATCTAGAACACTCATTAGTATCAAGTACAAAAGAGTCAACTTTTTTGCTTCTCTTAAACTTGACACAAAGAAAATTCCATTCTGATTGATCTAAAGCAGCAAAACATTTTCTTTGGTTGAAGTTCGACCAGAGAGCAGAGCAGAAGGGGCTTGATGAATGTGAACAGCAGCAGATATGAATCTGTTCTTAGTGGTTATTATTACAGGAAATGATGCTGACAGACAATAAATCTTCCTGTGGCTGTGTGTGTTTGTGCTCTGCAGCCTCCATGACATAAGTGTGGCTTCACACTTAGATGTACAAACACAAACCAGCTTTTTCTGTCCAAATAATGACAAATATTCTTGTTTTAGACATGGGTCTACCTAATAATATTGAAAAACAAATAAACTTAAATTTGTTTTATTAATTTATTTAAAAGTTCCCTTTAGTGAAGACAACCAAAACCATGTGTCAAAACATGAAAAATTTACCGTTTGGGTTTGTATAGAAGGGAGAGCCACTGAGTCAAAAAGTATTCATGTAAATTACAGGTTTTATTGCCTTTTTGAGTCATTAGAAAGACTAGAGATAATCTAGAGAGTAGAATAATTAGTACCAAAAGAATATATTTCAACTTGTCTTTCTGAGGATCGGGTCAAAAGAGCCCCCACAAAAAATATTCTCAAATATCTCTATTGGAGAAAACAGCCTACATGGTTTATGTCAGAAGTCAGAGCTCTGTTTCCCCCTATGGTCACTGGTGGGAGCCAACTCCAGAGTTCAAGACGCTGTACCTCTCTTAGCATCTTAGCATCACTTTCTGAGTGCTGAACACCGGACTCTCATTCACCAAATCAACCACAGCATAGTCAAGCGCTGCACTGAGCCTCACCCAGTGCAAAGTATTGTAACACTCTGCCTGCATTACCGAGCATTATGTCCTGATCTGATCTTCTGATTTCCTGATCCTGTTTGTCTCTTTACCGTCTGCCTCGTATCTCGCCTGCATCTTGACTACTCCTGTTTCTTCTTTGAGGGTCTCATGCTTGTTATTGACCCCTGCCTGCCTGACCCTGATTTAGCTTGGTGGACTTTTAGCTGAGCTAATAAACCTGCTGCAATTGGAACCAGATGTCTGCCCGAGAAATGAATAGTCTGGTTGAAATGATGAACAAGTACTGTAAAGAGTGGAATGACATGTAGATGCTTTCTTTTTAATTGAAACAGCTCAAGGGTACTCTGTTAAAGATGTGTAACGATTAATCGATGAATTAACTTCTAATTTCTATGATCCAGCCAGATCGATCTATCTGTGGCAAGTTGTTAATTGAATCATATCAAACTAAATCATTAAGAATATTTTCAAAATGTAGCAAATCAATCTATAATCGAAATTGGAGCTGTAGACATAAACGAATATCTCACTGTGTACCCATTAAATGTTTCAGTTGCTTGTTACAGTCAATACGAAGGAGGTACATTCTGGTAGAAAAACCCAAGTTTAAAGCCCATTGATTATAACTTGAAAACTAGAAGACAAATAGGCCAAACATAAATCATAGATGTTTATAGTGTTTTCAATTTGAACCAGGGCCTTTCATCACCTAAACATGGAGTGTGTTAGTGAGAGGGTAAAATCTGACTTTACGGTTTTCTCTTCTTTGAAACTGCTGCCCTCTGCTGGTCATTTTTCAAACTCTTGAATGCTTAAATCCAGGAGTCAGAGCAGAAAAGAATCAGTGCTCTCATGTTTGTGGTCTATGGAGCATTCTACATAGATGTGCAGGTGATGAACAGCAGATAAATGGAAATTTTGGATATGGAAAATTTAGTCTGAAAGGTCAGGAGGTGTTCAACCACGTCTCTTTTTCATGTTTCCTAACAGTTTCGGCCTGTTAGTGTTTTATCCATCATAAATGCATGGGAGTCTAGCCCAGGAGAAGGATTTGACCCCTTGTGATCAAACACCCTGAGAGTTTTCCACTAAAACATGTTCCATCTCAAAATAAAGAACAGATCATCATGAAACCACTTTGAGCTTCTGGAGTCTCTTTGAGGCATGCAGAGCTGTCAAGTCGGTCTCTGGTTCTGGTTTTTAGTGGCTCACAAAATTAACTGGTTATGTCTGGATGCCCCCTTTAAAGATGGGTGATCAAGACAGAGCCCCTCATCAGCCTCTCATTGTATCATCTGTTGGTTCAAAATGACACCCTTCAACCTCACACCACTGACATGAGCAAGAACACCAGAGAAGACTGGAAGACAGGTCCCTTTAACAGAAAGTCACTATTCAGTGTGGGAAAAACTCAAAACAACAAATCAAGACAAAAAAATCATCAGTTTAAGCCAAGGAACAGAAACATATACAGCTCCTTAACCCTTGTGCTATCCTATGGGGTCAAGAAGAGCATTGACGTGTTCTCCCTACCATGACAAAAGTGGATAAAGGTGGAGAGGATTTCATGTAATCCATGGACACCAGTGAAGATCACAAATCATTGAAGAAAAAAGGATCAGCCCACCTTCTAGTGGGTCTAGATGACCCCACTCCCACTGTTAAAGTGCCTAGGATAGCACAAGGGTTAAACACAAAAACCAATGCAGTAAATACAAACGTCTGAGAACCACCACAAGGGTTGGCCCTCACAGAAACAAAACTTCAAATCGAATAAAGAAATCAAAACGAAGAACCTGGGTCCAAACATGACATGACCAGATAGGTTTAATATGTCACTTTATTTTGACAGGTTTATTTCTGACAGTTTCATTTGAAAAACTAAATTTGACAGCACCCTGTTAGTCAGAGATAAAAAATCCTCGTTCAAAGGTTTATGCAAATATTTATGTGGAGGTTTGGAGTTCAAGAGCATAAGGAAACATTCAAACATAAGGCAGCAAAGTCACACTGAGTTCAGTGAAGTTCATCTTGTGTCTGGTTCTTGGTTAAAAAGGAAAAACTGATCGGTTCTGATCCAAAATGCAACAATTAGAAGTTTTCGAGGAGTTATTTTTACAAGAAAGAAATTATGTTACTGCATTTGATCCAACAGAAACACACAAACTAACGTTTTCTGCTCCTCAAGAAATGAAACAGCAAAATAATGTTAAATTATACACAAGGTTATTTCAAATATATCATCTGACTAATAAATGACTAAATAAGCCATAAAATATGTAAACATTACATTAAAGGAATAAAGTGCAAGTTACAAAATGCTTAAGAAATCAATAAATAAGATCTGATGAGGCCCTTCAGTCAAAGAGACAACTCCTGATTGGAGCATGGTGTCAGCTGACCTCACAGGTGAGCTACATCATTCAGTGGAGCTGGTGGGTTCACCTGCAACAATAGGAAACACAGAACCATCACTGCAAACACAAAAACCAGCAGACTGCCTCTGTGAGGATGACCACTCTGAGTCAAATCTTCACCAAGAAAAAAAAAAAAGGTTTTCCTAAAAACTCCTGTTTTTCATGTGTGTAATCTGTTTAAACAAATATATGAAAACATAAAGCTATTTACATAATATGATTAAATCTTAAGTCTACTATTCTATAATGATATACTCATATGATTAATTTTAGAATGTCTTAAATAGGATCTTTGTACGGTGTGCCTGAAATGCAAAACACTTCAACAAATCACTCAATGCTAAACATACTGAAGATCACATCAACAATTAAAAAAGCAGAACAATTAATACAAAAAGTAAAAAAAATAGAAAACATTTAAAAATCAAATCAAAATTCCTGAAACCAAAATGTCATTTCCAAAAACCAGAATCCATTACAAAAAAATGAAACAAAACGGGAAGGAGATTTTTTGGAAAACAAAACAAATTTCCAGAATTCAAAATGAAAGGTTAAAAATTAAATAAGAAAATCAGAAAAGGTGGGACATCAGTGATTGGATGATCGTTTGTTCACTTTTTCAACCAGAAGTCATTTGGCAATATCGTCCAACAGACCATATTTCTTTAAGCTTCTGGCCACAGCCACTGATTGCTCATCTACTTTTTACCAGAGTTCACCCTAAACCATCCTTCTGCTTTTCCTCTTCTTTAAAACTCAAATGTTCTCATACAATCAGTGACGTCCCATAATACCTACCTTTTCTGGGTTCTTATTTTGTTTCATTTTTTAATATTTCATTCCGATTTCTGGAAATTATTTTTGCTTTCCGAAACATTAAGTTTTCATTGCTGGAGTTTCTTTTTAATTTTTTTTAACGTAACATTTTTTTGTTTCGTTTTGTTATGCTTTTTAAATTTTTATTGTGATCTCTAATATGTTTTTGCTCTGAGTGATTTGTTGTGCAATTTGTATGTTAGGGCCACCTAAAGTCACTATGTATGAGAATCACTATGTTTGTGGATTTCCTATGGTCTCCCACACAAACTCTCACATACATTGAAAAACTGGGATCTAGATTGAAAAAAAGACTAAACACTCATTTATGCAGCAGGAAAAATGCAACTTGTCATTTGGTTACTCAGTTCTAATTAGAACCAATGTGGAATGTGGATGAACTGATAGCTCAGAGAGCCAAAGATGCAGGAACCTCATACAAACCAGGCGAATGCACTAAAAACATTTGAACGCAATGCTTCACATAAAGAATCAAAGCTGTTTGGATTTGTTTAATCTGCAATCTCTGTAAAAATGTGCGTTCCTTCACAGAGGCTGTGACGTCTGATCATTTTAAAGATCAACAAAATGAACAAAGTGGTAAACAGAAAACATGTTTGCATGTTTTTAAAGCTCTCTCATTGTGATTTTAGGAAAAAGCAGGCTCAACTAAGAGTCTTTTGCTCTTTTTCTGACCCCTGACATTCTCACTTCTGTTTCTCTTCTGAAACATCTGAAAGAACCACAAGTCGTCTGGGATTTACCTTTGACTTTGGAACTGACCAAAAATGTGACGGGCTCCTCGCACCACCACACCTTCACCGGTCCGTCCAGAGGAAAGCAGTCCAGCTCCTCACAGAGGAGCACAGAGCCATTTTGAGCCTGCAGGGGCTGATTCTCCCCCAGAGCCTGCAGGTCAGCAGACAGACAACTTCACCACTGACATCACACACTTCTTCCACAAATCTGCGACACTAGCACACACCTACACATACATGCACAACAAACACACATACATACACACCTCCAGCAACTGCACACATGTACATACATGCACAACAAACGCGCGCATCCACCCACACACATACACACCTCCAGCACACACATGGACATACATGCACACGCATCCAAAAAATGCAAACACATGCACATAGATGGACACACGTGCATAATTCTTCAGCACTTGCATGTAAATGCACAACAGATATATTCATGTTTGCACCTGCACACAAACGCACATTTATGGATACACGTGCACACACCTAAATGCACATACACGCACAAACAGGCACAGCTGTGTGTGTTTTTAAAACCTGTGAGGGGCTGCTGGACTTCTGACAGTCATCACTGATGTTTTGTTCGTCTATCATCAAATTCATCATCCCACCTGAGCACTCTGAGACCTGCTCCACCTGTACACACAGACACACACACACACAGTAAGTACCTGACCAAAACCTACATCAGCAGATGTTCATTTTCCTCCTCACCTCATTTTTTAACTCCCTTATCTTCAGGGGTGTTGGTGTTGTTGGAACACTCCTGAGTAGTGCTCGGATCCGCTCTTGAATCGGCGTTGGAGTCCTGCACACAGCTGCGCCTTCCGAGCTCTGATCTGACCTGGCTGCAGCAGCACAGAGAACTGAGACAGACCGGCTGGTCTGGTAGCAGTGCACGCAGTCATTCTCTCTTCTGCAGGGGTGCTTGAAGGAGCAAAGGGGGGTGGAGGTGAGAGCTGGATGAAGCGGCTCCAGGTTGCTCACCTCACGCATACACTGTGCCCCCCTGCAGGAAGAGGAGTCCAGAAAGGAGGTGTCTTCTTCGGTGTGCATCAGTTCCTCCACTCCACCAACAACCTTAACACAACAAAACCATTTGACCTGACCCCCAAACCTTTATGAAACCTCCAGACCTTAGGGAGACCAGATCCAGCTTCTGACAGAACCAGGATCCAGGCCAAATTCTGTTCTCAATAAACTCAGCCTGGTTCTGTCTAGTAGCAGAACAGTCAAAGGCAGTAGGTTGTGTATCCACAGTGGGTTGTGTGTCTGCAGTTGGATGTCTGGAGTGGGTTGTGTGTCTGCTCACATCAACAATCTGCTGGCTGCTGTTGGTGAGCTGCTGCTCCGGACAGCTGCAGAGCAATATGGGGTGAAAGTCCTGATGGGAGGAGCCCGCCTCTAATTCGCAGCACCACATCTCTGACTTCTGTGAAGGAGACGATCTGAATCAGAGAGAGAGATAAAAAGCGGCTGCATCGTGAGGGACAGTGGTTACCGTCTGTGTCAGCTCTGCAGACGACGCTAACTTGCAAGCGCTCAGGGATGAACTGTATCCTGAGGAGAAGGTGGGGGTACAGGCCGAGTAGCGATGCGTGAAGTTTGTGTGGGGCCTGTATGTGCTGTGTTGACTGGAGGGGCAGCAGCACTCGTCCATCCCCCCTCTCAATCTGTCAGCCTGCTTGAAGACACATCAGCGTTACTTCGACCCAAATGCCCTCTTGATGGGTGGGTGTGTGGAGAATGGAGGGAGACCTTGGTGGGGAAACTGGCTGTGATCGAGGGGCTACAGGTCCAGGGTGCAGACATGGAAGCAGAGCTGTGGAGATTCAAGAACTGCAGGTAGCCCTCCTTTTCCACCTTCCTCTTTAGCGTGGAGTTCCAGTGGTTCTTGATGGCGTTGTCCGTCCTTAGAGCAGTAAGCAAGGAGGCAGAGTTAGAGCCCCCTCTACAGGGAACACGAGCATTCTCACCTGCCAGGCAGCAGTTTCGAAATGTCCGCCCAACGGTTTCCCAGGAGGTCATGCGCCTGGCACACAATGCGGTCCTCCTCCAAAGTCCAGCTGGTCTTTTTGACTGTTGGGTTCAGGTGGTTGTGCCAGCGCTCGCGGCACTGCTTCCCATTTCGGGTGTGCAGGTGTTTGGCAATGAGCGACCAGCGCTTAGTGCCATACCTCTGAACAAGCTCTGTGACCTGCGCAGGAAGTGCCATTGCATTAGTGTAAAAACCTTCTCACCCATTTTCTAATCAGTGGGCGGAGTTTCAGGTGAGTGTTTACCTGTTGATCCTCATGAACAGTCCAGGGCCCTTTGATCAGCTCTGGATTTTTGATCTGGTGCCAACGGCGCTGACACTGCATCTGTGACCTCTGACCCTGGTAGACACCAGCAGGTTACCTCACCATGCTGCTCACTGACACCTCTGCTCAACAGTTCACATGTACACTTGTTTATTCTGACATCTGAATCTAAATCTACTCACTTCAAAATGCAGAGCCACTGCAGACCAGCTGTTGGAACCAAATTCCTGCACCAGGAGGCATAGAATTTCATCCTGACAGCAAAAGAAAAGCTTGTTATCTGTCTAAAACAGAATTCAGCAGACTCTGAGTGTGGGTATTGAAGACTTACTTCCTCTTTAGTCCATGCAGGCTTCCGTAGAGATGCTCTGGAAAATCGTCTTAAGCTAAAGTGACTGTTTGACCTGAGAGTGAAGCAGCATTAGAACATCCAGTCAGTATAGAAAACTGTTCAGTCCGCTTAACTTTGGGTTACTCCTTTGTACAAACACTTGAAATGCTTAACTGTTTTTAGATTTTAAATGGGAGTTAATTGAAGTAAATTGAAGTTAAGGTAGATAAACTTCAGTGGACCAGTTTATCTGGTCCACTGAAGTCTGATCAGTCATGGTGACTCTCCTGAGCTCAGACTATGGATCAAACTGAGCTTCCGCTATTATTTGTTATCATCTGAGAGTCTGCAGTTGGCGCCTGAGGGACAAGTATAAACAGGAGGAAGATAGAAGTGAAACAACTGCAGAACAGGAGTGGAAAAGGTTTGGAAAAACAGCCAAACGTGGAAAATAAAAATCAAAAAGGTGAAAAGGGACAGAACAAGTGTGAAGTCCATTGAGATGACTATTGTTGTAAATATTGGGCTATATAAATAGAATAAAATTGAATTGAATTGAAGCGAGAATGAAAAAACGTAAAACAGCAATGAAACATTGTGTAAAAAGGAGTGGATCTAGAATGAAGCAACTGTGACAAAGAATACAATACAAGTGAAAGAGGTGTAAAGTAGAAGTGAGATGAGTTCTCACCTGGACCTACGGCTCCTGCTGCTCATGTCTGCCTGTCTGAGTCTGATGGATGCTGAAACTATAGGAACCAACACCTGAAATGCCCACAGATTTGGGAGAAACACATTCATTTCTAAATTAATGTATTACAGAATGCCTTTTGCTATAATGAAGCAGTCTAATTATTAATAGAGTGAATTTTTAATCTTGACATATTCTATAACTTGTGTATCAACAGACCAACCAAAAAACAGCAAGACCACAAGGAATTTACAGATAAAGAATGCCAGAAACAAGATTTTTCCTGCTGTTGATGGTCACTTTAAGCTTTTTGAATTAATTTTGACTTAAGTTACTGAACCATATTTCTTTGTAGGTTTCATAGTCTACAAAGAAATTACTTAACTTTATTTTTTTGTAGGCTTCATAGACTTCATTTTTTACTTGTCTACTACCTAATAACTGTGTTTGGTCATGTTTTTCTTACAGAGCCAGTTGCTGACCATCCTATTGTTGAATGGAGTAAAAATGTGGCAAATCACCACCTCTGTACTATATTTATCACTCAATATAGTGCTGTCCTTCCAGAGTTTTTACACTTAAAGTATTTTCAAAGTAATACAGGAGTTTTAAAATGCATCACTAGTCTGACACTGTGATATTGTAAAGTAAGGGGTGTATGATTCATTTTCACAATTATTCGATTCAGATCATAATTTGTGATTACCGATACAATTCAAAGTCCGTATGGATCCATTTAAATTAACTGATTCACTGACCTAAAATTGATCCATGACATCTTTCGTCAAAACTTCCACCAGTGTGACTCAGGAGTTTTCCAAATTTTGTGTATTTATTGCAAGATAATCAAGTGTAAAAACAAACAAGTAATTAATGGTAAAGAATTAATGGTAAATCCATTCACATTTTAGTTTCCCAAAGTTCAGCTCACAGTCGTTTTTCCACTTAAAAATTATATAAACGGAACATTAATAGAACATTCTACCACCCTGTGTGGTCTCATGTCTTTGCAAAATTCAAAGTGTTTCCACACATTGAAGTGGAATGATGGCTTCATCATTTTTTGCTGCATCACAGGTGTGTTGTCTGCTTGGTCATTCTTACATTATAGTGAAATAAAGCTACTGTACCTCATTCCAAACAGTATTTTCCAATATCAATATAATCGATTTATATTGATATTTATATAGGTTGACTCAATTAACAACTAGCCTCAAACAGATAGATCTTGTTGAATCATAATAAGTGAATTCATCGATCAAGTCAGTTAATTGTTACACCCGATTGTAATGGATTACTCTTATTTACAATACTAAGTAATCTCTACTGTATGGGAGTACCTTGCTCAACACTGAAGTAGGTTTATTGAATTAATATTTATCATCAGATCCCCAAATTATTATCAATCTCTGAATAAATCTATTAACCAATCACTCTCTAAAACGATACTGTTTGGATTCTGGGCATCAAACGTGAAGGTTTCAACTTTTTATGCAAAGAAATGTTTCTAAATTTGGGTTTTTACTTCTTCAGATTATCTCGAAGCCACAGACTAAAAAGAATGTTTTTTTCTGCTTTTTTGTGTTCATCAGATCTGCTTCGTTGTAGTGACCCCCCATGTCTGTGGTCAGATTAAAATTATGTCCACTTTAGGGGATCTGCAATCTGAGTCTGTCGAGGCTAACGCCGTTACCGGCTCCCTGCGACCGTTGAAGGCGTTAAAAGGCTCTCAGAAGATGATCGGGGCCCCGCAGCACCTGTTAGCCGTCCCAAACCTCTGCCCCCGGTTCATCAACGACCCGGGGCAGCCCGCTGCAATCCAACTACCTCCTCCCCCCCCCCTCCTTACGGAGTATTTTACCCATACTCACCGATAGCGGCGCTACGGGAACTAACAGTGCAAACCGTGAGACCACGCGCTCTCCCCTGATTGGACGAAGATAGCTTCACTTACCCTCAGCTGATCCATGATCAGCTGGTGATCAGCTGCGTGGAAACACTTAACTCACCTTCCTAGAGTTTAACCAACAGAAATGCAAAAAATATTCGCAGCATTTCTAGACAGGCGTTTATTAATTGTCTATTTATTTTCATTTCACACATTTTTTCCTCCACTTGATACAGTTTTCTCCTCATTCTTCTATTTTAATTTTTTGTACTCTGTACACTTTAGATTTGGTCTGTGTTTTTTTATGTATGCCCAAGTGTCTGTGTCGCAATTTTTTGTCATTAAAAGTGCCTTGTTTATCAAATTAATCGACTCCATGTCAAAACCTTTTAAAAAATTTGATTAAAATCATACATTTTTCAACATTCTAGGAACAAACCTGACTTCTTTAGCAAATCATATAAAAATCATAAAGTGAAACGTTTCTGTAAGTTTCCCTGTTTAGATTTTCCTGTTTTTTGGCTGTAGTTTGACTCTTGATTCTTTGGTAAAACAAAATCAACTTGACTTCAAAACCTCATGTCTTATATAATAGCAAGAGTTTTATTTGAAAAAAATCCAGATCTAGTTCAGGGGTCTTCAATGTGAGGCTCCACAGCCACTTGTGGCTTTTTACCTACAGTAACTCTCTGACTGAAGAAAAAACAAAATAATAGCAATTTTTAAATTATATGCTAAAACATGACTTATTTTTGTTTAGTGCTTTACCTTCTTAGAAGGCCAAAGCATTTTACAGGCACAGTTCCTTTCGCGCATGCATGCACACATTCAAACACTGACTCACCGCTGCCGAACACTTGCGCTAACCTATAACCTCCAGGACCAATGTGGGGTTTAGTGTCTTGCCCAAGGACACTTTGGCTCATGGGTGGACAGGGCAGAACTAAAACTGCAATCTTCCAATCCGAAGTCAACAGCTCTACCTCTGCACTGTAAAAAGGGTTACTAAATTTGCATTGATATAAATTAAATTATTTAAGTTTATAAACTTAAAGCTGAGGTGCACCTACGTAAGAAACCAGAATGTAAACCAGTAAACCAGTATGTAAAGGTTTTCAAGAGGCCTTGTTGGCTCTACGCTTTTCCAGAAAGCTCAGATTTCAAATACCAAACAAAACTTTGTTAACATTTTTGATTTTTTTTCTAATGGATCAGTTTATTTTATTAGTTTAAAGCACATATTATCTCATGCTGCACACCAATGGAAAATTGGTAAAGGAACCTGGCACAATTGCTGCACAGTTAAATATTTTTTCAATTAATTCTGAACAAGATTACACTGTATCTGAGGGTGTTTCAACCCCCTAACAGTGACAATACTCCCAATGATCACTCTCACACAATATTGTGAGAGTTTAATATTATAGTATTATAAAATAGTAATATTAAAGTAATACAATATAGTGATAAACTATTTGAATCTGGATCTATAAATGACAAAAGCAATGGCAACCCAATACCCTCCCTGTAGTTTAAAAAATAATAGATAAATGGGTGGTACAAATAAATGAACATGCAGTTTGGATTCTGTAGCCACTATTCGCCTGAATCTGCTCTTAGTTTATTTCTTGAAAAAACAATGAGGTTGATAAGTGAGGTTGTGTCAGGGCAGTTATGCTAGTCCTAAAGAAGGCTTTTGACACTGTTGACCATAAATTATCTTAGTTCTTTTAACTTCCAGCTTTTCTGGAGAGGGTTCCATGTGGAAAGAAAAAAGCCTTTTTCCTAGGTCTGTACGGGCAAATGGAACAGCGAGCAACAGATGGTCATTTGAACGCAGTTTATATGATTCTAGAGTCCTCATCTTGATCAAGCTGCACATGTAGAAAGGTAAAAGTCAAAAAAGAGATTTGTAAATAAAAATGCACCAGTGTGTGAATGTCCTGGTGGACAGAGAAGACCATACCACTCGAGAGTACAGTTTGCAATGATGAGGTGAAGCCTTACAGTTTATTTACAAACCTTAAGGCAGCACGACACACAACATCAATCTTACATAAACATTGAGCTCTAGCATTCATATAAAAGGTCTCCATAATCTAAGTAAATAAGTGGCTTTTTAATCCCAAAAGAAAAACAACACTTGTTTCTGAATTAAGAACCCAGTTTCAATTTCAGTTTCCTCACAAGATTCTCAATGTGGGGCTTGAATGAAAATGCATCATAAATGAAGATTCCCAGATATTTGTACACATGAACCACCTCAATTTCATTTCTCTCCAGAGTAGAAACTGTAGGGAAAACTAGTGTTTTTCTAGAGTTTGAAAACAATATTAATTTGGTTTTGTCTGCTTTGACCAGTAATTTTAGTTGAAGAAATGTGTGCTGTACAGTGTCAAAGGCTTTTTACAGTGATTTAACATCATTTGCAATAAAGCAATAAATAATTGTGTCATCTCCATAAAAATGCATATTAGCATCAGACACATTTGGACCTGTATCATTAATATACATGACAAATAGAAGGGAACCTTATACAGAACTCTGTGGCACCCCCTTGTGTACATTTAAGAATGCAGAACACAAACCATCATGTCTAACACATTGGGTTCTGTTACTAAAATAATTTGTGAGCCGGAGACTGCATGATCTGAAAGGCAGAAACTGATGATGGTTCAAAGTGTCAAACTCCTTTGACAAATCAATAAAGAGCAGCACAATACTGCTTTTTGTCAAGAACAACAAGAATGTAATTTATTATTTTTGTAGCAGCAGTAATGGTACTATGCTTTTTCCTGAAGCCTGACTCCAATGTTGAGAGAAGCTCATTTGAGTATGAAAACTCTTTAAGTTGATCGCACACAAGAGATTCAAGAATTTTTGACCAGACACACAAATTGGAGATTGGCCAGTAGTTGGTTAAAACTGCTGATCCCCTTCTTTTAAGTGAGGAGTAACAAAAGCTGACTTCCAGATGGAAGGAATGTCTTGAGTTTCAATTGACAGATTAAAAAAGTATTGTAAGAAGCTAAGCAACAACAACAACACCAGCAGCCGTTTTAAAAAGAAAGGTTCCATCAGATCTGGCCCGGGTCATTTTCTGTGCTGTGACACAGAGTTCTAAGAGCTTTATGAACTTGACTCACAGTAAAAGGTAGAAATGCAAAGGGTTCACCTAAAAACACAGATGAGTTTACACTGTGGGGCTGAGGAGATTTAGAAACATATTCCTTTCTAAAATTAAGAATTTTAAGGTTGATTGTTAACGTTATGATAATGATCCCTTTATAAATGTTATTTATTACATATATAAACATCATTAAACCATTAAAAAACACGTTAACAGACAATTTATGCATTACTTTGCATTACCAGGTGAATTATTTAATGCATTAGTTAGCAGTACTGTTTATTATTAAACTCTACTTAGTGCATAACAAGTCATTACCTAAAGTTTTTCTATTCAATTACTTAGCATTATGTATGCATCATCGTGTTAGTTAATATACATGTAAAGCCTTAATATCTGAAATAATTAATCGTGATTTTTGTTTGGAGTTAGGAAGCAAAAGGTTTAATGGTTTTATTTAATGACTTTACAGCCCTAACCCTTTATAAATGCTGTTTATAAAACCACATTAGCATTAGCGTTAATATGAAATGATTCTTGAAACTTTAATGTAAAGTGTGAATAAATATCACTTTGGAAACAAATGTCTGACAATCTCTGTTAATTTGGGGATTTTTAAAAAAAACATTTACCCCTTTAGAAATGCACAACAGTGGTAAATGAGCCTTACCTATTCTCTTTTATTATTAGTAATCACAAACCAAACACATTTCACACACATTTCACACATTTTGGACATTTCCATTTCACTATCAGTACAACTGTTTGTATATATATGACTAGTCTGTCTCCTAACTCTCCACCACTGTAAATTTTAACAGTCTCTCAAGTGAGGGATTCCTCTCTTTCAGCCCCATGCCAGGAGGAATCCTGCCTAAAGGACCATTTTGGTTGTAACACCTTTCAGAGGACATAATAGAATAAAGCCTGTTTTGGATACAATTATTGATGAAAATCAGTCTGGATTTATGCAGAATCGTCATATCTCAAACAATATTAGATTAATTTTAGACATACTAGATTACTCAGAACTCGTGCAGGATGACAGTCTGATTCTTTTTCTAGACTTTTATAAAGCCTTTGATTCTTTAGAACACAATTTTATTATTGCTGCTTTAAATAAATTTGGTTTTGGTCAATTCTTCTGCAATGCTGTTCAAACTTTATATGTCAATAGTAATAGTTCTATAAAACTCGCCAGCGGAACTTCTCCTAGATTCTTCTTGAAACGTGGGGTAAGGCAGGGATGCCCCTTGTCGGTGTATCTGTTTCTTCTTTCTGTTCAACTCCTCAACCTACATATCAAAGTCAGCCCATTAAAAGGTTTAATTGTGGCTGAGAGGGAAATATTCATAAGTCAACTAGCAGATGACACTGCTCTCTTTCTCCGAGACGCTTCACAAGTAGCTGTGGCGATTGATATTATCCAATCCTTTTCTAAAGCTTCAGGACTTACCCTTAATTTAAATAAATGTGAAATTCTGCCTGTTAAAAAATGTTTGCTTACATCTGTCCAAGGTATTCCTGTAAAAACATCTGTAACATACCTTGGTATTCAAATTACTAAAGATATGCAATCCAGATGTTCTACAAATTTCTCTCCTTTAATAGATAAAACCCAAAAAACCCTAAACCAATGGCTGCAAAGAGATCTGTCTTTAAAAGGTAGAGTTCTGCTTACAAAAGCAGAGGGGATTTCTCGTTTAACGTATGCGGCTCAATCTCTACAGGTTAATAAGACAGTCATTAATGCAATTAATAAAATATTATATAACTTTCTATGGAGAAATAAAACTCACTATATCAGAAAATCAGTTATTTTAAATACCTCTGATAAAGGCGGTTTAAATTTTATTGATTTCACTGCGCTTAACAATACACTCAAGGTAATCTGGATTAAGAAATATTTCAACAACCCCACATCTACCTGGAACTTTATTCCACATTTTGTATCCTCAAAGTTAGGAGGCCTTAACTTTCTACTATGCTGTAACTACAGTATTCCAAAAATCCCTTTGAAACTGTCAAATTTTCATCAACAGGTTCTCTTAGCCTGGGCTCTGATCTACAAACACAACTTTTCTCCACAGAGTTGTATTATTTGGAATAACTGTAATATATAATAACTGTTTTTAAATAACTGGTTCAATAATGGTATAATTTTCCTCAATCAATTATTCAAAGAACCAGAATTATTATATAGAATTCACAATGCAGTATAAAATACCAATAACCCCCAAAGAATTTGCAGTAGTGTTTGATGCCGTACCGTCTGGGCTCTGCATGTTATTCAGGGGTTTCTACAGTGCTCCTCCTCTGACTCTTCATCCTCCTGATGCGTTCAAATCTCAGCTGGGTAGTTTCTGCTTCACTTCCGCTAAACAGTTGAACTCAAAAATCAGAGCTTTGTTTCAAGATAATTTAGTTTCTGTTCCATCAGCTACCTTTTATTGGGCTAATTTCACTTCTAACATTGAATGGAAAAAAGTCTGGTCTTTACCACAAAAATACTTCTTAACAAATAAAGTCAAAGAAATCTCTTTTAAACTCCTACACAGATTTTATCCAGCAAAGCATTATTTAACTAAATTTAAGGCTGACATTAACACCAGCTGTACTTTCTGCCAGAAACAGCCTGAAACCTGCTCTCATTTATTCTGGTCTTGTGAATTCACATACAGATTTTGGAAAAGCATTCACAAATTTATCACCGATTCTATTTTTGCTGATATAAAACTAACAAATATAAAACAAAAAATATAATTTTTGGTTTTCATAGCTTTGATGTCAAAGACCGTGATGCTTTCTTTTGTGCAAACATGTTATTATTTATGGCTAAATTTCATATACACAAAAGCAAATTTTCCAATAAAAAACCTGATTTCTTTGTGTTCAAACTGGAACTGCAGCAACATTTGAAATTAATTTCTGCTTCAAAAAATACAAAAGCTCAAGAACAATTGACATTTGTAAATCTTTTGAGCTGCTGACATAGACTTACTCTCGCATTTTCTCTTTTTTTTTTTTAGTTTTTATTCCCTTTTGTGATTGTTATTAATAATTAGAATTTTTTAAAGAATGCAACACGTTTGTTCTGTATTCAGAATTCGATTGTACATTATATGTGCATAATTGTAGTATTTTCTTGTTTTGTATGTTGCAATTGTTCAATTAAAACAAAAACAAAAATAACCTTTGAGAGGACAGCATCCTGAATACCCACTTCCTCTGATTCCAGCCACCAGTGAATCTACAGTCCCTACAGTAACTACAATAGCCAAATTAAAAACGTTTTAAACACTAGTAAAACAAGTTAACTGAGTCGACATAAAGAACAGAATACGCGTTCATGTAAAACAGTGTCTATCATAAACTCAATTTCCCATAATGCTCTGTACACAAGCTCATCGTTTGCTCCCGCCCGTTGTTCCTCTTTCCCGACATGCTTTTCGTCTGGGCCGAGAAGAACGGATGCAATGATGGAGTCCGCTGGTGGCTAAAAGTCCCAAAATGTGTTAATGTTTTCTTTAAATAAAGTTCCAGTCGTGCGTAGTACTTAAAGAAAGATTTATTGAAGAGTACAAACATTTCATATCGGCTAGATAGCTCCGTGTCCTGCGGGAATCGTTGGTGAGTTTTTTTTAGCGGTAAGACCAGACTTCCGGCGACGCCGCCATTTAGCTGCTCTCTTGACAAAAACATAAACCTGTCGAACCGGGGATTACAGCCCTTTTGTACCGTGTTATCAATTCATCCTTGCATTGGACCCACGAGGAACCGCATTTGTGTTTACATGTATTAGCCGCTGCTAGCTAGGTTGTTATCGCAGCTAGCCGCGTGATGCGTGGCTAGCCAACACAGGAGGTTCTGGTCGGTTTACAACCCAAATGTACCGCTGCTGTATGTTCCCGGTTCTGAAAAGTGTTCACAGTGACAGTCAGGGGTACAGGTTCATTTGGGGGCGAAGCTTTCTGTTCCACAACGGTTCGTGTAAGCGGTTATGCTGCCACGATACGATACCTACGAGATCATGTAGACACTTTAATTTTTGTTCATGATATATTTCGTCGTTATATCATATATCTGTAAATATAAATCCTTTCTGTATTTAAAGAATATATGTTCGTCAGTGTTTAATACCTGACCACGAAAAATCCAAAAGCTTCAATTTTCACATGATCTGACAATTACATTTACTAGAACTATTATAAGTAAAATAATCACCAATTTACATGTTTCAGATTATCCAGGTGTGTTAATCAAATATGGCATGATAGGTTAAAAAAATCAGGTTCTAAAACTGCCAAGTGTACCTAAAAACGTTTACTTGTCATGGAACCACTGCATTATTACCAGTCTGCAGGTGTTGAAATTAAAGTCTTTTCTTTTCTTTCTTTTAGAGAAGTTTAGCTTCTTTGTAACAGTCAGGAAGTGAGTTTTAGAAATTTTCAGATCTACCCGTAGTTCTTTATGTGCAACAGAAAGCTGACAGAATTCTGTGCCAGTAGCCCAAGCTCAATGCGCTTGTGGAGAGGCTTATTGCCTAATCCATGCGGTTCCTGCAAGGATATATTTGTGATTCTCTGTTCACATGCAGTTTAAAGGACTTTGAATCTTTGTTTTTGTTTGGGTGGTTGATTGTATCTGCCAAGAAAGTGTGTGCAGAGTCAAATTTAAACATAATCTCTTTTAATCCTGGGTTGCTAGTCTTCAACTCATCAGCACTTGTGACTCAGAATCTGTAATTTTCAGAACAGTCGATCAGAGGATTTTATTTTTCCTTTAGAGCTGAAATTCAAATCTAAATTCTCTAATCTTGAGTATTAGGACTGAAGGTTGACAGTAGATCTGGTCACTTACTGCATTCCCTACTGCTGCAGATTTAGCTGGTCACCATGGCGACGGACGTGGGCTCCCCCCAGCGGTTCTTCCACATGCCGCGGTTCCAGCACCAGGCCCCCCGACAGGTGTTCTACAAAAGGCCTGACTTTGCCCAGCAGCAGGCCATGCAGCAGCTCACTTTTGATGGGAAACGCATGAGGAAGGCTGTGAACCGCAAGACCATTGATTACAACCCCTCTGTCATCAGACACCTTCAGGTAACACACCTGTTTGAAACAGTCAATATACTAGGGGTGGGCGATACCGGGAGATTTGAGTATTGATCTGATACCAAATAATTAGAGGGCTAGTATTGCAGATATCGATATCCATTCTTTTTCTTGAAATGTTGTATTATAGAATATTTTCGGAAATACACAATTTTTTGTTGATCATGTTTATAATAAAACACAGGACAGAAACCTTTGGCAACATTCTTTTAACTAATTACAACAATCTGAACTGAAAATCAAATATAGAACATTCATCTTCTAAACCGTTTTGTCCCTTCGGGGTCACGGGGCTGCCGGAGCCGAAGGCAGGGGACATCCTGGACAGGTCGCCAGTCTGTCAATCACATTCACATTCAGACCCAGGGACAATGTAGAGTAACCAAAGTAACCAATGAACCTATGAAGCATGTTTTTGGACGGTGGGAGGGAGCTGGAGTCCGTGGAGCAAACCTATGCATGCATGGGGAGAACATGCAAACTCCAAACAGAAAGGTCCCCCATTGATGTTCTGTTTCAGGTCCCCCAGGCGGGAATTGAACTGGGGGCCTTCTTGCTGTGAGCCAAGAGCGCTAACCACTGGACAGAAGCATGTGTATTAGTAATGGCGTAACAAGAAAAATAAGAAAACAGTAACTAGTGCAAAATTGATCGAAAATTTAAAAAAGCAAAAATATAAGTATAACAGCATCACAAACGTATATTAAAATAAATAAATAAGTGCAGTAATAAAATATTAAAGTCACCAGTTAAAAAACTAAACCAAAGCAGCACTGTTAGAAATATAAAAATATAAACACATCAGAAAAATCCTTCTTTTGGTGCAAATATGTAGTTCTTTAATGACATCATTCTCTGATAAAATAGGGAGGGGAGGGGCAAGGTGTGAGCAGCAACAATGGAAGAGGAGTTGCTCCGTTTACACAGACGGACAATGTTGCCAAACTGGGCTGTGCTTGCATGAACTCCATAAGCAAATTTAAGCTCTTTACTGTACATATTGAAGAAAAACTGCGTAGAATGTATCAATGTCATCACGCTAGTAACAATACTTCACTGTGGTATCAATACAATCGGTACTCAGATCGATCTGCCCACCCCTACTGTTGTAACTTTATTTAACTACTCACCCTGTGCTGTCAAACAGCTGGAGGTTTTACAGCATAAATCATTTAGTTAAAACTCTTTTTCCTTAGAACCGTCTTTGGCAGAGAGACCACAGAGACCTTAGAGCCATCCAGCCGGATGCCGGCTGCTACAATGATGTAAGTGCAGAGAAGTGTGCGCATGCGTGCTCTTCCATGTTCCAGCTGACCAGATTCAGGGGGATTTTGCATGAAGAGGATAAACAGTTTTTGTAAATGTTTGTGTTGCAGCTCGTCCCTCCAATCGGGATGCAAAACAACCCAATGAACGCCGTCACCACAAAGTTTGTCCGGACCTCCACCAACAAGGTCAAATGTCCCGTGTTTGTAATCAGGGTGAGTCGCCGCACAGCTTTGCTGACGTGATGCAGTGAGTGCTAACGTATACAAGCTAATCTGTTTCCTGTCTGTCTGCAGTGGACTCCTGAGGGCCGCCGGCTGGTGACCGGGGCCTCCAGTGGGGAGTTCACCCTGTGGAACGGGCTTACCTTCAACTTTGAGACCATCTTACAGGTGAGCCTTTGCTATTAGACTAAAGGGGGTGGGTGGGGGGCAGCAGTGATGAAGCAGCGGGCCTTAACGCACAGCCGTTCAGTTAATCCTTTTTTAGTCCTCATTGACTCTTTTGAGGTTAGTTCAAGCAAAACTGTCAGCACAGAATGTTGTGAGCATGCTCACTAAATTCTGCAGATCCAAAAACGTTCTAAAAACTAGAAACGGTGGAAGCGTCAGAAGAATAGGCTCTAGAGTTCTGATGCTGCAGATGCACCAAAATGTCAACAATATGGACCTGAAATTAGACATTTCGTTCCCTTTTTTCTCCTCTAACATCACGGCCTCAGTGTGGCTCTCATGAAGCCACTGGGGGAGGAACAGAGAAAAGACGAGGCTAAAAACCGTCACAGGACAGATTGTTTCTCACAAAACAAAGAGGATAGCAGAGTGATACTATGGAAGCAGGTTGATGTCTGAACCGTTCTTTAACCTCCATCTTCCTCTTTGTGTGTGCAGGCTCATGACAGTCCAGTCCGGGCCATGACCTGGTCTCACAACGACATGTGGATGCTGACGGCGGACCACGGTGGCTACGTGAAGTACTGGCAGTCCAACATGAACAACGTCAAGATGTTCCAGGCACACAAGGAGGCCATTAGAGAAGCCAGGTTTCTACCCAATCTCCCATTCTCTGTAGCTCAGACCCTGGGGGGGCGCTGCCTCCCCCCTCAGCTGGTGTTGTGTTTGTTGTGGTACATTAATGACAGATGTAAGCGTGTGCTGCAGCACTGCACTGATCTGTTGTTGACTTTGTGCCTGCTGAGCCGTGTATCTGTGTTTACACTCCCGCCTGATCTGTTAAATAAAGTCATGCTTCACCTGAGCAGGTTTGGGTCGCCCGCTGGTTCGGCTGAAGGTCAATAAAGGCCCAAAAGCAATAAAGTTTCAGCAGGGATCAATAAATAAAGTGACAGTCACTCCGGCTGCTCCAACTGTCAGTTGGCTGGGTTTAAATAAAGGTTTGAATTCCACATGTGCACCCTGAAACACAGAACCTACCTTTTCCCATAATGCATTGAAACAACCCTTTTCTACTTTTCTTTTTTAGAATGAAGTTAAGATTACTTGAAAAGAGGCAGTGATGTCATCAACACAGTCAAACACACCTGAATACTACATTACCCAAAAGGCTTAGGACCAGAGGTAGACTTGTTTTACAGCTGTACAGAGGCAGCAGCAGCAGACTCTGTGTTAATGCATCATAACCAGTGGTCGCTCTGGTCACCTGATCATAACTGTTGTCTATGGAGCCCACCCACCCATCTGCACTTGCCCCACAGGAGGGGCGTCAGCATGCGTTAGTGAGGTCTTTACCCTTTCCTCCACATTGAAGTCCATTTGAAAAGGTTTTCAAAATAACTCCTCAGATTAACACTTAATGATTTTATCAACCAAGAATAGTTTTGAAATGTGTTTAACAAAGTCCTTATGTTAAAAACATACATCCTGTTATTGAAGTTTCTTATTGGAGCAAAAGAACAAAAGGTGCTATAAAAATAATTCAATGTAAAATTGTTGACCACATTGGAGCTTCAGAATAGATTTTTTCTTGCTCTTTTTCTGAATTCCAGAATTTGATTTCACCTCCATTGTTCTCTGCCCCCCCCGCCCCGTGCTCCTGTGTGATGTCAGTCACTCCACCTCCTCCCGCTCCACCACAGCAGCATGTAGCTCACTCATCCTACACCTCTAGAGATAACTGCCCCGTTCACTGGGATCCGCTCTTCCTGTCAAACATTAGAACAGCTTCTTTTAAGTTTAAAGGAAAGAAAATCCATCACACTTCAAAGCATTTTTGTCTCTGAAATCCCAAATTAATTTTTGTGTGTTTAAAACGAGCTAAAATCTTTGTTAAAATGTGTTTTCATGCCTTTATCTGTTTGATGCCCTCGTCTGCATGATGGTTTTATTTCTCATCCTAGTAACGTGTGTTGCTCTGTTCAGACTAATTTAACCTGAACCATGTCAGACGAGGGAAAGTGAAGAATGGAGCGCTAGCTTTCAGGATCAGTCTATTCAAGGAATCCCCTGAGAATCCCAAAAAGCTGTTAAAACTCAGCAACTGCACCAAAGTCAAAACTTAGATTGACTTTTCATTTTTTGTGTTTTCTATAGTTTGTTCCTCTGTTGTTACACAGGTTTAGCCTTTAGTTTTTAACATGTTTTATTTCAAATAACTATGAGATGTATCTGGAAAGCCTGATCGTTACCATGAGGGGAAAGGTCTGTTCTCCTATGCTTTGAATTTTTTTTTCTGATATCCACAGTTTTATAACTGAGTGACGTCAGAAACTTGAGTGGAAATGTGGGATTGAAATGTGATTCTGTGGATAACTGGCAAGCAAAAACATTTAATACCCAGTTACTAACTTAAGCCCCCTTGGTCTGTTTCCATAGTAACCAGCTATACTGAAGGCTCAGAAGGTCGGAAACTTTATGAACGCCAAAACAACTTTTGAGCAATTTTTTCAAATCAAAATATCCTACACATTTGGATGCCATGTGGAACATGTGTTTGTCTTGTCTGGTCCTGTAAAATATGAATTGACTCATGAGGACGGATTTCCTTCATGTCTGTGACTTAAACCAACTATCACCTCATCATCAAAGTAGACCGTCTGGATCACATCCTGGTTCCCACACGGTTCTGGTCTTTAAGGACAGGCGGCTCCTGACTGGTTCTGAGTCTGAGGCCATCTACACCTTTGACATTTTCAAACGGGTTCAAAACCACATTCTGTGGTTATTTTATATTATTGTTGAATGCTGAACAGTAGAAGGCGCTCAGCCAGGAAATGGATTGTTCTAAAATATCCTCAGGGCCTTTTTTTTGTCACCATCTTACATGAGACAAAAATATCAGATCTTTTTTTTTAATGTTGGTAAATCTGCAGAGAACGCGAGTTAACTGAGTTAGCGTCAGAGTTTGAGGTGAGGCTCACGGTGTCAACACAAAGGTCTCCACTTGTAATTCTGCTTCTGTTTGGCTCCACGAGTTTCAGAATACTGAGCTAGAGTTCTGCTCTTAAACATGAACAGAGAAGGTTCTGATTCTTCATGAACGCTTTTCAGATCCTTCAAGCAGATTCTGGGTTCTTATTGGATTCAGCTTTTAGAAATTCCTTCCAGTCTCTATAAAACCACATATGTGCTTGATAAAAACATCGGTCTACTTTTGAGTTTTTTAGAGTTTCCTGCAAAGCAACAATTATGTAGTCGCAAACTTTAGAGACAGACAAGACTGTAATTCATAGTTCTTCCCGACAACTTGATTATTTGACCCCTTTTAGGAATATTGAGGCCACCTCCAGCTCTGTTACTCTGAAGCATCTTTTTTTTTTTATCTCCATCAGTCCAAACAGTCTGGGAAACCGCGCTTCTGTTTTTTTTATTTTTTAAGCTTTTTTCTGTATCACAAAGCATTTAAGCTTTTGCACAGATTCATTTTTTAGGTTTAAATACCTAAAATAAAGCAATTTACATTTCTTTTGCAGTAATCCAAGCAGCGTCAGTAGCATCTCTAGCATGTTTAACTTTATCCTGGTTGTTCTAACAGCTTCAGACTATTATCTATTTTAGGCTCTGGCATTGAATGTGCCACTTTTTCAGAGTTTTGCATTCTTTTGCCTTTTTTTTAAGTCATAGCTTTATAAGAAACCTCATTTTCAGTTTTTTTCTCTTAACATTTTTATGCATTTTCATAGGAAATGTTTTTTTATAGTTACTCATGAGGAGGATGTCTGCAGTCTTCTGTGTGCAGGTGAATCTTCATCTTTAGGGCTTTTTGTCAGCCTTTGACTCTTAAAGCTGCCTGACCTCCACGACCTTTACTTTAACACGGACGGGATCACAGAATGAAGGACTTCCTCTTTTTCTTCCAGAGTTTCCTTGAGTATTTCTGCTGGATTTTGCTGGTGATGGTGGTTTTTCACCATTTCTGAATTATTTTGCAGAAGCGTAAAGTTTACCTTGAATAGGAAAATTACAAATCCAAAACATACCATAATTCTTCTATTCCAACCTTCACAGCAGTCAGACTAAATGTGAGAGAAGTGCTGCTCTTGAAAAGCCAGTTTTTTCATTTTTATAAACAATAAATGCAGGACTTTTTTTTTTCCAGTTTGAAAGAGGAATCCAAGCGTTCTGCAGGGCTGTTTTTGGTTCTGTAAAAGAAACATCGGAACATCTTAAACACTAAAACAGGCATTTAACTGAAGCTGCTGATTTTTTACACAAGCAGGGGAAATAAAAGTAGAATTTAAATCTGAGCTCCAGAACAGTTTTTTTAAATAGTTTTTTTAATTCTCTGTTCCTTTTAACAAGAAGATGCTTTTTGTCAATTTAGTTCCAAACTCTCCCTCACTGTTCGCCGTGATGGAATAGAATAGAATAGAATGGAGTAGAATAGAATAGAACGTCACAGAGGAGAAATTTACCTAATGTTTGAATTATTACAACTCCATAAGATTAAACAGATGACAGAAATACATACATGCAGTTCAAGGTTCACTGAAGCGGCCATTCCAGCTTTTTTAAAGGGGGATTTTTTCCGTTTTATTACCTTTCTAATAAATTTAGTCCATTAAAAAAAAACATCAAAGAACTTAGATCACAAATATCATTCAGACTTAAATCATCCATCAGACAATTTCAATTACAAATTTCAAATATATTTATTTTTAAAGAAAAGCTACATTTAATAGAACTACACAAGTTAAATAGTTCAGAATCAAGAGTTTATTTTAACACACACACAGTTTAACAATATAAGATGTAACCTTTTGCCGTTGTTTTCTTTATTTATTATTTTAACACTCAAGATTATTTTTAACTTTAATTTATGTTTAACCAATTGAGGGATTTTACGCACTGTGGCAGTTTTTATAGGTAAAATCAGTAAACTAATGTTTAAATGGTTTCAGCTTTCACATGGATATTTTCACTGGAAATGCAGACACGTCAAATTTTATTAAAACAGCCTGTAATATAGGATTTATTACAAAAAGACCGGCTTTGTAAAGAAATCGTAAGTGTGGTCCCAGTAATATAAACTATAGGTTTAATTTTCTGGAACTTTTCTTATTCTCTAAAAATCAAAGGAGGATTAGGACTGACTATTCACTGCACAGCTGTAGGAACCACATTTTCAAAGACTTGCACCTTTCACAGTTCAAGGTGGCTTCAACTTTATTCTGCACGCCTTTAAAAGAAAGAAAGGGGGGCTCGATCCTGTTTGAAGTTTCATTCTGGATTAAATCCACAAATCTAGAAAAACATCAGAGCTACCAAACTTTAGTTTCCTGACCTCTGACCGAGCAGCTCCAGCCTTTAACCCGCCTGCTCACATTTACAGGTCTTAGCCGTTTGGTCACAACTGAAAGCTGCAACACTGATGTTCCTAAGAATATTTTAGAACAGCATCATTGTATGAGAGAAAACAGAAATGGTTCATGTCAACACTAAGGTCACATTTTGGTTTCCTGACTGCGGTTCAATCCTGACCGTCTTTTCTGAAGAGATCAGAGGCTTCATGTGTTACAAAAAGCAGGAGTTTTGTGGTTTTTCCGTCTACCAGGACTGCGCTTCTGTTTTTTCTGCTGCTTCAGCAGCAGAAGGATTTAAGGCACCGACTGAACTCTGCCCTCTAAATTATTATTGTATCTCATTCAGATATATTAATGTCATTCTGAAAGATGCCTAAAATAAATAAGTGAACATGAGTTATGATTGTGCACTTAATTAGGGTTTCTGCAGGGTCCTAAAAATGGAGTTTACAAACTTTCAAAAGGTTGATAATAATGTCATCACTTAAATGACGGTGTTATAGGCTTCTGTGCTGTAGCGTTTGACTGTTTGTGAAATTTCTATCAGATACCCCACCCTGAGTTTGCGCTGTAGGAAATCTACATTTCTCCTTTAGAAACTGTTACAGGGGAAATTTACTGAGTGTCCAGCAGGTGGAGCTAATCAGCCTCAGATTGCAGATGAACCCTGTTCATTTGGGTTAAATCGGACAAATCAAAGGAAGTTTTCAAATTTGAAAGTTTTTTTTTTTTGAAAGATGAGGAGTGGTTGTTTGTCAACAACTTTCAAAATTCCAGCCTAATTATCATGCTTTCTGAGAATGGAAAGTTCCAATCCAGTGTTTCCTGGCATGTCAGTTTTGAGTTTGGTACATTCTGGATGATGACGGCTCCTCTTCTTCTTCAGCTTCTCTCCTACGGACAACAAGTTTGCCACATGCTCAGATGACGGCACTGTTAGAATCTGGGACTTCCTGCGCTGTCACGAGGAGAGAATTCTCAGAGGTCAGCGGTGCTGTGGTTCAGTCCAGAAGCCAACCCTGGGCCTGAGCGCTATGACTTATTACCTGATGCTCTGTGTGTGCGTGTGCAGGTCATGGCGCTGATGTGAAGTGCGTGGACTGGCATCCCACCAAAGGCCTGGTGGTGTCAGGCAGCAAGGACAGCCAGCAGCCGATTAAGTTCTGGGACCCCAAAACGGGACAGAGTTTGGCCACACTGTGAGATCACAGACACCGCTTCCTGGTTGATTCATTACCATGGCAACCAGTGGCTCACCTGCATCTCTTTCTTTAGCCATGCCCACAAGAACACAGTGATGGAGGTGAAGTGGAACCTGAACGGGAACTGGCTTCTGACGGCATCCCGCGATCACCTCTGCAAGCTGTTCGACATCAGGAACCTGAAGGAGGAGCTGCAGGTGTTCAGAGGGCACAAAAAGGAGGCCACAGGTGAGGAACCGGACACCTAAACCAGGCCAAAACTCAAGCAGCTGACTGCTCTCTCTGTTTCTGATCAACCTTCTCTGTCGGCAGCGGTTGCCTGGCATCCCGTTCATGAGGGTCTGTTCGCCAGCGGAGGCTCTGATGGCTCGCTGCTCTTCTGGCACACTGGGTTAGAAAGACAGAGTCCAGCAGAACTTCCAGAACCCCACAGCACTCCAGCTGGCCTTTGCTTACAGTCCTCCTTTTTGTTTGGCAGGGTGGAGAAGGAGGTGGGAGGCATGGAGATGGCCCATGAGGGGATGATCTGGAGTCTGGCCTGGCACCCGCTGGGTCACATCCTGTGCTCCGGCTCCAACGACCACACCAGGTGAGCGCTTGTTCACGTATGTGCACCCATGTGCACATACGTGACCCACGTCCACGCGCAGCTTATGCTGCATGTATTTACATATCATGGATGGTTACACTTAATTACATTAATGAATCTTAAGTTTACGTTTAAGTTTATGACAATTTGAGTTAAATGGTTAATTATTATAATTATATAAATAAAATGTGTATTAATCACATTTCTATATGTAATATAATATTTTTTAATTGTGTGTCTCTTTTGTGATTAGAGCCCCAGATAAAGCAGCCTGCTGTTATTTTGAAAATTTAAGCTGAGTTTTGGCCTCAGAAATGATCAGCCACAGGGCAGCTGTTGATTTCTGGCCAGCAGGGGGAGCTCGACTTAAATATGAACCATGGAGACTTTATTTTAATGGATTTATTTGTGTTCTGAAGTTCGAACTCCGTTCTGCTCCTCCTCAGTAAATTCTGGACTAGAAACCGGCCCGGAGACAAGATGAGGGACAGGTACAACCTGAACCTGCTTCCAGGGATGTCAGAGGACGGTGTGGAGTACGGTAAGCTGCAGGAGACAAACTTCACAAAGACTTTTGTGCTTTAACTTCCTTTCAGCTGAATGTCCTGTCTCTGTTTTCCCAGATGACGTGGAGCCCAACAGCATGGCCTCCATCCCCGGGATGGGCATCCCTGAGCAGCTGAAGGCCGCCATGGAGCAGGAGCAGAGCAGTACGAGTTGTGAACGTTCCTCCAGTTCTCATCATCTATAGATCTCACCTATGTTGGTCCTCCACAGGTAAAGAGGCAGCTCCAGATGTGGAAATGTCCATCCCTGGTCTGGACTGGGGCATGGAGGAGGTCATGGGCCGAGACTCCAAGAAGGTCCCTCAGAAGAAGGTTCCTTATGCCAAACCCATCCCTGCGCAGTTTCAGCAGGTAAGAACGTCACCTGTGGTCAGGCTGAGCTAAAGCGCGCACGTCTGTCTGAAAGTGCACGTCTGTGTGCAGGCCTGGGCTGAGAACAAAGTTCCCATGATGCCTCCTGGAGATCTACCCAAAGACCGAAAGCTGGAACAGAAGGTGGACATGAAAAAGAAGACGCAGGCGGAGTTGGAGCAGGAGATGGCTGCGCTGCAGTACACCAACCCCATTCTGCTGGAGGTGCACACGCGCACAATACAACACAAACACACATCAGTATCATCAGCATGAACAACAAACGTTGTGGCATTTTTAAAAGCTTTTTAAAAATAAAACATCAGAGGAATTCTGATATCTGAGCAGCAAACAGTTCCATATATGAAGATCCAAGACGTTTTCAAACCACAGGATTGATGCACAAAAATAAATTTAGAAGTTCATAATGCAGGCTTGGTCTTTGATCATTTTGTCTGGGGGTTTTCAGAGCTACAGGGCTGAGGGACACGTCGTCCCCGGCAGCAGCAGCTGGTTCTGTTGGAGAGTTCAGACTGAAACAGATGCAGTTAAAGCAGATTCAAGACTGCTGTTCATGTTTTGTTATGGCTGAGCATCCTTACCAGACTCACCTGCCAGTCACTGCATCTCACCTGCAGGACTCCAACTCCCCCCACTACAAACAAACTGCCAACATTTTCATCTTCTGTTAGATTTCTTTTTAATTATTTGCCAATTCTATTGAATTTCCATAAAAAAAATTACATAAATAATATTTTAATGTACACAAAAAAAAGGAAAACGGTCCCAGAAACAACCCTCTGACCTAAAGATTCGTCAGTTTTTGGCTTTAAGCACTTGGATTATCTAAGTTAATCTATCCCTATGGTAACTTGATTCAGATTCATTTTCATATCTTTTAGGGTTATGGGGTAAATATTTAGCACAGCAAGTCTAAACTGGACTAATTGATCTGGCTTTTGTGAATTTTCCAGTCCAGATCTCTGGAAAATCCGGGTTTCTTCTCATCTTAGTTTTCCGTGACGCCGGTCTGGACCCGGCTAGACTGGAATAAACCCAGACTGACTGAGTTCTGGTTCTGTGTCTCTACAGCAAATGAAGATGGACCGGATACACCAGGAGGGAAATGTCGGCCCCCCACAGGGACCGGGCTCAATGCCGCCCTACTCTGGCCCCGGGGGCCCCATGCCTCCTGGCCAACAGGGTTTTGCTCCTAACATGGCCCCTCAGCAAATGCCCAACAATATGGGGACCCCCATGGGCCCCGGTTTCATGCAGCCTGGACAGATGGGGCCTCCCTCTGGACCTCAGCCCCATCAGGGGCCCTCTCAGGGCATGATGGGACCCTCAGACATGCAAGGACAGAGACATCCTGGCCCCCCAAGGAACATGGGTCCTCAAGGGCCTCATGGCATGGGATCTAGAGGGATGCAGGGGCCCCCTGGAGGAATGATGGGGCCCCCACCGCGAGGAATAGGCCCGAGGGACTCACAAGGGCCCCCGCCTCAAGGGGGAATGATGCCCCCTCAGGGGAACATAATGGGCCCTCAGGGCTCTATGCAGGGTGGAATGATGGGCCCTCCGACAAGGACACATGGCAACATGCCCAACAACTATGGGATGGGCAATATGCAGGGCCCCCCAGGAGGGATGCACTCCGGAAATATGCAGGGCCCCCCAAATAACATGCAGGGCCCCACAAATAACATGCAGGAGCCTCATGGGAACATGCAGGGGCCTCACGGAAATATGCAGGAGCCCCCCTACATGCAGCACCAGGTGAGCTGATCTTGAACCAACTTTCAGGACCTGGTCCAGGTTCAGACCTTGGAAGTGGATTAACTCTGTTCTGGTCTCACAGGGGCAAAACTCGGGGCCCATGATGCATGGGATGGGCCAGCAAGGGCCCAACAGCAAAGGTGAGGCAGCCTGGTCCACGAGGGCCTTTGTCAAGTCCTGGACCATCAAATACTTTCTAACACAACTTTGTTTCTTTTTCCAACCCAACAGATCCTCGGGGGCCACCCCCAAGCCACCACATGGGTCCTCCCAACCGGCAGGGACCTGGTGGACCAGATCAAAGTTCTGGACCGTATTGGGGGGACAACCAGCAGGGGCGCAGAGGACCGCAGGAGTTTGAGGGGGGACAGGATTACCATGGCAGGGGAGATGATGGCTGGAGGTCAGGTCCGGGATATCAGAGCAGAGGAGGTGGGGGCCACAGAGGCGGGGGCCACCGAGGGGGGGGACACAGAGGGGGCGGAAACGAAGGGAGCTGGGGCCACGATGACCGTTACGGAGGGGGAGACTTCCGAGGACGGCGGGACGATAGGTGAGACTCTGACACTGTTAGTGGGAGGTAACCTCGCACCAGTTCCTGATTCTTAACTATATTCTGTTGCAGGTTCAGAGGAGGGGGCCAGGGTCGGTCTGGAGGTCAAAGTTACTCTGATGAGTACGGCCAGGACGAAGGCTATGATGGTGGCGAAGAGATGGGCCGGGGGTGGGACAACGGGGGACGAGGGAGGCCACCACGAGGAGGGGGAGGTTAGAATCTTGACCACGGGGTACGTGGGAGGTTTGGGCCACACTTCCAGATTGTGAACTTTGTTTTGTTTTAGGTCATGATGGTTATCGGGACGGGTCACAAATGCACGACGGCTCGTCTCCTGCCGGCCGGGAGCGCTCCTCATCCCTGCAGGGGATGGACATGGCCTCCCTGCCCCCTCGCAAGCGTCCGTGGCAGGATGGGCCTGGAACGGGTGACCCGCGGGAGCGAGACTCCCCTGTTGCTGATGGAGGTACGCACGCAGACTTTTGGTGTACCACAGGGATATGTCTGTAAAACTATTTCAATGGGAACAGTAATCAAAGCTTTTCTCTTGAGTCGCCTCTCATTATTTGTTTTTCTTCAGTTTTCTTGTTTAGTGGCTCAATTTCCTTACGTCCTGTTTTCTGTCTGCAGGTCGTCCCTCTGGCAGAGGTGGGAGGGGCGGATGGGGTCCTGGGGGACCTGGTCCAGGATCCAGAAGAGGGGGACCCCCTCCTAGAGGAGCACTGCGGGGTGGTGTGCGGGGCCGGTAGTTTTGACTGAATACCCCTTCTCCCGTGACTCCCCCTCCTTTAGATCCCAGAATCCTTCGAAAACTTCCAGATGGACTATAGGTCATGTGACCTGTCACATGATGCTTTGCAGCGGCTGGAGAGGCGTGTACAGAACTGGAGCCATGTCTGTTTGCAGTTTTTTCTAACAGATTTCTACGTGTTCGTGTTGTTCCCCAAGATTCACACCTTCAGACTTTGACCCCCCCCACTCCTCACCTGACAGGAAGTGGGGATCACATGACACAAACAGGTGTTTCTTCAGTGGTGAATAAAATCGGTGACTCTGCTCTATTTCCCTTTTCTTTCATGCGGGTAGCATCTCACGAGGGGTCTTGTGGGGTGGGTTTAGAGATTTGAATAAGAAGGTACGAGCGTTCACGCTTCACTGAGCAAATCTAGACGCTCTTAGTTTCATATGATCGTGTTCCAGAGGGAAAATAATGATAGAGATTATGACCATATGTTGGGGGAGTCATTTATTTTGGTTCGTGTAGAGAAGTGGAGAAGGGGGCTCCAAGCTCCAGCAGGTCATAAAACCTGACAATCAGCTGTTCAGCTCTTCTCTGCAGGTCTGAGCAGTCAGAACCTGGATCTGTACGACCTGTTAGCCTCCATTTCAAATGAACCCGGGAACCTGCAGCCTTTAAGGTTCCTGCAAGGGAACACAGCGCCACCCTGCCGCTGCTGTGTGTAATAACCGCCTTAATGTATTAACAGTAACATGAAAAACTTTCAGAAAACGTAGTTAAATCCGTAGTCACAGGAGGAATGCTTCAACTAAACCACTGGACCTGCTCGTGCACCGATTCATGAATTGATGCTCCTCTAGCACAACCGTCTGCGCCTGACAGTCCGCGCGCAGGGTTTCTTTAGTCAGTTAGGTGATCAGTCGGTCCACGGATCGCCTCAGATCGGTAGGGTTTTTCCTGTCACGGTCCTTTTGATGGCGGACGCCGCCATGCCGCCAACCAGTCTCATCCCAGCGCTCCCTCCGGGGATCAGCGACACCACGAACCCAACGATGACTGCGACCTGCAGCGCGGCTCCGAGCGCCGTCAGCACGGTGCTGTGAAGGCTCAGCGCCGCGTAAAGGGTCCCCCCGAGGGCGCACAGGTACACCGCCGCTCCTGGGGAGGTGGGCAGTCCGGCGGCCAACTTGCTGGGCCCCCGCAGGACCGCGGCGGCGGCGATGGCAAACAGGGATCCGAGCGACCAGAGCAACGCGAACTTCCGGGCGTAGAGCAGCAGCAGCGGGGCGTACAGAGCGGACAGGCCGAAGCAGAGCGCTGAGAACGACACGCACACGCCGAAAGCAACGAGCCGCTGTCGGCGGCTCAGTCCCGGCAGGCAGGGGTCCGGCTCGGCCGACCAGGGCCAGGAGAAGCCACTGTTTCCTCCACCAGACGGTTGTCCTCCGGCCCACGGACTGGACCAACGCCCGAACCAGCTCCCAGGAACCGGCTCTGGGTCTCCCAGCTCCACTGCAGTGCTGGAGCTAGACTGCGAGATGGTTCTGGTTCCGCCGCCTTTGGACTGAGCCAAGTATTCCTGGAGTTGTCGGTTCAGTTCCGCCATCACTCTACAAGTTTACAAGACTTCTGCTACAAGTCAAAGAAACTTCCGGTGCTGATTTAAAGCCCATTCTTCTACTGCCCTCTGTAGGCGAGACGTGACATTACAGCACTGACAAAACACTAAATTATATTAATATATCGTAGTGACTGAGAGGATTTACATCAGCATTAAACATGCAAAGTCTAAGATTTAGAAAAACATGCACATAAGAAAACTTAATTCAATTCAATTTTATTTGTATAGCACAAATTCACAACAGTCGTCTCGATGGGCTTTGTATTGGTAATTGAAAAAGTGAAACATGAAATCAAAATGATCATGAATACATAAAATTCAATACTAAGGAAATACTAGGAAAATACTAAAATGAACAAACCAACTGACTAAGCTATAATCGCATCCCTGCCCTTAGACCCCCCTTCGTGGTAAGGAAAAACTCCTAAAACAAACTGGATTCCGGAAAAAATGAAGAAACCTCATGGGTGCCCACATGAAGGAGGGATCCTCCCCCAGGACGGACAGGCGATATACCAGAACTCTTAGAGAGAAGAATTAACTTATCTAACTCTACAAGTACGTATTTAAAGTCCAGCAGACGAGCTTCATCCAGCCGGAGTTGGGGGGACAGTCAGGGGCGCGAGTCGAGCTGGAGACAGGAACCACAGCCAGGTGTGGGAGCAGGAGCAGAGACGAGGTACACGGCCAGGAACAGGAGCACGGATGAGCCAACTGGAGTCTGGAAGCACTCCCACTCCCCAGGAAGGGAGAGGGAAAGAAAGACTGCATGAATCGCACTGCACCAAACAGAGGCATGGAGAACTAAATGATGAATGATGATCAAAAGTAGAGAAGAGAGAACTGTAGAGACAGATGAGAAGAAAGTAAGATGACAGAAAAGAGGACAGAGCCCCAGTGCACCATAGTTACCCCAGCTTCAACTTCTAGCAGCCTTTTAAAAAAAATAGTTATTGTTATTAAGTTTAATTTAAACACATTAAAATTAAAGTTAAATAATCTCTGAATACTAACTAGTCTGACAATAAGCCTGTCTAAGAGGAATGTTTTCAGTCTAACTTTGAATGTAGAAACTGTGTCGGCCTCTCTTACACGTGCTGGGTACTTATTCCATAAGACAGGGGCTTGGTGGCTAAACGCTCTACCTCCAACCGTACTTGACTTAACTGCAGAAGTAAAATAAAAATCCATACCTTGAACAGTTGCAGTGATGCAAACATTAAAAAACTGAAGTTTGCTTCCATTCCACAGCTACTGAGTAACGGCTGAGGGAAGGAAAAAGGGAATGTTAAAAGACACCTGTCAATATGGATGAATGAACCATTACAAAACTGCAAATCATAAATTATAGAGAAGATCAAACTTTACAACAGACATTTACTGATTTGTGAAAACTGTTTAATATTTTTAAAAAGTAAATTGACAAACATCTTCATTTTTATGCTTGAAAATGGTTTTTACTCTTAGTTAAAAAAAAAAAGAAGAAGAAGCTAATGAATTCAAAAACACATTTTTTGGTTTACATAAAATAAACATTTCTACTTCAAAAAGTGATTTTAGTTATCTCCGTGCGGAAACCACAGTACTGTATTTCCTGGGAATTATTGCAAAAACACTACAATGAAAATTTCTCACAGATCACTTTAATAAATGACTGAGCTGTGTTATTGCTGCAGGGTTTGAGTTTTACCCACATGTGACAAACAGGTTTCTCCTTAGCTGCAGACTCTGAAGACTGTAGTTAAGGAGAAACCTGAGGGGAATATTTGAAAGGAAAAAATAAAACGGCTGATATATGTGCTTCTATCAAACATGCCATTCTAAGTCAATTCTTTAGGCTTGATTATTATTTAACCAGAAGGAAATGTTTTAAAAGTTCAAGTAAAAGAGCCCAAATCCTGCTAAATTGTTAAAAGTCTGGTTCCTTTTACCTGTTGAACATCTGAAACTCTTTCCTTGTTAATAACCTGATGGACTTTAGGGTTGAATGCTTTTCCATCAGCTTTTAGTTATTTACATGACTCACCCAAAGAACCTGACTGTTTAATACCAGAATATTTAAAACAGCTAAAAAGAAGTTTGGAACAAAATTCCCGGACCAGCCTAGGACACTTTAATCTTTTTTTTTTTTTGTGACAGTGATGCTGAAGTATTTGTGATTTTATTGTGGAAACGGGTGGAACCTCAGCAAAATGTAAGCAGGGCAGTTATTTGCATAATAGTCTTTACACACAGAAAGCATAAAAAAAGAAGAAACAGCAAGAGTTCAGCATTTTAAAGAAAGGAACCAGAAGAGAGCCGCAGTTTAGGTTCAGACTGGAATGCAGAAACACTTGGAGAACATCTGTTCATTGAAGCTGTGAGAAGCTAAAAGCAGCTTCTCCCTGTTTAGTTCTAACTCCAAGTTCTCAAATTAACCCCTGCAGTGATTGGCCAGAGAGACTCACAGCCATGTAGGGGGACTGCAGGGGTTTCAGATTCAGGGAGCAGAGGAGGCAGCAGCAGCAGCAGGTAACTCCTTCACAGTTTAACTCTGGTTGGTTCTGTCTGCTGACCAGACCTCAGAGGACATTCAGCAGCTGAAACATTTTCATGAATGAAACTAAAGGAGAGGCGTGTTCTGCTGGCATCGTGGAGACCCACAGAACTGTAAAGTTCCCGAGTGGAACCAGAAAAAACACAAACCTGTGTGACATGTGCCGACCCAGAAGATCTGAGAATGAATGACGAAGGTCTGGGTTTGAAAGTCTCCTTCAGATGAAACTGGTCATTGTGTGGGAGAAGAAAACTCCCTGCAGTTAAAGGTAATGTTAACTTTAGCTACTATTTTTTTCAGTGTGTGTCTAACCATTCCTTTTTGTGCTAAACTGGCCTATCAGCTCACTATTGTTGGGTCTTAGAGCTGAGCTACACTGTTGGTTTTCTTCTAAGTCAAATACCAAAACTTATCTCCACATTAAACTGACATTAAAGTTTTGAGAAATTTAGACATTTTTTTGGAACATGTTAAATTTTAGGATTTTGGTTTTAACACTGAGTTGCACGACGGTGAAGTGCAGCACACAGTGAGGAGGCTCTGGTTGGAATCCTGGTTTGGTTCTTTCTGTGTGGATCTCGCATGTTCTCCCTGTACATGTATGGGTTTTCTCCAGGAACCCTGGCTTTATCCCACAGTCCAAAAACATCCTTCAAAGGCTAATTGGTGTCTCTGAAATTGCCCCTTAGATGTGGAAATGAGTGGGTGTGGTTGTACGTCTCTGTGTGGCTCTACGAAGGACTGGTTACCTGTTCAGGGCAAACCCCACCTTTGTGGCTCCAGCAACCCTGTAACCCTGAACAAAACCAAGTCAGTTCAGAAGCTGGATGGAGGCTTTGTGTGACATTCAGAGGTCTGTTCTTGTCTTTAACTTTTCTGCCACCTGTTTTTATTCTACAGGTAGACCTGAAGCCAGCTGTGGGGTCTTCATTAGTGCAGATGTTGCTGTCTCAGGTCACGTCCACCCTGTTCCTGAGTGGTGCCGACGCCCCCCTGAATGCGGCGCTGGTGTCACAGAAAGGCATCACCCTGATTGTCAATGCCACACTAAACCACGCCTGCCCCGCCTACCCCGGTGTGGAGTGCTTGCGTGTCCCCGTGTGCGACCTGCCCTCTGCCCGGATCAGTGACCACTTCGACCGGGTGGCTGACCGTATCCATGGTAACCGTGGCGGAGGCACACTTGTGCACTGCGCTGCAGGGATGAGCCGCTCGCCAGCACTGGTCATGGCGTATTTGATGCGTCACCGTGGTGTAACACTGCGCCAGGCTCACCACTGGGTCCAGGAGAGCCGGCCCTTTGTCCGACTGAACTCTGGCTTTTGGGAGCAGCTACTGCAGTACGAGAGGAGGCTGTATGGCCGAAACACAGTCAGGGTGGCTGAGGAGCCCCCACCCATTTCTAGACCGTTAGAAACAGCACCACCTGGGAACAGCTGGGTAACCCTTGTACCCAAGTCCCCCCTGATATCCCGCTCGTCTCAAATTCTACAGTCTCAGGTGATGGCATCAAGAAATAAATCCAGAAGAGCATCTAAACCTTTAGCAAAGTGGCAAAGACTGTTGTAAAGTAGGAGACATGAACCACAAAAGGACCCCACATCTAGTTTTGATTCATTTTATTGATCCAATCAGGTTCCAGAGATCTGTTTACATACTACTTGAATCATCAGTGGCATTTTCCTTCTAGTATTTATACTTCTGTGACTGAGGAAAAAATAGCTGCAGAAAAACCTGAACCAAAAATTCTTAAAGGCTGAAAAAATAAGTTTAATCTTAAAAAGAACCAAAGACACTGAGTAATATGATTACTGCAGAATTCAGCTCCAAAAAAGATGACCTTATTTCAAACTTGTAGGGTTTTGATGCCTGGATCATAGTGAACAAATACTTGTTTATTTTTTCAGAGTCGCACTCAAAGTGGTTGATAACCAATATTTGTGGCCAGTATCATTTGTAGTGAAAATTAAAATTATTGTGTCAAAATTTCACAAACTCTGTTTAACTTTAGTTAAATGCTTGAAGCATGCTCTATTCAAGAGAAAAGCTCATGACAAATAATAAACAGAAGCATGTCTGTAACGTTGAATGACTGATATTTGTTTGCAATTCATGTAGTAACGACATGTGCAGAGTTCTCAGTACTAGTTTAGATCTATCTGCAAAAAGAGTTTGAATTCAATCCCCCCTGAAAATAATCCTGTTTTTTGAGTTTTTGATATGCACTTGCAGCATTTTTCTTATGAAAGAGAACAAATGTAATAAAAAAAAAGTAATTTCATTTTTGCAGTTCTGAGTATTTCTCCGGAATTAATCAAACTGTTGCAAAGATGCTCGGGTTGAATCAATGAGCGTTTGTGATGTTACAGCGGTCCAGTAGCTCCATGGATCTGCCCCGTCCAGCGTGCACAAGCTCAGGCGTGGAAGAAGAGAAGATGGCAAATTGATGTGTTGCCCCGCTTGCATTTTAAGAGCGTCCAAAGCTGGATTTTGTTGTTGGCTGCACATTTTTAAAATTAAACTTAAAGTCCCAAATGTGTTTTCCGCATTTGTGTTCTCTCTCTGACCGAGTTTGAAGGCTAGCTGTCCAGAGAGGGTAAAAATAAAAACAACAATAGGATCAGGGGAACTTTTTTTTTATTATTGCCTTGATGAAAATAAGAAAAATATCATAAAGTTCAGGAGGCCGATGAAAACTTGTGCAAATGAGCTTGGGTCTCCTCTGTATCTTTTTAACCTAAGTCTGCACTTGGGACATGTTCCATCCTGTGGAAGACCTCATGTATTGTTCCTCTCTCCAAAGTCAGGCATCCTAAGGAAAACAAAGGCCATCAGCCTGTAGCACTGACCTCATGTGATGAAGACCTTTAAGAGGTTAGTGCTATATATATATATGTACAAATTTTTTATAGGTACATCTTCAAGACATTCTCGATTCAAAAGTAGCTCACACGCCAAAAAAGTGTGAGCACCCCTGAACTACAGCTTCTTCAACTGGAACTCTGTAGCAAAATGACCACAAATGATCTGGATTAATAAACCTTTTGCTGGTCCATCTGTCTGGATCTGCTGAAGGAGAAGACATTCAATGTCTTCTTTTTCTCTTTCTAAAAGGTTTAACAGCCACATTCTCTAAAGTTCTGCTCTTCCTGATCTGCAGCTCCTCTTCTGTCATGATGGCCGTAACCAACAGGAACAGAAGAAAGAAGCTGATTGGCTGAACTCACAGTGAAAACACCTGATTACAAGATCAGAGTCAAACTGGTTTTTGAGGAAGTGAAACTCTCACAGTCTTTGTGTCTGAGAGGAGAAATGGCACAGAAAGGAGTTGATCTGGATCAAGAAACCCTCTGCTGTTCCATCTGTCTGGATCTGCTGAAGGATCCGGTGACTATTCCCTGTGGACACAGCTACTGCATGAAGTGTATTCAAGGATTCTGGGATGAAGAGGAGAAAATCCCCAGCTGTCCTCAGTGCAGGAAGACCTTCACACGGAAACCTGTTCTGGTGAAAAACACCATGTTAGCAGCTTTAGTGGATCAGTTGAAGAAGACTGGACTCCAAGCTGCTCCTGCTGATCTCTGCTATGCTGGACCTGAAGATGTGGTCTGTGATGTCTGCACTGGAAGAAAACGGAAAGCCATCAAGTCCTGTTTGATCTGTCTGGCCTCTTACTGTGAGAAACACCTTCAGCCTCATTTGGATGCAGCTGCATTCAAGAAACACAAGCTGGTGGAACCCTCCAAGAACCTGCAGGAGAACATCTGCTCCCTTCATGATGAGGTGATGAAGATGTTCTGTCGCACTGATCAGAAGTGTATCTGTTATCTCTGCCCAGTGGATGAACATAGAGGCCACGACACAATCTCAGCTGCAGCAGAAAGGACTGAGAGGCAGAGAGAGCTGGAGGAGAGTCAACAACAAATCCAGCAGAGAATCCAGGACAGAGAGAAGGAGGTGAAGCTGCTTCAACAGGAGGTGGAGGCCATCAATCACTCTGCTGATCAAACAGTGAAGGACAGTGAGAAGATCTTCACTGAGATGATCCGTCTCATCCAGAAAAGAAGCTGTGATGTGAAGCAGCAGATCAGATCCCAGCAGCAAACTGAAGTGAGTCGAGTCAAAGATCTTCAGGAGGAGCTGGAGCAGGAGATCACTGAGCTGAAGAGGAGAGACGCTGAGCTGAAGCAGCTCTCACTCACAGAGGATCACAACCGGTTTCTGCTCAACTACCCCTCACTGCCACCACTCAGTGAGTCCACACACTCATCCAGCATCAATGTCCGTCCTCTGAGATACTTTGAGGATGTGACAGCAGCTGTGTCAGAGCTCAGAGACAAACTGCAGGACATTCTGAGAGAGGAATGGACAAACATCTCACTGACAGTCACTCATGTGGATGTTTTACTGTCAGAGCCAGAACCAAAGAGCAGAGCTGACTTCCTCAAATATTCATGTCAAATCACACTGGATCCAAACACAGCAAACAGACAACTGTTACTGTCAGAGGAGAACAGACAGGTGACATTTATGGGAAAACCTCAGTCTTATCCTGATCATCCAGACAGATTTACTGATCGATTTCAGGTTCTGAGTATAGAGAGTCTGACTGGACGTTGTTACTGGGAGGTGGAGAGGAGAGGAACAGGTGTCGATGTAGCAGTCACATACAATAACATCAGGAGATCTGGAAATGAAAGTTCATTTGTTCGTAATGACAAATCCTGGACATTATTTTGTTCTCCAAAGGGTTTCTCATTTTACCACAACAGCATAGAAACCTCCATCTCAGCTCGTGGTTCCTCCAGAGTAGGAGTGTACCTGGATCACAGAGCAGGTGTTCTGTCCTTCTACAGCGTCTCTGAAAGCATGACTCTCCTCCACAGAGTCCAGACCACATTCACTCAGCCGCTCCATGCTGGAATGAGGTTGTACGGTGATTTTGGAGACACAGCAGAGTTCTGTAAACTCAAATAGTTCCTGAAAGAAATTAAATGTTTGTTTCTAGTGATTTCTCTGCTTTGAATCATTTTGAACTAAACGTTTTAACTGTTAATATTCTGTGGAGTAATGTTTGTAGTCAGAAATAAAGAGAGAAATGAAAAATCTCTAGAATGTTGGTTTGAGACATTTTTGAACATGAATCTCAAAATTTTTGAAGTACAATCTGTTTTCTTGTTGTTTCTTTGATCTTTGGGATTTGACTGTTTGAATTCAAATTTCACACAAATGATTTGTTCATGTTTTTGTGTTGTTGTCATATGAACTGAAGGAAGCTGCAACACAAATGGAATCAGTGATGTCACAATCAAAGACTTTCTCTGTGTTTTTTCTGCACAGAAACGACAAGAGAAGAAACTAAAGGAAAAGTTTGTAGAAAGAACATTTACAACTTTATTTTCTTTCTTTTTGCTCTATTTGACATGTTTTGATTGAAGGTTTGTGTTTTCATTTCTTTGTTCTTCAGAGAAAAATTGTTTCTGATCATTTGACAATAAAAACATCCTGATTCTTTTGTCTTCATTCCAGAGTTTGTGTGGAATCTGATGAAGAAAAGTGGGAATACTATGAGGGAAGAACTGAGGCAGTTTTCTTGGAACTCCAGACAGAGTTCATGTTTACAGCAGAAACATCTCTGTCACTTCCGGTTATGGCGGCCATGAGAAAAGTCATGGTTTTTGCCGCCCTGCAGCTCGTGCTATACTTCTTTGAAAGAAGAACTTTATTTGCTGCTATCCAAAATTAAACTACGAATGGAAGGAAGGAATAATGCCTAAAACAGCTAAAACTGGACAAGAAACGACTGAAAAATCTAAACAATCCAAGTTAACGGAGTTTCGTCTTCGAGGGGAAGCGCAGAAGGCTAACGCTACCACTGCCCAAATGGCGGAGACAGGTGAGGAGGAAAGCAGCAAGGGGGATAAGATATTGTCTGTTGTAATCTCCATGAAGACAGACTTCTCTACAAGGTTTGACAAACTTTTAATGGCAGTCGAAGACATAAAAAGGGAACTGAATGATTGCACTGAACGCGTGAGAGAAACGGAGGTGTGCATTTCCAACACGGAGGACGACACCAGCGGCTTTGCGGACCAAGGTGAGCGCACTGGAAACAAAAGGAAAAACTCTGGAGGACAAAGTCATGGATTTGGAGTCAAGATCAAGGCGGAACAATTTAAGACTTGTCAACTTGCCAGAAGGAGCTGAAGGACAGGACCTGTGCCTGTTCTTGGAAAAGTGGCTTCCAGAGGTGCTCGGCACCGAAAAGCTTCAGACTCTGCTGATCATAGAAAGAGCGCACCGATTCGGACCATGGAGAGACGGCAACACTCCACCTCGTGCTCTCATCATGAGATTCCTCAACTATAAGGATAAGCCGGTTGTTGTCTCTGGGCCAAAAACGGGCCAAATCTGATCACGGGCCAAAAAGGATCTTCGCTATAAGGAGCAGTGGATCCGACTCTACCTGGACTTAGCGGCGGGAGTGCACCAGCTTCAGAAACAGTTCAACTCTGTTCGAGAGGATCTGCCCAGATTGGGGATAAAGCACGGAGTGATTCACCCAGCAAAGTTACTGGTGACCTACAAGAGGAAGACGCTTGCTTTTAAAACGCCGACAGAGGCTTGAGAGTTTCCGTCTGTCCGTCCGTCCGTCTGTCTGTCTTGTCTGATCTGTATCATCAGAATTACTGTCCTATCAGATTGGAGAAGAAAGGTGATTGAAGTGACTTTAAAAGCGTCATGGTTATTAGTACCAGTTGAGCCTGTCTGAGTTTTTCAAAAACAGCTGATCTACTGGGACTTTCACCCACAATCATCTTTAGAGTTTACAGAGAACAGTCCCAAGGCATTTTGGCCCACAATGGCTGTTCTGGGGGCAGAAATGCCTTGTTGAAGTCAGAGGAGAATGGCGAGACTGGTTCAAGCTGATAGAAAGGCAACAGTAACTCAACTAACCACTGGTAATTTGAGCCTACCTGAGTATTGTTGCTGATCATGTCCATCCCTTTATGACCACAGTACCATCTTCTGATGGCCACTTCCAATAGAATAACATTCTATGTCATAAAGATGCAATCATCTCAGACTGGTTTCTTGAGATTGATGAGTTTACCAGACTCAAATGGCCTGCACAGTCACCAAATTCCATCCCAATAAAGCACCTTTGGAATGTGGATATTGGATACTGGATGTGCAGCTGACAAATCTGCAGCAACTGCGTGATGCTACCTCTTGCTGTCGAGGCAGCTGCTCTCCATAGCTTCTATAAGCTGATCATTTATCTGTTCCACCATGTGTGAGGAATCAACATCCAATTTCCCTGCCCTCAATCATACAGCTTTTAATTTTGGTTGCTTCTTGCCAGTGTTGTGGCCTGTGTAACCAATCAGATGGTGCTGTGGGTGGACCAATGATGTAGTGGTACAGCTGCATCTGATAAAAAAAAAGGCAGATTTGGAGGAAAATACCAAATATTGTCCAATTTATCAACCCGGCTGATTTTATTTTTAGTTGACCTTAACTGGATATTACGATAGGGTTTTAGGGCCATCAATTAAAAAAAGGTAAAAAAGTTTACAAGATTTTATCTAGTAAATTTAGGAGATAAAAACTCATAAATTTACGAGTTTTTATCTAATAAATTTACTACTTAAAATCTCGTAAATTTACGAGAAAAAAGTCATAGATTAACAAGGAGAAAACACCGAAGTTGTCCGTTTATCCGAGCCAAGCTTGAGGATGAAATATGTGGAGCCTTTTGTGAAGCTTTATTTCCGGATTATTGGTTTAAAAAACAAAGAGATTCTGAACCTTTTGATGACTCAAAATGCAGATTATTGTCAGTGGAGCCAGTTTTCCGGAGTTCGGTGTCTGTAAAGCTAAGTTTCATATGTAAAATAAGGAGCTCAGAGACACGTTTGGGTGTAGAGGATCGCTGCAGCCTTTATTCTCCTTTTCATTCACATAACCTGAAATTCATTTTTCACCTGACGTCATGAACCTGTCATCCTAACACCAATGCGGAAGTAAATAGTGTTACATTCGCCCCCTCCTGCAGGTGAAATGTCCAGTTTCAGCATAAAACAATAGAGGAATGAAAATAGTCTGTTATATTAGCATTAGAACGCTGAAAATGCCAAAAAGTGCTCCTCCTCGGACAGAAGCGTCACACAAACGTAGAGATCTGGTCTTTGGAGGAGGAAGAAAGGATTCAGGTGAACAGCTGCAGGGATAGCCGACAATGGCTTCATCGGGCTGCAGAGATCCTGCAAACCAACCATCAATAAATAAAACTTCAATAAATTGTAAATCAAACAAATGAAGCTTCAAACATTTGAAGACGTTATCAATAAACATTCAGCTCATCTATTCAACTAAGTTTAGTCAGTCCTGATCTGCCTGGCTGCAACGGCATTCACCTGCTGCTCTGCTCAGGTCGCATTTCACTTAATCGATGTAAAATTCCATCCAGCCATCTGTCCTCCCGCTTATCCGGGTCGCGGGGGGCAGCAGAACCTGATCAGAGGATGCCCATGATCTTCCCTCACCCCAGCCACCTTCCTCTCAGCTCCTCTGGGGGGTACCCCCAGGCGTTCCCAGGCCAGCCGAGAGACGTAGTCTCTCCAGCGTGTCCTGGGTCTTCCCCGGGTCCTCCGCCCAGTGGGACATGCCCGGAACACCTCTCCAGGGAGGCGTCCAGGAGGCATCCGGACTAGATGCCCGAGCCACCTCAACTGGCTCCTTTCGATGTGGAGGAGAAGCGGTTCTACTCCGAGCTCTCTGCGGGTGACCGAGCTTCTCACCCTATCTCTAAGGGAGCACCCAGCCACCCTACGGAGGAAGCTCATTTCAGCCGCTTGTATTCGGGACCTCGTTCTTTCGGTCAACTTGTAAATTTACGAGTTTTTATCTACTAAATTTATTAGATGTAATCTCGTAATTTTACTTTTACTAAAACTCTGTCGTAGGATATGCACCATGGTTGAGGGTAAAAGTAGGCCGAAGGCTTGGTCTTGAGGGATTACTCTCAGCAAAAAAAAGAAAAAAAGTCCTCCTCTATAATATGCAAAAGAAAATGCAGGCTAATTGAGAGGAACCTGGCTGCAGACAAGAAGACCTCTGACATCATCAGCCGGAAGCAGAAATTGTACAATTTACCATAACCCAAGCTGGAAAGACCATAATTGCTTGGGTTCCAGGGTTTTTTCAAGTAATATGGGGTAGTTCCAGTTCCATTGGAGGATGTCTAATTGAGGACTTCTGGTTCTGGACATTGATGTCTGCAGCCAGGTCCTCTTGGGGCACTTTCTCATGATAAACTAAAAAAACAACCTTCAAAAACTAACAATGTAACTGAAAAGAAGATAAATTATTGTTCATCATTGCAGATTGCTTTAAAAATGTTTCTGCTCAAAGATCTGTTGATTTTGTCTGAACCAAATCTCCATTTCATGCTTCTGCAGGCTACCACCAAATCTGAAACTGAAACAGTCTGTGGATCTGTCACAGAAGATTCTGGGTGAACAAGTTTTTCTCTTGAAATGTTGCTTGTCAGGCATAGCTGTCATAGAAATGTTCTCACCGTGCACACTGGGGAAGGTTGAGCATGGTGTCACAGATGCATGTCAGGTTAGTTTCATGGTAAAAGTCAGAAAGTGTCAGTTTATGAAAAAATAATAAAGATCGTGTTCATTTTTAATTTAAAGTGTTTTTTGTGACATTTTTAATGAGGAGCAGTAGTATGTTAATGGTGTGGTACAGAAATGGGGTTTTAATTAAAAACCTGAAGATAACTTCATGGCACAGCTGAACAACAGAAGCTTTCTCAGTTTAGTGTTTGAGCCTAAAGTGTTGCCTCTGCTGAATAAAGTTGCATTGTCTTCAGTTAAATCTCTGAGAGAGTTTATCAGCGAGCGAGGAACTGCTGCTGCTGAAGAAATATTCAGTTTGAAAAAAACATCGTCCAGTATGAGGAAGAGATGGATCATAGCGCAGACTGGTGGATTACAGCAGCTGGAAAAGAAGCACAAACACAGCAGGTACGAACATCTTTCATTCCTGTTAAAGTTTCATCTACATCTGTCAGTTCTGCTATTTGACAGTTTTTCTCAAATAGTAAAGCACAAAAGCCAATCCCTTAAACCAAATGACCAGTTGTCTAAACACATTTACCAAATCTTGCCACCATTTTCCAATACCATAAACACATTTCGCATGAAGACACACTTCATAAAACACAATCCTACTAAGTACTAATTCATACGTGTCAAAACAAAGCTCAGGAATCGTTTAGTTATGTATCTGTTCCTCCTTCAGCGTAGCAACGGTACAATAATTCTCCGACCGGTCCGTGAAAACTTTGTGTGACGTCATACCGGGCCGTGGCGCTAAAAAGGTTGGGGACCACTGCTGCAGGGTACATCAGAGTCTCACTAATTCCACCCATGAGAATCAATCTTTGGTTTGCAGTCAGGCCGCTGTGTGGATGTCTGATGTGAAGAATGTTTTATTTTGAAAATCAATTGAGAGTCCCTTTAAAGACTCCCTGTCTGCTCCATCCAGTCATACAACAATGTTGTTTTCCCAATTTCTAATTTGAAACTAACCATGGTAAGGAAAAAGGAGTTTTCACATAAGACATGAACAAAGATGCAACTTTTTGTATCAATATATTTATATAAAATACTAACAGCTGATTTTTAAATACTAGTATAACTAAAGTTGTCACGTGACCTTTGCAGATCCACCACCAATGGGTTTCTTAAGGTGTTTCCTAGAAGGAGAACAAGCAGGACTGACTTCACTTTAGCTCATAAAGTTGATTTAGTTCAGGTAAAGTTGAACATATATATGGGTGGTCGAAGCAGACTGACAACAGTGCTGGTCCAGGGGGCCCCGCGGAGGGGAAAGAGGGCGCAGTGAGCGCTTCAGTCCCCGGCCCCGGTGCAGTGAGATCCAGGCGTCATGCGCTGTAAAGCATGGGGCAGGCAAGACTTGTCTAGCCGGTACATTCAGCGAGCCACAAGCCCCCTGATCCATTCTGATGGATGCACTTGTAGACGACTAGATCCATGTCTTTTCCTCATCTGAGCTAACATCTGGCTCCAAACTGTATGGCTGGATTGATCTGATATTGCTCTCCATTTTTGTTTCACTGGTAGGTTGTGACAGGCTGTAAGCTCCCAGAGAGCGCTTAACCCTTGTGCTATCCTAGGCACTGTAACATTGGGAGTTGGGTCATCTAGACCCACTAGACAGTGCACTGAACCTTTTTTCTTCAATGATTTGTGATCTTCACTGGTGTCCATGGATTACATGAAATCCTCTCCACCTTTATCCACATTTGTCATGGTAGGGAGAACACGTAAATGCAAGGGTGGGGTCATAGGATGGCACAAGGGTTAAACAAAAGGATGATGGGAAACTGTCCTGCACACAACTTTATGGTGAAATTTTAATGAACTACTGCCACTCTGCAGAAACTGTGTCCAAGAAAATGATTTTTTTTATTTTATTTGATCAACTGTATAAGCGTTCCTGGTAGTATTTTAACCAAAATCAAAAAACCTATGTCGTTTTCTAGGACATAGTATCTGCAGAGCGGGAGGGATTCGATATTTAGTTTGTACCTTTTTTCACATCTTGATTACTCAGATACAATTTGCCAACTGTAGATTGTGCTGTTGTGCCATTTGGTAGGGATCAGCCTGCTAGTCCTCAGTGGAGTGATCACTGTGGCTAACAGAAAACTTGAAATGCTGCTTTAATCAAAGTACCCATAATGCTTCACCCTTAGTATCCTCAGATTAATGTGGTGATCAGAAAAAAAAATCCTAAATATTTTATTCTTAGTTCAGAAACTCCATAAATATCCAGTTAGAAGTGAAAAAATCTCAAACTAATTCAGTAACATGAACAACAGAAACAGTAACAGAACATGTCTTGTTTTTCTTCATTTGCACCAAATTCAACCTTTAACACTGATTGTGATTGCAGACTCCAGATGGTTACCGGTAAACCTACTAACCTACTGGTTTTATTGTTGAGAACACATTTATACACATGAAATTGAACTCCTTTGTCCTACAGCTTTGTAATAAACTCTTGGTCACATGGGTCCTTAGTTCCATTTGTAAAACTCTGGATCTTCACATTTCCATCCTGCTTGATAGGGGATCACATTTACACTGACTAAAAAGGGAGTTAGATGACAATCTGCCCTGGGTCCAGTTTGTTTCAATGTAGTTTCCCACCAGCCTTTGGTAGGATGAGACAGCGTTGCTGCTTTTGTAAGCAGAGTTCACAACTAAATAAGCTTTTATTGTCCCTTCATTTTTTTTCTTTTTGGAAACATTGCAGCATTTTCCACTTTTCTATTTTTTTTTTTATCAGGTAAATTTACTTGAGAAAATCTTTAGAAATTAACAAGGCAGAGCACTTCTAGGTGTTGGTGACATCCAGGCCTTTAGGGGGCAGTGCAGGAGAAATCATTGTCATTGTCTGCATATGGTCAGAAGGGTTAGGCTTGTTTGTTTTCTTAAAGAGCTGTCCTAAGAGGCAGTTCGGTTTGAATTTAGAACTGGCAGATGAATGTTGTTGTTTTGGCAGTGGTTGGGTTTCACTCCATGAGCTAGTCTGTGGACCAGCAGGAAGTGGAACCTGGACAGAGTGGTTCTGGTTCTTCCTTTAGTCCGTCTGCAGGTACTGGACAGAAAAGGCGTCCAGCTGAGCCTCTAACTCTGTTGCTTTGTTCCTGCAGACACAACAAACATAAAAACTCATCTGTTTCATTTAATTAGTACATTCTGATGTGTGAGCCAAGCGCAGTGGGCGGAGCTTTTACCTGAAGGCTTTTGACTTCCTCTGGATGCTCTCCAGCCTCTGGATGGTGGAGCTCAGCTGCCGGATGCTTCCTTCCAGCTCGGCCTCACTCAGGTTAACTCTCTGACTTAGACGAGTGAACGTTGAGGTCAGCTCCCTTATAAGGAGAACAAACAGTCACGCTGCCAGTCCATGCTCAGTCAGACCCCAAGGAGGGCGGGGCTTACTTGTACACCTGCTGGCTGCAGGCGGAGCTTGTGACGGGTATGACAGCTCCCAAACTTTGAGCTGCATGCTGCACAAACTGCTGCTTCAGAGCGCGCTCTCTGCTGGCGTCCGTCCAGGTGAGCCTCTCGTAAAGGTACAGGAGGCCGTACAGGGAAAAGGAGAGGGCGATAACACGCCAGCCCACAGAACGCCACACCTGCGGCAGAACACACCTGAATCATATATGTTTAATGAGTCACACAAACATAAACTAAAGCAGGGTGTCAGAATCCAGGCCTTGAGGGCCAGTGTCCAACATGTTTTCTATTCAATATTGAAGCTCCTTATTGGCTAAACACACCTGATCCAGGTAATCAGCAGCAGATAAGGCAGGATTTCTGGAAAACCAGCAATTTCTTAATGATTTCAAAAAGCAATCTCATGTCACATGACATGTTTCTATGTTCAGATTCAACCAAACTTTCAACCAATAAAATCTCAGGTTGTTGGGGTCCAGTAAATGAATGTCAGTAATTCTACATAAGGGAACTCACTACTGAGACATTGTTTAGATTTGGTATTAAGCTTTACAAAAGCATATCACAATAAGACACAATAAGCACAATAGCATTGTGAAACCTTTTGGGTTTTAATGGTGTTCATACCGAACCCTATTTTTAGAAGGCACAATATAACAGTGAGGTAATGTATTTAACTACACTACCCAGAATGCCTAGAGTAAGTGGCAGGTGATTGGTTGGAGGGATCAGTGGAAGGTTCTGCATATTATCTAGCAAAATGTGCATCTCTTTTATCTGCAATAAGCAGCCTATGCAGGGAGTGCAACATGACAGATAAATCAAACCTCATTCATTATAGCCCAACTTTTTTCAGTTGTCATATAAAATCAAAACAATACATTCAATATTTAAGTTCATTATGATGAAACACAGTAAGTATCACTCTGCAAGTTTCCTGACTATGGTAATTTTCAGACAATCCATCAAGGAACGGGGCTTCACAGTTTACCAAAGTCATACAAAAACATTTTGACTAATTTTTGACCAAAGTGTACTACAGAAAACCGGTTCAAGATCAGTAGAAACATCTGCATTTCATTCACAAGGCGCACTGTCAATTTCCACAGTGATCTTATGATTTTGATGGTCTTCTGACCACGGTACTATAGCACCATATGTCGTCATGTGGTGTCATTTGTTGAGACAATATGACAGCCTTTTCAATTAGTTAGAAATCACCACCCTGTCTCTGTTTATTTCAAGATATGTAGATTTGATTCTTTTGATAAAAGAAACTCTAAAGATCCCTCACCAAAAACAGTTTTTAAAGCAGCTACCTTAATGACACTGTTTCATAGGTGTTTTCTTTTTATTTTTTTTTTAAATAATAGCGCATCAGCTTTAATATGTGTCAATATTTTCTTTCATTTAGTGCAAAAATCAGAGATTGGTCCCTAAGAATCTAGTAAGAAATTTAATTTATTTTCCTTTGGTCTTTAATTATCTGTGACTGGCTCGGTTCGTCAATGTGTCCAAGTTTCAATGAAAAGAGGCGGGGCTTAGGAATCAAATCTGACAGTAAACTGTGACCAGCAAAGCTTGACCTACCACTCCACCAATTACCAGCACCGTCATAGATGCTCTGGAGGTTGCAGACACTAGCCGTGTTGCTATGGAAACCATCATTTCATCTTTGAAGACAGACCCTTCCTGGAGAGAGGAGGAGGAGGTCAGTATCTCCAGATAAAGGTCTGACTGTGAATCTGAGATGCTGTGTCAGCTTGCCTGGGACTTGCTGTCGAGGCCTCTCAGAGCACGCCTGGCATTGGCAGCTCCTATGAACCGGGTCACGAGGGCGGTCCACCCCAGAGAAAATTGGAAGTCAATGTTCTCCTGAAAGTCCGCACAGAGGGCGGCAAGACCAAGGTCATAGGTCAGCTCAAAGGAGGTATAGGGGACGGAGAGTTGGTCCTGAACAGATGATGACAGAAGGGGGCGCACACTGTCTGAGGGTAGAAGACACGCTGAGTCAGGCGCAGGAAAAGGGGTGGACTGAAGCAAGTCAAAGGGGCGGGCAGTACCAGTCATGTGTCGCTGAGCATCCTTGATGTCTCGATGGACTCCAGCAGAGCAGCGGTGCGCCAGAGAGGCCAGCAGCTGGTCCTGCAGGTGCTGAACCAGCTTCTGTTGCACAGCAGAATTACATCATGAAGACCTGCATTTTAGCAGATCCACACAACACTTCCACATGTCCTTGGTCACAATAGCACACAAAGGACAATCAGAGTGATGGAAGGATGGAGCACCAAATTGAATCATAGTCAGACCCTTTCAATCATCCCAAGTGGAAATAACACATTTTTATTTTGTAAAAATATCAAGGATTTTCTTAATGTTTCTGGCAGTAATTATTTCTCCTGTTTACTAGTGCATGCCCACCACCTTTGACATTTCCGTGAAATGTCTAAGCGGTGTAAATGTCGCAAATTTGGCAGAAAACAGAAACGGTTTGGTTCATTGCTAGTATCCTTGCTGTAGCGGATATGAGTTACCATCATGCCAGGAGAGTGGCCTTGGTTAATCTTTATTTGAAAACCAATACCGGTAATCTGGGTTTACCAGATAAACCATCTATGCTCTGAGTTTGGTGAGTTTCACCTCCTGCTAAATATGAGACTGCCATATCTGAGTCCCTGATTTGTCAAAGTTTGTACTGGTTTTAATTGGTAACATGTGTTCAGTGGACACATGTTTTGTACGTAGAGCCTAAAGACAGTTGTAAAAACTTGTGTGTCTACGCGTGAAAATGAGACTTTTGAACGCAGATACCTGAAACGCACATATATAGACTTTACACATACTTTCATTGGAAGTAGTCGCTTGGATGCGTGTTGCATGTTGAGAACATAGCTTCAGAAAAATCTAAAAAAATGAACTCATGACTGAAATATTCATGAAGCTGGGTTAGTAGAGTTCAAAGGCTCCTCCCCCACCCCTGAAGCTGCAAGTGTGTGTGTGCACATGTCTCACAGCCTTGTAGAGCTCTAGAGTATCTTTAGTTGGCTTGAAGTCGGCTCTAAACTCTTCCACCAGGACCGGAAGCAAGCGGATCTGATCAGACAATGCCGAGGCCACCTGAACACAGAACCAATGCAGTTACTATAGAAACACTATCAAAACCAAAGGGAGCATCAGGAACTGTTGCTGACAGACTCCACGAAGAGAAGATCTTGAAACTGCTGAGAAAAATCCATCCATATGGGTGGGACCACCATCATTGAAGAGACATTTTTTTGTACCCACTTTTTTTAAACTGGTCTTGGGTTACTCTTCTCCAACAGTCAGGTTCAAGTCAGTAGACGCTGAAGTTATAAAAATCTTGAGAATTATTTGGTGAATTATCTTTTGGTTTAACAATGAGCACCAGCAATGTTGGTGGTCTAAAATTGTTAAAACTGTTACAGTTTCTCTTGCTGAACCACTCTAGTCTCTACCTAGAAGGATCAGCACACCTTGGCAGTGACTTCATCGCTGAGAACCTGGATCCTCTCCTTGATGCCGTTGGTCAAGCGATTCATCTGTCCTCGAACAAAGTCCAGCTGGTCCCGCTGCTCCTCACGCTCCTCCAGGCAGCAAATCCTGTCAGAAGTCAGGGTTCAGAGAAGCACATAGTAACTCAAAGCAGCATAGTTCTGATGCTCACTTCCTGTCAGCTGATGCAATGTTGATAGCGTCCATCACAGCCTTGATGGCTTCTGTGATCTGGCACGCTCGGACAGTATGCTGCTCAAACTTGGTCCGGACCGCAGAATGGGAAATGAACTCCTGCAGAGACCAAGACTTTACTTCAGCCCAAACATCGAGCCAGTCTTTGGCTGGTCCAAAGGGAACCTTCTCAACCAAACGTGTGCTTCCATACCTCAAACGTTCGCTCGAACCTCTGGAACTCTGTTAGCCGGTCATGGAAACCCTCTGCCAGAGCACCCCCTGCAGGAAGACACAGGCCAGGTTTACCTTTCATTCAGCAGAACTGCAAAAAGATTTCAGAAATATCTTTCTACTAAAGTAAGAGGTCCAGTCGTTGGTCATTTAGAACAACAAAAATATTGTACTTATGATGGAATCAACTCCTAAACAACATTAGCAGAAGTAACAATGGATGGAGATAAAACTGGGGTTAACACTTTTCTCTCCTCACTCAAGATGCTTGGCCAAACAAAATGAAGCCACTTTGGTTCACCAGGTAGATACTACAAGGGGGTCTTAATACACTATTGAGTCCGTACCAGAAGGGTGAGACGGTCAAGTTTTACTGCAGAGATCCACAACCTCGTGCTGCAACTCCAACTCTTCATTCATTCATTCATTCATTCATTCATTCATTCATTCATTCATTCATTCATTCATTCATTCATTTATGGACAGGTCATCAGTCTGTGTCGCAGGGCCACACAATCACTCCCACACACACATGCACACCTAGGGATACTTTAGAGCCGCGGTTCTCAAACTTTTTTTCTTGTTCCCCCTTTTGAAGGAGGAACAATGTTCAAAGTTTCAAAGTGCAGCAAAAAAGCCAATCTCACAAAGATAGGACGTAGTAAATGGAATCAAAATGCCCGAAATCTTCTGCCCTATAAGTGGATGCTCCTTCTCCACACCCAGAAGAATTCAGGAAGTGTCTGTGCTGTAAACCTCATCCTCAGGGTGGAGTCTGACGTAATTTCAATGAACTGATCCATCTCAGCAGATGCTGCTGTGATATCCCTTATACTATCTTAGATGACCCCACCCTTACATTGACGTGTTCTCCCTACCATGACAAAGGTGGATAAAGGTGGAAAGATTTCATGTAATCCATAGACACCAGTGAAGATCACAAATCATTGAAGAAAAAATGATTCAGCTGCACTGTCTAGTGGGTCTAGATGACCCAACTCCCAATGTTAAAGTGCCTAGGATAGCACAAGGGTTAAATGGATCTCTCAGCCAGTCGTGTTGAGTACTGTTGTCTGGAAGATATTTGAGAAAGAATCTTTGTAGGGAAGACGTGTACAAAGTGAATGGCCCTATAAATAAATTAAATAAAGTATCATTAACTTTTTGAGCTCTCAAACTATGGGGCTCGCCTCCTGAGTGGGGGGGGGGGGATTACATCCATTATACATGCTCTACTCCATTCTTCAACAATCTCATCACAGTTGCAGAGAAAGGCTCGTGTAGGTATCCAATCCATGCGAAATGCGTCAACGTCTAGGCAGCTTTACCGTTCTTTTAAGACGTTAAAACCGCAGTTAACAACGATAATTACGTCTAAAAGCAACCAATTAACCTATTTACCATGTTTTTGGACTATGACTGAATAGTGTGTTTTCCAGTGGGTGACAGTTAATTGTCCTGCCTAATATTCTAATGTGGTAATGACCAGATATAGGCCTGGGCAAGGCCTATCTCCAGCTGTGATTGCCCTTCCAGAAATAAAAATTACAACACACAAAAAAAAACAGATAAGCAAAATTTAGCAAACAAAAACCCCACAAAATAGCAAAAAAAAAAAAAAACCCCAAAACAAAACAACACAGTAAGGATGGATGGCCAGCCGAATGGGGAAATAGACAGACATAAAAAGAAAAAAAAAGAAAAATGCAGCCTCAAAAGAGTCGCAAACCAGTGTCCTGCTTGTGCCTGTCACAAGTTCAGTAAATGCAGAGGATGGTGTCAAGAACAGAATTCCACATAAAACGTGTAAGACATATCAAATAGATCAACGAAGAAGATGGATACATGGATAGATGAACTGATAAGATGATAGCAGGGCTTTCTATGCATTTAAGGGGCTCGGACACCCCAAACTCTCAGCACACTTGCCCCCCCTGATATTCTTACCTGCACCCCATAGTGGGGCAGGCTAAATCCACTCCAAGCCTGGCTCACTTTGTATCTGGCCAAGAGAGTGGATCTGAAAACTAACTTTTAAGCCTTGTGTCATGTTATACGTCTACAGATAAAATTGACCTTTAGTGAAGAATCTATACATGCTGCCCGAACTTTGGTCAGAAGAATCAGAGGCAGGCGGTAGAAGGCTCCATCCTTCAGAGCCTACCAAAATCCACAAAACCCCCAGAATTTCCAGCCTTTAATCTGCACGTAAATGCTGATCAATCAGGAATCAGATCAATTTGAGAGTCAGACCCCCCCTGCACATTCTGCTGGATGTTAGGTCTGACTGATGAGAAGATGGTTTTGGTAGGAGACTCTGAGCCTCACCTGTCTCACCTGTCTCGGGCATGCCCTGTGCTCGCTGCATCCTGGAGCTAAGAACCTCTTTGGCAGAGATGAAGAATATCCTCCCTGGAGCTTCATTTGACCCAACCACCCCCAGCTCCTCAGCCAGGAAGCCGACACAGCGATCTAGGTGCTGTTTCCTCACCTGGACAGCAGGGGTATCAACTTTGTTATCACAGTTTATCTAATTTCACATACCCGTTTGACTAGTTACAGAAATAGTTTTTGAAATACTTCTCTAATAGAATGTTTATATTTGCTTTTAGAGCAACCCCATCTTAGATGACCTATGTCTACTTCACAACAAAACCCTCCTGTTTGTCAATGTGATAACCAGACCTCCTGAATGTAGTCAGGCTCAGTTACTGAGGCATCCCAGCGGTTGTGCAGGATGAAGATGTTTGGTTTAGAGATCCTCTCACTGACTTTGTGGAAGAAAAGTTTCTCCTGCAGACAGAAAGGGAACTTTGAGGCATTTTCACAAGAGACAAACACAGACCTATGTTGTTTCCTTACTGTGTTCATGAGCGTTGACTCTGCGTTTCCCACCAGAACAAAGACGTCCGCATCCAAACAGAACTTATCGATCCAGCTGTCCAGCTCCAGGGTGACGTCTGTCCCAGGACTGCTCATAAGAAGCAAGAAACAATCTACAGGCTTAGGTCACAGGACGCATGTCAGGTATCCAACCAGACCACCTGGTAAAACATAACTTTGCTGCATAAATATAAAATTTAAATAAAATCAAGATCCCATCTGACATTTTGTGGCTGGAACTTGACAGATGGTGGTTTCTGTCCTCCAGGGGGCGCTGGATTATTTGTGATGTCAATCAAACCTATTAATTTTTCTGTTCACCCATTACCATCATATTGGCTGGAAATTACATCACAGAACCTTGGCTTTGTCTCTGTTGGGACATGCCCAATAAGGCAGTTTGGTGATTGATTATTTTACCTGTCAATCAAATAACAACGTATCTGTTAGTGCTGCCATTTGATGTCAGATAAATAATAAATGTGATGTTCATAAAAACTACAGGGAATTTTCATAAAATAATCAATTTAACCAGAGAATATGAACATGTTATAGCATTGTAAAATTGGACAGTTTGACACTATTGATTTAGACTAAGAGAACCCAATTGTTAATTGCTGAATTGATCCAGCTCCAGTTTCTTTTATTGATTTTTTTTAAATAAATTTTTTTATTTTATATTATTTTAATAAGTTGGTTCTTGGATAAAAAAAAAGTCCCTGGTTCTCCTACAGTTCATTTGCAGAATTCAGAAATAAAATTGGTAGAAGGAATATGCTTGACAGAGATGTGATGCTTCTGTCAGAGAGGCTGCTGTCTCCTTCGGAACACGTTTGCTCTGTGTTGTCACACTGATGTGGCTCTCATACCTCTGGTGTTCACACATGTTAAGCTGCGTGCAGGTGGGAAGGAAGGGTGAATCACCTGTCCATGAGCACCAGGTCATTTCTCAGCAGAGCACATCGGCTTTTGGGCCAGAACACCTTCACCAGGCAGCTGGAGTCCAGCGTGGGGTCCATGTGGAGGGCATGGGCCAGCTGGTTGACAGTCTGAGGAGGGAGTGAAGGGGAGATTTCAGCAGAGGACAGACAATTAAAGCATGGCGGTTGCCGTACACTGATGCTCCGCCTCTCTTCTGACTCCTCAGACATCAAGTAGGCCTCATCTCCATCCGTCCCCTCCACACTCAGGAAGCAGTTGGTGGTGTGTCCGATTCCGCTGGGTAGCACGCGGTCCCTGAGCATGGCATTGATCACAGTGCTCTTTCCATTACTAGTCCTGAGATCACAAAAACACTATTATTGCTGTCATCATCATAAAAAAAAAAATTAGATCAGTTTAATAACTTAGCTAGTAGCTATAGCAAAATGACCGGTCTCTAAGCCTTAGAATGTGGGACATACAAAAAGTATGTGGAAGCCGGAAGACAATTACTTTTAAAAACATATTTACTCGTGTGCTATAACCACAACAACCATTAGCTGTAAATCAAAACTGGACTAAGAGACCTCTCACTGCTGGAGTTTCAAATAGGAAGTACCCAGCAGTTCCAACAAGCCAAAATCCCTTCTATAGACTTAAATAAACAGCTATTGGTCAGAATAACTGTTCTTGCTCTAAAACCTTTCTTAAATATCTTCTTATTGTTCACCTTTCGGCAGATCCCATCAGGGGTCGCTACAGGGAATCAGTACAGGTGGTTTGGCAAAGAGTTTTTAGACCACATGCCCTTCCTGACAAAACCTTGTATTTTTAAGACACAGGAAGACCCAGATATGCAGCAGTGCAAAAACCTATATATATATAACTATATATATTGTTGTGCTTATTTAATGAAACAGTGGATCAAGCCTGGTGTTTGTGTTTAACACAATTTCAGGTATGTTGTTTTTGTGAAGCAAATCATTTAAGCAACGTTCAAAATCAGAGGAACCAAAAAAGCAGGACTCATGACAGGTGTCAGCTGATGGATTAAGGTTTAAAGGTGAAGTCCGGACGATAAGGAAAGGATTTCCGCAGATGTTCAGGAGCTGAAGTTTCCTCCTGAAGAGGAGCGCTCATCCTTGTCTGAGCCTCAGTTTAGTCACCCCAACCTTCCACAGTTTATTCAAAAAGAGCATCAGCATTGTTCCCCTGAGGTAGAACAATGTTCTACGGTTTCATGAAGGAGGTCATCACTGACTGTTTATCACTGAATTACAGTTTTTAACTGCTGTCAAAGATTGAATTTGCTGCTTTAAAAGAAAGACTTCCACTGAGGACAATAAACCAAGGCAGCTCCTCAGAGCAGATGGTTTTCTGAAGATGGTGGGAGGTAAAAATAGAAATATTTGTTTATCAGACTGCAGAGAAACTTATCAATGCCTCTCTGAATTTCACAGGAAAGCTCTCTGGATCATGTAACTGTCGTTGCATCACTGGTTTCCACGGAAACAGTCCGAGCGTTCCCTGCATCAACGGTTTCCGAAGCTGCAGCTACACTACATTCTCAGATAAGTTTATCTGAAGCTGCAGTTTGTTCCCGTCTGCTGGCTCGTCGTAATCTGCAGCTAAACACCAGCAGCTACTGAATCTGAGCCCACAATACCACAGGAGGAGAGGTCACCGCAGTACTCAGTGCACGTACATGCACTTTCATCATTTGAGCACAAAAACAAGAACTACAGCAGACTAAATCTCAGCGTTCAGAAATCTGTTTAGAGACTAACTCCTACAGAACAGAAACAAGGAAGAAGTCAATACAGTTTTGGATTATGTTTAAAAGTTAAAGCTGCAATCGCACAATCCAACTGTACCAGGGTTCTCTTGGTTTCGTTCGATCAGTCCAATCTGTAACCTCAGGTTAAACCAAACTGCAAACAACCTTGTGTTACTAAGACAGATCATTGTGGAAACTATGAAACACACTTTTAGCTCTTGAACACCTTTTCCCATGTGTCCATAAGCCCTCCTTCCTTCATTTATTAGTGAATGGTAACCCATTGGATAGAGCACATACTGCCACCTACCGTACGGGGGAAAGTAGCTACGTTCAGGCACAAATTGTGGACAGTGTGAGGCTGGACATACATGGTGATCAACCTTGATCTATCACAGACCGACACGTTTGGACTACCCTGAAAAGATCCAAACTGAAGCAAAAATGTGTTGAGCCACAAAAAAATGCACTCATCATTACTTCTCTCAACACATGCTGCTTCAGTCAGCCGATTTAATCATTTTAAAGTGGCATCCATAAGCCCGAACTCTGATGGAATTTCAGCTTCACATCATCAGAAGACTGATCCAAACAGCTATTGGAAAATCACTATGGAAACCTTAAGAACTACAGCACATCCGGATTCATTCTGCTAGCTTTCATGCTTGCAGTCAGAGTAAAGGATAGTTCTGGTGTTTTTTGAATCTGGCTCTTACCTGCCAAAGAAGGCCACCTTCATGTGCCTCCGGAGGAGAACATCTCTGATGGTGGACAGTTTGGTGGCACAGCTCTGCATCTCCAGGCTCTGCTCCTCCACAGCTACCATGTCATCCTTTTGCAAGGCTGCTGACGTCCCATTAACAACCAGAGACAATTGTGAGACCACAAAACACTTAAAAAGATGTTAATTCAAGATTTGTATTCATGTTTCTCAGGCTTTTGTGGTGAAATATCATGATGTTTGTGGAGCACAATAGCCTGATGTGCACCTCAACCCTTCTGAGTTTCTGTTCAGTTAAAGACTTGAGCGTGCTGTTAATCTGAAATTAAGACATCACTATGCAGACAGTTTCTGACTCTGATAAATATTTGAAACTCCCCAAAAATTACACAAAAATACATTTTTATGTTCTTGTGTTCTGTGAATTTCCTTTTGTCTTCATATTTGTGGTTCTGTCTGCATTTCAGTTTTTATGTTTGGCTCCACTGCTGTTCTGTGTTCTGGATCTTCTATTTTAGCTGAAACGCATTTCAGTTTTTTTAGATGATAGATAGATAGATAGATAGATAGATAGATAGATAGATAGATAGATAGATAGATAGATAGATAGATAGATAGATAGACGTCTTATATCTCGGTGGCTATGGAAGAGAGGTTTCTCTCAGATTATTGGCTTGATTCCACAATAAATCAAGTCAGATTCAAAACTTAAAGGTTCTCTTCTCTCATTTCTATTTCAGGTGTGAGAGGAGCATCATTTTACCCTTTACAGTTGTGGAGTTGAATAGTTTCAAAGCAACAATTTTAGATGTTAAATCAACTAAGGTCTGGAGATTTATACTTGCTGGAGTGGAACTGAAAAGGTGTGAGAGTGTATTTCTAACCATCCACGAAGGCAGAGCCATCCTTGACAAAGTCCAGCAGCTGATCAAAGATGGCAGTGATAGATCGCTTTGCTATGCCGAAACGCTGTAGAGGAGATGGACCTTCTGCATCCATGACACCTGCACAAATATGAACAATCATTATCAGGTGTTTAATCATTGTTATTTCACTAAAGGAAATATTAACAGTTGAAAGTGCTTGAGTACTGCAGTAAGTTGACTAAGAATATTGGTAAAATTAGTCTTTGGAATACAAGGATATTTCTAAAAACATTACTTGAGTATTAAAACATGTAACTCAATACTTCATGCCTCTTCATATTTTTTTTATGAAATATGATGGGATAAAAGTAACATAGGGAGATGGGTTGAATGAAAAAAATAAACAGTGAAAAGACAGAAATTAAAGTCAGTAGGATAGTCATTAATCAAGGTCTCCTGCTTCATTTTAGCCAACAAAACAATATTACAGTATTATTACTATCTTACACTTTGTAACTCACTACAGAAATGTTATGACAATGCAACGCAGGGAAAACAGAGGCATGACAGAGACATGGTGAAAAGGGGCAAAAGCTTTACAGCAGCGTAACAGTGGGTTAATAGAGGTAAAATAAATAAATAAATGTGTATCAGTGGCGTAACAACAGTGTAACATAGGTGCTATGGAGATGTAACAGAGGTGTTATAGAGATGTCACCATTGACTTTACACAGAGAACTGGACTGAGTGAATTCCTTCCCTCCTGATGTTCCAAACAGGAAGTACCCGCTGGTCCCAAAAAACGAAATCCCATAGACTCCTACTGAGTAACACACAACTGTCACTCAGTCTTTTTATTTGTCAGAATCCCCATTGCATCTTTATAAAATGTTCTTGCTAATCCTATTTTTTTCCATGATATTTTTGCTGTTGCCAGCAATTCAAGGTATAAACTGTTCAATCAATCAATAAAAGTGGGTGGCCTCGCTTCAAACATTCTAAGCGTTTGACTGACAGATTCTCCTGAGACCGCTTTTAGTGGAAGGGGTGTGGCCTTCTAACATGCTTTACTACTGACTAGAGAGAATGGTCGCCATGGAAAGGTTGACTAAGACCAACATGGCCCAATCACAGTCTACTGAAGATGTCTGGTTCCAACACGATGACGGACATATAGCGGAACAATGAAGACTGAATTGATTTCATTTGGTTGGAACTGGAAGTTGGTCCATTTTTAAGGGTGACATCACAGTCGCTCCGTCTAGTTCTCTATAACCAGTCACTGCATATAACAGAGGTATAAAGGAGCTATAACAGAGGTGTTATAGAGATATAACAGAGATGTGCATCCGTGTCTTAAGGAGTGTAACAGGTGTATTAGACGTGTAACAAAAGAGTAAAAGAGATGAAACAAATGTGTAATAGAGATGTAACAGGTGTGTAAGATTATGGAACAGATGTTGTAGAAATGTAAAAGAAATTAAATAGATGAGTATCAGTGGCATAACAGCCTAGTGGGGTAAGATATGTAATAAATGGTGTATTAGAGATGTTACAGAAGTAAAATAAAGGAATATCTATGGCACAAAAGCAACATAGCAGATGTTTAACAGAGATGAAGTAGATGTAACAGAAGCAACACAGAAGTATAGCAGTGGTATAACAGCTGTGATAGGTTTAACAAATGCAACAAAAGAGTAATGCAGGCACACAAACACACATCCGATTTAAACAAGTTAAATGTTTTTATGACTTCTATTAATCTTGAAAAGCTAAACACTTAGCTTGACCTGGGCCTGCTGGTGGGTGTTCTTCTGGTTGTGGCTTGGTCTCTGATTCTAAAACTATTTCAGAATGTGTTCTAATCAGATGAAATCGCATAAACTCACAGAATGGCTGCGGGTTCAAGGGTCAGCTGGGTTTTCCGAGTTCCTCGTTGTCAAATCACTACCTCTGCCCGTCATCCTTCAGAAACACAATCTCTGAACTGATCCTCTGCACTGCAGCTAAGCTTAGTTTGTGTGCGTGTGTGTGCACTCTGATCCTCTTAGCTGAACCCAGCCTGCAGCCACCTGTCTGCTCTCAGGTGAGTCTGAGCTTCTTCACTCCTGTCTGTTCTCACCATAGACATTTATACACCGGATAGATATCTCTGACTGGTTTGCTACACCAATACAGGTGCATGTCGAAAATGGGTATTTTTGTAAATGTTCAATATTTTTGTCAGTCAGATTAAAAGTTTAAACTAATATTAGTTATGTAATTTTATAATCATCCATCCATCCATTCTCTAAACCCATTTTGCTCCTTTCGGGGTTACAGGGCGCCTAACCCAGCCACTAGTGGACAAAAGCAGGGGACACCCTGTTGCCAGTCTGTCCCAGGGCCACAATCAAGCACCCATACACACTCGCATTCTCACCAAGGGACAATTTAGATTAACCAATTAACCAAGGAAGCATGTTTTTGGACAGTGCAAGGAAGCCAGAGTCCTCGGAGAAAACCCACGCATGCACAGGTAGAACATGCAAACTCCACACAGAAACGTTATAATCATTACACACATAAAAAATAAACATTGTTCTTGTAAGGTTAATGGTTTTTACTTGCAAGTTGGGAAAATCCAAAATTCATTGTCAAACAAAAACATTCTAAGAGAATAAAATGCTGGAAGCTCATGGGCTCAGACTCCAATCAGCCAATTAACTCATAACAGATGCAAAGGTTTCCTGAGCCTTTGAACTGTCTCTCATTCTGGGTCAGTAGCCACACAACCATGGCAAAAACTGCTGACTTAGCAAACTAGACATGGGCTACAAATGTGGCATTCATTGTGTCAAGCTATTTCTGATTAATATAGTTAATATAAATATCTAACAGGAAACTCCAGAAAACTTCATGCTGACAGGCTGCTATGGAAATGCTTATTTTATTTTTCAATAGGGGTTGACACCTGCCAACATTGTCAAACGTATAAAAACGGGTTCAATGAGCATGGTGTTGCCATGCTTGATTGTCCAGCAAATGTACCTTTCATAGACTAAATTTCAGGCTTTCATGATCTGAGGGTAATATTCATCAAAAGTACAGGAACTAAAAGCTTCAATATGGTGTACAGTATACCTACATTTTAAAACTACAAGTTTCACTTTATGAGTTGAGTGACAAAAATGTTCACAATATTCAAAATGTTTGTAGATACAACTGTGGACAATGTTTAGATCTTCAAATGTTATTACTTCAACAGCAAGTTCTTATTGTGACTCCACAAGGTAATAAAATAAAATGCAATATTTCTGGGTTATTTCGATGTTTTTCTGCCCATTAGTGTTGTTTGAAGGATAAAAAAATGTTTTGTCTGTCTGCCATAGCTGTGAATCCATTTAATCCAATCCATCCATCTATCTTATGAACCCGCTGAGTGTCTTTTGAGGTCACCGGGTTGCTGGAGCCTGAAGCAGCTACCAACAAGCAAAGGTGGGATTCATCCAGGACAGGACCCCAGTCTGTCCCAGGGCCCATTTTATCTACTGGTTGTGGAAATAAGATTCAAATGCTGAATCTGAACTTTGGTCCTTCATCTAAACTTAGTTTAGACCTATAAAATTGACTTTAAAGGTCAGAGGTCATCCACTTCAGAGGTCAACCCTTTCAGAGGGTCCCTTCCATTTATCCATAAAAGTCACTATTAAAACACAAAGAAAATAATCACTGGAATCAGATGAAACTGGATTACAACATCTGGAATTAATCTAATATGTTTTTTCCAGATGTGAAAGTATGCTTTATTGATACATTGAATATAGAGTTAAATGGATGGGTTTCTCCATATGGACCGGCCCAAACTCTGTTGCTATGGTAAGTCTATGGGTTCTATGGGGTCTAGGTCAGTGTTTGTCCACATCCTCATACACGATGGGAGTGTGTTCTTCTCGACAACACCCTGCAGATAAAGGAGGTGTGGTCTGCCAGAGTCCAGATGATGAAAGCCCCTCATGGGGTTGCCATTTGGATGATGAAAGGATCTGTGTGACACAGATAGACTCACTGCATTGTTGCATCACTTCTGGCGGGCAAACATGTTCAGATCTTAGGAGCTTGACCTGAAAATATAAACCGTAGAATCTGCTGACAGTCACAGAATTCCACACTCTTGGATCTACAGAAGAGAAAAACTGGTCTTTTCTACCATGGTAAGGTATGGCCTCTCACTGCTTCCAAGGTCAGAAAATCTGATCCGAAATCTGACCGGTGTTTCCATAGCAAGTACGCCGTTATGTCAGCGTAAAAACCTTCATGAGATTCTCATACTTGATTAGCACAGCGTGAAATGCTATTGGTTTATATTTCAGCTGAAGTTGAACGCAACAACATCTCATTAGCTGTTATCAGGTCAATATGAGGTTGTTCTAGAACAAGACCACTGGCTTAAAATGTACCTGTTTTTACTTAGATTATTGATGGTTGTGTTTTAGTTTGAAAAGTAATAAAGTAACTTGTACTCTCAGAACCATTTCATTTACATTAGTTTTTACTCAAGGAAAATATTTGAGTGCTGAATGCAACAAAAAAGACGAGTGTGGAGTGATGAAAGGTGGAGAAAAAGTGCAAACAGAGAAAGACAAATGATGGGAGAAAGGATAAAGCAAAGAGACAGACAGGCGCTGAGGAGACACCAGAAGAGGAGTGCAGACAGACGAGTGACGGCTTCAGATCCACAGAGAGATAGAGGGAAAAGGAGGAGCAGGAGGAGGAGAAGGAGAGGGAGGAGGAGTTGAGGGAGGAGATAAAAGTGAGGTGGCTGAGCAACAACCCTTAAACTGAGGAGGACAGAGCTGCAGACAGACAGAGGGGAAGCAGAAAGGACAGACTGTTCAAACCTGAAGAGTTCCTGCACAGGAGGATGAGGATGTGAAGCTGCAGAGGACGAAGACTAACCAAAAATAGCTCAGAGGTCTTGAGAAGAAACAAGAACGGTGCACCATGGGAACCGCTCGCTTCCTAAAGACCTGAATATCCTTAACCTCAACTCTATCCGAACCCTCCAGTATGTTGACTAGATCTGCCCCAGGAAAGAGGGTTGGGGTGAGGCAGCTGCTGAAGCTCCCTTTGCTCCTGGGAATAATGATGTCCATGAAGATGGTGGTGGAGGCGCAGGCACCCAGCGAGGAGAACCAGGAGCTCGTGGAGGAGGATGACACCTTCAGCGCTGAGATGCTGGTAAGACTTGATTTATGAGCTGTTCGAAAGTGTGTCCTCCCGAAGGGTCAGAGGTCAGCAGCTGACCTGAAAAGTAGCTTCTTCTGCTCATGTGCAAACACCAAAAAGGAAATGTTTCCGTCAGAGAAATGTGTTCTTCCTAAGTTTAACCAGAAATGGTGTTTGATGAAGGAAAATATGCTTGTCAAGGCAGGCTAGGGTATAAAGTGCCAGTTTGCAACTGATGTTGTCTAAAAGTGATTAATAAAACATCTAATCAAGTAATTGTTTTAACTCTGATTCTACTAGTTTGGTTGTATACTAATAACCTGTGAAAGTGACCACAGGGTTACAGTGAAGGAGATAATCGCTGCTTGTCCTGAACAAGCAAGAAAAGACAAAGAAGAGAAAATCTCCCTGTAAATGAAAGATGAGAAACCTCCAGCCTCTAAACTCTGTAAGTGCTGGACCTCTGCTGTGATGGTTGGAGTTTGAGCGGAAATGACACAGGCAAACACTGGAACATCTGTTTTAAGACACAGGAGGAATATAAGCAATAAATGATTTAGATGAAAACTCAGATACGTCATCTCAAACATCAGAGGTGTTATGAGGAGATCTTTGAGACAAAAAAAAGGAGACTCTGACCCAACAAAGCACACAAGCTAGTTTAGAGCTTTTTGAAAGGAGAAATGACTGATGAGCTTCAGCAGCAGCTCTGGGGAAGGTTTGAGCTCTAATTACTGCATTGGGACTCACTCTTGACTCTGTTCATAAATCAGAAGAGCTCTTGAAGAACACTGCCCTGCCTTGTGTCTTCCAGGAAACGTCGTCCTCAGAAGTGTCCAGACTTTCTCCACTCAATTCCTGGCTGCTCTTCAGAAAAAACTCCAACAAAGGAGAAAACCGAAGAACCAAAGGTCCCAAGAGAACCTCAAAGGTAAATTTATTCTCTGATTCAACGGAATTCACACAAATCAAAATTGAAATGGTCTTTCCTCTGGTTCAAGACTGCCTCATGCTGGAGTGGAGGGAAACGACAGAGCATTCAGATTTGTTTAGGAGGCTGCTGGTGTCTTTCTTGCTGTCCTTGTAGATGAAGGATCTTTTTAATTTTTTTAAGAAACTAAAGTCAGATATTTCAGATAATCTTTGAAGATTAGTTCATTTAGCTAAAGATCAGATCTGCTCCAACTGTTCTTTCCTTCCCAAGTGTGAAGACATCTCTTGAGCTTTCATCACTTCCATGCTGGTCTAAGCTCCACCCACAGATGTCTGCTTGTCTTATGTCATCGTTATGAGAACTATATCTATTTCTGACAAATTTTGAGGACAAATGAGCATCAAGATCTGTGACAGATTCTTTAAAACCAGCAAACCTGTGTGGTTCAAAGATCCAGAGCTTCACAGTGGCTGTTTCAGAATTCTGGACCTGCTTCAAGACCTCTTTCAGAACACTAAAGCAAACCCTTTCTTCTTTAAATGTTCCTCTGCAGCATGGCCTTCCAGGACCTCCAGGCCCTCCAGGACCTCAGGGACCCCCGGGGTTACCTGCACCCCTCCTGCCCCAGCAGCAGGAGCTCATACAGGAGCTGCGGCTCAAGCTGAGAGGTGAGAACTCCCAAGTCTCTAGAGATGGTTCAGCTGTCAGTCCTATAGCAGCATTAGTTTTAGAGAAGAGGAGAAGAAAAAAAACTGTTTGAGTTTAGTCAGAACAAACGCGCCTCATTTTCCCATCATTCATCCTGCTGCTGTTTTCTGTTCTCATGTTAGATAAATACTGCTGTGTGCGTATGGGGGTGTGTGGAGGCAGGCTGTCTGAGTCCTTAATAGGGGTAATTTTGTGGAGCATGGATGTGAGCTGGCTCAGCCGCAAGATTCCTTACATTCCTGCTGACTGATGGTGCGTCGTTCCTGTTTCTATGTGAATCTGTTTGTTCCTGCATGTTTCCATTTGGCGGTTTCTCCGGAGTCCCTGAATCCTCGCAGATGAAAACAATGTAATGAATCATTAAAGTACATGTTTGAATGACAGCACGGATCTTAGGTCTGATCCAAGCGTCTCACGCATCACTGCCTTCTGTCAGGACTTAGGAGGGAGGCACCCATGGAGCTACATTAGTTTTTAGTTTTCCTCAAAAACATAGCATCGCTAAATTTGACTCAAAATGCTTTTCTAATGTCTAACATTAGGTTTAAGACAGCTGAGGGGTCACATTTCCCTGAAACAGAACAATTTTCTCTAGAAAACATCTGTTCTATTTTTATGTATCACTTTTAGTTTGTTTGTCAAAAATACACTATGTCAATGTAAGCAGTCCTCCTGAACAGTCAGCGGATTTGCCTAACCTGCAGCTGGTACACAGTAATGGACCTCATTATGATTAATAACATAAACTTTGCTTTGCCTACTACTTCTGACCAAGGGTGTACCACAAGGTTCCATTGTTGGACCCCAGTTATTTACTATTACATTGAAAATGTTAGTCAGAAGTTTGCAGGTAAAAATGCAATGTATGATATTAACAATGTTCTTAACTATCAAAATAAAAGTCCACTTTACAAAGTTAATAAGTTAAAATACATTGTTCAGTAGGATTATTAACGGTATTATTGTGTCCTCTGATTTCTGTGGGTTGTTAAATAGACAAGGTTTAATAATATAAACAGAAACACAAATATATATATATATATATATATATATATATATATATATATATATATATATATATATATATATATATATATTTCTTTTTTTCACATTTTGTTGTCAGATTTTCAGCTTCTTTCTCTGAATAATTAGTAAAAAAAATTTTTTTTTTTTTACAAAACTGTCATATCTACATCTGCGTATTTGAAGCTTTGCTTCAATCTGGTCTCATAGTCAAGGCTTGGGAGGTCAAAACGTTCCACACTGGTTCCGTATTGTCCACCTGGTTGAAGAAGGTAGACTGCTTACTGTACTATTTTTCAAGGGGCGTTTTTAGACTTGCTGTTGAAACTGAATCTAAAATGTTTATATATGATTTTTATTTCTGTCCTAAAATAATCACTTTATCACAAATATATAATTTTCACAAACTTTCAGAAAGACTGTCAAAAAGGTTTGAGATGTTTTTTGGGCACAAAACACCAACAATCTTCATTTTAGTTTTTTAAACAGAGACAAACCTTCATATTTACGCATCTGTGAGCCTCTAAATTTACACCTTCGTTTTTTCCACAGAATGTGTCAAAATGGCATCTGAATGAATGAATTGCATTAATTGTCATTGCAACAAGAACAAATGCAACAAAATTGCTCTTTTTCTCAATTTTTGGTAGAGTTTAGGAAAATCAATCTAAAATCATTTTGTTTTACTTTCATGTGCAAGGACAAACCTGCATATTTCAGGACTTGTGAAGAACTCCATGGTTCCTCTCTTGGTCCATTCGTTTTTTAGAGGTTGTAGAGACAGAAATCGTGGTCTGAGCTGTGTTTGATCTTGCAGAGCTTTACTAAACCCCTTCAACAGTCTAATGGTTCTGACTTTAAACTTTGTTAAAATCAAAATAAATAACCCATTTTTAATTATTATTTAATGACATGAAGGATTTCTGCAGAGTCTCTGAATCCAGACTTTTTTTTTCCGGCACCACAAACCCCTCTGCATGTGCCTCCCACCCAGGCCCCACCCCCATCTGAATAAACGTGTCTCTGTCTAAAGTCAAAGTGAAACCTCAAAGCAGCTGAATGTCAGAATTTCTGTCAAAACTGAGACCAAATTTACCCACAATTCACAGGGACTGGCTCCTCCTGTGTCTGAAAACTTGCTGTTTACGTCTGCATGCACTGGAGGCTACCAGCCAAAACACACTTTCCTGATGAAGTCATTTTCCCTCCTCCTCATCTCAGACATGATGGGTGGGGAGTGTATGCAGTGTGACCGTCCTCTTCGGGTCTCCACCTCCTTCTCCAGTCGCCTCATGCAGCCGCTCAGCGTCCCACGCCGCAGCCTGCAAGAGCTGCAGCCCTTCAGCAGGGTAATTCACACAAACCCGGACACACACACCTGCACCTGGACTCACATCAGGATCCAAACCAGCAATCACAGATCATCAAATGTATGTTACATGATGCAAGAATGACGAGAAGAAAAACAATTGCATCCATCCATATTTTCTCGCTCATTGCTGTGCATAGGGGATGCTAGGGCCTGGAAAAACTAATGTGGGTTTTAAATGCTCACTTTAATGTACTTGGTTTAAACAAACATGCAAACCTGCCAGACTCAAAGTGAAAAATTATTTACAATTTAATGATCTGCCCCTCCCCTCAGAACAAACAATCCTGCATTTGTGAAAACTGTCAGTGTGAGCTTCTCATGATTGATGTCCTTTTTCTCCTCTTTGCATAAATCTTTGGATTCAGAGTTTTAGGTCATGAAAGGGGTTTAATCCAGACTGACCAGGACTCTCTTAACCCTTTCCATCAATTCATTCAGATGTGAGTCTGAGTCCAGATTAAGTCCGTTCTCAGCCCCTCCTAAGAACTGAGCAGTCAAAAACTTTGCTTGGTTTGGACAGACTAATAGTTTGCCAGGAAGGGAAGTGTGACATTGGATTTTTTAAATGATATCTGATACTTTTAAATGTTGATCAACATACATAAATATATTTAAAACAGTCTAACTCATACATGCAACCAATGTTTTGGAGTGTTATTTTCAGGAATGCTGGTGCGTTCAGGGTCACCGTGGCTCTATGATCGAACTTTTAAATCACAGATGAAGATTTTAAATTATATGATGTTCAATATGGTATTTTGGTGCATCCAAACATTTAACCTCCATACATCCTTCAAATATCCCCAGGTTGTCCACTCTTGATGAGATGCCTCTAAATCAACTTAGTTATATAAAAATCTGAAGAACTCTGTCCTTTTTCACACTGACAAACTGCAGCTAAAGGTCACATCAAGTCTGAGGAACTGTGATATTTTTGTCTTTCACTGCCTGCTTGACAAACTCCTTCCTTTACATGTTTGGTTACGCTGACGTTTTTACAGATCAGCATGTGAGACCTTCAGCATCAGGTTTGTGACTAACCTGGTTTAATCCTCATCATCAGCCTTGCTGTCTTCTCAGTCTGCTGCAGCCACAAGAACACCTAAGCTGGACTTTTATTTTTAAAAAAGCTTTTTAAGATCATCATTTTAATTTAGAACGGCGTCTTTTACACGCAAACCCCATAACTAAAGCATGTCTGAGGGTGGTTTCCTTCTGTGTTTGCAGCCGTCAGACTCTGAGCAGAACCTTCAGAGGGGTCCGAGCTTTGACAGCAGCACCGGCAGGTACACGGCGCCCGTCTCTGGCTTCTACCAGTTGACTGCCAGCATCCTCATAGGTACCATGCACACAACACATTGAATCCATTAAATAGAGTTCAAGCGCTTGAAAGGGACTGGGAGGAAGTGATTCTAAATAATCCCATCTCTTTCTGTTTTACCTAACTTTTTTTTTACAAAGCTGGAGACATAACATGTCACAACATCTAGTTGTTTATCATTTATTAGTCCAAGTTCAGATGACTTAGTGCCTGTACAGCAATATATATTAATAATATCAAGAAAAAAAAGTAAATATCATTTACATCCAGAGAAATCCTTTTAGACTGGAAAAAAGCCTCCACCTGCTGCTCCATGGAGCTCCTCTCCAACTCAGCGGGTTCCTCCCTGATGTCAGTGGTCACTGCATATGATTGGGGGTTGAGATCTTTAGTCCAGCGATCACCAGGATGTTGATTCTGAAGCGTATTGCTCCAGGTCGTCTACTTGTTTCTCAAGTTCAGACATCATATAGTCTTTCTGCTTGTCCCCCCCCCCCCCCCCCCCCTCCACCAACACCATGGAGGTAACTGCTCCTGGATCTTGATGATTGTCAAATTCTCAGCCTAATCAAATCACAGGATCTTTTGATGTCTTCTACTTTATCCATCACCGAGCTTTTCTTCTGGGCCATGGGATCACTTTTTGGAGCTGAAACAATAACATATAAGAACATGTATCTCCTATCTCTTAACAGAAGAAATTTGTTTCCTGAAGACAGACACAAACTTCACAATTGTTTTCAAATATTCTGCTTTGAATATGCTTTGAAAATGAAGCTATATCTATCCAGGTCACCGTGGTAACTCAGCATCAGCTCAAACTCAGCATGACTTACCCTCATACTCTCCAACCCATATATATCTAAGGCATCGTCACGTTTGCATAATCTTGTGCTAGGCACTTTGACATTGGGAGTGGGGTCATCTAGACCCACTAGACAGTGCACTGAACCTTTTTTCTTCAATGATTTGTGATCTTCACTGGTGTCCATGGATTACATGAAATCTTTCCACCTTTATCCACCTTTGTCGTGGTTGGAATAACACGTGAATGTAAGGGTGGGGTCATCTAAGATAGCACAAGGGTTAAGGAAACATTTCAGGCTGGTTTTCCACATAAATGTATCACAGAAACAAAAATAAATGTTAACTAGAACTCTGAAGGTAAATCAACAAAGCTGGACTTTCTCCCAGCTGTTGGAGATTACAGGGATCTGTGCAGGAACGACTGGAATCTGTCAGAGAATAACATCCAGGTGTGGCAATGTGCTGAAGGAAGTTTATGCGATCTCCCTGGAGGAAGGTGTTTTAAAGCCACAAAAGTCTTCAGTCACCATCATCTCATTGCTTTTTTTTGCACACGCTTGCATACTTTAGCATTTTCATTAGCATTTGCAGTCACATTCTTTATTCTGGACTTGCTGTGAAGATAAATTTTCAGGATCTGTTTAGAATTTTCGACTCATTACTTAACCCATTGACGACAACATTAGCATTGCGCTTGAATCTTTGAGTGTCTTTTGAGTTTACTTAATTTCTAAGTGTCAAAATTAGCATCGTCATGTTTCTTTTTTTTTTTTTTTTAACTTACCTTTGAATGAATTTACTGAATCATTTTAGCATATTTGTCCAACTATTAAGCTCCTCATTCCCTTCATTGTGCGAACAAACATGGTTTCTTCACATCACTGCGGTTCTGTTTCAGAGTCGGGGGACCGTCTGCAGGTACGGCTCAGAGATAGTGTGAGAGCGGCAATCTGCATCGAGTCTCTGTGTAAAAGCAATCTGTGAGTGCTGCCCCCTTCTGGCCCCCACTCAACGCAATTACACAATGAGACACAAACACTCGCAGAAACTCATAGATGTGTGTGTCTCAGCTCTGTAGAGTCAGTAATGGCTGTAGCTGCTGCTGGAGGAACATCCAGCGTCTTACTGACAGGGACCCTCTACTTGCAGGTAAGCCTCTCACCTGTGTGATGTCACACGTAAACAGACAAGATGGTGTCATATTGTGTTGCCCTCCGCAGGCCGGGGAGTATGTGTCTGTGTTTGTGGACAATGGCACAGGCTCGGCCATCAGCGTACTGCAGGACTCGTTGTTCTCTGGGATTCTGCTGGGAGTCTGATCCGAAGTTTCTGATCGACAGCTGGTTCTGGATCGACCCGCTTCAGTCTGGATTGCAAAAACTAAAAGGGCTCTTAAGAACAGAATCAGATCAGAGCTCTTGGATCCACAAAGAAACTTTCAAAAGCGTCTTCATGATTTTTTTTAATGAATATTTATTGCCAATAAAACCTTTGTACCCTCTGTCACGGGTCAGCGCACATGACCTATCTGTTTTCATCACTGTCATCATGGCTACAGTTAACACTCGGATGAAACCTCCGCTAAAATATCTCATAGTTTGGGGAAATCCTCCCATTGGTGATCGTCAGACTCTAATATGTGGAAATGAACTAAAATGATCAGAAATCCAATCTTTGACACAAAAGGATGGACTTCCACGAATGTTTGTTCCTGAAGACTAGTGAGGTCACTTCCTCTCTGGAACAGTCCCACAAACCTGTCCAGAATAGGTGGGGACCAGTTCATTCTAAATGCGATGTTTTTATTTTCTTCAGATAATTTTCTTACAAGGACAAACTGGACCTCAACTAGTCCTTAGAACCACAGCAGAACCAGCTTCAGGAAGCAAAGCTCCGCCTTCCTGCAGCTCTTCATGTTTCATCTTGTTAAGTGCAGATCCACAAGCTCCCAACGCTGCACAAAAGCACGGCAGCAAACCACAGAGGCGTTGGTGACATCATCACGCTCATAAAGCGGCGCCTTGTGTTTGGCGTTGAGCCCCAGAGGCACACGCTCAATTCCTGTATGAGGCGGGGCCACAGAGAATCCTGGGTGGCAGACACACTCAAACACTCACACACGGGGGAGAAACATGGACGGTTCTCATTTGATCTTCAGTGTTGCCAAATGAGTCAATAAACCAACACCATTCAGTAAATTCAGTTTGGTTGTTTAACTAAAGTTTTGATCCAGAAAATCCAGAGTTCATCCTGAAGGAGAAAAAAACATTAATCCTGCAGTTAACGTCATCATGAATCAACAAAAAAAACCCTGCAGACAAGCTGGCATAAGCATTAGGAAAAGTGGAGTTTTCATTTATAAATATACTGTTAGACGTCTAAACACATTCCTTTCAGTCATCTGTCCATCATTTTCTTTTTTTTATCAATACAAACTAAACAGACTTTCAACAACCACTGCTGCAGCCTGGTTGAAACCATGCTAAACTAAAGTTGATGCACTTTGATGATAAATTTAGATTAGCTCGGAGAGTTTGGGACGGTTCTGGAATCCTTCACCAAAAAAAAAGCTTCGCTACAAAAAATCACACTTACATGAGGTGGGTCATGTGACCAGAGTTATTTTTGTCCAAGGGTTCTTCCAATAACTTTTTGTTCTAGATGAGGGTTTTGTAATATTTTATTTTAAAAGAGAAGTTTAGACCAGTTTCTTACTGACAAAACCAACAGGGAGCCACAAAAACTGTGTAGAAAAATACACTTTGGTTATGTTTCTGTGGCCATTAAGCCACTCATTTATTAACAAGTAGCTTTTAAATACTTACAATATTTGAATTATTGTAATTTTCTTTATGCATCGACTTTAAGTTTACTTTTGACAACAGCACATACAAATTCCTTTCAAAATAAAAGACCCAAAAATCTGTCAGAAAATCCTCCTGCTGTAGCAGATTTACTTGAATTAAAAATGCAAATCCATCTTTAGGACTTCGGTGCGCAGTTATCCTTTTTCTATAGAATCTAATCATGACAACATTGGTGTAAAATCCTTTTTTAGAATCTATAGGTCCTTTAAACCTATTTGAATAAAAATCACTCTTACTGTAATTTTTCTGAGTTAGCTGACATGTTAAAAATTTTGATTTAAATAACAAAATTTAATTAACTAAAAGAAATAAACCAAAACTACAAACCCAGTATTTATTGAAATTGTTAACATTTTACTTCAAAGCCAAAGAGCCACAGAGGGATGAAGGATCCACACAGGTCTCTAGAGCCTCAGGTTGCAAACCCCTGATCTAAATCTCCTGCTTAATTAAATTCTTTTAAAAACTTCTTTTGCTTCTCCACCAGCCATCGAAACATTTAGCAAACAATCTGAGAAGAAAACTAAGCATCAAGATCAAAGAATAACCATCAAAAATCCGTCCTTGGTCAGGCTCAGTGATGTTCAGACAAGCAGAGTCCACTCATGTCTGAAGTAGTTGAACCTGAATATCTACTCCTCAAGGAAACCCAGTATTTCTGTCATTTATGTTGATGAGGGGCAGAATTTTTGCGTTCTGTGCTGTTGCTATGGATCCCAAAGAAGGATACATAAACCTATGAACCTGGAAAACAAACCTCAAATAGAGACAAAAGGCCAGAACCTTTCAGCTCAAACTTGTTCAGTCTGGAAGTCCAGATGTGTTAATGACTGTCTTCTATTACATTTATTTTTAAAAACATTCTTTTAAACTGCACATAGTTTTCAGTAATGAAAAGTAATTCCTGAGCACAACATTTTAAAGCTTGGACTGCAAAGAATTGTGGGATTTTTCTTGAGATTATAAAAGGAAATGAGGTTATAAACGTCAAACGAACTTTCTGTTATCTATCCCCACCGATTGATTGAGTCCACATGAAGAATCACGTTTAACAGTTTAATCTGTAAAACATTAGATTACATTTGATCATTCCAAGTTCAAGGATGTGAGGAAGAGCAGCAAAGATGAAGAGCGGACAGTGAGGTGATCGCTCTCTTTAGTGATGTGGTGGTGGGGGGGGGGGGTTGCCTAACCCCCACAGTTCAAGGGGAGATGTGGAGAAACAAGTCTAACTGAAACCTTCAAGAAACAATCAAACATAAAATACACGGGGACAATGCTGAGTCTTTGTGGATTCTGCTCCTGAGCTTCTTCTTCAGTCCTCCACTGGAGGGTTATGGCTTTATAGGGAGGGGGTGCAGCTGAACCAGCATGTTCTTCCTCCTCTTCATGCAAAAAATGCAGATGATCGCCTTGTCCTTGTCAATAGTTGTGAAACATGCTCCTGTTTGAACAGCACTGAAAGAGTTCCTCATCATCATACCTCCGCCTCTATGCCCAACAGCAACTCGGAGGAGTTCCTGCTTCAATGTGCTTCATTAAAGACTGAATCTAAAGGTTAAATATCTGCATGCACATACAGAACGTTGGCTATAATGAAGGATTAATATGTGCCGTACATATGAAAAGCTTTAGTACAACACAGTTTTTTCAAAATAAAAGCAGCGTTGAGATAACAAGAAGTGACGAAAGAAGAGACAGGTGTGATGTCACATTCCTGCGGTTGCTATGAAAATGTGCTCATTAAAGACAAATCCTGCGACATTTACGGCTTTTTTCCACAAACAAGGTCAGCTGCAGTACTGATGATGATGGTGTGCAGCCTTCATCCTGAGCAGTTTATGCAGCCTCACACTTCTAGTCCCTGCTGCTTCATGAAAGTCCTGCATGCCTGTAACTTACACTTTCTTTCATGGATTCACATTCGCGTACAATCTGACACATCATTCCATCATCTACAGAGGAAAACAAAAACACAAGACATGAACCAGTAAGGACAGATGGAAGCTACTTTAGCCAGAAGAGGCTAACACACTTTATAATCATGAATCAGAAAGCTTTGAGTGACAGCGCCCTCTTCTGGACATGTAGACACTCACCAGGACTTTGTTGGACCTTCTGAGCTGTGTAGAATTACCCATCCTATCAATCAACCATTCATCCATCCATCCATCCATCCATCCATCCATCTATCACTATGAAGACATTTGGGGATCCTTCTCTGCATACACACCGTCTCCATGTGGAGAAGCACTGAAGCCAGCTGACAGACAGAGGCAAAGCAGCAGCTATTAGGAAAAACTGGTTCCTGCAGGAGCATCAGAGGAGGTCTGGATCCACTATTTAAGATAACTGACCTCAGATAACCTCCTGTCATACCGTTTAATCACCTCACATTTCTAAATAACTACAGATTTGTTGTATTAAATCCCAAATGAAAACTGGCCTGAATCAGTTTGTATTTTTTTCTCGGTAAACAGATAAACCTGCATAAACCCCGATGGCAGGAGGTCACCTAAGGGGAGGAGCAACTGCTGAGGAACCAAAGAGGATCTGAGGAGCTCTGAAGGTAAGGATGGTGTCAGCCCACCAACAACACAGCAGGGCGGGGCAGCAGGTTGGGGGCTTGAATGGCTTTAAAAAGCAGAGGGGCAGCAGAAGCACTGGGGGGTTTATAAAGGGTTTGACGTAACAATCCTGTGCCGTCTCATCTCTTTGGCTTCACTGGGTGGTTTCTTGTGGGGGGGCGGGTCACACGTCCCCCCCGTGGAACGCCCTAATCAGCAGGTCCAGGTCACCCGTGCTGGCAGCCTGGAAAAGCTCGGGCTGGTCCATCATGGAGATGGCGATGCGCAAAGCGGCCCAGATGTTGGCTGACATCTGCTGATGGCTGCAGCTCTGACTCCGCCTCTGCTGGTTCAGAGCTGTCAGGAAATTACTGACTGCCTCCCTGAGGAAACCAAAACCAGAACAAGGTCAGGGGGATCAGCAGTCAGCTGCTGTGGGACAGGAGTCGTCTCAGGTACCTGTGCGCTCCCAGGTTGATGCAGCTGATTCCCAGATTGTATCGGGAGCGGATGAATCCGGGCTGCAGCTCCAGGGCTCGGGTGTACGCCTCCACCGCCTCCTCGCTGCGGTTTCCGTTTGCCAACGTCGCCCCCAGCCGGTTCCACAGCAGGTAATCCTAAGGGAGTGACAGGTGATCAGAAACGCAGCAGACAGACTGGAAGGAAAGAAAGATCTTCTCATGACTGCAGACGTGGACGTTCTTTGTTTTCCCTTGATCGGAACATTTTATTGCAGATGTGGGAGTAATGGTAACATGATGTCAGCAGACACAACAGGCTTTTGAAATAGATTTTTTTTTGCAGTTTTTTTTTGAGTGGTACTGAAAATGGCATCTATTAAAATAAAGCTTTTCTACCTGCCTTGAAACCTCAAGGCACTTTACAGTCCCGTTTACCCATGACCGCACACATTCACCAACTCAACTCCTTAAGACTTATAACTACCAGGAACATTATGGGATTCAGTGTCTTGCCCAAGGACAGTTAGGCAGGCAGGGCGGGAACCGCCCCCTTCACTTTGAATATAAGGATGGTGTCAAGGAACTGAAGTCCTTTCAAGAGGATTTCAATTCTTTACCTGCTAGAGATTCAAACCAAAAAGGCTTTATGAATCCATGTGGTCCTCACAAAAACAACTGACAGATTAAGTCCCCTGTCTAAATGAGGGGTGTGTGTTCGGGGGCCCACCTGTGGTCTGACGGTTAATGCTGCACTGAAGGCTCCCACCGCCTTATCAAAGTCTGAGCTCAGGTTGTAGAGGATTCCCAGTCCAGTCTGCAGGTCCGGATCCACTGAGTCCAGATTCAGCAGAGCTGCTTCCTGAAAGAGGAACAGCACTTCCTGCAGCTCCCCCCTGCACAGACACACAAAACAATCCACCTGACCTTTCCACACACACAAGAGAGTACAGATGACACCCCGCCCATACAAGCAAGTGCAGTCTTAAGGGGCCACATCCCTGTATGATGTCATCACAGTCACAGCCTCTGCCCCTGCAGGGGTTTTTACCTGGCAGGTGAGCAGCAGTGGGGGCTCCTGTGTGGCGTGCCAGCTGGAGAGTTGCGCTGCGAGCTCCACCTGTCCATGTCCAGGTGTCGGTAGCGTGGGTTGTGGCTGATCCATCGCCGCAGCGCGTCACACGCCTCACGCTGCATGCCGCTGTTGGTGAAGCTGGCTGCAAGCGCCATCAGGGCAGGCAGGTTGTTGGGGCGGAGCTCCAGACACCTGCACCAGGTGAGCAGACAGTTACAGCAAGAGCAGACATGCATTATTTGACCTATAGGGTAAGGGGTCTGACCTCTGCAGGGACACAATAGCAGCCTGCTCATTCTCATTCTCAGCCTGTGTCATCCCCAACAGCTGCCAGGCCTGCACACATACATAGAGGAGGAGGAGCTTAAACCTGACATGCCACGATCAGCCAGCCGTATGGTCGTGGTGTCTCACCTCTGCATCCTGCGGATCCTGCAGGATGGCAGCCTCCAGGAGCAGCACTGCTGTGTTTAGATCTCCCTCTCGAGCTTTCTCCTGACCTTCAGTGAAGACATTGGCCGAGTCTTTGTATGGGTTGTTGGTGCTGAAGTAGTAACTCTGAAGAACCCAGAATAGAAGACAGTCTGAGGCTTCTGAACATACATGAGCTTTCATGATGAGGACAAGGATCTGACTGCTCCAGAGTCCATATGTCCAGTTTTTGCCTGAAAATACAGGTCAAACAAGTCCTAACCCAAGAGCAGCCCTTTGACTTCAATATTGAAACCCTTTTAAAACCAGCAGGGGGCTTTCCCCAGTCAAATAATTATTTTCTCTATCAGTGGTAAATTATCTAATTATATATAAAAATCTACGGCCTGAGTCAGACAACTTTTACTTTAAAATGCTTACAAATATGTATTTTAAAATATGTAGAAAAAATCATACAAGTAGTTGAAGGTTTATCTAAAACAAAATTGGGTATGGTTCTCTGGATTTATGTATTTAAAATGTTTAAAAAGAAAAACCGAGATTATGGTATTTTATCAAGATGTCGATATCATTAAGGAAAAAAAATGTCTTTAAAGTGCCAAAATCCCTAAGATTATTTGACTGCAAAATGTCACCTTATTTTTTTTCAATCTTCCAGATTATGTGACCCTGCCATTACTACCTGATCTGGAGTCAAACAGAAAAGTTTGGTGGCTCAACTGAAGCATCATATGGAACATTTTATTGTGAAAGATTTACAGAAGTGCAAGAAAAAAATCTAAAGCAGAATCAGAGAAACTGATCAAATCTATGGGAGCAAGCAGATGTTCAACACTAGGTCGCCATAGCGACGTAAACCTCTGCGCAGAAAGGGATTAGTATGGGATTACTGCTGACCGACCGTCTGCATGCAGACACTGCAGCTGATCTCAGGTCAAAGGATTAATGCTGCAGATTAATGAGAAACATCCATTTAGGTGATCATCTGTCAGCGACCGCACCTTACTGAGGCATTGTGGGAAAACAGCAGGTTAACAATTCTCTGATTTCACATGAATCCACCGGGTTTTTGTCCTTCAGGACCACAATTAGCCTCAGATGTTTTATAAAGACCTCAGGAGCCCCACAAACAACAGAGAGGAGAGTTACCTTCTCCACAGGTGAGGCAGTAGGCGGGGCCGGTTTCTGAGCCTCAGACTCCTCCAGCCAGTTTCTCCGAGCAAGCTCCTCCCACTCTGCCTGCATCTTATCCCAGAACTCCGTGTCCGACTGTCACACAATGACAACACAAAACACAAGTTAAACTCAACTTTCACCAGTAGGAGGTGCCATTGCAACATTTAGACTACAACAATTTCACAGTGCATGATCAGTCCATTAGATCAGTGTTTTTCAACCAGTGTGCCGCGGCACACTAGTGTGCCGTGGGAGATGGTCAAGTGTGCCGTGGGAAATTGCCCTCATTAACTGATCTAACAACATTTTCCATCTCCAGGAAATCAGCTCTTTGTTCATCCAAACAGGCCCTGATAAAACACAATAGCTCAATAGCTTTGTTTGATAAAACATACAATTATTTTTTCTTTGTGTTTACTTGATTCTATTAAAGACATTTTGATAAGAATGACGGTGCCCGATTTAGCTGCAGCTATAACTGTTAGCGGAAAAATCCCGCACCTTTAACTGTCTCCACCAATCATTCTTGAAGGCTTGATCACATGTCATCAGTCTGACCAATCAGAAGTGGTTAAAGTATTTACTTCCTTGTTTAGATTTAGCTCAAAACGTCGCTCAGTTCTAACAAAAGTACCAGCTAAAGCTCGTCTTTAGTGGTGTAGCTTTCCACAGAATCCGGTGTCAGACCATGGAACAAGTAAACAAAACAATGAAGCTCAGAGACGCTGGTCTTTCTGCGGTCGCGGATTTTCGGCACTACATCTCCCATGATGCATTGGGTGAAAGCGTCTGTCTTAGCGCACAATGAGCCTCTCCTCTTAACATCTTTAAACAACGAACACACATCAAACAGTTTTTGAATCTTTTAACTTAACTTTTAATACATCTTTTAGAAAAAAACAACTGCAGCTTCCAGCTTTTTCTGCCACAATTATCACAAAAATGCACGTGAGATTGCAGAGGGGCTGTAGATCAATACAGACTGAGTTTTTCCTTTTTTTTTCTTTTTTGGATGCTGGTGTGCCGCAGGATTTTTATCAAGTTTAAAGTGTGCCGTGGCTCAAAAAAGGTTGAAAAACACTGCATTAGATCAGTGTTTTTCAACCTTTTTTGAGCCACGGCACACTTTAACCTTAAAAAAAATCCCGCGGCACACCAGCATCTAAAAAAAAAAAAAAAAAAGGAGGAACTCATAGTCTGTATTCTACAGCCCCTCCACAATCTCACGTGCATTTTTGAGATAATTGTGGGAGAAAAAGCTGGAAGCTACAGCTGTTTTTTTTTCTAAAAGATTTAATAAAAGTTAAGTTAGAAGATTTAAAAACAGTTTGAGGTGTGTTCGTTGGTTATAACACGTTTAACAACAGATCTCCTTGTGCGCTGACGTTTTACCCCAATGCATCATGGGAGATGTAGTGCATAAAACGGCCGCGAGACCGCTTTTCAGAGCTTCATTGTTTTGTTCTCTTGTTCCACGGTCTGACACTGGATTCTGTGGAAAGCTACACCACTAAAGACGAGCTTTAGCTGGTATTTTTGCTAAAACTGAGCGACTTTACGAGCTAAATCGGGACAAGGAAGTTAAGACTTTAACCACTTCTGATTGGTCAGACTGATGACATGTGATTAATCCTTCAAGACAGTTAAAGGGGCGTGACTTTTCCTGAATGCAGCCGAAGCTGCAGCTAAATCGCGTTACCGTCATCCTTATCAAAATGTCTTTAATAAAATAAAATAAAAACAAAGAAAAAATAATTTTATGATCTTTTATATTCCTAACTACTCAGTGTTTTATCAGGGCCTGTTTGGATGAACACAGAGCTGAAATCCTGGAGATGGGAAATGTTTTTAGATCAGTTTATGAGGGGAATTTCCCACGGCACACTTGACCATCTCCCACGGCACACTAGTGTGCCGCGGCACACTGGTTGAAAAACACTGCATTAGATCTATTTAAGATTTGAATTTATAAACATAAGTGTGAAAAAAAATCCTGGTGTGTTGCAAAAGGGGGCGGAGTCAGACAGCAGTGTTTTGAACTCAAACTCAAACTCAAACTTTATTTATTTATATAGCGCCTTTCATTTTGGTTAAAAACACAAAGCGCTTAACATAAAAACAGATAAAACAGTCATAAAAAAAATGAAAGTTGTTAAAAACAGAAAACAAAGGACAATCACACAAAGAAGGTACCCCTCCCTCACCACCACCCACCCCCACCCACCCAGTTACCCCAGTAGAACCGTGAACAGAAACAAAGAACTGCAGTTGAAGAAGGTCTGGCCTGGTACTGCTGTGAGGAAACGATATCATGGGGATCCATTCATTCCAAGGCCCAGCCCGACCACAGGGGCCATTACCGCAGCGCCCGCCCAACACAGGGCAGCCCAGGGCCCACTCCATGGCTATTAGACCACAGAGCGGGACCCCAGCCCGCCCAATGAGAACGGGCACCACAGCAACGGCACCCCCTACAGGTCAGGCTGGTGGTGCCCAAGAATGATGGATCCCCAAGAGGAAACACTGGAGTAAAAAACATCAGAATAAAAATGATCATAAAATAACAACAATAAAAATAGGAAAAGATAAAAAATAAAATAAGATATAAGTATCTTAGTAATTAAAAAATAAAATACGTCAGTGATTAAAACATAACCTAAGTATCATTGGTAAAATAACAATAAAAAGAATTGCATATTAGAAACAGAGATAATAATAGTCCTTACAAGAAAATAGATAAATAAATAAATATGAAAATAAATACCTCAATTAATAAATAGATGAATAATAAAAGACATAAGGAATGATCAAATTCATATAAAAGCCAGACTAAAAAGGTGGGTCTTGAGCCTCTTCTTAAAAATGTCCATAGTCTCTGCGGCCCTGAGGTTCTCCGGCAGACTGTTCCACAGGCGAGGACCATAATGGTGGAACGAAGCCTCACCGTGTGTCTTGGTCCTCACCTTAGGGACAACTAAGAGGCCAGTGCCAGAGGACCTCAGGGTCCGCGAGGGTTCGTATTTTAAAATAATATCATTTAAATAAGAGGGCTCAAGACCATAAAAACATTTGTAAACCATTAAGAGAACTTTAAAATCAATCCTGAAACGCACAGGTAGCCAATGCAGTGATTTTAAAACCGGTGTAATGTGTTCCCGCCCTCTGGTCCTCGTCAGAACTCGTGCCGCTGAGTTCTGTAGAAGTTGTAGATTTGAGATCGACTTTTTGGGTAAACCAGAGAGCAGGGCATTACAATAATCTAAACGACTAAAAATAAAAGCATGCATTAGCACCTCTGTGCTGGCAAGAGAGAGGAATGGGCGGACTCTGGCAATGTTTTTAAGATGATAAAATCCTGTTTTCACAACGTTTCTGATGTGAGGAATAAAATTCAGCTCAGAGTCAAAAAGAACGCCCAGATTTCTCACACACTGAGAAGATTTAAAATTCCTAAGTTTGGGTAAAATCATCTCTCTCTTGTCTTCAGGACCAATGATTAAAACTTCTGTTTTGTCCTGGTTGAGCTGCAAGAAGTTTTCTGCCATCCACAGCTTTATATCTAAAATGCAGTTTAAAAGAGTGTTGACAGGTTCAAGGTCATCAGGAGACACGGCGATGTAAAGCTGTGTATCATCAGCATAGCTGTGAAAGTCAACGCCATGTCTCCTGATGACATCCCCAAGAGGCAACATATACAAGTTAAAAAGTATTGGACCCAAGATTGAACCCTGGGGAACCCCGCAACCTATTTCATGGACTCCTGAGGAACGAGTATCCATACTTACAAAAAAGTGTCTATCTGTGAGATAGGAGTGAAACCAGTTAAGAGCAGTTCCTGAGAGGCCGACCCGACTCCTAAGTCTGTCAATTAAAATCTGCTGATCCACTGTATCAAAGGCGGCACTAAGATCTAGCAGCACCAGAACAGAAAGTTTCTGCGAGTCATAATTATGTCTGAGATCATTTAAAATTTTTAAAAGGGCCGTCTCAGTACTGTGATTAGTCCTAAAACCAGACTGACACTTTTCAAGAACATTATGTTCACTTAAAAAATCATGTAATTGAATAAAAACAAGTTTTTCAATAAGTTTTCCTAAAAATGGTAAGTTGGATACAGGTCTGTAATTGTCCATGATCTTTGGGTCCAAGTTACTCTTCTTCAGAAGGGGCCTCACCACTGCCGTCTTATAGGCAGAGGGGAAGACCCCCGTCTGAAGAGAGCAGTTAGCTATATTTAAAATCTCTGACTCAAAGAATTTATAAGATGCTTTAAAAAGAGAAGTTGGAATGGGGTCTAAAAGGCAGGTTGTAGTGTTTGCTTGGGAAAAAACTCGACCAAGCATCTCTGCATCAACCAGGACAAAACTCTCCAGTGTTTCCTCGGGTAAAGACAATGCCACTGACCTGCTAGGATTACTGTTATGTACCGGTTGAAGGTTGGATCTAATAGCATTGACTTTACTCCTGAAGTGGTCAGCAAAGTCCTCACATGCAGTTTGTGAGTGAGGCATGATGGATTTATTAAAATCTTTGTTTAGTAAAAAATCAATAGTCTTAAAAAGAAACCGGGGGTTGGGTTTATTGTTTGTGATGAGATTTGAAAAATAAAGTGTCCTTGCCTGTTTAACAGCGTGGTTGTAGGTTTTTAGTTGATCTTTTAAAAAGTCATAGTCGACTGTCAGATTAGTTTTTCTAAATTTTCTCTCTGCTCTCCTACAAATTCTCTTCAGATTTAAAATATCACCGTTTCTCCAAGGCATCTTCGGTTTATGTGTCAAGACTTTTGTTTTCATTGGAGCGGCTGAATCAATGGCAGACTTAAGTCTGTCATTAAAATCATCAGTCAGAGAATCGCAGGAAAAAGGTAAAATCTGAGCAGGAGTTTGTTTTAAAATATCAATAAAATTTTCTGCCACTTCAGGAGTTATATATCGTTTCGTCACAGTTCTCACCGAGGAACTTGAAGAAAGTTTCAAGTGGTGAAGATCAGCAGTTGTAAAAGTTTTGACGATGACGTAAAATAGATGAACCATATTGCTGCTAACACTAACATAATAGGTTCTGAGTTACCGTTTCTATGGCAACTACTCTCACCACTCTCGCCGAGCTTATTGGAAGGCCACACCCCTACCATTTTCAAATTGATCTCAGGAGAATCTGACGAACATTTTGACGTTTTTGACGGGAGACAACAAACTTCTATCGAGGCAGTTTATAACTGGAATAACTTGCAATACAGATACAACATCATGAAAAACATTTGGATTAGCAAGAGCAAGAATGGTTATACTGACAACTATATCAGCAGTTTATTTCTCAATAGAGGTCCATGGGATTTTGGATCTTGGAACCAGCGGGTACTTCCTGTTTGGAACACCAGGGGGGAGGGGTCACTCATTCCAGTTCTCATATACAGTCAATGGTTTTAGTTCAATTTAACGTGGAAAATAAAAATTCAGACCAAAGAACAGCTGTTCTAGGACCAATCATCTGGTTATTTTATTTCATATGCAGATCTCTTCTTATGTCACCAGTTTCAGACTGGGTAAGGGTTTTAGAAGGAATTCATCATAAGTTAAAGAACCCACGATATAATCATATGCATAATAGACATGCAGCCCAGCTTAGCTAACACCAGGCGAATAGCAGAACCAAGCAGGTCAGGGGTTGAACCGGCTCAAAAACCCACCTCCACCGCAGCCTTTGCCCGCACAAATTCATCCTCCAGAGACTCGTGTCTGAGCAGGAGAGAGCGCGTCCTCCGGCGCTGTGTGGAGGCGCCACAATCCTGGAAACACAAACAAATGAAAACCCACACAGACACACGCACACACACAGAAAGGTCAGCCAACAGCTATCAGCATGACACTCAAACACAAAAAACCCCTGATAAAACTCAAAGATGCTTTATCAGCATCTTTGAGTTTTTTTTTGCTTTGCAGTTTTTGTATTAGCTGTGTTTTAGTCTCTATCTCTACTCACTTAAAAGTTTATATTACATTTTAGTTTGTGTCAATTGATATCTTAATTTTCTTGCTGTAGTTTGTCAGTTTTGGTATAAACATATGTTTTAAAGGGTAAAGTGAGTGTGATCTGTAAACCACTTCCCCTTAGTTTTAATGTTTATCTTAGTTTCCATCTCAGATTACATCTTAGTTTGTGTCACAGTGCTGGTGTCCGATTGGTATCCTGCAATGGTGAAATCTAAAAATGATTTTGTTACAAAAACACATTCAGAGAAAATAATAGCTGATTGCAAATGTGGGTTTATTTACAGTCCAGCCCGAAATATATTCCATTCTCCATCCTCAGCACTTCCACGGAGAATTGTCTTCATAGCATGCCACTTGTCTCTAGTTTAACTACCTTCTAGGAAACATTTGTAGTATTTTAATCAAGAAAATCATTTGCAGTTTGAATTAAAGTAACTTAAGGTCAAATTGTTTGATTGTAAACAATCGCACACATCTACAACCTCCTCCTTTCTGAATTTTTTTCTCATGAGTTTTTGTTTGTCCCCATCAAAAATAAGTGTGAAAAGTGAAACTGTCTTATTTAAATTTAAATGAGGTCTCAGTCTTTATAAGCTGGTAGACATGGAGAAGCTTTTAGCCTGTCAATTAGAAATTTGAGGTAAAATAAAAACTGTATGTTAAGAGTTTACTTTCACATATGTATTGAATGTAGGGCCAAATAACAACTACAGTGCCCTGGAAATGTTCAGCTCAGTCCTTTTGTTTGTGTCACCGGCGGCGGCGAAGCTCACCTGCACAGAAGACGTGAAGTCCAGATCATCGAAGCTGTGGAAGTCAAAGTTACTTTTCATCAGATGATCCGTCTTAAACTCTGCAGACCTGAAGAAGAACAAAGACGCCGAACAGTGAAAAGAAAATGTTTACAAAAACACACAAAGTTAGCCTTTTGTGCTCAGATTATTATTTATTTATCATCTTCCTCCCTGTCCTCAAAGTTCTTCTCAACAAAACATGAAAGTGAAGAGGAGCTAACTCCGATTCCTCCCCATGTTTATTTTCGTCTGCTGAACATTGGAAGGAACACTTTGTCCATCACAATAAAAGTTAGGAGTCAAAGCTGATTTCTGCTCTTTCTGAACATGCCATGTGGAACACAACTGCAAGATAATCCCAAACTATTTATCATTACGGCTTGAAAATTTCAGTTCTTATGAGTTTCTGACACATTTGGTAAAGTCAAACTTCAGTCTTCTCAGCTGTGAAACTATGATTCCAAATCAAAGGTGAAGATAAATTACCAACAGTTATTTCAGAGTTTAAACATAGATGGACCAATCCTGAGGCCATGTGGCTCGTCCGTTTGTGTCAGGCTAATGAAGCAAAATTTTAGCTCTATGGCTTTTGCAAACTTAACTAGAATAAAATGTCACAAAGCAACCACAAGGGGTCTCAATCCAGTGCTTTTGTCTTGGTCCCAGATATTGCAGGAATAGAACACAAATAGAACTTTAATTACAGATTGGTCTTGGTTTGGCTTAACAACAACTGCCACTGGTGCTGTTGACCTACAGGGTGCCAGTAGAAGTTTGACTATTAGTCAAAAAAGGAGAGTAGAAAGCTGTTTGTAGGCAGAGAAAATAAAAGGCGAGAGTGTAGGACTTGGAGTAGGAACTTTGAATGTAGGGATTTTGATCAGGAAAAATATTAGAAATAGAAAACTATTTCTATTTCATCCCTCCTGACCGCCTGTCAGCACAGAATGATCCTTCTTGCGCATGTGTAGTTCAAGAATTTATTGACAAAATAGACAACGGTGACCTCCTGGTGACCCACGTGAGGCTAGAATGTCATGTAGCACCAGGTTTGCGGTCTCAGACTACTTCTCGCTCGTGTGCGTGGTCCATGTGTCTTCACTTGCATTGTTGAGTTTTGTTCTCCTGCTGCTTGTGGCCTCATGACGTCTTTGTTTGAGCTGCGAGTGTGTCTCACCCTCCAGAGGCTGCGCAGGCGGTTTTCGCTTTGGCGCTCTTGTACCGCTGCTTGCCTTTTGTGACGCTTCTTTTTTCTTCTTCTTCTTCTTTTGCAGCCGTTCTTCCTGTGTTCCTGCTTGCCTCGGTTGCCGTGGTTGTGGGTGTTCCGACCCTTTCTGCTTGGCCGCTCAGTGGCATTCTCTGCTCCCTGGCCTTTGGCGTGCATTGTTGGTGCCCTGTCGTAGTGCGCTCCATGATCTGTGCGTGGGCGCTCCAGCTCCTTGCCTCCTCTCTGTTAACAACTCGATGACGTTCTCTGCTGTGATTTGGTTGCTGGTCTGGGTTGCTGAGCTGCCTGCTCTAGTACCTTGAGCCTGGTCGGGGTTATCTGATGGCCCTTCCCTCACAGTCTAGGACCTTTCATCCGATCTGGCTCATGTGAATGGCGTTGATGGCATTGCAGAGTCACCATAATGGTGCCGGGCCTTCTGCTACACCCACGCTTGCGGAGGGGGCCTCAGATTCAGAGTTTTGGGAGTACTTTGACGTTGCCAGCCTCTTGGCCTCTGACTCGGGGTCTAATGCCACCACCAATTTACAGGCTGGGGATCCACTGCTGCTGCTGCTGTGTGTGCCTCATTGGTTTGGCTTCAACTTGATGTTGCTACCCGTCAGTCAGGGCCGTCCAGCGCTTTCTTCCATCTGCAAGATGGTTCTTCCTCCTTTGCTGTACCTCTGTCAGAGGAGTAAATCATGAAGTCTGACGGACGTGCTCTTGCAGCCATGCACAAGGCCCCGTGCTTTGCTCTGGGACGGATACATTTTTGCAAACTGCCTTTTTGCATCTGGTCCTGATTCACAGAAATTGAAATAAAGAAATACTCAGAAATGAAAAATTTGGCTTAATTTCCCTAAGTCCTCCTTCATCAGAAAAATATCTAAAGAACATGTTAAGAACACCATTTTTATCTGAGTGAGTCCTTAACAATGGAGCTTTATCTCCAGTGTCTTTTGACATTCTCTGAATTACTGTAACCCTTCAACCGTCTATGCAATGAATGTAATTCCAGTGGATTCTGAAGTGAAATAATCAGCTTTGCACTGAAGTGCAACGATGTACAGTAGTACGGTAAAATAAAACCAGCATAAAGCAGATAATTCTGAGTTTGCTCTTCTCTGGGTCAGAATGTGTTGAAATCAAATTAATTGCGTAGAGGTACAGTAGTTCAAAGAACTCTGTTGTTAAAGGGTTAATTTATTGCTGGATGGTGAACCAACAAAACGATGGCATATTTCCATCTACTGTTTGGAGGAAAACATCTGTGCTGAGGTCTGGATCTGGACAGGGAAACTAAATCTGAGCCTCAGCTGCTTCACCTCCATCATGTTCAAGTCTTTCTTGCAGGCCAAACATAACTCAAGCTTTGGTTGTCATACCACAGCAGCTCGCTGGATGAGTGGTGGGAGGTGCATCTCTTCTCAGTATCTCCTCCTGCGTCCTCCATCCTCCATGCCCATGTTTACCTTGTCCCGTTTGTCCAGAGGAGAGAACAGGCTCACTGCAGAGCAGACAGGAAAACTACATTAGAAACCATCACAACGCGAACGCACAGCCACAAGGACATCAACAGCAAATGGAAAAGAAAAGGAAATCCAGCACAGAGGATGAGCACTGATGTGATCTGAGTCTATTTTTGTTAGCTTTGATGCAGAATCCCCATCACAACACAAGTTTAAGGTGAAAACAGCAGAGCCACACCCACCATCAGGCCGCAAGGGTGTGAAACAGGAAGACCTCATCACATTAAAAGCTCAGATCTTTGGTTTAATCACAACTGACTGATTTCAACGCTTTTAACAAATGAGCAGCTTAAAAAATGAACGGATCAGCTGAAAAAGTAAAAAGTAGGAGGACAATAAAAGTACACAAAGAAACCACCATTCAGCACATAGGAGCAGGTGTTGTCCATGCTTCCTCTCTGAGGAACTGACCTGAATCCAGAGAAACCTTCTCAGGTGTTCTGGGGCTGGCAGGCAGGTGCTCCACCTCCACCTGGACCAGCTCCGTCTCCTCTGCTCGCGCCCGGCGTCGAGGACTTTTCGAGCTGCCCTTTCTCCTCAGAGGACTTCTCCTGCTGTCCTTCCTGATGCTCTCACCTGGGTCACTGAGGTCCACCAGGTCCAGAGCTGTGGACAGAACTGCAACAGAACTGCAATGTAGGGCTATCTGTGACCCAAACTTAACATGATTCATGCAGATCAAGTTTGGACTAAAAGGCACATAAAGATCCAGGAAAGAAGCATGAAGCTCCGTAAGCAAGACCGCATGTTTGCTAGTTTGTGGTTGGTACTGAGAGGATAGCTCCCTGAATCCTTGCTTGCACAGTTTCTTGCCCTTTTTTCACAGTTTGTAACTGTAACTAAAGTTGGATAAAAGTTGGAAAACTGGGCGGTGCCACATGGAATGAATCAGACTGCAGAGAAAATGATGGACAAAAATTGGCAGGTCTGTTTTTTTCAGAAGGAGAACTGCTAAAGTTTCTGGTTCCTAATCGATGATGACTTTGCTCAGTCCTTTAACATCTTCTCCGCTTGTTCACTTGATATTCGAGAGAAATTGTTCTGATGAGCATCTGCAGCGTCGGGTCTGCCATGTGACCCCCGTCAGCTATAACAGAACCTGTTCTCGTGGGTCACATGATCGTCGTCGATGACAAAGCAGCTCCAGCGCGCTCAGCTGAAACGTGAGCCGGCGCCACAGTCAGAACTGCAGCTCTGCTTCCTGACAGCAAATACCGCTTTTATGTAAATCCACCTCTGCTGCCAACAACAAGGAGGAGGAGGAGGTCAGAGGTGTTAATGAAGGCTAAGGCACCTGCTGAGAGGGGGGGGTGACAGATGGGCACAGGGGGGAGCAGAACAGCCAAGGACACAAAGTTAGAGAAGGGCGAGGAGGAACAGAGGAGGCAGGAAGTTGGAAAGTCAGAGGAGAGCAAAGATGAGGAGGAGAACGCTTCGTCTTCATCAGTGAGAGCATCTGGAGAACAGACATGGCTCGTGACCTCACTAATATTCAGGAACTTCTTCAAGAACAAAACAAAGGGATTTTAATTCCAAACATTGGCAAGAAGCAGTTTTCTTTCCAAAGCGTTTGAACAGTCTAAACTGACGTCAGAATGAATGCAGGTGCAAAAAAAAGTAGACACGAAGAAGGTGATGATCCTTAAAACCCACCAGTGAACTGCCCGTCAACATTAGGACAAAGGAGACAGGCCTTAACTTTGCCCAGATGGCATTAAAAGCAACTTTATCTGCGTCTGAAATTCTGAATTGCATCAATTCATCATGTGAAACATTAGAACATCTCTTTTACAGTTACAACCAGATAAAAATATTTTGGACTGATATTCACAATTGGTTGTCACTCAAAGTTTTAAAGATTCCCTTTCTTCCTTTACCTGATGTTCTTTTCTTTCAGGAAAATCTGGACCCGGGAATTTCTGATGTCATCAATGTTATTATTATTTTATGCAAACATTTCATTCATTTTTGTAAGTAAATAAGTGCCCATTATATAATTATAAGATTATTATAAGTGTCTTAAATGCATTCCAAACAAAAACAAGAAAACTACGGTAATTTATCAAAATATATCAAAAGTATTGTTATTTTGAATTGTTTTTTGCCTTTTCCTATTTTTATTATTGTTAATTTGGTCTTATATGTGTGTTTGATATTAGCAATTGTTTCTTTATTGTGCAACTGAATGTGAATTTCTGTAAATTGAAAAATGTGCAATAAAGTTTATTGGAAAAAAAAGAGTTTCATCATGCTGATGATGTGCAAGAGGAAAAGCTTTATCACTCCGGTCAGTGAGCCTGAAGCTTCAGCTGGGAGCATGGCAGGGATCTGGGGGTGATGAAGAGTTAGCAGTAATTAGCGGACAGTTACCTGCAGTGTTGGAGGTGGGGGGTCGGGTGGAGGCAGACTCACTCCGACTCTCAGACAGGAAGTCATCGATGGAGGGGCTCAGTAGGGGCCGACTTTCCTGCTGCTCACCCACCAGCTGGAGGACACAAAGACGGAGAGGTTCAGAGAGACGAGGCGTGAAGAGTCTAAGGTCTGCCAGCCGCTGCCCCCTCACAGTCTCATGACCCAACGTGTCCAAAAAGAAGCTCCACAATCAGCTGTTAGGAAGATCAAAGATATGTTTTCATAAAACAGACCAGAGCTAAAGGAGGGATTCTTCCAGGCAGCAGGTGCAGGAGCTGTCCTGCCTCACACTGACCATGCCGGTCTGTCCCACCCACCATCCCTTCCAGCAGGTCGTAGCATGCCCTCTTTTATTGGTTTAGTGTCCACCACTGGAGGAGCTTTAAGAAGGGCTTGTGGTCGCGTACAAACATACATTTTCTAGAGCTAAAAGACTATTTTGTCATTAGCACTTGGGTCTGTCTTCAGAGGACAACGTTGTTTGCAGTTTAGATAATGTTTTGGTTTTAAACATTTTCAAAGTGGAGGGTTTACACAACTCATGCCATAGCTTTGGAGAATCGATTATAGCAGGTCTATATGGCGATGTGGTCTTCTAAACCGTGATCTGGACCATCTCTGCAAACCTCCCACATTCCAAAAACATGATTTATAGGTTAATCACACTCTAAATGAGTGTGGTAATGTGAGTGTTGTATGCCTCTGTCTGTCAAATTGTCCAGGTTGGACCCCGCCTTTGCCCAACAGTAGCTGGATAGGCTCCAGCAACCTCATGACCCCCCACAGGACGAAACAGGTTTAGAAGGTAAACAGAAATTTCTTTAGAAGAATTTTTCTCTGGCTCCATAAAAGAACGCTGTCCTTCCTTTCGGACAGAAAGGCAAACACGAAGCTGCAGGATTAAACAAGCAAACATTCAGAAACATTTCAATAATGCAACATTTCTAATCTGAGCATGGTTGTCATGCCAACCTTTGTTGTCACAGTGGCGAGGGGGTTCCCTTCAGAGGACGCCTTTCTACCAGGAAGCTCCTTCAGCACCATGGCAACTGCCCTTTGGCCCCTCCCCTACAACAGGCAGATTGACAGGTTCACTCAGCTTCACACGGGACAAACGTTTCCATCGAAGCACCGAAGTTCCCCTTCAAGTTGGCTGATGGACACAGGAGCAAACCAGCATAAGTCAGCTGGCATCCCCCTGCTGTGCTTACTGATGAAGGTCAGAGCTCTTCATCAGTCAGCTTTGTTTACAACAGATGCAGACCAGCTGTCACAGATGACTTCATCCTCTGCAAAACTGATGACTCCTCCTCACTTATCTTTGCTTCAAATTTAACAAACCTAAACTCTTCATTTTCCTTTTTTTCTAGATCTTAATCTTAATTCTTAGTTTTAGAAATCAGCAAATGTTTGTTTTCTCACAAACATCCACCACCTAGTTTGTGTTTTTCATTTCTATTTTGTTATTTTTTATTACCACTAAGTGGCTTGATGTTAGTAGTCTGGTTTCTTATCAGTCTGACTCTTATGTTTTTTTCAAAAAATACAACCTTATTACTCAGTTTAAAAAAGAGGCTATGTCCAAATTCCCTTCTGATTCCCTAACTACTAAAAAATTATCTAGTGCCGGGAATTTTAAAAGCAATTCAGACACCATGCTCACTAGTTTTTTTTTTATTTTGACGGTAAATAAAACGTCACTGATTTCCGGAAAATGAAAATCCAAACAATACAAGCATTTTACAACAAATATTTATGAATCCACTTTTTTCTGATGATAAATCGCATACACCATATAGTGCACTAAGTAGTGAGTAGTTCAGGAATTCAGACACAGTCAATAAAATTAACTATAAAACTGTTTAATTTTTTAATGACTTTAAAAATGGAAAAAAAAAGAACAAAAACCAGGTTCTTTTAACTTTTTGTAAACACTAATCCCTCTGCAGGTCCAATCTGTGGTGCATGTCTCAAAAAAACACTCTCTGACCTCACTTCCTGTTACCACAGCAGGCGTGGGGCTCACCTGCTCCTCGTTATATGATGAGTGACTGCACAGAGAGGCGTGACATTGGTTGTGATGACTGTCACTGTCCGTCAGTCGGCTAGTGATGGCGGGCTGCGCGGCTAAGTCCAACCGTTTCATCAATCTTCTACCAGCGCAGGCAGAGGAGGAGCCGGCAGACCGGGGGGCTGCGGCATGCTGGGGGCTGTGGGTCCACGGTACGCAGCACCCAGGGGGGCTCAGAGGAGCTCAAGGCCGTAGCTGTGAGGACGAATCTGAACCCTTAAGTGTGCAAACACACGTGCACAGAGGAAGAGGAGCACTCTTCATCCTATGCTTGTAGTCCTCGCTCTAATCTTCCTCACTCTGTTAGTGTCCGCCACCCAGCTGTGAACCCAGAGTGTGTTGATGTTGTGCGTCTAAAAATAACCTGCTGTTGTGCTGAGCAAACAGTCCTGCGAGCAGCTGATCTGAGAGCAGATCCTTCCAGCTCCGCCTGCCTTCTTCACCATCACCACACTTTCGTTTCATCATCACTACCAGCAGTGACTGACTTGTCATCCTGCCTCCTGCTTGTGGGCGGGGTTTGTTGGGCAGCAGGTGAAGGTTTTGTCCTCAAAGAAGAAGGATCAGGACTGAAGAGCATTTCCGTGAACTGTGATGGATCAGGACTGCAGCTCCTGAGGGCCGGGCTGCTGTTGGGCTTTTTTAGCCATTCTCCAGCATGGATAAACTGGATGAATCTTCATGATTCCCCGCAGTTTTTCTGTGGCAGAAGAAGAAAGCCTGCGTTGTGGCTCTGGGTTTCAGATTCTGCAGCTGAGTCTTTACGGTTGATGCTGCTCAGAAGAAGTGAGTGTGCTGAGGACAGCAGCCGGCCCTCCAGAGACCAGATATTTATAACCTGCAGCAGCTAATTCATCATGGAAGTCAGAGCATCCCCCGCGGCTACGTTTGGGTCAACCACACTGTAACTACAGACTACAGGAGCCTGCAGAGGACACTCAGGGCCGGGTTCAAGGTCTGACCTCCTCTATACCCAGAGGCTGTCATTCTCTGATTAACTTCTTTGAAAAATGTTGGCATCAAACAATGGAAAGAAGCTTTCACTGACACACAGATCTACACTGAGCCGTCAGAATGAGGTGAGCGCAAGAAAAGAAAACATTTACAGCTCTCCCTTTTCACCTCACCTGCACCGATCTTTCTTCTTTTTTTACCTTCTAAAATCTCCAAAACAAATCCTTCTATCCATAACCCGTTGAATCCGTGTAGGGGTCATGGGTTTGCTGGACCCCTTACCTGGCTGCTGTTGGGTGATGGCTGGGTAAACCACTGACAATTCACCAGTCCGTTGCCAGATCAAACACACTCACATGCACACTAGGGACAAATTAGAATAACCAATCAACCAATGAAGAATGTCTTTGGACTTTGGGAGGTGATTACCACTCTCACCTCACAGCAAAAAGTTTTAGTTGGAATTCTGGCTGGATTTTTTCTGTGTATAGTTTGCATGTTCTCCATGTGTATGTGTGGGATTTCTTTGGGCTCTCCGGCTTCCTCCCACAGTCCAAAAACATGCTTCATAGGTTAACTGCTGGGTCTAAATAGTCCTTAGGCATGAATGTGTGTGTTTGTACATGTGTGGCCCTGCTACAAATGGGTGACCTGTCAAGGGTGTAGCTCGTCTTCGCCCAGTGGTAACAGGGATAGGCTCCAGTGATATTATGACCCCAAAAGGGATTCAGTGGGTTTGGAAAATGAATACATGGATTAAAATAATGTTCAGAAGAGGATTAGAAGAGAGCAAATGATGATTCAGCGCTGATGAAATGATCACATTTTACTAAAACTTTGAAAAATAAAACAGGAAGCTTTAAAGAATACAAAGTAGTTCGCTCAACAAGCCCAAACCATGACTCTTCCACTTCCATGCCTCACAGACATTTCTGCAGAACCTCATCTCCATGTCGACACGATACACGTCTCCACTCGTCAATGATCTTAACGTCAGGCTGAGGCATGTCAAACCTGAAAAGCTCCTGGTCTTCCTGGCCATCAATATTCCTTTCTGAGATGCCTCAGTGATTGTTTTCTGATCTTTGTTCTGTGACCAGCGCTCTGCCTTTAGAGTCAAGCTGGACTGTGTCTTTGCTCGTTCATTGAGAGCACAGTAAAGGCTGTGGTGTTTCTGTATGGCTGTTGGTCTCATTTTAGGGAGAAATCTTTTTATTCTCTCCTAAAGGATCTGAAGGAGGCAGGAGCTTCTGTGTCTCAGGACAGCAGACAATGAGCTTGTGGAGACAACAAATGAGATGAAGAGATGCTGATCCTCCTCTGCATGATGACAGATGAGTTATGAATATTAAAGATTAAAACACGGCAGATGAATGAGATTTTCTTCTTGGGTGATGTTCCTGGGATTAAACAGATTTCTGTTTTTTGTCTGTTGAGCCAAGCGGCTCTGAGTGAAACACAGGAGGCTCAAAGTCAGTCGCCCTGTCAGCAAATTTATGGAAACACCAGACAATAAATCTGTGCCCAGAAAAGAACTTTCTATGTGTGTGTGTGTGTGTTTGTATGCGCATGTCCCTGTGTGGTGTGTTTGTGTTATAAACATAACACATAAGTGATGAAACACAGATGACAAAACTGCAAAAAATATGCAACTATGCAAAACACTTAAATGACAAAAACATGCAAAACACACAATAATGACAAAACACAGAAGTCAGAAAAACCCCCACAAATGGCAAATACACAAATGAAAAAAGCATAATTACCAAACAAATGCTTTAAAATATACTTAAAATGCAAAAATGTCAAACACACAGGTGACAAATAACCCCAAAGACATAGACACAAATAACAAGACACGTTAACAACAAAACACATATATATGCATATAACAAAAAACTGAAACAAACACAAAAACGACAAACTTCTGAGGACATACGGCTCTCAAACCAATCGCTAAACAAGTCCATAGTTCCATTTAGCATTGTTCTCTGTAGGTTTCAGATAAATTGTGCTGAACCCCCACCACCACCCAGCCTACATGAAAACCTGCTCTAAGTCACATAAAGAAGCCAAACGCATTTAGCTCCATTTCCTAGACCATGCACCGGAAATGAAGTGTGAGTTCAGGGGACAAACTGCAGGTTTTCTGCAGAAAAGTGCTACATTGGTGACATAAACCAGTCCTCCTTCTCCTCAGATTTACGGACGTCGGTGAACCAACAAAATAAGCAGAAACTGTCACAAAACTCAAAGCGAGCACACACTAGCAAGGACAGACTTCAGCTGAGTTTCCACAATTGTGGGTTGAGTATGCTCTAACTCTGAAGTGGACAACTATTGTTTGAAAAGCCACTGACTGCTATGAATATAACTCCTTAACTAACAGATGAAAACTATCGCTGAACTAAACCAAAGCTAATGAGGCTGAACCTTTTGGTTGGGACTCTTGGGCAGATTCTTCGTCAATCATCATTTCCTCTGAGCTCTTTCAGCAGAAGTCTCTGAACAACACCAGGGATGTTTCCTCACATGGAGAAGCTCCACATTTTGAGCGTCAGTGAATGCAGCAGGATGTGGCGTTGAGGGATGAGGATGGAAATGTTTTCCAAAATGACACGAGCCAGAACAAAGACTTGTGTAATGAGAAAATGCTGCTCTATTTCAGACTTGTCATCTTTAATGGCATCTAATTTTGAAAGAAATGTCATTCTTTTACTGATTGTTTTCCTTTTTTCTCAACTTTGATTTGATAGAACTTCTATTCTAGTTGCAGCTGCAAACTGATGTCTATTTCACGTTCTTCTGTGTTTAAAATAAACCTTCTTATCTTGTCTCTCTTGTGTTTTCTTATAGTCATCTTCGTTATTCCTTTTTTTTTTCTACAATGATCTAACTCCTCCAGCACTCTGGACAATGAGATGCCGTCCATTTAGTGCCGAGCTGCTGGGTTTGGTTTGACATGAAGTGACCTGACAGAGACATGAAAGCGAGGCTGTCTCATCTTCACTCTGCTGCAGAGGATCAAAGCGAGGCGTTCACTGTCGGAGCTCAAATCTGATTTCAGATGTTCAATCAGCCGGAAGTCACTTCTGTGTGTGAGGCTCCTAAGTTTAAGCGTAATTTTACACAACATCTGTAGCGAGGAGCACACACACACACACACATGCATCTGTGATACCGGACTCAAATTCAGGCCTATCAATGAAGCTACAGTCCACCATCTTCAGCACCAGTGAAAGGAATCTCAAACTCAATCTCTGCCCCATACTCATGTCAGTTTGACCCCAGAGTCCGGTTGCTTTGTCTGCAGTATTCTCTCTGTTCTGTGCTGGAACAGGAGCAAGGGAACTGCACCATGGCCCGGCTTACAGAGGTGTACCAGATCACGGTTCTGAGGTAAGAACAACTGCGATTGCTAAACATGATGATTCTCCAGAACTATGGCATCAGTTATGTATCCATGACCCCCTCATGTTAAAAACGTTAAACCACCCTTACAATAGTGCAAACAACATTGTGCAAAAGCAATCAAAAAATAATATTTGTTTATAAGACTTCTTCATTCACACATATACATCACCTACTTTGATTCCTGGGTGGATGGTAGGGATGCCACAATTCTTGGTTTAAAACTGAAGTGAATGCTACACCATTGCACCAAATCATGGGGAAAGTGAATCGTTGCATCCGTACAGTACACCAGTATGTTTAGTGTCAAACTCATCTATTATTTGTTGTTTTATGACGTTACAGCAGGCTTAGTGTAAGCCAAATGAAAGCTTTTTCTTGAATGGTAAAATGGTAAATGGTGTATACTTGTACAGCGCTTTCCTACCTTCTTAGAAAGCCCACAGTGCTTTCCAGTCACAGTCCCATTCACACACACATTCATACACTGATGCCACACTGGCACCAACCTATAACCAGGAGCAATGAGGCGTTCAGTGTCTTGCCTAAGGACACCACGGTCACCCTGTGTCCCACCCCGTTTCTCCTCTGTTAGTTGCTCATTAGCAAGAAAAAGAAAAATCTGAATTTTTTTGTTGCTTGGTAATACACAAATCATATATCAAACTGACATAAAACCTTAATCCAATAAAGGAGGTTTGCACTGAATCGTAAGGAAACTGTATCATTGTGTCCCTGGTGGATGCTAATTAGGGGTGTAATGATTAACCGATAAATCGATAAATCAATTTCTATTCTATACGAACTAGATGGATCTGTCTGAGGCAAGTGGTTAATCGGATTAAATCGGCCTATTTCTTGGTAGTCAATTATATTGATTATATTTTCCAGTATCAAACAACCAAAATGATATTGGAAAATACCATTTGGATGGAGACAGACCAGGCTTATTTTACTATTTAATGCCGCAAGAACTGATCAGTCCATCATTCCAGTCCAATGTGTGGAAACACTTTGAATTTAGCAAAGACAGGAGACCATAGAATGTGGTAGAATGTTCTAGTAATGTTACCTTTGGGTTATCTTGATGTGAAACAACAGTGGGCTGAACTAAAATGTGAATGGATTTACCATTAAATCTTGTTTACATGTTTGTTTGTACACATATTTAATTTAAACTTGATTATGTTGCAAGAAATACAAGGAATGTGGAAAACTTCCCCTGCACTGTTCAGTATCCAGATATTTATCTCTGAGTCACACTGGGGGAATTTTTGGCTAAAGATGTCCTGGATTGATTTTCGGTCAGTGAATCACATCGTCAACCACAAATCATGATATAAAATGAATGGTTGTTAAAATGAATCGTTTCACCCCTACTGGAAATACAATCAAAAAAAGGTAGACTGCCACCATCTGTGGATGGAGGGACGTCTACGCTCAGGCCTGGATGTTGGCGGGTAGAAGTCAGTCTTGGTGAACAATCAGGTTCTAGTGTGGATTGTACAGAGTGATGGTGGGTGAAGATCTTACAAGATCAAACCTTTTTTTTTTTTTTTCTGAGAATCTTCGGTCTTGCTGCTCCAAAAGAACAGAGATCGGGGGGGTTACAAAGATTCTCAGAAATTGTTTTAATTCCCATGATGATGTCATCAACAAAGAACAGCAGAACTTTTTTTGTGCCCAAGTGTTAACCAGAACCTCTTTGAGCCTCAGCAAACCCCCCCCCCCCCCCCCCCCCTCCAGAATCCCAGAATCAGCTGTTTATCTGCTGATGTGAGGCTTGGGCTAAACATTTAGAAAGCTGCCTTAATAAAAGCAGCAGCTGCCGCTTTGGAAGTGTGTTCTGGTTCTGTCAGGGATGAGGCAGCGAGATGTTTGAAGCTGATGAGAGGCTGAAGGTGGAGGGAGTGACAGCGGCTGCAGCTCACAGTGATTAAACTGTAAATCTGCATTTACACAGCAGGGGACACAGCTGCTGCAGCTGTGGGGACTCCAGAGGAGCCGGGGACCTCGGTTCCGATCGTTCAGATCAGCATTCTGTTGCAGAATTGTTGTTATCAAAAGTTTGATTTTGAGAAAATTATTTGTCCTAAAGACATATATGTTGTTGTCTGAACCCATCCAAACAGAATCAGATACCTGAACAATTGCAGCTCCAATCCGACCCAGTGGACCAGAACTGAGTCCAGATCCAGCTCAGACCGGAGATCTGCAGCTGCTTACAAACTTGTTTCTTAACGACAGAAGAACCGAGCAGAACCAAGTGAACCTCCTGACATTTGAGAGCATCCGGGTCTGCTGGTTCTGATTGTCAGCAGAAACTCAGCTGGACTCTGTTCTGGATCTATAATCCCTATTTAATCAGGATCTGGACGCAGAGCTGCGTGTTCTGATGGAACCTGCTCTTTTGTCCAACACGGTTCTGCTTTGGATCACTAAACTCGGGTAGGAACTCACCTGGACCGGGTACATGGTTCCGTCTCCGGCTCAGCGGCACGCAGCTGGAGCTGCAGGCGGCAGAAGTGCACTCCAACCCAGCTCCGTAACCAGGATACAGCCTCTGCTTAAACCTCGTAGTCCTGGTCCAACCTAACCGTCCCGGTCCGGGTCCCACAGTTCCGTCCTGGTCCGATCCCGGTACCCCTGTGCCGTCCTGGTCCGGCCCGTCGCACCGTCCCGTTCAGGTCCCGCTGCGTCCAGCCCGGTCTCGCTTCAGCAGGGTCCAGTTTGCATCTGCCTGCGCTCTGATGGACTGTGTGATGAAAATATACCGAGCGGAGTCGAAGCGGTCCGATCTTTCCCGAGCTTAGGTGTCCGAGACGCAGACTTCCGGTAGAGACTTTAAAAATAAAATACACTTAACGATAATTTCTCAATTTCACTAGGAAAGTCTTAAACACTAAAATATTAATTAAGCTTTTATTTAAAAATTTTATCAAAGAATCTTGGACAACTTTAAACTCATCAGATAGGGTGATTTGTTATTTATTAAAGACACAACAAACTTCAATAGTCTTTTTTATTTAATTATCTACGATGTTTGAAATATTTTCTAATTATTGGCCCCCCGGCCCCCTTAAAAACCCCTTATTAGCGATAAAACCTCTTCACTTTTTGTTTATGGTCAAGGTTTAAACTCGCGCAGGCGCACCTCTCATCTTTACTAGCTCAGTAGCTCCCTCTGGTGGACAACAAGTGCAAGAATGGAGACACAAAGAACGGTTTTCAGTCGAACATTATTGAGGTTTTTTTTAAGTTTGTAATTTACCTCTAACAATTTATAGTTGCATTTCCATTTGTGTCAACACAGAAGAAAAAAATGATTTTCAAAGTATTTTATCGCGGTTGTTGAAATGTGGGACTCAAAAGCCAAATCTGCAGAAATGGCCCAGCAGATCCAAAGTGGTTTAAATTTACCCAGGTCAAGCAGCACAATAGAAATCGACTGTTGTTCTAAAAACAGGTCTGTTTCCTTTTGAACACAAAGCTCCAAAACAGTCTGCTGTTCATGTTCCACTTGTATTGATCAGTACATTTGTAGCATCCTTCTTGGACACAAATTGGACCCTGATCACCTCTGGAGGAGACAGAAACAATCAGCTATTAGGAGCTTTTATATCAGCTTTTTTTTTTATTAAAAAAAAAACAAGTGTTCAGTTCTGCAGGAGATTCATCTGGTTGTTCATTATATTTCCTGTACAGAGTCAGTCATGCTGCAGGAACCTTTCTCCTCTACTATGAAGCAGGGTTAATCCAGGACAGTTTAACAGTCGATATGGTTCTCCTGGTCCAACTTTAACCGTCCAGCCTTAGATTGTACATATCAATCTGGGCCACAACAAGTGGTAGTATCTCATCATTTGATTATTCTTGTTGTGGGTGTGATTAGGTGTGATTTTTGCTGTGGTCTGACTTATTCATGCTCTGGTTAATTGTCTGCTTATGTGACTTGAGGCTCCTGCACTGGAAGTCTTGCTACTGATCTGGTTTAACTACTTGGACCATTAACCCAACAACTTTACACCTCAATGGGTCTCAGTCTGAATCGGAACCGCACGTCAGCGGCGGGCAGCAGGATCCCCAGTCCAGCTCGACTGTTGTCCAGGGCAGGTGTGGACTGCCCCTCCTCCAGCTCCATTTCAAAGTAGAGCAGGAGCAGGGACAAGAATTGTTTCATCTCATTGACGGCAAAGTATCTCCCCGGGCACATGGAGGAGCCAGAACCGAATGGCATCAGGTAGTACCGCAGCTTCTGCCCATCCTTGTAGAAGTCCGTCTTCACGGCGCCGTCCTGCACGAAGCGGTCAAACCGAAACGTCTGAGAAAAAAGAAAGACAGTCAGAGAAGGCAGAGGCACAACAGAGAAGTGACTGAAGGCAACGGGACGTGAGAACAGTGATCAGTTCTACCAACTTTCCTATTAACACAGATTTAGCTTGTGTGTTCGTGGTAAAAGGAAGTTTGTCTTCTCGTTGTCATCAACTGGTTTCTGATCTTCACTGATCCTGTTCTTAAATGAACATGGCTCCTCATAGACCATGAACCATTAATGAGTTTAGTTTCAATCTAGGTTACCATGGCGCAGCATCCCTACTTCTTTTTAAACAGTTTAAAGAGTAGCAGAGTTCTTGTGTTGAATTTGGTACCACTCTGGCCTGATTCAGGTTTGTAGTCATCTCTGATATGAATGCTGAGGATGTGATGAAAGGTCTCCCCTGACTTTTGTTTCCCCGGAAGACACAACATTTATGATGAATAGCAAGACGGTCAAATCTGTATTTTCTGACTACAGAACTCTGTCTGACTTTGAAACAGTATCCTTTGAATGAGTCTGGGTCCACAGAACACCAAGGTTTTTCTGGACCACATTAACAGTTGACTTCCTTTCCGATGACAGAACTTTAGCTATATTTGGAGGTGAAGAGGATTAAACGGTTTCTGGATGTTTCTGGGAACTCTTGAAAGTGTCTCTAATACTTTTTGAAGACTAGAGCTAGGTAAGTTCAGTAGATAACCACTTTAATGAATTGTTGTTTTATGTCGGCTGTACTGTGGGATTTTCTTCCTCCTTTTTAGCTTTGCTGTTTTTAATTCAATTTCAGCTCAAATCGGTGCTGAAATGGAGATGTGGTCTTTAAACAGGAAGCAGTTAGCATATCCAACCTAAATAGCGACTACTGTGGAGCTAAAGAAAATCATCCATTAATAAACCAGAACATTTTTGTTTGACTTGTGAAACACTTGTTTTCTGCTTAAACTAATTAATAACATGGTTTTTAGAATCTGGATTATAAAAACTATGTCTATTCTTTGTTTTGAGGCATTTGGTATTTGTTAGAATCCAATTAATAGACCCAGTAAATAAGATAAGAGGCAGTTCTGGACATTTTCCACCAGATGGCAGCGATGAGCTCAAATTTTCCACTATGATCACGCACTGAGGCACCCCCCCGCCCCCAAACCACCACCTAAGGGGGGAAACTCATCAGTTTAGCTTCATGAAACATTTGGGTGCAGACTATTTCCTGGTTTAACCTCAGATTAAAGATGGAGCAGCAGAGTTTCTCTACCTGAGGCTCCTCGTAGATCTCGGGGTCCAGGTGCATGCTCTGGGGGTACAGAGCGATGATGTCTCCTTTCCGGACAGAGATTGCGCGGCTGGCGTCGAGCCGCAGACTGAAGTCCTCCTGAGCCACTCGGATGTTGGTGGAGGCCGAGGACAGGCGGAGGCTCTCGTTGATGGAGCTTTCTACAGGATGAAACAGATGCTCTCTTCAGGTCCTCCACAGAAACCAGCTGCTTTGAAACAAACCCACTAAACACCTCAATATTTAAAGTTTTCTTGAAGTAATTTAACTATTTTTAGAATTTGATTTTCTCCAGGTTCTTATCGTTACTCACGGTAGACATGATCTAAGATTCTGTTTATAAAAGAATGCACTGACTGATTCTGTGATTAAACTAACAGAAAACAAGTCTGGGTTCAGGATAATGTGGAAAAAAACAAGCTAACATGCAGATGTTTGAAAAGATTCAAACTTCTACTCTTGTTTGTAAAACCTCGACCTAGAATTCAGAAACAGTGTAGAAGTCAGATCAGAGTTTGGATAAATATGTTGCTTTGTGATACCGAGATAGATGAGTTTGTCCAGCTGCTCCTTGCTGAGATTCACATCGTTGTCGGTGCTGAACTCCACGCCGTCGTCTCTCAAGACATCGAGGATCTCCTGCCTGACGGCCTGCAGAGCCTCAGGGTGGCTCACCAGGTAGTACATAGCCCAGAAGGTGGCAGGGAGCGTGTTCCCCACTGAGGCCCACAGCATGGCAAAGTGGTGAGCTAAGAGTCAGAATGAAACCGGGTCAGAACCTACAGCTTTAGAAACCTGACATTTTTCCCAGCCTTCAGGGCCAATACTGAAAAGATTCTCTCTGGTTCATCAGGTAGGGACCTGATCTCACAGAGGGTTCAGGCAAATGTAAGTGGGTCATGTGAGCGCACCCTGCTTCTGCTCACCTGGATCAGTAGATCAGGAGGCTTAATTCATGGAGTCAGAAGGACTCTAATCAAATACGGTGCATAAGGATCCAGAGCCACCAGATCCCTCCTCTGCCGTCCAGAAAAGTGAAGACAGGGAGAACATCTCCTCACTTGGCCCCCTTACTTTATCTGACTCTGGACTTCTGAACCTCCTGAGAGAAGAACAGCAGCAGAACAAGGTCTACCTCCTATGTCGTCCTTCATCAAGCTCTCCTGCTCAAACAGTCCAGCCCGCATTTTGATGAATTGGGACGTGTTGGAAAAGCGGGACAAATGCTGCGGCAGGAATTGGTGGATCAGCTTCTTGCGGATGGCGCTGGTCTGCCCCAGGAGCCAAATGGGAACCTGGGCAATGAGGAGCGGGAACATGTTGTCAAACTTGTTGAAGTCCTCTCTCAGCGCCTCCATGCCGATGTGGCGCTGGCCGGTCGCTGGCTGGCCAAAAAGGGAGAGGAAGGTGGCTTCAAACATGACGGAGGAGCAGAAGTCAAACATTCTCCTGGTCCTCCAGAGGCCATGATCCAGGTGGTCCTGACGAAAAATCAGCAGCAGATTACCCATCATGCTCTCTGTCAGGGGTTGGAGATTGTCTCCCTGCAGGAGCTGGAAAGAGCGCCTTATTTTATCCCACAAGTCAAAGTGCACAGGCTTGTATCCAAAGGTCAGAGGCGCCACTTTGCCCGTGAACTCGTGGAAGTCCAGCTGGCGTCCTTGCCTGATGACGCTCGGGTACAGAAGCGGGTCCATGATGAAGGTCATGTATTTACCTACAGCACAGAAAGAAGATTGAGGAAACCTCTTCAAATCTTGAAGATGTCTAAAAAACCTGTTCATAGTACAAACGTCCCAGAAGCTTAAAGTACCAGGATCAGAAGTATGGTTCAGGTGCCTTTCAGGAAGAAAAAATATTAGTCATTACCGAATCTCGACAACCCTTTTGAAAAAGGTTGGCCTGGTGTCAAGAAGGGCAGCAAAGAAGCCATTTCTCTCCAAAGAAAACACCAGGGACAGATTGATCTTCTGCAAAAACTATGGCGAATGGACTGGTGAGGACTGGGGCAAAGTTATATTTTCCGATTAAGCTTCTTTCCGATTGTTTGGGGAATCTGGAAAAAGGCTTGTCCGGAGAAGAAAAGGTGAGCGCTACCATCAGTCCAGTGTCATGCCAACGGTAAAGCATCCTGAGACCATCCATAAGTGGAGGTAGCTTCTCATCCAAGGTTCACTCATAATTTGGCCCTAAAACACAGCCATGAATAAAGAATGCTACCAAAACGCCCTCCAACAGCAATTTCTTCCAACAATCCAACAACAGTTTGGTGACCAACAATTCATTTTCCAAGTAGTTTAGCAGCAAACTTTGTGAATTCTAATATTTGATTCATTCTCAAAACTTTTGGCCATGACTGTAGATCCGTAAGAACTCACAGAACATACTGTGTAGGAAGTCCTCTCTGAGATTAAAAATAAATAAATCCTGAAATTAAGTGTAAATGAAGGCAAGATCTGTTTCTGGATCTTGATAAAAGACAAGTACCATTATTCTGGACCAACCGCAAATGTTTGGGTGCATCTCTGAACCACATACAACGCAAAAAACTCTAATTTTTGTTCTGGGTTATATAAACTTTTTTGTGCAAACATACTTTGAAACTCGAATAAATGTGCATGCAGGTCTCTAATGGATAAATATGTTAAAAGAGCCCCTGCAGTTTAAAAAACTAACTGGAACATAACAGTGCAAAGGGCACTGACAAGACACCTCACCCTCCTTGCCTCCAGTGCAGCTCCATTGGTGTGTGTGAAAGGATGATGATCCCAGTGATGGTCTGTGAACTGTAAGGCACGCCTCTGTCAGTCTGCCCCAGGGCAGCTGTGGCTACAACAGTAATTTACCATCACCAAGTATGAATGAGGAGTGAATGAATAATGGACACACTGTCGCTTTGAGCATCTGGAAAAGTGCAGATAACTCCAATCCATTATTATTATTACTTCACCCTCAGGATAGTAGGTCCTCCACATCAACCACCAGTCTTAGAGCTCCAGGCCTGTTAAGTCCACCAGAACCTGGACTCACAGGAACCAGCAATTGAGCTTCAAAAAAGCTGGGGGGAAGATCCAAAAGACCAGCACTGAAATATTCTATTGGTGCATCTTAGTGACACCTAGTGGCACAAGTTGGAAACTGCAACTTGTAAAAGAACTTAACACTACAGCATGAAGATCAAATTCAACAGCTTGTTTTCAATAAAAAAAACCTCAACCATCTGGCCTCAAACTGGACTTTTTAAACTCTGAACTGATAAAGCTTTCCAGGATCTAAGAAGATTGTGATTCATGTCAGCACAGTCTGTGTAATAACACATCAAATGTAAAAAATTAAAAGCTGATGTTTGAAATATTGTGTTTTGTCTCAATAACGTCATCATTTTATGGGTTCATGTAGATCCAAACAGACTGAGGAAGCTCTGAGGGAGAATCAAGATGCGATGATTTATATTATATTATATTGTACTATATTGTATTGTATTGTATTATATTTTTGGACTTCATCCATGTTCCATCCATGAAGGAACTTTACATTCTGATCCCAAGCTGGTCTCTCTTGTGGTTTTTTATTGTCACGAAAACAACGAAACAAAGATGATGTAGAATGTAATGTCTGCGCTTTATTTTGAAAGAACTGCAAGGATAAGGTGTTCAAACACACCTGCTATGTGCACCGTGAACACATCTCCGTACTTCCTCTTGTACTCTTCAAGAAACTTGTGGCCATCTTTCCCGAACTGCAGAGCCTTCCCAATGAAAGGAATCCATCCATTGATCAGCGGAGGCTCGTCGTCCCTCCTGCCGGAAAAAAAGACACAAACTCCTCTTCTTCACTGTTTAGTGGACAACAGTAGAAGTATAGCTTCTCATGAACGTGTTAATGATTAACCCGCTGAACTTTAAGCTCAGATCTTCCTGCTCTGCTAGAATTCGGGAAAACTGGAACAGAAAGAAAACGATCGTTTCCTTCTATGTTATCTTTTTAGTTTGTTCACACATGATCAAACCAGAGTTCTGAGGAAAATGTCCATACTCTGACTCTTTTCATCTTTCCAACTGGTTCTTCTGGTTTCTCCCACTATTATGGTTTTCGTAAGATTAGTCTGCTCCTTGACATGAAGGATTATGAGACGTTCCAGCAGGCACTCAGCAACAAAGATCCTCTAAGACAAATTCCTATCATCTTTATTTAATTGCATTTTCAATACGATTATAGATCAACTGTGAGTTTTAATAGATTCTATATATTGTATTACAATGTAGGAATACATACAGAATAATGTTCAAGAATTTAGAGCTAGAATACCGTCACACAGGCAGTTTGATTCAGATTTCTGCCCGGCAACAGGATCCTTTAGTATTTTTAACACATTTATGCGGCTTTGTTCCACTCAAGCTTTGATGATTGTCTCACATCTGCATTGATAGCCCGTTTTTTCTGATTCTTTAAGTTTTGCCTAAATTTCAAATGCCAGCTGCTAACTCAGGAAGTCGTTTGACTTTTTTCCTGCTGCATTGTTCCCTTTAAAAACCCTTTAAATATTTCAAAGACTTTCTGCCGTCTTTCAGCATCTTTAGAAGATTCTTCCCCTGGTCTGGTTGGGTTTCACTCACTCAGCAGAGAAGGATTCGTGCAGCCTGATCATCTGCAGCATAAAGACACAGTTAAACAGAGCCAAACCTTCTGAAACCAAAGGTCTTCAGGACAAAACTGCATTTGCATGAAGCATTCCAAATAAAGAGAAACATTCTGGGAGAGGTGTTTACATGAGTACATGAGTCACAGCAAAAGGGATCATCCTGTTTTTAAAAGAGCCTACATCTGTGGGATAATAAAGAAGCTTCATGGAAGCCTGGAATTGAAGGAGACCAGATGAAATATGCTGATGTGTTCATTTGTTGGTGGGACGTTTCCAGAACCCACAAAGGTCTGCTGAGCGCATAGCATCTCAGAGACCCACCCTTCCTTCAAAGCAGGACTGTTCCACAAAAGTTCCAGGTTCAGATCCAGAGGAGAAACCTAAGCAAATCATCTGCTGCTCCTGCTTTCGTGCTTGCTGCATCTTACGGTGTTGAACCAGCAGCCGGTTTCTCTGGCTACGCCCCCCTCTGCAGTGAGCTGCTTTCTCTCCGCTGAGGTGGTGCTCCTTCCAGCCTTTGTGCTCTAAAGTTCAGGAATGTGGTTGCGAGGTGGCGCCTTCCTCCCAGAGGACCCGTCCATTCCCTCCTGGTGCTGACCTACTTCTGCAGAGTAACAACAAGCAGCTTCCTGTCCCAAAACTAATCAGCCCACTTTGGACATTCTGCTTCAGTTCTGCAGAACTCGATGTATAGGTCCAAAGGACCGTCATGTAGAAAGCGTCATGTTTCCTAACCCTGGTCATCAGGGAACACTGTCCTACATTTTTTCAATCCTACCTTGCTCAAGGACACCTGCCTTTGATGAACGTCATCATCAGTCTTCTGCAGAGTCTGATGTTGAGTTGAATCAGGGCAAAGTGGAAAACATGCCGGACAGTGTTCCCTGAGGACTAGATTTGGGAAACACTGGTTTAGAGAATCATATGTGCTAATATGTCCATCAAACACCTATGTTTACATATTTGCTAATATATAAAGTACAATATGACTAAAAATGTGCTAACACTTCTTATAACATTCGGGTTGTGTCCGAATTTCTTCACTACTCACTACTTAGGGCACTATATGGACAATGACAATTTTTGGGACTGTCTGTCTACAATTTCAAAACTGAGTGCCCTAGTAATTTCCCAGAAGTCTCTGCGAATATCCAGTGTGAATTGATGCCAATAACTATGCTAATATCTATGCTAGTACCAATGCAAATAGCAGCACTTTTGGAGCTAAATCAGGGCCATAATGTTTGCTACCTCACAAAACATAAAATTATTTGTGTTCCTTATAGGAGACCTTTGTGCGAAACACAATTTCGTATGGACTACCATGAGGATTTATCTAATCCATTCCACCTTAATACAAAAACACAAACAAAAAAAAGTAAATTAGGAAGAAAATAGGACAAAGAGCTGATAAGGAGGGAAACACCAGTAGATCCTCACCCAACCAGTAAATCATGTTAAGTTTTGATTAGGGATGCACGATTAGGACAACTTGCGATGTGTGATATTGGGTGATCAATATTGACGATATGACTTGCGATACATGAAAAACTAGCAAAACAAAAAACAACTTAAGACATTATTTCCATTTTACTGCAACAGTATTATTTAAATAAAAGTCTACATAAATTCTACTGCACGTTATCTCAAAAGGACACAGGTGAGAACTTGTATGTCGGGGAAACATACCAAAGAACACTGATCTACCTTTCTGGTAGTACCTGGCCAAAACTAATATGGACAACAATTAGGAACAATATCAGCAGTGTGCACTTGGGCACTTTAAAAAACAAAAAGTGTCTTTATTTATGCATGTGTGTAAACATTTAAGATGACTATTTATTGTGGTTTACACAGCAAATTTTCCATTGTTTTGTTTTTTAAGGCATTTGATGAGGTACCACTGGATTCATATATTTAATTTTCCGCCCATTTGCCAATCAAAACAACTTTCCCCAAATGTGCAAATTTGAGCTCAGATAAAATTAAAAGTGCTCATAAATAATAACATCCTTTGGTTGTTGATGCAGCTGTATATAATTGTATTTTAAATGTAAAGATGGAATTCTTAACATGGGAGTAAAAGGGAAATTGCTCCGATTCAAGACCAGCCTGGTCATTTTAAAAAACTGCAATTGCTGATGCTTCCTGGTCTTCCTGGTTCCTGGTCTTTGAATTCTCAAATGGAAGATTGGCATTCAGTGTTTACATGATTAAATCGGTCCTAACACCAGTGTTAACATCTGTCAAGATACAAGCCAGTATGCAAACACCACTTCCTGCACTTATTCTAATGTTTGTGAAACCTACAGAACCTACAGCAAAGACAGGATAATTGACTTGTAATGTGCTGCATTTTAATAGGTTATACAAAAATATGCTTGGGGCACCCAGCGGTTCCAGAGCCCCAATGTGCTTATAATCGTGAGCAATGAAAAAACTCACTTCCTGAACTGTAAAAGAAAGTCTACAAGTTAACCACGATACTGAACTGTGCCACCAAAAAACAAAACCAGGGACAATCTGGATTATTGTTCTTACCACTGACTGTATATGTGAACTGGACTGAGTGAGTGTGACATCACCCACAGAAAAAGGCTAACTTCCGGCTCCAACCACATGAAGTCTATTTAGGCTATGTTTAAATTCCCTCCCTACTCCCTCATTACTAAAATGATATATAGTACAGGATGATTCAGTGCCCTGGATTTTAAAACCAATTCAGACACCTTGCCTGCTGCTTTTTTTTTTTATTATAAATCGGAAAATTTGATGTCATGTCACCATTTTCCCAAAGTGAAAATCCAAACAATATAAGCATTTTACGATGACTTTTTATGAATCCACTGTGTTTTGATGATGAAAACGTTGGTGGTTTATAAAAAAAAAAAAAAAACACATTTAAACAATTTTTTCACAAAAATTGTTCAAACGCAATGCATTGTGGTCTGTTTATAATCTAGTGAGCAACAATGCACACTGCTTCTTTGCAGAAACTCCTGAGTTATTTCTAGGGCACTTGATTTTGGAATTGGTAGATCCGGACAGCACTAGAGAATGGCGAACGCACTATATAGTGCAACATGTAGACAGAGAGTATTGAAGGAATTTGGACATAGCCTCACTCACCACTTTTTTTGCCATATGAATGTCACCATGTTGGAACAAGAAATTGTCAGTAAGCAGTGATTGGTCCAAGTAGATCTGGATCAACATCTCTATGGCAACCACTCTGGCCAATCAGGAGAGGGCTTATTGGAACCCCTACCACCAAAGTACACAATCAAACTGAAACGTTGTGAGACCACCAACTTTTATTGAGGCATCTGATTGGTCAGTTTATAACTTGAATAACTTGTACTTGTATTTTGACGATGTCTTTTTATGAATCCACTGTATTTTGATGATAAAAACGTTGATAGCTTATTAAAAAATACATTGAAACAATTTTTTTCACAATAACTGCTATAACACAATGCATTGTGGTCTACGTCTCATCTAGTGAGCATCAATGCACACTTGTTTTCTGCAGAGAGTTCTGCGGGGGGGGGGGGGGGGGGGGGGGTTAGGATTAGTTGAAACATTTTAATTCAATTCCATTCTATTCTATTTTATTTATATAGCCCAATACTACAACAATAGTGATCTCAATAGGCTTCAAACAGGTAGTTGTGTAATAAACATGAATCATAAAGAACATGAAGTCAAAGAATTTACATCTGTGACTCGTAAAATTCTATGAGCCATAGAATTAGTTAAAAAGGTATCAGAGCAAGAATGGTTATGGTGACAAATATAATGACTGAGTAACAGCTGTATATTTCTCACTAGAAGTCTAAGGGAGTTTGGCTTCTTGGAACCAGCGGTACTTCTTATCTGGAAAACCAGGGGGAGTGTTCACTCAGTCCAGTTCTCATATATGGTCAATGATTCCTACTGAACTAATCCTACAAGCTGAGATTACCAGAAGTGACACAACGACCACTAACCATTAATACCAATGAAAAAAAATCACTCTTCTGCAGCAACAGTAACTAGCAAAGTAAAAAATGAACAGATTTTCTTTTTCATTTTCCTCGTAAAAGTTATCAATAACATTCTCCCAGAATGCTTTGCAGCCCCAAATATTTACTTTTTAAGTCAACAGAACATCCCTGTGGACTGAGTCCAAATTTGACCCCACCGTCTCTGCCTCCATCTGAAGGATGATCTCAAAAGAAAACGGAACCAAAAATGCGCTTCAGGAGGTTCAAAACTTCGGGACTAGAGAGGAGGTCCAGAGGGGGCGCGGTTCTGTTCATCCATCTGTCTGTTTAACATCAATCATTGACGTCTGACAGAACGGGCTTCTTTTTTTTTTGGACCAGAACCAAAGACCCACAACTGTAGTGAACAAGCCGACATCATCATAACACAGATTTGAAAACTTTTCCCTACAGCGGACCAGGCAAACGAGGCGAACCGAACCGGGTAGAACTGACCTCTTCCTGGTGCGCAGCAGTAAGAGCAGCAGCCCGACGAGGCCGAACAGCAGCGGCAGCAGCGCGGACATGACTGGGTCCCCAACGACGCTCCCCCGGACTCACTCCTGCACGCGCTTTACGCTCAAAGTTAGAAAAAACGCACACAGCACTTCCGGCAGCAGACTTCAAAATAAAGCTTCCGATCAGAGTGCTTTTCCTGCTGTCTTCCTCTTCTCTGCCCCTTATCCCTCGTCCATCGAGCACACAGGACAAGTAAATGATCGAGAGTGCTGCTTTGTTGGATTAGACAGGGATCCCAAAGAGTTACAAAAAAAAAAAAAAAAAAAAAAAAAAGCAATCAGTGTTTGAACCATGGTTTGAACTTTATACTTTGACCTTATAATTAGTAAACCTGCACGTACATTTTGTTATCAAGTCCAAGTCCCCTTGTGGGAGATGAAATAACAGAAGTTGGCAATGAATAGGAAACTATTTTTTATTTAAATTAGTTAATTCCAAGAAATCAAAACAAAACAAACAAACAAACATAACAGACATCAAACTCAATTCAGATATTTGATCATACATTGATTGACAAATTAGGAAAGAAAAGAAATGTACACACATTCATGTACATATTCACATACAAGTGAATATGTACATGAATGACGCCATAATAATTGCTCTTAATCATAAAAAGACACATTTGTACTCATACATACAGTACATTTATTCATCTTCTACCGTTTTATCCCTTTCGGGGTCGTGGGGCTGCTGGAGTCTATCCCGGCCACTTGTGGGAGACGGCAGGGGACGCCCTGGACTGTTTGCCAGTCTGTCGCGGGGCCACAATCACACACCCATTAACACATACACATAGAGGGACAATTTAGAGTTGCCAATTGACCTATGAAGTATACAGTACATTAAACATTAAATCCATAAAATTTAATGATGGTCAAATAGATTTAGCTCAATTTAATGAAAAGAATTAATCAGATTAAAGGACGAAGTCTAAATTGAAGTAGAACTTTATAAACACTTTTCGAGTAATACAAAATATTAAATAAATAAAAAAACACTGTGAGGATAATTACTAACAGCAACCATTAAATGCTACAGACATTATGTGGTGCTAAAACAACTAAATAACACTAAAACCAGTGATTGCTCACGCAGGCAAAATTCTTTAAAAAGTAACCCTTTACTATGAAGGCCAGACGTTCCAACTTCCTGTCCTTAAAGACATGAATCCACTGATGTGCAGCTTTTGTTCCTTATTAGTGCGAATTTTGTTTTACTTACTTTGTGTTACTTTGGCTGATGTTTCAGCCTCGTTCAGCTTGACCTCAACACACTAAAAAGAACCTTCCTGTAAAATGTTTAGAGTGTTTCTGTCTAAATGTCCTTAAACTTTCTGTAAAACAGCTCTGAACTCAGCTCATTTTCTCTGACAATGAGCCACGGTGAAAATAGAAAACACTTCGTCGGAGCTGATCCAACAGAAAATCCAAAACAGATGAGAAACAAAGTTCATGTTTCAGTTTGAGTCCCAGGGGTACAAGGAAAAAAGAGGCTGCTGAGTAACAACACAAAGACCCGTTTATTCCTGAGAAAAGCATCCAGAAACTTTTGAGCAAATGTCCTGTGGTTGATGAGACTAAAAAGAAACTTTCAAGATCATGGGCATCTTTTATAAATAACAAGGAATTTCACAGTCAGACATGGAGGTGGGAGTGTGATGGGGGGAGAATGGAACCACGTGTTCACTGATTTGACATGTTTAAACTTCTTTATGGTTTCTGTTTCTATAGATTTAAACTATGGACGGCTTCTCCTTCTAATGTTGAGAGTGGATTACACCAGGGCCCGCTTAGTTTCTGTAAATGTCAGAACCTGTTAATGGACTTGTACATTGCCTGGTCTCACTCTGAGATCAGAACCAGTAGCCAAATGATGCCTGAAAAGCTAACTGATTTTCAAAGTAAAATTTAAACCTTTCAATAAACTGAAGCTTTTATTTTTTGATGACTTTATCTTTTGTTCACACTGTTGCTTTTAAAGGTGTTCACAGGCTTTTCACTTTCACAACACTTTCTCTTCAGGCTTTCTTCAGCTCCTCGTGTATCCTTATTACAGAGTGTTCAGTTTTCCTTACATGTTTGTTGTGCCAGTCGTTGCTTGTTTCTTCCTGCAGAACATCTGATTGGCAGTTTAATCTGGTTGGCAGTGTAAAAGAGAGTCGTTTCCTCTGCAGAGCTTTCCTGTCTAGATTTGTCTGGACCTGTAACCCAAGCTTTTGCAATGGAGCAGCTCCAGGGTTTGGAGACGATCAGCATGTCAAGAACTGAATTATCGCAAACACAGAGCTCAGGCTTGTGCTCAGAAACATTAGACCCACATAAAATCACCAGATCTCAGCTACATGTCAGCATAAGCAACAGAAGATGGCGTCCCGCAGTAGTGTAGCGGCTTCTCGTGCTCCCGGTACCAACACCGTTTTTACTGTAAACGGCTGGTCTGGGACCAGAGACACAAATTTCGTTTATTCTCTGTGGGGAAATGGCAATAAAGAATCCTGAATTTACAAGGCACTTAAAAATAAATCTAACATGATTCAGAATGGGCCACATTTTAGATTCTGCAGCTTCAGGGAACCTTCACAGAAAACCAGACGGTCTGTTCAGAAGCTTCGAAACGTAAATCCAGAGAGGTGGGAGGCCCGGACATCTGCTGAGACAGAAACCAACCTGCTTCCACACACAAAATATGATCAAAGGAAGGGAAAAAAAAGGAAAATGAATGAAATTAGGAATCACTGAATGAATGGATGGATAAAACAAACAACTGCATATGTGAATGAATGAATTAAATAATTAACACATGAATAGAAATAGTCAGGATGAATGAAAGCTAATCTCTAAAGTAAGAAGCTAATAAATCTAATTTAATAAATCAATCAATGGGTGACTACTAAATAAACACATGGCAGGATGAACTGATGAATGGATGGATGTTTCATTCTTATGTAACCAAGGGGACTGACTGACATTAATAGTATCTTTCAGAACTTAGCCAGATTTCTGTGGCTTCTGGCGTCATGGGAGGAGCTGTTTCCATCAGGATGGTTTCCACACATGGTTGCTGGTGTCCCCCTTAGGCTCCAGCTGTGAACTGTGGAAAGCTTTCAGTGGAGTAAACTTGGATTAGGAGTCGGCTGCATGACAGATAGGTCTTCCATACCCTCATGTCTAGTCTGGCTGTGCTGCTCAGCCGTAGGGAGAGCTCTTAAGGAATTAGAGAACATTGGAGACTTCTTAATGAGCCCGCTCTCCCTCCATCATCGTGTATTGCAGTGAAGACCTCTGGTGCTTCCTCATCTCCATGTTTGGGTTTGGGCACATAAAGCCGTACCTGCAGACTCAGAACCTTCTGACCCAGAACTGACAAGATGGATCAGATCCACACCGTGGAAAGACTTCAACATCCTTCAGAAGACATATTTCCTAGTTCCAACCCTGATGACCAGAGCTCTCTCCTTCACAGTGAGAGAGCTGTGAGGGATCGAGCGGCCAAAGAGGACAACAGAAGTTTATCAAAAAATGAAAGTAAAAAATGTAAAAAAAGATGAGCAAACTGGGCCCTTAAAAGTGGTCAACAGAAACATAAGTAACACAGGCAATAACTTCAACTGAACAGACCAAGTAACAGAAACAAACTGACCTAACCAAAGACGCAACAGGGGAACATATATATTGCCTGATCAGACCACTTGAGAAACAAGGGGGGAGACTAACATGACTACACAGACATTTAACAAAGACAATAAAGACAAGACTAAACACAAAACTTGGTCTCTTGGTGGAAAAGAAAAATCATCAAAAGTGTAACAAAATGAATAATAACCAACAGAAGCAAAGCAAATAAACATTAAATAAGTCCATGGTTTCTCCCCTGGAGGCTTCTGTTGATGGCGCCTGCCCAATTGCCTGACTGGAGTACTTAAAGGCTTTGAAGACTTGACCTCCTCCTTTGCCAGTCCTCACAGCCCAGCTCCAGGAGCAGAACCTCAGCCACACCCATAGCGACCAGTAGCACCCTCAGCACTGGCAACTCAAAAACAGGTGACATTAATTCAAAACAAAATACGCAAACTAAACAAATGTACATGTGCTACAAATTATTGAAAATAGATAATAAATGTATATTTTAACGCAAAGAAATGTGTGCATTTATTTGAGAATAATGAATCTGAAATAATAAAATTAAAAAGAAAGTGTGCAATGCTGAGGGGAGGTTACCACCATTTTGTTTGTGGGTGTGGCAGGGTATGGTGCCATCACAAGAGCTCTGGTTCAAATCCCAGCTGGGTTCCGTCTGTGCGGTGTTTCTAAGCTTCATTCATTCCTCCGGATGAAATCTATGTGTGGCATTGTGGTGGACTGGTTGTTAACTGTCCAGGGTGAACCCACCTTCATCCTCAAGAAGCTGGAATACCTTTATGACCGTGCACAGATCAAAGACAGCATAGAAAATGGATGTATTATTTTTTTACACCCCAAACTATAAAGTTCAGTTTTGCTCTGCTGACTGGACCAAAGTCTGGTGGTCATGTGTGAACACCAAGATGCAGCTCTCATCCTGAACATTGCTGCGTGCCCAAACCTCTAAGATTACTCACTCCACCATAGATGTTTGCTCCCAGGTCTTGTTAAAAATGATGCACAGTGTCAGCTCTGACATCGTCCATCTTTACTTGTGCTAGAAATAAAGATCGCATGGGAAATAGAGGAGAGCGTCTCACTTGCAGCTGTGCAAAGATCTGAATCTCTGCATGTACCACCCAGAACCAGAGCATTCAAAACTGGAAACCTAACAAAGGATGTCAAGTCTGATGTCTGTCAAGTCTCCATGTCTGATCCAAACTGCAGCCCTCTGATCAGAACCTGCACTTAGATCAGGTCCTATAGCTTTGCTTTTGTCTTGCATGCAGCTCACACAGACGCTCAGGTGTTTCACTGCATATTTGTGAGATTTCAATTTGACACGGTCACAAAGTTTATGGGCATGAAGGCAAATTTGATAGTTTATGTGAAACATGGCAGCTCCTGACAGAAATGTACTGAAGAGAAATCAAAATAAAAGATTTTATTCCAACCTGAGGAAGTAACAACACCACAAAGGATAAAAAAAACAGCTCTGACTTCAAGGTCACAACTGGTCTGGTCTTAAAATTCCACACAGAACCACAGAGACTCAGTGGTGATTTGATGTTTTCATTGGACAAAGCTGAACAGGAAGTGACAACGGCAGAAAACACACAAGAAGGGCGGCCCGGCCCTGGTCCTTCGGTTCTCTCTGCGCTGCCTGCTGCTGGTTAGCTGATTATTCTGGCTGACTGAACACACATGATTCAGGGATAACCACCATCAAGAAGTGCAGCTGGAAAAGCAGCAGGGTGCTAGACCTCAAGAACCAGGGTTGGGCAGCCCTGACCCATAGGTCCACCAGAACTTTACAATCACAAATCAAGGCTGAGATTTAGGCTCTGTTCATATTGGTTCTGCTACCTCTCCCATCAGGGCAGAAACTGGACAGAACCAAAGAACCTAATCTCCGTGCGGCAGAACAGATCCTTCATGCAAGATGCCTCATGAACAACAAATTATTTTCAGATCAGGTGAGGGTTCACAAACTTCCTGGACTGAGAGACGATGGTGAGAGAATGCCTCTGGTGTCTTCTGCTGAGGTCCAAAGTCACAGGATCTCTCATTGGGGGTTGTCCTCCTGTGGGACTTTTAAGTCTTACAGAAAGTTGCAGAGTTCCTGTTAAAACTTCTGAAGTCAGAGAAGTCCGGCCCGGCAGGCCCGGAAAGGGGGAATGGGTTGGCTTTACTCAAAACAAAAAGCACCAGCGGAGTCTAGTTTGAAGGCATCAATTCAAGGCGGGGGGGACTGAAAGGAACCAAAGAGTACACCAGATTAGAAGTTGTCCCGAGGAGGAGGCATGCTCTCTCTGGGTCAAAGTGGCCAAGCGGATCTCAGAGTTCTGGTTCTGAAGTACAGTTAAATGTGGGGGCCAGGCAGAACCCAAAGCTTCAGAAGAGTCTAAAAAGTTTTCATTTCAATAGAAACATGAGGGCCAAGGCCACACCCCCACAGAATAAATAACAAACAGGAGGGGGGTTCTGACCTGGTTCAGAACTGTTAAAGTTAATCAAGGCAGTCTAGTTTGTGTCACTGAACCGGATCCAAACTCTAAGGGAGAGTTTCTATTTGGTTAGGTTCTGATCTGACATTTGGCAACTTCAAGGGTTTTGGCTCTGAAGGGGGCGGAGCCTGTAACTGGGGGGTGGTCACCAGTAGAAGGAGCGGGACAGGAAATTGGCTGCAGCTCCAAGCCAGCTGGCACTGTCTTGGCTGGATCCGACCCGGGTCACGGCCTTGTCAGGTTCCTGGGACGGACTCTCATCCTCGGGCAGGTATTCCGGCAGGTCTTCGCTCCGCTCCACTGCCACAGAACCGTCCTCTGCAAACGGGACCAGAACCTGCAGAACCACACAAACAGAACATGAAGCTGCCTTTGTAATCTGTGCAGAACAAACAGCAGAACTGCTGAGGATCATGACTACCACCATGAGGTCATGCCGATGGAGGTCAGGGATCAAATGCCTGACCTCTACTACAACAGATCAGTACGGACATTCCGATGACATCATCAGTGTTTGCAGAACAGAATCAGAACCATTCACACTGATGGGCTGACGGTGGGTCTGCACAATACATCGCAAACTTATAGTTATTGCGACATCAAGCTGTGCAATACGCATATCGCAAAAGACGGCGAAAATTGCACTAAATGGTTACGTCTACCTGCTAAAACAATCTTATGGCAGCTTGAAGTATTAAACGAATCAAACAAAACCCTTTATGTATTTGACCAATCAGATGGAGCCCTGTTATGTTAGATGTCGGCCTCCTGCGTAGACTAGGGTTAACTCTTATTTAAATGAAACTGTTGCAGTGAAATTAAAATTATGTTTTTAGTTGTTTTGCTATTTGTCCATGTGTCCCAAGTTATTTCGTCATCGCAATATTGATCACTAATATCGCAAACCGCGAGTTTTCCTCATATCGTGCAGCCCTGGCTGACGCGTTTCAGAAACTGTCTGCTGCTCTAAAACAGGCAATGTTAGAAGGAACCAGGTCACAGGAAGAGAACATGAAGCTCCTGACAGACTGTTACTTTTGTAGAACATTAAAGAAAGAAATAATTTAATACATCACACTTTCCCTCCAAAACTGAATAACTTAAAAAAGCAATCCAAACATGACTGATTGATTTCTATGCTGTGTTGATGTGCAGGTTATTAACATGTTAGCATATGTTTGTCCTGTAGGTTAAGTTCTTTGGACCAATAACAAATGCTGAGGTCTGCTCTACCTCCTGAAAGCACCAAGCCCACTGTGAGCAGTTTGGTGTTTTCAGCCTCTTCAGTGAAAAGAGAAGGAGATCATGAACGTTTACATACATTTCTTTCTAAAAAACTAAGAAACGGATGAAAGTTCCTCTAAACCACAGGTGTCAAGCTCCAGGCCTCCAGGGCCGGTGTCCTACATATTTTCTAACCAACCTGCCATTGAAGCTCCTTATTGGCTAAACACACCTGATCCAGGTAATCAACAGCAGATGAGGCAGGGTTTCTGGAAAACCAGCAGGTCACCCCCCGAGGCCTGGAGTTTGACACCCCTGCTCTAAACGTTAACAGGCCTGACCAGGAGGTTCTGATTAGCTGCGTTTCCACTGACTGGGAAATTGCGCAAACTGGATTTCCAATAATAAATTCGCCTAATGGAAACAGGACAATTAAAAAAAAAAACGCATGTATCGACAAAAAGTGTTTGCGCTTGGAGGAGGTGGTTTTTGAGCAGTATCAAAATTGACTTATTTTTCGGAAAACTGCGAGAGAAACACTTGAATTAAATGAGTCACATGACCAACAAGCGGATGCCAATGTGCTTCTTGGTAGGAACTGGCTGCCTTGGGCGCTGCACAGCGGGCGCCACAAAAGCTCCCAAAGCATCACACAGCTGGTTGGAGCCACAGCTCCTCTGTAAAATCATCAACCACGATTTCCCTAAATCGCTTCTTCCATAGACCCTCCCATGTGTGAGGAGCTCGCTGCTCCATGGCCTGATAGATGACGAAGAGCGCTAGTGCTGTGGCGGACATCTGAATGGGTCTGCTGTAAATCACAGTATTGCTCACATCCGTCGCCATGTTTTTCAATGACTTATCGCGTGAGTTGGTTTGTGTTTATTTGAATAATTAAGATTTAGTTGAAACTGTGTTATTGGGAAATTGTGTTTCTATTTTTTTACATTTCTAGAATTCTGATCAGGTTTTGCGCATGTGTGTAATGGAAACACAGCTATTGTCACTCAAATGTCATCCTGCTTTGACTTACTTCACTGTGTGTTTTACAGAGGAAGTGGTTGGCTTGTGCGGTAAAAGGTTACTTCTAAGCTACAATAACAAGTCATTTGTCCTGAATTAGTTTAAAAGTAACTTACCCATCACTGGTTCTGATCCAGATCAGCTTCTAAAGCTCTACTTCATAAGTGATGTAAATGCAGTCAACTATAAAATATTATGTAAACCTAGAACATTCTGGTCTTAGTGCCTGGTTTTACGGCGGGAAAAAGTTGCATTAAAAAAGACAAACATTACTGTAAACACAGTAATAAATCAATATTTGATGATAGGAATTGTGGGGTCCCACAAGGGTCTGTGTTGAACACCACTATGTTTGTGCTACACATGAAAAATATTTGTAATGCAGATGACACAGGTGTCTCCAATAATAACTTTCTTTGAACACAAATGTTCTTTATCAGAGGAAAAACAAATCAAAATATTATGTTTATTGTAAATTTTACTTTATTTACAGAACTCCTGGCATCACAATGATGAACTAAGAGGTCTGCTGGCCCAGTTCTTCAGATATTCTAGAAAACTCAGAGTTAAACAGGAACTGGGTCTGATACTGACCTCCTCGCCGTTCTCCGTCTTCACCACCTGCTGAGCCTTCATCACCTGGGTGGAAGCTATAGCAGACCCCAATGCCTTAAAATGGAGACGGTCAAAGTAAATCCCAGCACCAGCCGGTTTGTGTGAAGGTCCAAAATTCCATGAAGAGGTCTGACCATCTCACCTCAGCCTTCAGGTCCGAACGGATCCGGACGATGCACCTCTTCACGGCCATCTGGAAGGTGAAGCTAATGACTCCTCTGATTTTCAACAGCGCCTCCTCACACAGACTCCTGCGGCTCTGCAAACACAGGACCGATTCAAAACTCAGACTTCCGTTTACAGCAAACATGAAAGAATTGAGACATCTGTCCTCTATAAAGACCAAAGGGCAGGTCCAGTCAGGAGGAGAATCTGGTATTTCCTTCACTGCTGAGGCGAAGCTATAGAAAGAAGTAGCATGGTTCTGACCCAGCTTGAGTCACTGAGGATCTGGACTCACCGAGTCATCCAGCCCGTCGATTTGCAGGACGACTGTCTTTGCTCTCTTGTTGCTGGAGCCTAAGAAGAACTGAGCTTTGCGGCGGCCGCTCACTGCTGCTCCAGCTGGCTCTGAGTCTGTGGCGCTGGCGGCCTGCAGCAGCTCATAGATTTCAGACGCCAGCAGTTTGGTCTCTCCAGGAGTGGTGGATCTGCCGACACCAGACCCAAACTTAGCTTTAGTTTCACTTATCAGTGGTTGATTGTGGACTCATTAGAACTGTTCTAGTCTTCCACCAAAGCAGATCAGACATAGGTTCCTGTTTCAACATAAATAAATGAAGAGAACTTTTTGGGGCAGTGAGTTTGACTCCACCTGGTGGCAGTGAAATTATTTAGACTGAAGAAGTTCCTCTATCAGAACTTCATCTGGTTCTGGACAAAAAAAAGGTTCACCTAGTACAGCACACTCACTTCTGCATGATGTTCTGCAGGCTCAGCATCATCCCCAGCTCCCCCCTCAGCTTCTCCCTGTTGGCTCGACATTCTGCCAGGTATCGGATCGCCTAAAAGCGCAACAGCATTCAGACCGAAAACAGCAAACAGATCCTGGTTCTGACCCATAACAGCTCAGAGACTAGCCTGTGAACACACACCTGACCCATCTTCTATCACTCACCAGCAGGGCGGAGTAGACCACCTGAGGGTTGGGGTGGTCCAGGAACAGGATGAGTCCCGGTAAACAGCCCTGGTCCTGGACGATGGCCTGCCGATTCATGGGGTCAGCAGCCAGGTCCCTCAGCTGGTTGACCACAGCCAGCGCGTCCGGCTCCCCGCTCATGGTCAGCACTCACTCACCCATGCAAAGATGAATCTGCAGGACAGAGGGTTTAAGGAATCGATTAATGGAGAACTTTGACACACAGATTTCAAACCAACAGCTGTTGTTTACTGAACCAGCTAACACAAAAAGGCTATTTTTTATTGTAACTGATAAAAGAAACTGAACTCATTCATCTTTAATCCACACAGCTTCGTTTTTTTCATGTTAAGCATGAAAAGATTCTTTACATTTTTAAAGTAATTTTTGTAGGATCACTACAAAAAAAGTTCCAGTTTGGTTGGAATCGTGGCGTTCTGGCTCGTGCACGCGCACGATGAGTAAACAAACACTCGCAGCCACAACTGACTCCATCAGGCGGAGCTGCAGCCTAGTTCCTCTTGCCTCCACCTTTTGTCTCTGCCTCTACACCACCTGACAATGAACCGGTCACTGAATAAAACAGATCCCGGCTTTTTTTTCATCATTAAAACTCTTTATTTAAAAAAAAAGGCATTTCAAGAAAAGGGATAAAATACAAAAGTGATAAGGACACTAAAGAAACAGAAATGTGAGTTATATCTGTTTAAAGCAGGACTGCGTGCACTGAAATCCATTCTATGGCTCATTTTGTCCCTCGGACTTCTAAGGAAAGATGAAACCTACTGAGGATCCGTGTTTGCTTCCCTCCTAATGTCCCAGATGTCTTTATGCTCAGAACCTTTTCATCCAAAAACCTAAAAACATTCCCCCGAGGAAAACAAAACTGTTGGATGAGATGACAGAGAGCTCCGATGCAGTTGGACCCCTAAAACAGATCCCGGCTTCACCGTGACACCCACGCTTGCGTGACGTCACGAACTAGTAGGAGCAGGAACTCATTGAATTACCGGTGTCCACGCGGTGTCACGCGCGTAAAGAGGGACAGGCGCAGTCGTCCTCCCCTCAACAGGTGTTCCCAGGGTCCCAGCGGGAGGTGTCACCTTCCCTCGCGGATGTTTGTTGCAACTGTTTCGGCGAAGCTTCGTGCTAAGCTAATAGTTAGCCTCTCTGCCTGCCCTCCCGTGAGTCTCTGTCCGTTTCCGGTGAGCGCGTGGACACCGGGTGTGTTTAGCGCTTTTCCGGCAGCAAAACACGCACCTTAACTGTTAACGTCTGCGAGTATTATTTTGTTTTTCTTTTTAATTTAACGACGCTGACGCCCGAGCTGTCCGCATCGGTTCTTCCTGCCGAGAAGCGTCGGAGGTGGCCACGTCACAACAGAATCCCTGTGATTGGACAGTTGCCAGGAGTCTGATGCTGAGAACCAATCAGCTTCTGAGTTTCCGGATGTAAAGAGCCCAAACCCTGAAAATGTAGCGAGATGATGCTGAATCCATTATAAAGTCAACCCCGGTTTTCATTTCGGTTTTTAGTTCATAGGAAAACACCAAATAAAGACACGGTTCTCAAGAGCATATATTATATCGTTTACTTATTCAATAAAGATCAGTTGTCAGCTTCTAAATTTTACATGCTGTGACTGGAGGGGTTTTCCTATGAATTCTGGGAGTTGTAGTTCGTTTCACAGTGAAAGTTTCCAAAACGGGTAATTTACTGATCTTACAGTGCCATCAAGTGCCAAACCTGACAAGCTACATGTGTTCTGCATTTTTAAATCTATAAATCCCCGTGATGTGGAGTCCTCCTGGGCTTCAGTGTGGGGCCACCAATGTTTTTGATAATTTCACATGATTAAGGCCATAATAACACAAAATTCGAAGTGTCTTTGGGCAAGACACTGAACCCCACCTTGCCTCTGGTGGTAGGCGGGCGCCTGTGTTTGGCAGCGGAGCGGCCACCAGTGTGTGAATGTGTGTGTGACTGGGTGAATGAGTCCGGGACTGTAAAGCGCTTTGGACCTTGTAGGCAGAAAAGCGCTATATAAGTATACGCCATAACACAAACATAAATCAATGCATTGTAAGTTTATGGCAAAGTATATGTAATAATAATTCAATATCAAATTATTATAATAATCAAAGTATTACTGTATAGTAGTAAATTATTAAATATTAAAAATCAAGAACTAAATTAAAAAAATGGGCTAGAACTGGAAGCTGGTGCAGATTTTCTTTTTCTTTGCTGTTATTTTCTGGTGTTTGAGTCAAATGTCTTATTTTATTTGATTTTGTTTGTTTGAAATTGTTTATTTCAAGGAATCAAATACGAATAATACACAAAAAAAACATTACAATTGTTAGGAATAATTAGAAATAGAATAGTTAGAAACTCTATTTTTACTTTTATTACATTTACTTGTACCTTTTAGTACACTAATGGTTTAAACTTAATTCACTGAGCATGTATTATCATCTCAAAATTATATTGCATCCTAAGACAGCACAGCCAAACTATTGTCCTCACTGTTCCTCCTCATCCTCACTTTTACTTTTTGTGTGTTCTGGTGTTTGTGCTCTGGCAAATGTCTGTGAGAACATCAACAACTGATACTTGAAGCTTCATGACCTTCAAGTATCCAGCCTGCAACAGCATGTGGGTGGGTTTTTCACACCATAGACCCTCGGACCATCTTCTGAATATGTAAATGCCAGGTATATAAACCGAACCTTTTTCTGAGTGTCTTTGTTCAGACTTTGGATGCAGCAGCCTGTTCATCTGTCTGTAACCCTTCGTACAAAATGTCTGTGCTATGTGTACAAAGTAAAACTTCCACAAAGATAAGTATTGTCTCTGAGTCCTTATTCATTTATTTCTGTGTGTAGGAAACTGAAGGGGAACGAACCAATCTAATATACCTATTAATACAGTCCTTTCTAGAAAACCCAGTTTCCTCACAACAATCATCAGTTATACATTCATACAATGATGTATCAAATTTAGGATAATTAAACATACAATTAAATCCTTCCACTCCCTTTCAAGCAATATTAAAAAAATTAAATATTGCTTGAAAGGGAGTGGAAGGAAGCGAATTTATATAATCCCACCCCTGTTCTCCGTAACCATTTTATTACATGATTTATCATTATGTGGTTCATAACTTTTAATCAGACAGAATTCAGAATCCTTAAGTATCAATAAAGCACGTAAAAAAAGATTAAATACCCTGCGACAGACTGGCGACTTGTCCAGGGCATCCCCTGCCTTTGCCCAAGTGGCCGGGATAGGCTCTGGCAGCCCCGTGACCCCGAAAGGGAATAAACAGAATAAAAAATTAATGAATGAATGAATGAAAAAAAAGATTAAATACTTATTATGTAAAAAATAGACATAAATATTTTAGAAATCAACATGGCTCAGTTTTATAAAATATAAGCAGATTATGTTAATTAGAAAAATCATGTATATGATTAAAAAAGTAATACTATATCAGTAAAATAGACATAACACTGTTTCAAAAATCTTCATAGCATCATGATTATGTCTTACAAATTTTCTTTTCGTTTTCAGTTTATTAGTTATCATTAAATAGTATACTCTTTGAGCATTACTTGTGAGGAAGACCATGGCTGAAATAGGTAGAAGGCCAGATGAAGATATTGAGGGACGACCTGAGCTGTAACGGAAGTGTGGAAGAGACTAACACCCACATTCAGCACAGTTTAGCACACAAGCAGTGTGCTGAGTGAGCAGACATCTGTGTGGATGTTCGGCTCTGCTGAGTCTGCTGTGGGGCCCACAGTGGCAAAATACACCAAACCTCTGTGCAAAAACAGGTCGTTGTTGTGCACTTCTGCATCCTTTTTCATGCTTGAGCAGTGTCGAAAATGAAAGCTAAAAACTTCTGCGTTTTTAACATATATCTATATAAATGTAAGCTTATGGATGCTAAGCAACCTCAAAAAGTTTTTTTATTGCATTAATCCCTTTAGACAATTTCAAAAGGAATGCCAGTCTAAATTTTTGAATCAGTAGAATAAAATAAAAATAAAAACAGCTGAAATGAGCATAAACCTGTTAAAGTCAGCAGTATTTAATAACATTGGATTGGATTATTCTGTACTTTTCCAGACGCTCAAAGTGCTTGCCATGTGTGTCCATTATTCATTCACTCCTCATTCATACTTGGAGATGGTCAGCTCCAGATGTGGCCACAGCTGTCCTGGGCTGCCAGCTTTCATACACCGGTGGAGCAACTCTGAAGGCAGGGGGGGGTGACGTGTCTTGCCCAAGGACACAATGACAGTTGACTGGGGGAGCAGGGATTGCACTGCTCACCCTTTGATCATTGGATGTCCTGCTCAACCACCTGAGCCACTGTCGCCTCTTATGGATTCTTTTTTTTATTATGGATTCTCATGTCTGCTTTCAGGGGATCAATGATCACACACAAGAGCATTTCAGAGGCAGAGCAGAGGGTTCATCCTGCAGGACTTATATGGTGTCATTGTGTGGCATGTTATTGTGCCCCAATTTTGCTAATGTACATTATTCTTAATCTTATTTTGAAAAGTTACAGCAGATTCTCGCTTTAGTCCTTTTTCTTCTTTCCGACACTTCTCATCTGTTGACCCTGCCAGTGTCAACGTACAGAGATCAACAGTTGCACCAGGATCAGGGCTGCCTCGGGGTCATCTCAGCAGCAGTTGCTTTACCAAAAATACAATGAAACTGGAGTGAATGTGGCTACAAAGCTGAAGAAGAGCAGCTCAGGCTCCTCCTACTGACTGCAGATGACTGATAACTGTTTGACTTCCACCTGAACATCAGAACAAACACAACTCAAAGCTCTCTCAGCTGATTCAGATGAACATCCCATCCACACTTGGAAACATGAAGAAACTGGCTGTGATGTGCTTCTTCTCAGCTCTCATATGTACGTATGTTTCTGTAAAATTTTAGGATCTGATATGGATTTGATTCAATAGAAGCTCATGATTTAAAAACTGAAAAATGTCCTTTAATTCTGTCATAAAAACTAAATTGTGTTGAGTTTGTAAGTTTGGATCAGAGATATGAAGCAAATCTGTTTTCTGTTCAGCAGGTGACAGTCTGGAGGATGGAATCACTGCCAGCAGAGCTGCAGTCTTTTCATCAGAGGAGCTCACAGTTACTCTGTCCTGTAATTATTCAGTCAAAGCTAACAATCTGCAGTGGTATAGACAGGATCCAGGATCAGCTCCTCGGTTCCTCCTCCTGATCACTGACACCAAAGAACCCAGTGTGGTGGAAGCAAAACCTCCAAACCCCAGACTGACTGCTGTCCTGAACCAGGAGAGGAACCAGGTCCATCTGCAGATCTCCTCTGCTGCAGTGACAGACTCTGCTGTGTACCACTGTGCTCTGCAGCCCACAGTGACAGGAAACAACAAAACTCTGTACAAAAACATGAAGACAAAACACAATACTACACAACATCCACTAGAGGGCGTCATTATCACAAAACAGTGAGGCTGCATTGACTTCACAGAATCCATCGGCTTGAGAAAAATGTCATTTTATTGACATAAAACTTAAAATAATTGTGCATATGCAGAACATTCAAATGAATTAACAGATGTGTTTCACATATCCAGCAACAGCTTTCTATAAGATATGAACTCAAGATTTGGCTTTTTTGGGTCATCAAATTGGACTTTCTTCTGATGAAGCTCAGATGAAACAAAGGTTTCAGTCTTATAGAACATGAAGCAGAGTCGCAGCAGATAAAAGCCCCATGAACAATCTCTTTCAACAAGTATGTACAATGTTCCCTCTTCATGCAGATTGTTAACATTCCTCTGCTCAGTAACTGACTTGGACTCTTGTCTTATGGGGTCTGACCCTTCAAAAATTAAACACTATGATCTCTAAAACCAGAACAATTGTATCTCTCTTTGATTTGGGTAACCCCATCATTTCATAACATCTGCAGAACAGAAATCCTTTGTTTGTGATGACACCCACAAACCAGGGATGCTTTAACCAGCCACGCTCACCAAACAACAGGCCTGAAGAGGATCATTTGTTGTAGAAAAGGCTTGTGGGTGGGTGCTGCTGTCAATATAAACCACAGACAGAAAAAAACTGGACTGATGATCTCTGGCGTCACCTAAACATTAGGGTTCTGAGCAAACAAAATGAAACCTGAAGAGGGACCACACAGACCGGTTTGCTCCACCTACCTCAATTACCTTCAGAAATGACCGTCATCTGAAGTCCATGCATGCTGAAACATGCTAAAACTTGTTTACATGGAACAATCTTTATGTTTTCACCTCCTTCTTTATGATATTGAGGTCTGCATGAAAGTTCTGCTTCAGTTGTTTGATAGAAATTGAAGCTGCTGCAGAGAGAAATAGAAAAATAAGCAGGAAAGCTTAAGAATCAAGAATCCTTCCCATCAGTGAAGTGCCACCCTTCCCTGCCCTCGCTAACCCCCTTTTGACCTGCCCCCGCTGACTGAACATGTGCAACACACCCCTCACTTCCCCCTTCTGCGTCTGCCACCCTGCTCAGACCTACACATGACATATTCATTAAAAAAAACACTTTTTTTCAAAATGGCAGCTTTTCTCTTGATTTTAACTCCATAGCAACTATTTTTTTTTTGGTCACCTGGGGTGGACAAAGAAGTCTTTTCAATTTTTAAAAGAATTGGTAAAAGTAAATTTTTGTATTCCCTTGGCAACAGAGGTTTTTTTTGTTGACCACACCCACATTCTTAATATATTCATTTCATATGTCATCTCATTTCATGAAGCCTAAGTTAGGGATTAATGTATTAATGAATGTCAGAGGTCATCCCAAGTATGCATGATGGCTCTGGCCCAGAGCATAACCGCCAAAGACTACTGACTATTCATGCTGAATTCCTGTTTCACCATTACATTTTTAATCACACTTTCAAGATCTCTCCTTATTGAAGTACAGCTGATTTACAGACGTACTCTGAACACAGATGTGTACCGGTATGTTGTTTGGTAATGTAAACTTTGGGCTTGCTTCTGTGGTAAATTTTATTTTGAACAAAATAGAAACCTATTTTTTTATTATTAATATATTTTGTGACCCGTTCTTTTAATTAAAACATCCTTCAACTGGTAAGCTAAAGGCTTTCATCTTGGTTGTAATTCCAACAATTGGAGGCTGGTTTGCTTAGCCCAGTTTTTGAATGCATGGACATTAGATCAAGTTTGTGATGACCACAGCGCCCCCAATTGGACTTTAAGAGGAAAAAAACGGTGTAGGTCATATGAGCTGAGCTTTTTTTTTTTTTTTAAATCCCTTTGATGAATAAAAAATAAAGATAAAACACAGCAGTTAGCACACCCTTTATTGATTTGTTCATCTGTACTTTGACAGCTGCATCACACCTGCAACGCCACAAAACACCATTTACAAATTTTATGATAAATAAATACTTAGCTATAAGATCAAAAGAAGCATCAACGGAATGGTACATTGGTAACAGCATTGATGAGACAGATGTGACCACTTTTGAAAGGTTTCTTGTCTCAAAAATGTCATTCAATAATGAAAAAAAGACATTTAGGGCATCATACTGCCTGAACACATAGACAAGTTATAAAGATTTGCCTTTTTAAGCTGCTCTTACTTAGAAAAAAAAGAAGAGCATAATCTAGGTAGAACTGAGGTTCCAGATGTTTAACACAACAAAATGAGATTGATTAGCTTGAAACATAAGCAAATGTAGGTCTTGACGGTTGCTGCCTTGCATTTTTACCAAGTTTCCCAGATATCCCACAAGCTAAGATTACCTGCTATTCCCTGCTCAGTCAGAGAATAGTTGCAAAGAGAGGGTCCTTTGAAAAAGAAGAAACCAGCCATTGACACCTAGATTTGAACTCCCTTAATCTGAAGGTTCATTTAAATTCTTTCTCAAATGTGTGCGTTGGGTTCTGCTCCCACTAGAGAACCCACTCTGCTTGATGCAGTCAGTGGTGAAGTCTTGTGTGGTGCAGTAAGTTAGTGCTAGCGCTGAAGCTCCTTCCACATATTTGGCAGGAATATGGCTTCTCGCCCGTGTGGGTTCTTGCGTGAACCGTCAGGCCCCCCCTATGACTGAAGCTCTTCCCGCACTCCCTGCATGAGAATGGCCGCTCGCCTGTGTGCGTTCTCATGTGATCGGACAGACTGTTACTCTGACTGAAGCTCTTGTCGCACAGCGTGCAAGCAAAGGGCTTTTCCCCTGTGTGGGTTCTCACGTGGCGCAGCAAGTGACTGTTGAGGCCGAACCTCTCCCCGCACGTCTCACAGGAGAAGGGCTTCTCGCCCGTGTGCGTTATCATGTGACGGGACAAGCTGCTGCTCCGATTAAACCTCCTCCCACAGGTTTGGCAGGAGTAAGGCTTCTCGCCAGTGTGAATCCTCATGTGACAGAGCAGGTCAGAGCTTCGGCCGAAAGTCTTACCGCAGGTTTTGCAAGGGAAGGGCTTCTCGCCCGAGTGCGTTTTCATGTGACAAAGCAGGTTGCAGCTCCGGATGAATTTTCGGTTGCATATTTGGCATGAATACGGCGGCTGGCCTGTGTGGGTTCTTTTGTGAAATGTCAACAAGTGCAGACTGGAGAATCTCCTTCCACAGGTGCTGCACATGAAAGGTTTCTGCGACATGGACGGGCCCTGGTTAGAGTCCTGGAGGTTTTCTTCATCGTGCAATATTGGCAACAGAGACGCATCAGTCATTGGCTGAGAATCAAGTCGCTCATGCTCTTGACCTGCAAAGAAATCCTCCGATTTTTCTTTGATCTGTAAAAATTCTGATCCCTTCTGGTTCCTCTCCTGGGCACTTAGCTCCTGGCTTGTCTTAACATCATCCTCTTCCTCCTCCTCACTTATCTCCTGCACAAGAAAGTCTAAAGAAACAAGAAGATACAAATTCAAATGATTCACCTGTAATTATGGACCTTTACTGATCAACATCCATATGGCATGTCAGAATCACAGTCTACTGACACAAGTACATGATGTTGCTCTTCAAACAAAACTAGAAAAACCAAGAATTCATCAACACAGACCAATCAGATTCATGTTTACAGATATGAGGCCCTGTTGTCTACCAACCCACGACACCACCACAGAATCTGTGGAAAATAAAAATAAACTAGAGGAGGGGTTGCATTTCCGGAAGAAAATGCAGAATTGAATGCTATATTGCTGGATGAAAATCAAACTTAACGGGTAATAATTGGCATAAAGATGTAAATAAAAAATGATCAAAGTTGATCATAAATAAAGTTAAAACAGAGCAATAGCAAAAAAAATTTTTTTTTTGAAAAATCCCAGCGCCAGGTCTCGAACCAGCAAAAATAAAAAATAAATAAATAAAAAAAAAGATTTAGTCAACTATCACTTGTGCACATTCTGCTACTTAAAGAGAAAAATAGGCCTGTAATCTTCATTATACAGTACAGACCGAAAGTTTGAACACACCTTCTCATTTAAAGAGTTTTCTTTATTCTCATGACTATGAAAATTGTAGATTCAAACTGAAGGCATCAAAACTATGACTTAACACATGTAGAATTATATACATACCAAAAAAGAGTGAAACAACCAAAAAAATACAGTACAGACCAAAAGAATGGACCCACCTTCTCATTCAAAGAGTTTTTTTTTTATTTTCATCACTATGAAAATTGTAGATTCACAGAGCTGGGACCAGATGTGTCCCCCTTATAAAGCCAGTACATGTGCAGGCCCGTCTAAAGTTTGCTAGAGAGCATTTGGATGATCCAGAAGAGGATTGGGAGACTGTCCTATAGTCAGATGAAACCAAAACAGAACTTTCTAGTAAGAACTCTGCTCGCCATGTTTAGAGAACAAATGCTAAATTGCATCCAAACAACACCATAGCTACTGTAAAGCATGGGGGTGGAAACATCATGCTTTGGGGCTGTTTTTCAGCAAAGGGAGCAGGACAACTGACCCGTGAAAAGGAAAGAATGACTGGGGCCATGTATCATCAGATATTGATTAAAATCCTTCTTCCACCAGCAAGGGCATTGAAGATGAGCTGTAGCTGGGTGTTTCAGCATGACATGATCCCAAACACACTTCCGGGGTAACACAGGGGTAGCTTCATAAGAAGCATTTCAAGGTCCTGGAATAGCTTAGCCAGTCTCTAGATCTCAACCCCATAGAAAATCTTTGGAGGGAGTTATAAGTCTGTGTTGCCTCAAAACACCCGAGCTCTAGAGAAGATCTGCATGGAAGAATGGGCCAAAATACCAGCAAAAGTTTGTGAAAACCTTGTGAAGACTTACAGAAATTGTTTGACTGCTGTCATTGCCAATAAAGGGTATATATTGACCAAAAAACTATTTTCCACCATAATTTACATATAAACTCTTAAAAGATTTGACAAAGTGATTTTCTCCCCCTTATTTTGTCTCTCATAGTTCAGGCAAAATAAGGATGAAAAGATGAAAATTACACACCTCTCATTTTTTAAGTAGGAAAACTTGCACAGTTGGTGGCTGACTAAATACTTCTTTGCCTCACTTTACACAATTAAAGACTCCAAAAAGTTGAGTTTTGAATTATCTAGACCAGTGGTCCCCCACCACCGGGCCGCGGACCGGTACCGGGCCGCGGGACACTTGGCACCGGGCCGCGGAGCGGTTCCAGGCCGCGAGAAATTTTTGCGCCGGGACGCACAGAAAGAAAAAATAATTTCCATTTTATTGTTTTTTTTTTTTCCGACAAAAACGTTTTATTTTGAAAAGTGACCGGATTCACTTTGTTACATCTGTCACACTTAACGCACGTCAAAGTCGCGACACCAAACATCAGGTGATACACCCCACTAAAATTAAACCCAAACAACCAAAATGAGCAAAAAAGAAACTTCTTTAGAAAGTTGCTTTGACAAGTGGAAAATTATAATCATTATTTGTAGCTGCCACATTTTCCTTTGAATTTAGTGTGTCTTTTTTGAAGGGTTTTAAGGTTATTTTAAATGTGTAGTTTTATAAGCCACCTGTAGATGTCGCTTCGGTCAAATTAAGTTAGAAAAGCAGAGAAGGAAAAAGAGAGCACGAAGTAAGATCCATAAGGAAGATCAGCGTCAAGCAAGAAAAGAAGAAAGAAAAGAGGTTCTAATTCCCAAAGAGGTTCTAATTCCCTTTTTGGCAGCATACAGCCAACGAGGTATGTTTATTTTATGTTGGTATTTTTATTGTGAGTGTACATGTTTATTTTCGAAATTTGTACTTGTTTTGATAAGCATTAATTGTTTTGTTTGTGCTTTCTATAGTTTTCACGGTGTGTGTAAGACAATAAAGACACCCGTTTAAGAAAACCACTTGTGTCTGGACTGACTGCGAGGGAATTACAGTGAAAACTCGGACTGTTCATCTACGCGAGTGGGCAGCGCATGGCAAGGCGGCACGATCAAAGAACCAACGGGCTCGTCGGTGCATGATCGAAGTTGCATTCAAGGAACGTCTGAAACGGCAGTTGCACGCAGGGACGCAAGCAGAGCACAGTTTGAAGAGCAGTGTGGAAGACAAGGCCATACTACATTTGAACACTCTTAAGTTAAGTGTGGTCTAAGTAAGAAAAGCAAGATTTAAGGTTGATTAAGCACACTGAGTTAATTAAGGTCTTTGTAGCAAACGGTTTCATGTGTTTATAAGTTTGACAGCTTTGTTATGTGCAAGTTCAAACGTTTGATTTAAAGAGCAAATATATTTTATTTCACATTGGTACATGTTATTTGTAAATTCAAGTTTTGGCAAATACTATTTTGATTTTTTACTGAAAGCTATTAAGCATTAATTTTGTCGTTTTTGACTTAGTTACATTTTATAATCTTATTACAGTTAAAGGTTACATAGATGCTGCATTTAATTTAATTTTCAAGAGCAGACTGTAAACTACTGTTTAAGTTACAAGTTCATTTAATTATTCAACATTTAGTATGACTGACAAAGGACAGACCCATGTTCAACCTGAGCCCAGTGCAGACCTTCAAAAAGACTCTGATGAAGAACAAGTTACAAATCCTGAAGCCCAACACCAACTTGTGTCTCAGTTACGGAGAAGCAAAAGGATCAAAACTTATGCAGAGAAGAGCATTAATGGGCTTCAGCAGAAGTTCAATTACATTTTTGAAAAATGGAGAACACATGCAAAATCATCTAAGCAGTTACTGTCAAAATCTGAACCCTTAACTGAAGAACTGCTCAGTGATATTATGGGGGATGTTGCAGGCCTTTCTGCAGATGTCCAGCAAGCATACGAAGACTTACGCCAGCTCACAGCTCCTGATCAAGAAACACGTCGCAAAGTGGATGTTTGTGTGCAGACCTCTAAGTTTATTGTGTCCAAAGCAGGAAGTTACATGGAAGGAAAGGCTACAGAAGAGGACCAAGAATGGCCAAATGTAGGCTCTCTCTTTGAGTCAACTATAAGTAAGTCACGCACCTCTGAACATTCCAGCAGGTCCTCTGTAAAACATCAAGAAGCCCTGGCAGATGCAGCTGCAAGCCAAGCTGTTTTAAAGGTATTGGAGGAACAAGAAATCGAACAAATAGAAATTGAAAGACTTGAAATTGAAGTTAGGAAAAGAGCAGCAGAGCAAGAAGCCTTAGCCAGAAGACTTCGTTTAGAAAGAGAAGCAGAAGAACTTAGGCTGAGAATGCAAAGAGAAGAAAACGAGGCTAATCTTAAAGCTAAACAAGAGGAAGAATATACAGCCCTGCAGAGATCACTTGAGGAAAAGAAAAGAAAGTTGCAGCACTTAGAAAAGGTGAAAGATTTACGTGCAGCTCAAGCAAGAATGCAGGTGTATGACCAAATGAGTGTTACGGAAGAACACAAGAAGAGCATAACAAAGACAGTCACACAAGACAAAGCCTTCACACGCATAAGTGTTCCCCCACTGCAAGACCATTCTACCTCAAATGTTGCACCCACACCTTCAAATGATGGTACAGCAGAGCTTGTTAAAGCGCTAGCAGGTGCATTAAATGCTAGTAGAATACCTGTTCCAGAACCACCAATCTTTAATGGAGATCCATTAAAATATAGTGATTGGAAGCTCTCGTTTCACACTCTTATTGACCAAAAGAACATTCCAGAAAAGGAGAAGATATTCTACCTCCGCAGATATGTAAGCGGCCAAGCTAAGAGTGCGCTGGATGGATACTTCTTGCACGGAACTGAGTCAGCCTATGTTGCTGCATGGAAAGTACTGGATGAAAGATACGGGAATCCATTCACTATTGCAAAGGCCTATAGAGACAAGCTTCATGCTTGGCCCAAAATTACATCAAAAGACAGCGTTGAACTCAGAGACTTTGCAGATTTCCTACGCAGTTGTGAAGCAGCCATGGTTCATATTAAGTCATTGGAGATCTTAAACGACTGTAATGAGAACAGAAAGATCCTTTCCAAGTTACCTGATTGGCTCACTGCAAGCTGGAACCGCAAAGTTATTGAAATTGAAGAAGAAACCAACATGTTTCCAACTTTCCGCCAGTTTTTCTCATTCTTAAAAAGAGAAGCAAAGATTGCCTGTAACCCTGTTACGTCGTTGCAGTCACTAAAGCAAAGTGAGTCAGACAGCTCAGAAAGATTGAAGAACACAAGACAAAGAAACATAGGAGCTAAAACATTAGCTACAACATCACAGGAAAATGCAACTTTGTATTGTATGTTTTGCAAGAAACTCAAACATAGTCTTCAGAACTGCAGAACCTTTCTGGAAAAGACTGTTGCAGACAGAGTCAAGTTCATTCAAACAGAAAAGCTTTGTTTTGGTTGCCTTAAGCCTGGCCATCAGTCAAAAGGCTGTAACTACAGAAGCATCTGTGAGAAGTGCAAAAAAAGGCATCCTACTTGCCTACATGAAGATCGCAGCAAGGAAGAACACAGACCACCGCAAGACGAGACAAACTCAACTAATGAAAGACCAAACCAGAAGAATCCAGCTCAAGCCCAAAAGATGACAACAACAGCTACAACAAACAGAGTTATACGTCCAGAAGGCAATATGCAAACAGCAGCAATAATTCCTGTTTGGCTTTCATCTACTAAGCAACCATCACATGAAGTTCTCACATATGCACTACTGGACTCACAAAGTGATACGACTTTTGTTCTGAGTGAAATTGCAGAAACGCTGAACACCAGTAAGGATCCAGTCAAGCTTGAGCTGTCTACAATGGCGTCAAGGACCACAGTTGTTCAGTCTCAAAAACTAAAGAATCTTCAAGTGCGTGGTTTCTACTCAAGTAAGAGGATCAGTCTACCACCAACTTTCACTCGAGCGTTCATCCCAGCTAACAAAAATCACATTCCAACAAATGTGACAGCAAGGGCTTGGCCACATCTTGAACATCTCCAAGCAGAAATTCCCCTTTGCAAGAATGTGAAGTAGGTCTGTTAATCGGGTATAACTGCTCTCAAGCACTACTCCCGAGAGAAATTGTGTCAGGTGAAGAAGAGGAACCTTATGCTCAACGTACTGATCTCGGCTGGAGCATAGTCGGACAAAGCAATCCATGCTTGGATTATGGAGATGCTATTGGGGTCAGTCATCGCATTGTCGTGAGGAAGGTTATTCCAGATCTCAAACCTTATTCTGGTCTTCAGAGCAATGTCCACTTCATAAACAGAACCAAAGTAAGAGATGTTACTTCTTCTGACATTATTAAAGCATTGGAGTTGGATTTTCCAGAAAGGAAATTTGATGACAATCCTGTGTCTCAAGATGATCTCAAGTTTCTCTCAAAACTCAGAGAAGGCATCCAACAGAATGAAAATGGTCACTATGAAATGCCACTGCCATTTCGTGATGAAAGACCCAAGCTACCAGACAACAAAGTGAGCGCAATGCACCGCTTAAAATGTCTGGAGAGGAGATTAAGAAAGGACAAGGCATACCACAGTGACTACGTTCGGTTTATGGATGACATCATCTCTCGAGGTGATGCAGAAAAGGTCCCTAAAGAAGAGTTAGGCAACAGTCCTGCATGGTATATTCCACATCACGGGGTCTATCACCCACATAAACCAGGCAAAATTCGAGTGGTATTTGACTGTTCAGCCAAGTATCAAGACACCTGTCTTAATGACCCCCTGTTATCAGGGCCTGATTTGACAAATACATTGGTGGGCGTTCTCTGTCGCTTTCGCAAGGGGTCGATTGCATTCATGTGTGATATCGAGCGAATGTTTCACCAATTCTATGTCAAAGGAGACGACCAGGACTACCTGCGTTTCTTATGGTGGGAGCAAGGAAACCTGGACATAACACCGTCGGTTTACAGGATGAAAGTCCACTTGTTTGGAGCAGCTTCTTCCCCTGGCTGTGCCAACTTTGGCTTGAAGCACCTTGCAGTACAAGGACAAACTCAGTTCAAGGAGAATGTCATTCATTTCATTCATAGAAATTTCTATGTCGATGATGGTTTGACAAGTGTTTCAACAGAAAGTGAAGCCATTCAACTTGTGAGAGACTCAAGAGCGCTATGTGCTACTGGCAAGTTAAGACTCCACAAATTTGTGTCAAATAGTGAAAGAGTCATATCAACAGTTCCAGAAGAAGAGCGTGCAACAGTCAAAGACCAAGACATGTCTTTAAGTTTACCACACATTGAAAGAGCTCTTGGAGTTGAATGGTGCATTTCATCTGATGCATTTAAGTTCAGAGTCCAAGTCAAAGCTAACCCATTAACAAGAAGAGGTGTTCTTTCCACAGTTGCCTCAATCTATGATCCCCTAGGTTTCATCGCACCATTTGTTCTCCTAGGCAAGCAGATTCTCCAGCAGATGTGCAGAGATAAAATGGATTGGGATGAAGATCTTCCAGAGCATCTGAAGTCTCAGTGGGAGTCATGGATTAAAAATCTACCTGGATTAGCTGATCTGCAGATCAAGAGATGTCATACTCCCCCAGAGTTTGGAGATGTCAAAAGCTATGAGCTTCACCATTTTGCAGACGCGAGCATCTCAGGTTATGGAGCATGCACATACCTTCGAGTTATCAACCAACAAGGTCAAGTCCACTGTTGCTTACTAATGGGCAAATCAAGAGTCACACCTAAAAATGTTCTGACCATCCCAAGACTGGAACTTTCAGCAGCAGTTGTTGCTGTTAGAATCAGTGACCTACTACGAGCAGAGTTAGAGATTCAAGTTTCACAAGAGTTCTTCTGGACAGACTCTACAGTTGTCCTTGGCTACATAAAGAATGATGCCAGAAGGTTTCAAGTGTTTGTAGCTAATCGTGTCCAAAGAATCAAGTCTAGTACAACATCAGAACAATGGGCGCACATAGCTTCAGAAGACAATCCTGCAGATCATGCATCTCGTGGCTTGACTGCAGAACAATTGAAGTCATCCAATTGGTTCACAGGACCACATTTTCTTCATCAACAGAAATTACCTGAAAGAGACTTCACGGTGGGAGAGATCAAGGAAGACGATCCTGAGCTCCGCAAGGCATTTGTATGCAACACCAAAGTGACCGAAGAAAGAACAATGCTAGATCGTTTCGAGAAATTCTCAGATTGGTCAAGATTGATCAGGGCAGTCGCATTGTTAAGAAGAAAAATCAAAAGGTACAGAGGTATGACACAAAATACCAAAGAAGGGACAAATTTAGAAGAGCGGAAAGAAGCTGAACTAGTGGTTGTTAAACTTGTTCAAGAAAAGGCGTTTTCAAAGGAAATAAAAGATTTGAAAGCAAAAGAAACAGTTGCAAAGACTAAATACAGTAAGCTGTACAAGTTAAGTCCATTTTTGGATGAAGAAGGAATACTCAGGGTCGGAGGACGTTTGAGTAATGCTGCGCTCCATCCACATGTGAAACATCCAGCTATATTACCGAAGGACAGTCATGTGTCTACTTTGCTGATTAGACATTTTCATGCAAAGGTTCAGCATCAAGGACGTGGAATGACACTCAATGAACTGCGAGCTAATGGATGGTGTATCCTTGGATGTAGTGGTGCAGTCTCATCTTACATCTTCAAATGTGTCAAATGTAGGAAACTTAGGAGGAGTACAGAAGTACAGAAAATGGGAGATTTACCTTCTGACAGGACAGAATCCACTCCACCTTTCACCTATGTTGGAATGGATTGTTTTGGACCACTTCATGTGAAGGGGGGACGTAAAGAGCTGAAGAGATATGGATTGATACTAACCTGTTTAAGTTCACGAGCTATCCATATTGAACTTGTAGATGACCTAAGCACAGATGCATTTATTAATGCTCTGCGGGCCTTTATCGCCATCAGAGGACATGTTCGTCAGCTGAGATGTGACAGAGGAACCAATTTTGTTGGTGCTCAGAGAGAGTTTGCAAATCTGATCAAAGGGATGGATCAAGAAAGAATCAAGGCATTCGGATGTGAATTCCTCATGAACCCCCCCTCAGCAAGTCATATGGGAGGGATATGGGAGAGACAGATAAGGACAGTAAGGAGTGTTCTCAATGCCATCCTTGATCAATCAGCAAAAAGATTGGACACTGCGTCATTGCGAACGTTTTTGTATGAGGTTATGGCAATCATTAACAGCAGGCCACTCTCAGCAGAATATCTCAATGACCCAACTGGACCTCAACCATTAACACCTAATCATATTCTAACAATGAAGTCTACCATCATTCAACCTCCACCAGGGAAGTTCCAAAAGGAAGATCTGTATCTTCAGAGGAGATGGCGAAGAGTACAATATCTTGCCAATGAGTTTTGGATCCGATGGAGGAAAGAGTATTTACTCAACTTACAGTCAAGAGAAAAATGGCATGTGCAAAGAAGAAACCTGAAGATAAATGACATTGTTCTACTTCAAGAAGATCTTGCGCCACGCAATAAATGGAAAATCGCCAGAGTCACAGATGTCTATCCTGGGGCAGATGATAAAGTGAGAAAGGTTAGACTATTGGTTAGCGAGACTGTTTTTGACAAACATGGTAAACATACGACCAAGACTGTTACACTTGACCGACCTGTACATAAGGTTATTGTATTGGTTGAAGTAGACTAACTTTTGTGTTCATTAATGTTCATATTTAAATGATAAGTTGAATAATTGAAATCTCATTAAGAGGTTGTGAGATTTGGTGAGAGTGTAGCTGCCACATTTTCCTTTGAATTTAGTGTGTCTTTTTTGAAGGGTTTTAAGGTTATTTTAAATGTGTAGTTTTATAAGCCACCTGTAGATGTCGCTTCGGTCAAATTAAGTTAGAAAAGCAGAGAAGGAAAAAGAGAGCACGAAGTAAGATCCATAAGGAAGATCAGCGTCAAGCAAGAAAAGAAGAAAGAAAAGAGGTTCTAATTCCCAAAGAGGTTCTAATTCCCTTTTTGGCAGCATACAGCCAACGAGGTATGTTTATTTTATGTTGGTATTTTTATTGTGAGTGTACATGTTTATTTTCGAAATTTGTACTTGTTTTGATAAGCATTAATTGTTTTGTTTGTGCTTTCTATAGTTTTCACGGTGTGTGTAAGACAATAAAGACACCCGTTTAAGAAAACCACTTGTGTCTGGACTGACTGCGAGGGAATTACATTATTGTTATTACTAAAGAGAAAATACCACCCCCGGTCCACGTTAAATCTGTCTTGCGTTGCACCTCAAACACCCCCCCCCTAACCCTAGCTGACTGACTTTTACAACAATTCTCTCAAGCTAATTTTTGAACTTTGTAAACATAAATCCAAACTGTGTTGGAAGATCTGGGCGTGAACCCCAGCTTCCAGCCGCTCTTTAGAAACCTGAGATTCAACCATATGGGACTGTGGTCCGGCCTCACAGAGCAAGGGTCAGTGGTTCAGTTCAAGATTGCATGTTTTCTTTGACGGGGTGTCCCGTGTTTACATTTAGGAAACCGAGAAAGGAAACGTACCCACACAAGGCCAGGAGGCGGATACCAGCTCTTCGTGACCTGAAATGTTTCTTTTACTAACCCCTTATGGACAAAAATGAAGACTGCGGGACTTTTTCCACTGGTTGGGAGTCATTTTCATTCTTCTCTTCAAGTCCCAGACTGATAAGAATTCTTGTTCTAGACTCACCTGCTGTGTTTGAGCCGATACCCAGCAGGTGGTGTTGATTATCCTTGTCTTCCTCGTTCCAGAAGAGGGGCAGCTCCCCACAAACTGTGGATGGTTCTGCAGACAGCGCCGTCACAGTGGTGTCCGTCTCCATTTTCACTTTAAACTGATGCTCTTCAGAGTGAGTGGCTTCTACGGGTTTCTTCTGGGCCCAAGCTGGTTCTGGTTGAAGTTGCTCCGAACTGACGCTCCCATCCTGGTGGATGAGGAGCTCCTCCTCTTCCTCCTTGTAAACATGCAGCTCTGCATGATCTGTAGGATGGAAAATCATCATCATAGAGAGAAATCAAAATGAGCACTTAAATCATCCCCAGTGAGGTGTAAAGGTGAAGATCATGAAGAAAGGAGCCTTAGGAACATCAGAGCCTGCCAAGGAACATCTGTGGTGTTCCTACATTGATGTTTTCCAGTCGGGGTGATCAATCTCTGATCCAGATCTAAACCTTAAAAGGTGTTTTTAAAGCCAATAATAAACACAAATCCCTATTTAAATCTTAATGATGTGAAACAAAAACAAGTTGAAATGTGGCATTAGGGTTAAACCAGGAGGGTCCTTCCTTTCTTTCACCCAAACACTTCCTGTCTGCTCCTAATGCTGACTCAGCATCAGTGTGAAAACAGACTCCAATTCTCTCTCAACATTTCCAGATGCCATGTTCTTATAAAACTCTGATAGTAAATCATAACATCCTCCTGTAAGGACGTGTTATGTCAATTCAGAAGACACATGCTGCGTTTACGAATGTTAGGAGTCTTTCGACTTTCATCTGATGGGTGTTTGCGAATCCCAGGTCGGGAGGAGGAGGAGGAGGGGGGCTTCCTGATCCTGCATGTAACTTACACACGTATCAGGAAAGACACATGTGGACTGAGCACCTGAACAGGAAGCATGTGATCATTCTAGACGTGCAGTTCCAGTGAAAGTAAGGTTTGTGTGATGGGATGAGAACGTGTTGGACCTGCAGAAACTTAAACTGGTACTGATAAATGAAGCATATCTTTTAGTTTGGTAGACCAGCAACTCCAAAGAAAACAGACTTCCTGAAGTTTCAGGGAATCCAGCTCACAGTCAGATCAGAGCCATTTCTGTTGACCTTCACAGCGATCATCCTCCTTCATAGACCTCTGAGCATCTCTCATGATCTGCCCAACAACAAGATTGTGTTTTCCTCTCCTTCACCCTGTTAGGATTTCAGGACAGAGATGGCCTGTTCAGGAACCACTGCTGTGTTAGTAGTGTGTTCTTCCATCACTGCAGCTTTCTAGTTTGTTGACACAAACACAGACAGGAGCCTCACTTTGCCACTATAACTAATAACAATTGACATAAAATGAAATCGGGACAGAATGGAACATCTTCATATCCACAACCCTTTTCCACAAGGCTCTGTAAATGATCTAATATAGTCACACGGACCTGGTGGATGACACCTTTCTGATTTTCCCCGTCATACCTGCTGTGTTTGTGTTTCTTTTCCAGCTGCTGTAATCCAGCAGTCTGCGCTGACGATCTATCTCTTCCTCATACTGGACGATGGTTTTCTCAAACTGTCTGAAGATTTCTTCAGCAGCAGCAGTTAGTCGCTCGCTGATAAACTCTCTCAGAGACTGAACTGAAGACATCGCTGCTGCTGCTGCAACTCTATTCAGCGGAGAATCCACAATACAGCCGCCTGCAGCCTCACACATGCTAGGCTAAACAAAAAAATGCTAAAGCTGCTAACAGCACTTCCGCCCGAAAAAGAGCCCGGAACATCCGGTCACGTGAGAGCTCATCATTATATTTTCTTGTTTGAGAAACAAAAATAACATTTTTTTATTGTACATGTGCCTACTATAAGTGAGTGCGTGTACTTGGGGTTTATTTTTTATGTAGTATCTTATACATTGTAAACTTAAAATGTTACAATTTAGTTTGACTAAGTATTTAGTTATAAATCCCACACTACATACTCGCTCGCTATGCTTATACTCATCCTTAAGTATACTTAAATAAAATAAACATCAAGTGTACTTCTTTCTGCTAAGGTTGAACAGCTGGGTATTACACAGAGGAGCTGCATAGAATATCTGGTCCCAGAAAACCACATGGAATAATCATGAGTATGGTGACAAAAATACAGGCCACAGCCATATGGATTAAAACATTGAATAAATATATAAATATGTTTAAAAGATTTAAAACCCTCATCTGGCTGAAAGCCTGCTAAAATATAAGGCTAATACAAAATGGATTTAAAAGGCCTCAGTTAAGTCAGAGTAATGAAGAGGCAGAGGCAAAGCATCTGGCAGCCATAGTTTGGAGTGTTAAAATGTGTGCAGGACAACCAATAAAACCTGATATGATTATCCAAAAGAACCGGAAGGATTATGGAATTCTAAAAGCTCTGCGATAAATTAAGGAGCCCGGTCAAGAAAGGCCTTTGGAGAAAAAAATAGTAAAGTCAACAGAAAGTTCATGGAGTGCTGGTAAAACTGGAGTGATGTGTGCTCTTTTGCTGGTGTGGATTAAAAGATGGACAGCAGAGTTCTGAACAGCCTGGAGGCAAGAAAGTTCCTTTTGCTTTAAGACAGACAAAAAGACCACTACAGTAATTTTAAGTTCCGTCTTAGATACTAGAGACCTAATCTTAAACGTGTTCTGCAACTGGAAGAAACAGTTTCAACATAGTGTCTGAATGATATGATCAAATCAAGTTTGATTAGAGGGATATTCCTCCCAGGGGCATTGATTATTATCATATCATCTGAAATAACCTGGAGAAGCTTTATTGGTAAGATTAGCATCTGGCAGACCATTCTCTCATGTACTGCTGAGACAAGCTGACGAACAATTTTATCAATATATGAATGATTTAGGCAGCAGTTTTCTGTTTGGTTGAACAAAAGCTGCCGTAAGTTTCTGTCCTTCTCTGTCTACACTTTCTGACAAGAATGACAAGAAATGCAGATCTAGGTTCAGAAAGTTGATGGTAGGGGGTCTCATGAAACATTCTTTTCAAAGTTGCTCTTTGACATGTAGGACTTTAAAATAAAGTCAACAAACTGTCTTCAGGTATCACTTCTGGAAGCTTCCAACAGCATGAGTGATGGTGCGAGGAGGAGCTTCACAGCAGAACATGAAGCTTCATGTTGGAGCTGAAGAGCTGCTGTGTTCTCTCTGTTCTTCATTCAGTACCAGTGAAAAGAATGTTGCTGCTTCTCATCTGGATGATGATGGTCTCCTTTCAAACTGGTAAGTCATCAAAAGACGCAGATGGAAAAGGAGATGATGGACAGGAGAAACATCTGGAGATGTTTGAACTGATTTACTTTGAGATGATAAAAGTCAGATTAAAGATTAGAATCCAAATGTCATGATGAAATCTATCTTTGTTGTTTCCAGGATCCTCTGAGGATTTACTGAAACCATTGAAAGATGAACTGATGGCTTTGGAAGGAGACACTGCCACTCTCTCCTGCAAATATTCTGGTTCTGTCTGGTATCTCTTCTTATACCAACAGAAGTCCAGTTCATCTCCAGAGTTTATCATCGCTGACTTCTCAAAAGAAACTGAGAAGTTCTCAGTGAAGCACGACAAACAGAAACAGGAGTTTCATGTGAACATCTCCTCTGCTGCAGTGACAGACTCTGCTGTGTACTACTGTGCTGTGCAGCCCACAGTAACATGAAACAAGAAAACTCTGTACAAAAACCTGCAAAAAAAAAATACTCCACAACCTCCCCTAGAGAGCGTCACACACCTCATATTAACCGCTGGAGGAACACCTGCCTTCCTGCCTTCCTCCAGCTTCAAAATGAAGCTACTTGGATGCCCTCACACACCTTGACCCCAAAAACGTCTGCAGTTCTGAAACATTTACAGAAACTGCCCATCATCTGAGTTAACCAGCATGTTATAAAAATAAATACTCTAAAATTTGCAGATTTCCTCAGAATAAAGAGTTGTCCTTTCAGAATAAAAAAATGTGTGACGTGTAAATTAAAAAATACTTGTTTTTTTTTAAGGTGTCATCTTTAATAAAAGCACAATGGATCAAATAGTTTTAGTTATCAACTTAACAAAATGACTTAAAGTATCAGTGATGCCCCGCTTCCTGTTTTCTTGGCCAAATCAGGCTGCTGATCCGCACACAGATTTTTTATCAAAAATGACCCACAAAGATACATTATCTGATCAATAAAGTTTTATTATTTTAATTTAAAAAAGTTTAAATGGCAGTTTCTTCTTCTTTTACCAAAATGTGTTTCAAAACGGAGTAAAAACAGCAAGTGACGACACAGCAACATTTACTATGTATTCAATTTTTTGGCATCCTTTTTATCCTTTATTGTTTTCAGATCTTCAGAATAAAACATCATATTTGAGTTGTTTCTGCTGTGCTTCTGTTTATTGTTCATCAGTATTTAAAGGCCATCAATTTAAAAAAAAATCATCTTTGGAGAAGCTACAAGTCTTAAAGTTAGTGGTTCATATGTGGGTCAGTGAAGCCGTTTTACTTTCTGTCTGAGTGGCGGGACCTGGTAGGGTGAAGCCCAGCCTCTGACACACGACACACACCTCCTGTGGGATGAGAACAGCAGCAGCTTTTTTAAAGATTCCCTAAAGTCTGACCCGGCTGATGGAGAAACTGCTCCCATCCACTCTTCGATAAGGTCCTCTCTGGAGGACGCTGCCATCTTCAGGCTGGCTGGAGGACAGTGCAATTGTTTCTTCCAGCAGTTTTGTGAAGGAGCGCCTTCAGGGGTCAGAGAACCCAAAGCGCTTGGTCTCTGGGTCAACCTTCCAGAAGCACCTCAGTCTCGCGTTGATGCCCTCCGGATCCGGTGCCACTGTTCCCCAGAATAGCTGACCTCTGGGTCACATTGAGGTGGATTTTTTCTCGTAGGTTGCATGGCAGTGCTCCCGTTCCAGTTCACCCTCTTCACCTACTGCTGGTAGAAGTGGAAGGGCGTGAGCGCCTGAAGATGTGCGCACCATAAACAAACTCTGGCCTGAACTTCCCCAGGAGGAAGGAGTCCTTGAGGAACGCCTCATCCTGCTCAGCCGCCAGCTTCCTCATGGTGTTGTTTGGCAGCAGGCCCAGGTATGGCGTTGCCGTGCAGCAGGACACGGGGGGGACGGAGGAGGCGCAAGATGGAAGATGAACAACGCGATGCTGCTGTTCTCTGTGAGGAAGAAACAGTAGTTGCTGTGAATACGTGGCACTAGCCTCATGTGACTGCACCCTACTGCACTTTGCCGACACATGTACAGATGTTAAAGTGAGGAATATACCAGATAAATGTGAATACATGCCAGGAAGAATATTATTGTGAAGCCAAATTATAGGACAACTGTTATTAATGGACGAAAAGACAGCAGATAATCCTGTCTATATGTTACTGGAAAAATTTGATAATGGTTGGATAATTATTGTGCATGTAAACAGGAGCTTTGATTTCTATTTACTCATGAAGTTCAATTTCTCATCAAGTTCAAAGTTAAAGGGCCCATACCTTCCAAGGTCAAATTTTCTGAGCTTTTCTGTGATCGAATCACCTTACTTCCAGGTAGGAAAGAGGTGAGAAAAGAAATCATATTTTATAGAAAATTAATTCATTAGTGTAGCAAAGGTAATATATTGTCATATGAATTTAGGTTAATCTGAATGTCTTCAGAAAAGCATGAAATAGACCTATTTTTAAACTGACAGAAATGTCGAATTATTATTATTCTACTGAGAATTAGAACATTGGAGCATGTATCACATGTGTCTATTAAGATAAGTAATGCTGAGTTATTCCATCAAAATGTCTATAATTCTGAAAGAAAAGCCGTGTTTGTCAGCATTCTGCATGGAGCCATTTCTGTAGCTGTATAGAGCTCAAAAGCATAAGGTAAGTCCCACTCTTGAACTTGTTTAGTTTGAACCATTTTCAGATGTTTTTGCTGTTTCCATCATTTGTTGTTCTTGTATGAGGGTTCTGAGCTGCAGCAGGTTTGAAATGAAGCCTCTATAGGAAACCTTTTCTGATGTGATGGGATTAGCATTTCGTCAGCCTAATAGCATATCTGCCTAACTCATTTTTCAGCTTTTTGGAAAAGAAGAAAAAACACCTTTTTTTCACCAAAGGAGAGTAGAGTTAGGCCAATATCTCAGTTTGTCAAAAAAATGAGTTAGGCAGAAATGCTAGTAGGCTGACGATTTGTGATATTTGCTCAGTGTCTGTTCTGCTACCTTTGGGATGTTCTGGATTTTTCCAGCATCGTGCAGGAGGGGTGAAGCTGCACCCTGGTGACAGCAGGCCCAGGTGTGGCATTGTAAATGTGGCAGGATGAGTTAATTGGGTCACAGGTGTATTCACTCCCATCCTGGTGCTGCTAATGAGCACTTGGCCATGTGAGGGAAACGTGTGCTGGTTAAGAAAACAACTTTTAATTGCTAAAATTAAAACTAATTCCTTATTTATTTACATTTAAGTAGAAAAAGGATCAAAACCACAAACTGTTTCTGCACAAACATTGTGGTATTTTATTGCTTAATGTTTTGGAGGAAGGTGAGAATCCAGAGATCTTTTTTTAAACAAGCTAAATTTGATGACTTTTACTCTTTTTTTCAATTTGTAGAACAGTTTTAATCTGGATATTAAAATTGAACAGATTTTTTTTTTTTTTTGGTGTACCAGTAGTTAAAAGGACATGAATCATTAGAACCAAAAGCAGCAGCAACAGCTTCAGGGGGGTATTCCAGGAAGCATATTTAAACTACCCTGACTTAAACCCTGAACTCTGGCTGAAATCCGCCTGAACTTGATTACTCTGGGTATGTCGGTTCCAAAAGACCGGATATGAGTTGGCGTACTTACGCTCGACTTGGTAACCCTGGGTTAATGCATGTACACGGCAAGTACATAAAGACATTCTCAATGGATTGCCGTTTTCTGGAATCACCATGTAAATGTGTGGAGAAAAAAGAGAGTGCTATACTTCGGTGAGACGGAGTCTGAGATTTTAATGACAGCGTATGAAGATTATACACCCATCAAATACGGCTGCATCAGCAAAAGAAAGAGTTTCTGCTTGGAGAAAAAGAACGGACAAAGTAAACCATGAGTTTCTATCTCATTTCTATATTTCTATTTTCATCGTGACGCGCATATATATATATATATATATATACACATACATACACACACACACACACACACACACATACATACATACATACATATATATATAATGGCTAGAGAGGGCTGGCCTACAGGGCAGCACTGAAGCACTCATCCTGGCAGCTCAGGAACAAGCCCTGAGCACCAGAGCAATAGAGGCTCAGATCTACCACACCAGACAAGACCCAAGGTGTAGGCTGTGTAAAGAGGCGCCTGAAACAATCCAGCACATAACTGCAGGGTGTAAGATGCTGGCAGGTAAAGCATACATGGAGCGGCACAATCAAGTGGCTGGAATAATATACAGGAACATGTGTGCAGAATATGGACTGGAAACCCCAAGGTCAAAATGGGAAACACCTCCAGAAGGGGTAGAGAATGAGGGGGCAAAGATCCTGTGGGACTTCCAGATCCAGACTGATAGGATGGTAATGGAGAAACAACCAGACATTGTAGTGGTGGACAAAGAACAGAGGAAAGCCGTTGTGGTGGATGTGGCAGTGCCCAGTGATGGGAACATCAGGAAGAAGGAACATGAGAAACTGGAGAAATACCAGGGACTCAGAGAAGAACTGGAGAAAGCCTGGAAAGTGAAGGTGACGGTGGTGCCTGTGGTAATTGGAGCACTCGGGGCAGTAACCCCCAAGCTAGAGGAGTGGCTACAACAGATACCTGGAAAGATCTCAGACATCTCAATCCAGAAAAGCGCAGTGCTAGGAACAGCTAAGATACTGCAGGACCCTCAAGCTCCCAGGCCTCTGGTAGAGGACCCGAGCTTGGAGGAGAAATATATATATATATATATATATATATATATATATATATATATATATATATATATATAACTTATCCAACTAAAATGAATTAATTCAAGTGGGAACAACTCAATATTTTTTTCCCCAATTCAAATTTACATATTTATCTAACTAAATGTAATTTTACCCCAATTCAATTAAATGTTTTTCCATCTTAATTTATTGTAATTCTTGAACTCTCATATGTCTAAGCTTGAGCCGGCAGATATACTCATTTTGATAACAATAAAACTCGGGAGACTCAATATATTTGCAATAAGAGGATTAGTCAGTATCCATTTTTCTGGCAGTAATATTACCAAATGTTGTGCACTAGGGATGCTATATAAACTCATCATCCTCTCACTCATGGGGCAGAAAGAATTAAACATAACCAATAACTAAACAAAACACTAAACAATAACTAAACAAAACACAGTAAAACAGCTAAACAACTAAACACATTTGGTCAAAAACCCACACTTAAACCCAAATCAGTCCAGACAGGCAAAGGGAATAGTATCCCACAATCCCTTGCAGTGCCGATCTAACAGCAGCACCAAAGTTACACCTACTTAATTGAATTAATTTGAATGAAAGTAAAATAACTGTCTGATAACTACGTGTTATTTTAAGCTGACTTAACAAAAAAAAAAGATTAATCTTAACTGAAGCAAATAATTAAGTTAGATCAATGTAAAACAGTTTATCTCTACAACATCCATATGTGGTCTTATCACCCTCTCACGGTGGAAAAAGTATTATCTGAGCTTCTTCATCCACTAAATCACCTTCAAATGGACACGCCATGCTGCTTCACCCCTCTGAAAACAAACTAACCTTCAGCTAAACCTACTCCAGACCAGGTTATGTTCAGAGCATGAGTTGCCATGGCAACTTGACCTACCCTGAGACATACCTCTGTTTCTGGAACCGAAAGCTGAGGTTATCAACTTCCTTAGCCTCAAACTTACCGTGGGAGCTAGCATAACCTGCTTTCTGGAATACCCTGCAGTACCTGAAGACTGTAAAAACATAACCAAGGTAATTTGGACAGATGAAATGGAATCAAGAGTGTCTCTGACACAGAAACGAAAGCAAAGAAGAATCTTTATGAATATGAAGGAACCAAAAAACAAACCAGGATCAAAGTTATTTATAAAACTGAATTTTTATTTCAAATTGTTGCAATCAATCTTTAGAGTAAAAACACAAACTTCTGTCGGAAGACTAAAAATAAAATAAAAATTTTGGATTTGTCTGAATTTCTGTCCTTTCAGCCTAAGTTTGATCAGGGTTTAAACTTAGCCCACATATTGAAACAGGGCCCAGTTTTTTTTTAAATTATTATCTTATATTGACATTTTGCTGTGAATCATAAGAGGCTTTTTAAATCATGAACAAGCTTGGTACCTGCAAAATTCACCCAAATCAATGCAAGCAAATATAAAAAAATGTATAAAGAGGATATAAATGTTTCAAACATAGCCATGTTTTTGTTTTCCAAATTGTCAATTTCTTTTTCTAGAATTTGTTTTCCATAAATCTTTGTCTGCGATGTTTTGAAGTTGAGTCAATTCCACCTAACCGAAATATTTTGGCCTTTGTTTTCAACAAATTGAAATTAATTGAATTAGTCTACAAATGTTTCCATGTTCATGCTTTTACTGTTTTCCTCTTTGACCAGTTTCTAACTGCATTAGTGCAGATGTAAAGTGTTTACTTAAATTCATGTATTTTATTAGTCATCTATGGGTTTGACTGCACCAAAAGTGAGTAATGAAGTAATGAGGGTTTCTGTAGTCTAGTACATGTAATTTAATTACCGAAATTTAAACTGTGATTTTTTTTTCACGTTACTCCGTTACTGACAGAAGTAATTACATTACAGTAATTTTTTACTTTGCATATCAATGCCCCAACACTCTTTATGAGTAGGAACTGCATGTCTGACTGCACTACTTCAAGTGTAAGGTGAGACGATGGAGGGATTATGGTTTGGGTGCTGTTTCTGAGGAGCTAGGCTTGGCCCCTTAGTTCCTGGAAAAAAGGCTGGATGTTCCTGGATGTTTTCCCCTGATTAATGAATCCATCCTAACGATAATAAATACCTCTCTGGAAATGGGTTACGTGCCACAGTCTTTTAAATATGCAGTTTATTAAACTTCTTCTGAAAAAACCTAGTTTAGATCCTGGAAACTTGGCCAATATCAAACCTCCCCTTCATTTCTAAAATCCTAGAAAGAGTTGTAGCAAGGCAGTTAGCCACTTTGAAGACTTTCAGTCACATATCTCAGGTGGGTAGAACTGCCTTTTTTCACCTGCGTTATATTGCTAAGATCAGAAATATACTTTCTATACTTTAAGAGCGATGCTGAAAAACTCATCCATGCATTTGTTACGTCGAGGCTGGATTACTGTAACTCCTTGTTAGCAGCGTGTCCTAAGAGTTCCTTAAGAAGTCTCCAGCTTGTGCACAATACAGCAGCTAGATTGTTAGCAGGAACTAACAGAAGAGATCACATCACTCCTGTGTTACTTTCACTTCACTGGCTCCCAGTTGATTCTAGAATCAAGTTCAAAATCCTCCTGTTAACCTATAAGGCCTTACATGGTATGGCCCCGTCCTATATTAAGGACCTCATAGTCCCTTACAACCCAAACAGAACACTTTGCTCCCAAAATGCAGGACTGCTTGTGATTCCTAGAATTAGTAAAAGTACAGTTGGAGGTAGAGCGTTTAGCCACCAAGCCCCTGTCTTATGGAATAAACTCCCAGCTCATGTAAAAGAGGCAGATTCAGTTTCTACATTCAAAGTTAGGCTAAAAAAATTCCTCTTTAGACAGGCTTATTGACAGACTAGTTAGTATTCAGAGATTATTTAACTTAATGTTAATGTGTTTAAATTAAACTTGATAACAATTTGTTTTAAAAGGCTGCTAGAAGTTGAAGCTGGGGTAACTATGGTGCACTGGGGTTCTGTCCTTTTTTCTCATCTACTACCCTTCCTCTCTTCTCTATTTTTGATCATTATTCCTCATTTAGTTCTCCATGCCTCTTTTTGGTGCAGTGTGATTCATGCATTGTCCCTCTTTCCCTCTCCCTTCCTGGGGAGTGGGAGTGCTTCCAGACTCCAGTTGGCTCATCCGTGCTCCTGTACCTGACCGTGTACCTCGTTTCTGGCTCGCGTCTACTACTACACCTGGCTGTGGATCCTGCCTCCGGCTCGACTCGCGCCCCCAACTGTCCCCCCAACTCCGCCTGAATGAAGCTCGTCTGCTGGACTTTAAATATGTATTTGTAGAGTTAAATAAGTTTATTCTTCTCTATGAGTTCTGGTAAATCGCCTGTCCGTCCTGGGGGAGGATCCCTCCTTCATGTCAACACCCCTGAGGTTTCTTTGTTTTTTCCGGAATCTTTTTTTTTTTTTCTTCCTAACTGCGAAGAGGGGTCTTAGGGCAGGGATGAAAGTTTAGTTTATGTCAGTTTGTTAGTTTAATTTAGTATTTTCCTATCGAGTTCTATGTATTCATGATCCTTTTGATTTCATGATTTACTTCTTCAATTACCTATATGAAGCCCATCGAGATGACTTTTGTTGTGAATTTGGGCTATACAGTAAAAATTGAATTGAATTGAATGTGTGTACCTCCAACACAAAAACACAAAGGACATCCATAAAGACACGGATAAACCAGCTTGGGGAAGGAGAACAGAACGGTCTGATTTGACCCTCACATAAGATCTCTGGGATGAATCAAGGTAAAGGCTGAAAGCCAGACCTGTGAAACATCAAATTTGGAAACGTTTAAATCATGTCTATACTCTGACAGGAATAACCAGAGATAGAATATATTCTAGACACATTTTAAACCACTCCTCATCTGATTCTGATCTTCAATCTTTTCTGTAGAAATGGAAGAAACTCCTTAGTCCATTCATCGTTACCTGCTGTGTTTGTGCGTATTTTCCAGCTGCTGTAATCCAACAGTCTGTGCTGACGATCCATCTCTTCCTCTTACGAGATTTTTTTTCAAACTGTCTGAAGATTTTTTTTTAGCAGCAGCAGTTAGTCGCTCGCTGATAACATTTGGTTTCTGTTTACAGTCTCATAATCATGACTTTATTTTAGAGACCTAAAAAGATGTTTTAAAAACAATGTTTTGCTATAAACATTTTGAAATAATTTTGATCTCAAATTATGTATTTTTTTATCTTTAAAAACTGACATAAAATCTTTTTTCAAAACAGCTTTCTATGTGTTAGATAAAAACTATTTAAAATGACTTTTCTGAACTTTTTTCCACTTCTCCACATCAATTCTTTATTCTAAACTAGAAGTCGACATTGTGAAGTGGGCGGGGCTCTCGTTTTGCTCTGTGTTCAACATTCAGTTAATAAGAAGTGGTGCTGTGAAGAGAACAATTGTCAGAGTGAATGTTGAACATCAGCTAGTTTCTCCTGTTGATTGAAACCTTGTTGTACAGATGGAACATTGGCTGTGGATTCTTCTTGCTGCTCTTTTCTTTGGTAAGACACAAAGATCAACATGTTTCCTCTTCAAACACTTGAGGGACAGAGCGAGGTGGGGGAGCGAGTCTTGATGTAATGATGAGTGGGAAACACTGGAAAAACCTCAGAAGAGAAGACTTTATAAAGTCAATAGGAGACTGTGTGCTTGCAACTGGAATCCAGGAGGATGAGGAAGCAGAGATGAGACGAGGCGAGGTAATGGCTGAGGCAATGGCGAGATGAGAGCCTGACGATCTGTGCAGACTTGCACTGAAAGTTAGCAGGATGGCTGGAAAAAGGCAGAGTAATTGATGTTCTGACAATGAGTGAGGCACAGGAGCGAACCTATGAAGGGGAAAGACCAGGTGTCTGTCATAGAGCATGAAGGCTCAGACTGGAAGCCTGGCCAAACAACATGAGTGATGCAGCAGACATGAAAGAAACAAACCACAGCAGGAGGAGGAGCTTCACAGCAGAACATGAAGCTTCATGTTGGAGCTGAAGAGCTGCTGTGTTCTCTCTGTTCTTCATTCAGTACCAGTGAAAAGAATGTTGCTGCTTCTCATCTGGATGATGATGGTCTCCTTTCAAACTGGCAAGTCATCAAAAGATGCAGATAGAAAAGGAGATGATGGACAGGAGAAACATCTGGAGATGTTTGAACTGATTTACTTTGAGATGATAAAAGTCACATTAAAGATTAGAATTCAAATGTCATGATGAAATCTATCTTTGTTGTTTCCAGGATCCTCTGAGGATTTACTGAAACCACTGAAAGATGAACTGATGGCTTTGGAGATGGCTCTCTCCTGCAAATATTCTGGTTCTATCCTGTATTTCTTCTTATACCAACAGAAGTCCAGTTCATCTCCAGAGTTTTTCATTAGAGAATATTTAGAAAAAACAGATAAGTTCTCAGTGAAACACGACAAACAGAAAAAAGAGTTTCTATGCAGATCTCCTCTGCTGCAGTGACAGACTCTGCTGTGTCCTACTATGTTCTGCAGCTCACAGTGACAGGAAACAACAAAAGTCTGTACAAAAACATGCAGAACAATACAATACTCCACAACATCCACTAAAGGGGGCCACAGTCTGTATCAGCACTGTTTGTTGAGTCATTGGATTGAAGACAAACAGCCATGAAGCAGTAAAGATCAGAACAGAGTTCATCTGCTGAGAAAGTCAGCAACTATTCAACCATACATTACCTACACTTTAATTTGTGTAAACAGCTTTTAACCTTTACGTCTGTTGCTGTTGCACATGAAGACAAACTACCGTCACATTTAGGGAAGCAGTACCAAGAGTGAGTTCATACTGTACAGCTACAAGGACTAGACAACTAGCAAGGATACACAGTGATGAACAGTGAAGGCTCAGGAAGAGTTCATTAAATACTCTGTAACTAATTACCAAAGGACTGCAGCAGTGACTGTTTAACAAAGTCCACAGGAGAATGGGCGGAGTCACAGCCAGCCTGCACAAAAGCCTAAAGAAAAGAAACGACGAAGAAACAGATAAAACAAGCAGATCATTTATATGTTAAAAATTATGTTAAGAAAGAATTATTAGCAAAAGTTATGAACATCCCAACTGAGAGATCCAGAAATCATGTTTATAACGTTGGAGGTCAGTTTGATCTGCTAATTTCACTATGTGCACTTTCAGAGGAAAACAGAGAGAAAGGTGTGCAGTTCAAAGTTCATCTGACTAAGTTGTTCTCATATAAACCAGGAGGAAGAGGAGCTGAGAGAAGAGGAAGAACAGATGAAAGAGCAGATGGAGAGATTGAGGGAGGAGCTGAGCTGTTAGTGAACTATAGAAGAGACACAAACTTCCACTTTCAACACAGTTCAACACACAAAAGCCAAACATCAGCTTCATCCAACATGCTGCCTGTGCAGACATCTGTGTTCACTCTGCTGCTTCTAGTCATTGGAACAGGTTGATGGGATTCTTTCAAAGATCCATTTCAGCATTTGATGTTTGTCCATCACTGATCTGACTTCTCTCTTCCTTTAGATGTCAGCTGTGAAGAACTCACTGCACTCAAGAAGGAAGAGTCCACTTTGGAAGGAACAACTGTCACTCTGTCCTACAAATATAAAAATGCTGCAACAGGAAATGATTATTTCTTCTGGTATCGACAGTTTCCTGGAAAACCTCCAGAGTTCTTGATCTCTCACTTTGGAACAGGAACACCAATTTCTCAGCCAATTCCTGGATTTTCCTTCAAAGTGAGTGACGACCAAAGACAAATGGATCTGCAGATCTCCTCTGCTGCAGTGACAGACTCTGCTGTGTACTACTGTGCTGTGAGGCCCACAGTGACAGGAAACAACAAAACTCTGTACAAAAACCTGCAGAGAAAACACAATACTACACAACATCCACTAGAGGGCGTCACACACTAGCAATGATTGTTGAGTTGCTGGACAGAAGAGAAATAATGAAACTGTAAAGATCAGAGACAGAGCTGCTGTGGAAGAACTAGACTTCTTGATTGGTTGAGCTGAACTAAAAAAAGAGCTCATTGGCCAGAGTTCATCTGCTGTCTGTGTGGCTTCAAGAACTCCAAAGACATGTTGCTTTACCTCTGTTTGTTTCTATCTCACATTCTAGGTGAGTTTAAGAACTGAGATTCAAGTTTGCTTGAAGCTGCTGCATCAACTCATCATCTTATTCATCTAATGGCTTCATTTTCTCCACTTTTTACAGGACTCACAGCTGGAGACTCAATCTCTCCTGAACAAGATCAACTTACAGCAACTGAATGAAATCTGTTAAAATGAAATGTAACTATCAGACAGATGACAGCTATATCTATCTTTACTGGTACAAACATGATTCTGACCTTCAGGCTCCTCAGTTTATTCTTAGGAAAGGAGCAAAAAGCCACAGCCACAATGAACATGTCCCAGACAAACAATATAAATCCAGAAAAACAGACACATTAACTGAACTGACCATCACAAAGCTAACATTCTAAATCTCAAATTATGTATTTTTTATCCTTAAAAACTGAAATAAATACCTTTTTTCAAAACTTCTTTCTATATATGTTAGATATAAACTATTCAAAATGACTATTCTGAACATTTCTCCACATCCATTTTTTGTTCTCCACTAAAAGGCGACATTGTGAAGTGGGCGGGGCTCTCCTTCTGCTCTGTGTTCAACATTCAGTCAATAAGAAGTGGTGCTGTGAAGAGAACAATTGTCAGAGTGAATGTTGAACATCAGCTAGTTTCTCCTGTTGATTGAAACCTTGTTGTACAGATGGAACATTGGCTGTGGATTCTTCTTGCTGCTCTTTTCTTTGGTAAGACACAAAGATCAACATGTTTCCTCTTCAAACACTTCAACACATTACTGAGCTGTACATTAAGAGCTGTTAAAGCTGCTGATTGTTGTCCTTTCATCAATCATCTTTATTGATTCATCTCTTCCTCTGCATGTTCTGTTCTTCCTCAGAGTGTAAAGGAGAAGACAAAGTGATCCAACCAGGAGGAGAAGTCATTGCTGCTGAAGGAGACTCTCTCACACTCAACTGTACCTTTCAGACCAGTAGCACAGCATTAACAACGTTGTTCTGGTACAAACAAGAAGTGAACAGTTACCCAAAGTACATGTTGAAACGTGGCACCTATGGAACAGAAGGCAATTCTCCAGAGTTCAAGAAAGACAGATTTGATGCTGAACTCAAAGACAAATCAGTTCCTCTGAAGATCCAGAAGCTTCATGTGTCTGACTCTGCTGTGTACTACTGTGCTCTGCAGCCCACAGTGACAGGAACTGTAAAACTCTGTATGAAAATGTGCAACAACTCAATACTCCACAACATCCACTAGAGGGCGTCCCATTCATTCATTTTTTTAGTTGATTCATTCATCTTCCACCCCATTTTGTCGACGGGGCTGCCGGAGCCTATCCCAGTCTCTTGTGGGAAAAGGTAGGGAGCAACCTGGAGAGATTGCTGGTCTGTCGCAGGGCACGACACATACAGTGAAACTGTTTCATGCATTCTACTTCAAGATTCTGGACAAAGTCTCTGTTTAATCATTACCTGCTTTTTTCAAAATTTTACATTGTTTTGCACCAGAGGGGGCCGCACTCCTGCTTCAGCAGATTCAATAGAGTCACTTTGTCCATTTATTGTAACTGAAACTAAGGACTTGATAAAAAAAAGATGTTTATCAGAATTCTGCACTGCATTATAACAGTTATCAGAACATAAAAAAAAGACCATCAGCGTGGCAAAAATACAGTTAGGAAATATTTAGTCAAACACAAATAAATAATCTGAAATAAATATTATAAACCACAAATCACACTAATAACACAATAAAATACATGTATCTTCAGCACTACGACTAGAAAACACTGACTATAACATAACGTTTGTGGCCTTCCTTGATGCAAGCTGTCAATAACGTCATCATATGAAATCTGCTCCCCTACTAAATGATTGATACTAACAACAGCAGGTTAGTGAGTCGCTCCTGAGACGTTGGTGACCTTAGGTATGACTTGATCACTGCAGTTTTGAAAAGATAGCAGCAGCAGCAGCAGCAGCAGCAGCAGCAGCAGCAGCAGCAGCAGCAGCAGCAGCAGCAGCAGCAGCAGCAGCAGCAGCAGCAGCAGCAGCAGCAGCAGCAGCAGCAGCAGCATACTACCATCACAGCTCATTTAACATTATGAACTAATATACAACAGTAAAATACAGCAAAACCTTTGTGTCACAGCAGAGCAGACAAACACATGAATCATAACTAATGTTACAAGTTAAGGCAGAGCAAACATTTTAGAAGAAAATCTTAAAAATGACGTTATTTGCAATATTTGGGCCTACTTCAGTTTTGGTCATAGACCAAAAAAAAGTTTTTTCATCGGCAACGTTGTTGTTGTTGTTGTAGCATTAGAATTTAGAAAACGTGCATCTAGCTATGCAATAATGCCCTTTTCTTTGTCTCTTTTCTCCTCTTCTCCTTTTCTTTTCTTTTCTTGTCTTTTCTTTCTAAATTGGGCTCCAGCTTTGACCTTTTCTTGTCCATATTTCAGATGTTTTTGGCATTAAGCATAAATGTCCTCAGGAAGGCATCAAGTCCGTCGACTAAACCAACTGTCACCTTAGTGAAAACATTGTTTTGTGTTCCCATTTTTTATTTGGGCATTTCACACAAAAATAACCAAAAAAAGCATGATTTTCATTTATTTACTAAAATTTAGTTTATGTGACGGACTTTTAAAAAAGTTTTATAAAGTAGATTCCACCCCCCGCCCTTGTCCCTCACCTGGCCACCTGCCCCCCCCGTCACACATTTACAGCAGGGCCACGTGCAGCTGCACCCAGGGGCGCCAATTCACTACATGGCCAAGCTGTTCTTATTTTTATTTTTTCATCAAGCACTGAGCCGCGGCCCGCGACCGTCACCCCCTTGAAGATGATCCAGCCAGGTTTTGTGCATGCGCAAAAGCGGTGGAGCTCCGTGCTCCCCTCTCAGCCGGCACCCTTCACCCCGCGCCCCCTCTCTGTCCTTCTCATAGACATTTGCGTCTACTTCTTAAAGACAGGAGAGAGAGCGCAGCTGCGGGATGGGGGCACCGCCAGGTTTCAGGCTGCTACAAACTCTGTGAGACAAGTAAACCAATAGTGGTGCATAAATTATTTTACAAGGGCTGAGCCGCCGACGCCGCCCCCCAGTCATTTTTCTGCCCCGGGCCATCGCCCGTATGGCCCGTGCCTAAAACCGTTACTGATCGTGTCAACCTGCTGCTATGATAACTGTATTTTGCGCTCTGTGTGTACAACACACTGGAGGGGCGCGAGAAAAAACGACTCGCAACTGCAGAGGACGTGAACAGGTAGAGAGGAAAAGCAGGGATAGAGAGGCGGGGGAGGGGCTTTGCCTTCAATCTCTGTCAGAGAGATGGAAACACGGGCGTCAGATTTAGATGCAGCTTTCACTGCGGGAGTTGAAGCAGAGACTTTCTCTGGAATGATCTTATGAACTCAAACATTTATTTAATTTGTTTTATATTTACATCATGACAGAATTGTGACACAACATTGCTGTTTATTTTTAAATTTAAATAACTTCTTTTTTCACATGTTTTACTTTTCAAGTTGGAAAAATGTTTAAAGTAAAATGTTTTATTATAAAAAAACATTATTGCATTATGAGGAAATAAAACACTTTATGTGCTTAACTTGTCATTTTTAAAATTTTTGTCCTCAAAAAGTATCGATAAGAGTATCGTTAATATACCAGATGGATAAGCAGTATCAAAAAGACTAGTAGTACCGTTAAAACCTTAATGATACCCATCCCTAATGACTCCATGTCTTCTTATTATCTGTTTACGAGTCTGTTTGTCAATTTTAGTTTTAAAACAGAGTAAAGGGGATATTTACTAATTTCTTCTTCTTTCTCTTTCGGCTTCACCCATCAGGGGTCGCCACAGCGAACGAGTCGCATGGGAAGCTTGGCAATGTTTTACGCCGGATGCCCTTCCTGACGCAACCCTCTCAAAGCAACTGGGCTTGGGACCGGCACAGAAGCAGAGAAGGGAACAAGGAGCAGCCCGGATTAGAACCCTGGTTTCATGGAAGGAAGGCGCCGCAAACCAGCACGGGCTAAAGCGGCTCCCTTACTAATTTAATACATCAAATTGATTTTAACCCCTTTAACACATTTTTAGATACTTATTAGCAAAATAATGTTTCCCCCTTTTTTTTAAGTGCTTTATATAAATAAAAAAAACAGATGTGTTCAGCACACATTTCATTTTGACCCTCAGTAACTATTTCTGGATTTTTCCAACTTCATATTATGGTGCTGTAACCCTTGTGCTATCCTAGGCACTTTAACATTGGGAGTTGGGTCTTCTAGACCCACTAGACAGTGCGCTGAACCTTTTTTCTTCAATGATTTGTGATCTTCACTGGTGTCCACTGAGCACTGATTGTTGAGTCATCAGACTGAAGATTAAGTCAAACAGAAATGATACAGTAAAGATCAGAGACAGAGCTGCTGAAGAACAAAACTCTTTGATTGGTTGAGCTGAACTGAAACAGAGCTCATTGGCCCCGCCCACTGAACTTCACATCATCCAGTCACATTATTTCTTCCTCATTGTGCTGCAGTGGAAGAACAGAGTTCATCTGCTCTCTGTGTGGCTTCAAGAACTCCAAAGACATGTTGCTTTACCTCTTTTTGCTTCTATCTCACATTCTAGGTGAGTTTAAGAACAGAGATTCAAGTTTGCTTGAAGCTGCTGCATCAACTCATCATCTCATTCATCTAATGGCTTCATTTTCTCCACTTTTTCCAGGACTCACAGCAGGAGACTCAATCTCTCCTGATCAAGATCAACTTACAGGAACTGAAGAAAAATCTGTTACTTTGAAATGTAACTTTCAGACAGACTACAGCTATCCTTCGCTTTACTGGTACACACATGATTCTGACCTTCAGGCTCCTCAGTTTATTCTCTGGAAAGGAGCAAAAAGCTACAGCAACAATGAACTTATTCCAGATAAACGGTACAAATCCAGAACAACAGACACATCAACTGAACTGACCATCAGAGAGTTAACCCTGGCAGACACAGCTCTCTACTACTGTGCTGTAGACACACAGTGATCCAAAGTGTAGAAGAGGCTGTACAAAAACCTGAAGACAGATATGGGACTACTCTTCAAAGAGGAGGGAAGTGGTTTTCAAAGCACAGCTTCATATCAGATGGATTCTGTTCATTCCTGTTTGATCAGAGTCTCTGTGGTTACAGCTGCTAATGAAACACTGTGGGAGGATTCACATGAGCAGATGATCCACATCAACAGCTAAAATTATGTCATAAATGTTATTAAAAGCTTAAGAATTCCTTTATTATAAAACGAAAACAATCATAGATTTCATTTTAGTAAAATTTATTATTTTTGAGAAACTGGCAGGTCTTCATCACTCATCATCATCATCATTCTGTGAGATCTTAGCAGAACTACAGACTGTGTTTATTGGTTCTGGTTGGACTCTGTGTTTGGAACAGTTTGATGTTCTCATCTTTGTTCTTGTCTTCATGATGACCAACTCAGTGATGACACAGAGAACTGCTACGCCCATAGGAACATAGAAGATCCTCCAGGAAGAACCTGGAAACACAGTCCCATCATTCTCAACATTTTGTTCATCATTCACACATATCAACAACTTATCTGCCCTCCTCATCATCACATATGTGTCTGATATTTTCTAACAAACCTGCAGGACTTTGGTTTCCTTCAGCAGATGGTCTTGTATCTGATGTTAGCAGAGCTTCTGAGCTCCACCAGGGTGTTTTGCTGGTTGTTTCCTTTTCTAAAAGAGGACAAATCAGACGTTTGATTCCATGCATTCATCTAGATCAAACTAAGGATGCCTTCATCTCTGATGATGACAGAGATTCAGATATGAGAATGGGAACCCACCATCAATGATAGTCAGACGAACAACAACACCTGTGAATCTGAAGGGTCTGGAGAGTCTGCAGGAGTATCGACCTTCATCGTCAGCTGTGATCTTCTTCAGAACCAGAGAACAGTCCTCAGAGAGATCCAGTCTGTCTGATTTAGATCCAGCATCTTTGTGAATCTTTCCATGTTCAAACAGAGTTACTGTGTTTGTTGAATCATCATAGATCCAAGTCACATGTTTACATCCATCATGGAAATCTCTTCCACCTGAACAAGTTAAAGAAACTTCATCTCCATCTCTGACCTCCATCACTGTCATCAGTGGACTTGCTGCTGTTCAGAAAATAAGAACAGAGAGTGAATTCATTCTTCTGCTAAATCACAGACTTTTCAAATAACTAATGGTATCTTGAAAGAAATCTCTAAAGACATCATGTGACCTTCAGCTTTTTGTTCTGGATCCCTGAGTGTAGAGAGAGGCTAAGCTGTGAGCTAATGACCATCTGGTGGTGAGTTTGATCAGAGACCTGCAGGTCCAAACATGTAGAGAGGATCTGCTGGTAGCATTTGGTAGATAATTTCAGACAAATCTTTAACTTAAATGTCTAGAAAAGTTTCAGCCACATCCTGAGGAAGGCAGGGGTCACTGAGTTTAGGTCTTGTTCCAAACCTCCAGTGTTGAGGTTTTGTTCCAAAGCTGTGGCTGAAGGTGTGTTGGTGTCTTATAATAACATAATAGTGACAGAAACCACCAAGATGAAGAAGAAACTGGTGGACGCCCTTTAGTCACAGAATGAAACTCATCCACCTAAATACAAAGTCCATGATGAAGTTCCAAAGAGGAGAACTATTTCTGTTCTGGTTGTTGAAAACTGGACTAGTTTTTTTCTATCTCCGTTTCTCAAAAATGTTTGGATCTCTGTTAAATTTCTTACCTATCAATGTGAGCATCCAGGTCACCAACAGAGATGAGGAGTCAAACATTGTTCTCTCTTTTGTCTCTTCTTCTCTCAGAGTTTCTGTCAGACTGAAGAACACATCAACTCAGCCTCACAGCACAGATGGATCCACTTCCTCAGAGGAAAAGCTCCTTGCTGACACAGCAGGCCATCTCATTATTTTTTCTCATTCAGAGCTTTGAATTGAGCTTTGAGCTGCTATATTAGCGTTTAGCTCCAAACTGACTCTATTCTGCTCTGATTGATGACTTTCTGTGAGGACTTCTTTATGAGGATCAGAGAGAACAAAAAATCTCAAGCTTTGTGCTCTGAGACCTGCTGTTTCCTCTTTTTTCTTCACAGAGGAGAAGTGGCATGTTTCAGAGACCTGGCTTCAACAGCAGCGTGACATTAACATGTGGTTCATTTGGTGAAGTGTAACTCCCACAGTTAACCACAACACATGAAGACTCAGACATAGACGAGATCCTCTTTATCCCAGACATCTTTGGAAGAACACAGCAAGTACTGAGTTGCTTCATCTATTAGGAATCAATAACAGGGTGAACTAAGTTAATCACATATTAAACATTCATCATTGATGTACATAAACAAAAAGGGCCTTACAATTAGCCCTGAGGGACACCACATGTCTAAACATTGGAAACTAATAAATGTTTGCCAGTTCATTTCAAACATTTACAAAAATATATACTAATTAGACAAAAATCCACTCAGTTTGACAGACATCAAAGAATCTAAATCTGTTCTGGTAATCAGGTCCCAAACAGGAAGAAGAAGAAACTTTAGCCTGAAGGACATCAAGGACCTCCTTGATGTAACATGACAGTGCTGACCATCACCCAGCAGAGAAAGGTTCCTCATTTTCTAGGAGGAAAAGTTTTGTCGAAACTGTGGTTCCAGCAGCAGCATCACCTAAACATCTAGCTGAAAAGTTTCACTTCCATCGTTGATATGCCGAACATGCCTGTGTGGTGGCACTTTTTGCGACTGTCTCCTGTACCTCCACTTGAATTCTGCCCAGCATTCATATAATCTCTTATCAGGGTGATGGGGAGGGGTGTTCAGCCTGCGGTGCACCTTGGGGGGAGGAGCTACTTGGCAGTGGCCCCCCTCCCGTGGTTGCCGTATGGAATGCCCCCCCCCCTCGGTTTTATTTGCACCGTAGACATGTAGGGCCCTTGGTAAGGGGGGTGCCTGGACATCACTGCCAGCAAGCAGCAGATGCCTTTTTAGCGCCCTACCTGCCCATTTTAGATGCACCTTAGACATTTAGAGCCCCTTGGTGGGAAGGGTGATGGGACATCACTGTGAGTAATCGGGAGATGTCCCCTCAGTGCCCTACCCGCCAATTTTAACTGCACCCCCTTAGTACACACACCTTTTTTACTCCTCATAATATATTTTCGAACACAAACACATACACATGCACACACACACCCTTACAAACACACGCACACATTTTACAAGGAAGGTGGGTCCTAGGTCCATCTGTCCCCTACACTGTCCTTGGTGGGGCAGGGACTGGGCCCTGGGCCCTTGGCAACGGCGGCCGTGTTCCCTGGATGCTGGCTTCCTGGGCCCGGCGGCCCTCTCTCCATGCGGGGAGTGGGATCCCTGAGCTTTCTGGCAAGGCCAAGAGCTGGGGATCACATCACACCTGAGCTGGGGGTGTCTGTGTCCCTGTGGGGTGGGTTCTGGTCCTTGCCCCCGAGTGCTGGGCCTCGCCAAATTTCCAACTGTGGACAAGCCTTGTCGGCCATGTTTACAACACCTCTTGTGGACCCCCTCTTCTCCTGGATGTCTTCCTCCTGGGCGGGGACGGGTGGGTGGCTGCCTGGAACGCGGGGCGGGTCTCCCTTGGGGGTTCCTGGCTCGTATCTGGGGTTGGGGTGGGGGGATGCCCAGAACCCCTGGGTGGTGATGAGGTGCTCGTCTGAGGCTGTGGGCACTCTTCTGGGGCGGGGCCCTGAGGTGGGCCCTCCCTACGCGGCGGGTGTGCTGCTCTCCTGGTTGAGCCAGAGCTGCACTCTCTGGTCCCCCCATGCCTCCCTGCTCTCGTGTTCTGGGGGCCCCATGGTTGGTCCTGCGGGCTCTGGCCTGGGTGGCGGATGCAATCTCTACCTGCTGCCATGCGGGCGTTGGAGGGTTCTAGCTGCCGCTGCTGCTGCGGCGGGGGTCTTGGTGTGTGGATGGCTGGTCACTCCCCCTCCTTCTTTTCACATTCCATCATCCTCAGACTCAGGATGACCTTATTTCATTCCAGGGGTACAGTTTTGTGCACAACTTCTAAATATAAATACCATAAATTGAATAAGATTCAACTCAAAATTTACCATATTTAAACCTTGAAGCCCTTACAACTCCTTTGTGGTGTGATTGCACAGAAACTACAACGTGAAGAATAATGTAGGCTATTATGTGTGTGAAGGTCTTTATTTTTTGCTTTTGATTGAAAAATGTTTTTACTATGTAAAGAACTTTTTACACGAGTGTTTTACAAATAAAGATTAATTTGATTTAACAGTTGATGCTCTCAAGGAGTGATAAGGCTAAAAACTTTTTGACAGTAGCTCCTCCCACACTCATCAGTAGCATCTGCTGTAGTTTCTAAACACATCTTTGGAGCGTTGAGCAGAAACTTTGATGTGCGTCTAAAGAGAGGAGACTGACGTGAATTTGATGCAGGAATCTTCTAAGGACTGAAGAATGACACTGCTCAAGCTGTCTAAACAAAATCAAGGAAACCAAACATTTTCTTCTGTCATTCAGATGTTCTGGTTGGATGAAATATGAATTCAATTTCCTTGTTATTTGTGAAAATGTATCATTTTATTTAATTATAAAACAAATGTCTGACTGACAGTGAACAAGCTCTGTCAGTGTGATCAGGCTCCGCCTCCTAATCCACCAGCTTAGTGTTGATGAAGACTAAAAAGAGATCTCAGCCTTCTTCCTACTCTCTGCAGCTCTTAGTTCCTCAACACTGCAGACATGAAGCCTCTGTTCATCTCTGTGCTGCTGGCTGCCGTGAGTCTCGGTATGAACACAACTCTGTTTGTCTGACCTCCACCCTACACATGATTGTTTAGCAGCAAACTGAACTGTTGCTCTGTGTTTGACAGAATGCAGAGCACAGACAGACAACGTGCAGCAACCAGGAGGAGATGTGACTGCAGCTGAAGGAGACACAGTCACTCTGGGATGTCACTTCAACAGCAGTTCATCCAACTATTATCTGTTCTGGTACAAACAGGATGGAAGCAACAGACCAACATTCATCCTGAGTCGCTTTAAGATTGGAACAGGAACCACAGCAGAAGAGTTCAAGGAGAGATTTTCCTCCAGTCTGGATTCAGAATCCAGATCAGTTCCTCTGAAGATCCAGAAGCTTCATGTGTCAGACTCTGCTGTGTACTACTGTGCTCTGCAGCCCACAGTGACAGGAAACAGCAAAACTCTGTGCAAAAACCTGCAGAGCAGAGACATTATCCTCTAGAGGGCGCTCAAAAGCTGACTATCATCAGCATTAAAATGTGAACTAATGTTCCTGATGTGCTGTCCAAAGGTTTTATCTTTACAGAAAACAGAAGAGGTGACTCTATAGAACCTGAAATCCTGAAAAAAATCATTAAATATTTTTTTCTGACATATGATTTTCTACATATGTTCAGCAGTGACGTGTGGGTTTTCAAACAAATGACATATACACATGCCTAGAGGCAAATCAGAGACTCCAATGATCCCATGACAAGTTTTTTGACTGGTTGGAAGAAACCAACACATGCACAGGGAGAACATGGAAACTCCACACAGAAAACACGGAAAGGTCCCAGCTCAGATTCAAACCAGGACCTTCTTGCAGTGAGGTGAGAGAGTCAACAACTGTGCAACCACACAACCCTACAATAAATGTGAGATGCAACAATGATAAATGGTTTATACTTATAGAACGCTTCTCTTCCTTGCTTTCAGGCCAAAGTGCTTTACAGCTACAGTCCCTTTTACACACACATTCACACTCTGATGATGGCTCTGTTACTGAACACTGGCGCCAACCTGTAACCACCAGGAGCAAAAGACGGAGACGACTCCTCAACTTGACTGAACTAGTGTTGGTCGGTCCCACCAGTTAAATATTCAATGATAAATTTGTAACACTTTTTGATACTCAAACTATTATAAACAAAAGTTAACATGGATTTAGAAAAAAAACAGAACAACAACAATGGTCATCATTGAATTATGTTTATTGTGAAATCACAAAGTTTCTAGACAAAAAGAAAAATGCAACAAGAACGTTTGTTCAACTAAAAATTGTGCAACATTTTCAATCATGGCTTCCAATCTGACAAACATTAAATAAATGTTATAAAAGGAGACACTTTAATTTGTGTAAAAAGCTTGTAAACCTGTGAGTCTGGTACTGTTCCTCATGATGATAAATGATTGTTCAGCAGGACAGAACCCAGATGCAGGAAAGAACCAAGAGTGAGTTCATACTGAACAGATAAAGGACTCAAACAACTAGCAATAATACAAAGTGATCCAACAGTGAAGACTCAGGAAGAGTTCATTAAATACTCTGTAGCTAATTAGCAAAGACCTGCAGCAGTGACTGTTTAACAAAGTCCACAGGAGAATGGGCGGAGTCACAGCCAGCCTGCACAAAAACCTAAAGAAAAGAAATGAAGAAGAAGCAGATAAAACAACCAGATCATATCAATGATGAACTGAATTTATCAAGACTGTTAAACTGATATTATTTCATGAAGATGTGAACATATTTTACTCTACAGACATTGATGAGTAAATAATTATAGGGATAAATACAAAGCTTACTATAAGTTAAACTTTAAAGTTTAAACTGTTTATCCACTGATATGAATGTCGACAAAGAGTTATTCATAAAATATATGAACATATCAACTGAAAGATACAGAAACCACATTAAAACATTGGAGGTCAGTTGATCTGCTAATTTCAGTATGTTCACTTTCAGAGGAAAACAGAGAGATAGTTGTGCAGTTCAAAGTTTATCTGACTAAATTGTTCTCAGGTGAACAACTAAAGTCTTTCAATTTCCATTAATGAAAAACATCCAACCTTTTAGCAGACTGTTAACCAGGAGGAATAGGAGCACAAAGAAGAGGAAGAACAGATGAAAGAGAAGATGGAGAGATTGAGGGAGGAGCTGAGCTGTTAGTGAACTATAGAAGAGACACAAACTTCCACTTTCAACACAGTTCAACACACAAAAGCCAAACATCAGCTTCATCCAACATGCTGTCTGTGCAGACATCTGTGTTCACTCTGCTGCTTCTAGTCATTGGAACAGGTTGATAAGATTCTTTCAAAGATCCATTTCAGCATTTGATGTTTGTCCATCACTGATCTGACTTCTCTCTTCCTTTAGATGTCAGCTGTGAAGAACTCACTGCAGTCAAGAAGGAAGAGTCCACTTTGGAAGGAACAACTGTCAAAGTGTCCTACAAATATCCTAAACTATCAAGAAGTGATTCTTACTTTTGGTATCGACAGTTTCCAGGAAAACCTCCAGAGTTCTTCTTCTCTCATTTAGGATCAGAAGAAAAACTACAGAGTTTGGATCCTAGATTTTCTCATGAAGTGAAAGCTGCTGATAAACAGATAGATCTGCAGATCTCCTCTGCTGCAGTGACAGACTCTGCTGTGTACTACTGTGCTCTGCAGCCCACAGTGACAGGAAACAACAAAACTATGTACAAAAACCTGCAACAACACAATACTCAATAACATCCACAAGGGGACACCCAAAAGCTAAATGTCATCAGCGTAGAAGTCAAAGAAAGATTTTCTAGGCAATCAAATGAAACAAACTCTGGTGTGAATCCAAGCTTTCTGTCTGAATTCTAACTTTTGTTTGTTCTTGAACTGACCTCTTTACTGAGGAGAACATCTGAAAGTAGTGGTGTAACAATTAATTGATTCAACTAATTAATCAATTTATGTTCAAACCATCCAACCAGATTGATCTGTCTTAGCAAAGTTATTAATCAAATTGAAATAACATATAACATAAACAATAATTTCAAAAAGAAATAAATCAATTAAATTGATTTTAGAAAATACCATTTGGATTCAGGTATTGTATAAGTAACAGAGTGACATCACAGTGGACAACACACATGAAATGGCAGCAAAAAATGATCAAGCCATCATTACAGTCCAATGTGTGGAAACAATTTGAACTGAAGGAGAAGAGCAGCTCAGGCTCCTCCTACTGACTGCAGAGAGGAAGAAGAGCAGCTCAGGCTCCTCCTACTGACTGCAGATGACTGACAACTGTTTGACTTCAACCTGAACATCACAACAAGCACAACTCAAAGCTCTCTCAGCTGATTCAGATGAACATCCCATCCACACTTGGAAACATGAAGAAACTGGCTTTGATGTGCTTCTTCTCAGCTCTCATATGTACGTACGTTTCTGTAAAACTTCAGGATCTGATCTGGATTTGACTCAACAGAAGCTCATGATTTAAAAACTGAAAAATGTCCTTTAATTCTGTCTTGATAACTAAACTGTGTTGAGTTTGTACGTTTGGATCAGAGATATGAAGCAAATCTGTTTTCTGTTCAGCAGGTGACAGTCTGGAGGATGGAATCACTGCCAGCAGAGCTGCAGTCTTTTCATCAGAGGAGCTCACAGTTACTCTGTCCTGTAATTATTCAGTCAAAGCTGAGAATCTGCAGTGGTATAGACAGGATCCAGGATCAGCTCCTCGGTTCCTCCTCCTGATCACTGACACCAAAGAACCCAGTGTGGTGGAAGCAAAACCTCCAAACCCCAGACTGACTGCTGTCCTGAACCAGGAGAGGAACCAGGTCCATCTGCAGATCTCCTCTGCTGCAGTGACAGACTCTGCTGTGTACTACTGTGCTGTGAGGCCCACAGTGACAGGAAACAACAAAACTCTGTACAAAAACCTGCAGAGAAAACGCAATACTACACAACATCCACTAGAGGGCATCACACACTATGAAAGCACTTATTGTTGAGTCACTGCATAAATGACAAAGATAACAGAGAAATATAGCAGTACAGATAAGAGACAGAGCTGCTGTGGAAGAACTAAACTCTTTGATTGGTTAAGATGAAATGAAAAAGAGCTCATTGGCCCCGCCCACTGAACTTCAGATCATCCAGTGACATTATGTCTTCCTCATTGTGCTGCAGTGGAAGAACAGAGTTCATCTGCTGTCTGTGTGGCTTCCAGAACTCCAAAGACATGTTGCTTTACCTCTTCTTGCTTCTATCTCACATTCTAGGTGAGTTTAAGAACAGAGATTCAAGTTTGCTTGAAGCTGCTGCATCAACTCATCATCTCATTCATCTAATGGCTTCATTTTCTCCACTTTTTTCAGGACTCACAGCTGGAGACTCAATCTCTCCTTTTCGGGATCAACTTACAGGAACTGAAGGAAAATTGGTCATAATGAAATGTAACTTTCAGACAGATTACAGCTATCCGGAACTTCACTGGTTCAAACATGATTCTGACCTTCAGGCTCCTCAGTTTATTCTGTTGAAAGGAGCAAAAAGTCACACAGGTGAACATATTCCAGATAAACGATATGAATCCAGAACAACAGACACATCAACTGAACTGATCATCACAAAGTTAACCCTGGCAGACACAGCTCTCTACTACTGTGCTATAGACACACAGTGATCCAAAGTGTAGAAGAGGCTGTACAAAAACCTGAAGACAGATATGGGACTACTCTTCAAAGAGGAGGGAAGTGGTTTTCAAAGCACAGCTTCATATCAGATGGATTCTGTTCATTCCTGTTTGATCAGAGTCTCTGTGGTTACAGCTGCTAATGAAACACTGTGGGAGGATTCACATGAGCAGATGATCCACATCAACCACTAATCATCTACATAAAGCATCTACATAGCGATACCTCTAACTTTTTTTTGTCGACATTTATATACTGTATTTAATTCAAAACAACTCAGGAGTGAGATTTTTCGTAATTTATATATATATATATATATATATATATATATATGTATATATATATATATATATATATATATATATATATATATATATATATATATATATATATATATATATATATATATATATATAAAAAACGCCCCTCTCACCCTCCGCGGGTGGTTTCTCCTCCAAGCTCGGGTCCTCTACCAGAGGCCTGGGAGCTTGAGGGTCCTGCGCAGTATCTTAGCTGTTCCTAACACTGCGCTTTTCTGGACTGAGAGGTCTGAGGTCTTTCCAGGTATCAGTTGTAGCCACTCCTCCAGCTTGGGGGTTACTGCCCCGAGTGCTCCAATTACCACAGGCACCACTGTCACCTTCACTTTCCAGGCTTTCTCCAGTTCTTCTCTGAGTCCCTGGTATTTCTCCAGTTTCTCATGTTCCTTCTTCCTGATGTTCCCATCGCTTGGCACTGCCACATCCACCACAACGGCTTTCCTCTGTTCTTTATCCACCACTACGATGTCTGGTTGGTTCGCCATTACCATCCTATCAGTCTGGATCTGGAAGTCCCACAGGATCTTTGCCCTCTCATTCTCTACCACCTTCGGAGGTGTTTCCCATTTTGACCTTGGGGTTTCCAGTCCATATTCTGCACACATGTTCCTGTATATGATTCCAGCCACTTGATTGTGGCGCTCCATGTATGCTTTACCTGCCAGCATCTTACACCCTGCAGTTATGTGCTGGATTGTTTCAGGCGCCTCTTTGCACAGCCTACACCTTGGGTCTTGTCTGGTGTGGTAGATCTGAGCCTCTATTGCTCTGGTGCTCAGGGCTTGTTCCTGAGCTGCCAGGATGAGTGCTTCAGTGCTGTCTTGTAGGCCAGCCCTTTCTAGCCATTGGTAGGACTTCTTGATATCAGCCACTTCAGTTATGGTCCGGTGGTACATCCCATGGAGGGGTTTGTCCTCCCATGAGGATCTGTCCTCCAGCACTGTATCCTCTGCTCTCCATTGCCTGAGACATTCACTGAGCACACTGTCAGTTGGGGCCTTGAGCTTGATGTACTCATGCATCTTGGATGTTTCATCCTGGATAGTGGCTTCTATGCTCACTAGTCCTCGGCCTCCTTCTTTGCGGCTAGCATACAGTCTCAGAGTGCTGGATTTCGGGTGGAACCCTCCATGCATGGTGAGGAGCTTTCGTGTTTTAACATCCATGGTCTGTATCTCTTCCTTTGGCCATCTTATTATTCCTGCAGGGTATCTGATAACTGGCAGTGCATAGCTGTTTATTGCCCGGGTCTTGTTCTTGCCATTGAGCTGGCTTCTCAGGACTTGCCTCACTCGACCGGCTAAGGCGCATAAGGCTAAGGCGCATATATATATATATATATATATATATATATTTAAACAGCTTTTCATTTCACTTACTGGGGTGGGGGATTGATATTGGCAGATAGCGATCAGTGTTGGCAATTAAAACTGTGATTAAGGTTATTCCATTTCCATTAAACTTGTAGTTGCTCTCCCAGGGGCGGTGCCTGGGGGCGGGGGCCTGGGCCCTATGCTGGGGGGGGGGGGGCTGGGGGACGGATCTTTGACCACTGGGGGACAGTCTACCAGCTGTCCCCAACTTACCCCCCTTCCTCATATAATCTCATATTAGCCTGTAGGTGTTTAGCCTGCGATGCATCTTGGGGAGAAGAGCTTGGGGAGAAGAGCTACTTGGCAGTGGTCCCCCTCCCATGGTTGCTGTATGGAATGGGCCCCCCCTCTCTCGGTTTTATTTGCACCTTAGACATGTAGGGCCCTTGGTAGGAGGGGTGCTTGGACATCATTGCCAGCAAGCAGCAGATGTCCTCCTAGCACCCTACCCGCCAATTTTAACTGCACCGTAGACATTTAGGGCCCCTTGGTGGGGAGGGTGAGGGGACATCACTGTGAGTAATCAGGAGATGTCCCCTCAGTGCCCTACCCGCCAATTTTAACTGCACCCCCTTAGTACACACACCCTTTACTCCTCCAAATATACATTCCAACATAAACACACACACACCCTCACAAACACACACACACATTTTGCAAGGAAGGTAGGACCTTGGACCATTTGTCCCCTACCCCATCCCTGGTGGGGGCACTGGCCCCTTGGCAACACCGTCCGTGTCCCCTGGGTGCCGGTTTCCTGGGCCCGGCAGTCCTCTCCCCACACGGGGAGAGGGATCCCTGACCTTTCAGGCAAGGCCAGAAGCCGGGGATCACATCAGACCTGAGCCGGGGGTGTCCGTGTCCCTGTGGGGTAGGTTCTGGTCTTTGCCCCCAGGTGCTGTACCTCGCCAAATTTCCAATTGTGGCTGAGCCTGGTCGGGCCATGTTTACATCAACCCTGGTGCACCCCCTATTCTCCTAGGCGCCCCTGGGTTGGGACGGGGGGATGCCCAGAACCCCTGGGTGGTGATGAGGTGCTCGTCTGAGGCTGTGGGCACTCTTCTGGGGCGGGGCCCTGCGTTGGACCCTCCCTGCGCGGCGGGGGGGCTGCTCTCCTGGTTGGGCCGGGGCTGCGCTCTCTTTCCCCCATGCCTCCCTGCTCTCTGGCTCTGGGGGCCCCGCGGCGGTCCTGCTGGCACTGGCCTGGTTGGCGGATTTTATCGCCCGGGGGCGGTTGTTCTCTGCCTGCTGCCATATGGCGTTGGGGGGTTCTGGCTGCCACAGCTGCTGTGTGTGTGTGTGTGGGGGGGGGTGTTTGGTGTTGGGACGGCTGGGCACTTTCCCTTCTTCTTTTCACATTCCATCATCCATTTTAGAGGAACATGAACACTCACCTGAGCACAGGTGTTAGTTCACCTTTGCACTAATAGTTTTGCGTGACTGAATGAAATATTTCACAATAGTTTGTTTTAATGCATTCATATGCGTGTGTGAATAATATTTGTATTGTGTACATGTTGACATGTGGACATTTTTGCAGCTAACAGGTGTGTTTATAACATTTGAGTGTGTGTGGACAGGCCCCTCCCCTTTGAGATTTGTATTACTTCTGAACCTTACCGTAGTGATAAACATCCAGAAACTTGTTGCTTTATGCTGCTTCATGATTTTATCCCCCCACCGCCTTCTATTATCACCCTCCTATCCCCCCCGCTCTCTAACATCCTTCTCTCTTCCTCCCTCCTAACCTTTTCCGTCCGGTCCAACACAAAAGATTTTCAAATATGATTCAAATAAATAAAGTTTGGCCTCAATTACAAAAGGGGTTTATTCAGACATTCCTCTGGTGTGTCAGAAGATTCATAACCCCTGTTGTTAAAGTAAAATATGTCCAACACAAGAGACCCTCAGCTCTCATCTGTTTGCCCAGCTGTTGGACAGGACAAGTTAAAAAAATTAAACTTGCAGTTGCTGGCCAACTGGGTTTGAGCTGTGGGTTTTGTATATATTGTGATTTTTGGGAAATCTGGATTTTGGTGTTTGAGTAGAAGAGAGTAGAATAGAATAGAATAGAATAGGTCTTAAATATGTCATGATCAGAACACGAGACGGACCCAGCTGCTGGAACCCGGAAGGAGGAGACAGGTTAGTGGTTGGTAAGTACTAGGATTTATGTAATCTATCCAGGCAGGACTGTGGGTAAACGTGGCTGTAGATCTTGGCTGGAGATCCTGACGCAGAGCGTGGCAGGCACCCTAGACGAGGAGCGTGGCTGAGGCTCTTGAGAGAGGCGAGGCTGGAGTTCCTGGCTAGTGGCGTGGCTGGAGTTCTAGAGGAGCACAGAGACTGTGGCTCTTGAGGGTGGAGGGCGTCAGCGTAGGTGGAATGAAGCTGCTGCTCTAGGTGGTGTAAGACTCAGGTGACTCTCGTGGCATGAGATTAACTTGAAGCATAGAAGTCAAGACAAAATTAGCGAGGTACGAGACAAGGGGAATCAAACGTGGATCTAAAAGAGACTAGGCACCATCAGGGTTAACGAACTGGCGAAGAATGCTGGAGCTGGGTCTCCTTATGAAGAGGAGGGGGAGGAGTCTGACAGAGGCACCATGACAAAATAATCCCTAAGGAAATTTAAGAGTGGACATCTGCTCATACTCATAAAACAAACACACATATTACAAACAATAAAAATAGTAAAAATAGCAATAGATTAAAAAGATTATTAAAAATAAATAAATAGAGTAATCATTTAAAAATCAGTGGGTTAAAAAATAAATAAATATAAATAGATAAAATTAAAAGAAATTGCTTCTAAGATGCAGTGTCAGAGAGTTGTATTGCCTGATGGCACAAGGAACAAACGATTTCTTCAGTCTTTCTGTGGTTCAATGCAAGGACAGCAGTCTGTTGCTGAATGTACTCCTGTTGCTGGTGAAGGCCTCATGTAGGGGATGTGACAGATTCCTTATAATGGCCCTGAACCTGGTCAGAGTTTTCTGCTCTGCCACCTCCTCCACAAGATCCAGCTTCAGTCCCACCACAGAGCTCGCCCTGTGTTGGGCGAAGTGTTTAATCCATGTACGTTTATGATTTGTCACGCTCACACAATACACGGCTGCACAAATAAGCAGTTATGAGTTTTTCTTGTAAATATTAGAGGGCAGATTGGCCCTAATATTTGATGTACCAGCCGTAGAATGGCATTGTGATGTTCCTCTAACTGTGTTCATGTTTTACCACAGTAAGTTTAGTTTTGGTTTAGTTATCCTGCTCTGCAGCGCTTTTTGTTAGTTAATAAGCCCCTTGCCCTGGAACTGTGTGCTCCCGTCGCTGCATTTTGGGCCATCACGTTCACCAGCCCTCCCTACCTGACAGAATGGACCAGCCATATGTTTTCCTGGACCCAGCAGAGCGAGACATGCCGGACCCTCCAGTCGACTCCATGCCTGACACGCCGGCTGACTCTATGCTTGACCATGACTCTATGCCTGACCCGCCGGCTGACTCTACGCCTGACACGCCGGCTGACTCCATGCCTGACACGCCGGCTGACTCTATGCCTGACCATGACTCTATGCCTGACCCGCCGGCTGACTCTATGCCTGACCCGCCAGCTGACTCCATGCCTGACCCGCCGGCTGACTCCATGCCAGACCAAACGCCGGTTTTGGACTCCCCGCCGGCCACGCCGGCCCCAGACTTTATGCCAGACCCGCCTCGCCTGCCACGCCGGACTACTCGGCCTCCCGGCCGTCCTCCGGACCTGCCTCGTTGGACAACGCGGCCTCCCAGCCGTCCTCCGGACCTGACTCGCCAGACAGCGCGGCCTCCCAGCCGTCCTCCGGATTCCTCTCTGCCTCGCTGGTGTGCCAAGCCCGGCCTCCTTGTACACTGTAGCCTATCTAAGTTTGTCTCACGAGCCCCCTCCTCCTTGGTTGACTTTTGGAAACTCTGTGTGGTTCATTGAGGGGGGTTACTGTCATGGTTTGGGTTTCTTTGTATTGGGTTTTGCTTTCTGTCTTGTTCTGTCATGGTTGAGTTCTGTTTCCTGTTTTATTTTGAAAGGTTTCCTGCTTTGTCATGCTTTTGAGTTTTACTTCCTTGGTACCAATCTCTCCTGATCATGTTCACCTGTGTCTTGTCTGTCCTGTCTGTATTTAAGTCTTGTCTGCCTTCCTCTTGTGCTGGTCCAGTAATGTCTCTAATGTAACGTCTCTAATGTCTTAATGTCTCTATTCTGACTCCCTTCTGCCATGTGTTCATGTTTTACCACAGTAAGTTTAGTTTTGGTTTAGTTATCCTGCTCTGCAGCGCTTTTTGTTAATTAATAAACCCCTTGCCCTGGAGCTGTGTGCTCCAGTCTCTGCATTTTGGGTCCTTCACGTTCACCAGCCCTCCCTACCTGACAGATTCTGCATCAAAGTGAATTTGTCTCCCTCATCGTAACTCTGGTGTTTGACAGACGGAAAAGTCTATTCAAGGTTGTGGAAAATGGACAAAAGATCAAAGGAAAAATCACGCTCAAACAGAATAAAAATAATTAAATTAAATAAATATCCTGAACAGCATTTTGAATCAATACAAGTACTAAATGAACTATCGCGATATATTGGCAAAAACATTTTTTCGAACACCTCTAGTGTTGTGGCTTCCTGTGCTTTCATTTCTGTGGGAAACTGATCCACATGGCTCTTTGAGAGGTAAAGGTTGCCGACCCCTGGTCTAGCACATACACGTGCATTCTAGGTTTGTATTGGAACATTATCATGTATAAAGTAAAAGGTTTTGTTAGAAAAAATTTTTGTTGCATAATGAGAAAATAAAGGACTTTATGTTCTTAATTTATTGTTTAATTCAGTCAGACAAATTCTTGCAGTAGAATACATTTATTTTCACATACTTAATTTACGTCTTAGTTGGCATTCACAAACTTTGATTGGCTTAAGGCTCCGTACAATTCCATGAGATAACTTCCATAAACTTTAGGGTAAAAACCCTGAACGGAGCCCACAGGTGGAAGCCGGGGAGGAGGGTGGGGCGATGAATGCAGCGCTGCGGTAAGAAAGAGAATGAACGCTGCACACCTGGACTTAAATAGGATGCTGAACAGGTGAGTTAATTACCTACCGCCCTAGGGGGGGAGAGACTGCAGAGTTTGGCTGCCTGAAAGGTCGTCCGCTATTTTATTTTTCGTCCTCAAAGTCTCGATAAGAGTATTGTTAAAATACCGGATCGATAACCAGTATCAATAAAAGTAGTAGTACCGTTATAACCTTAACGATACTCATCCCTAGATACATTGGTATAAACTTTTGAAAAGCAAAACCATAGCCATTGCTTTAATAGCTGTGAATCAGATATTAATTCTGTGAACAAATTATAGTGTCTTTGTTAAAAACAAATGACACCATTTAGTGCAAATGTGGTGTAAACAAAAATAAAATTCTCCCAGAAAAATAAAAATCTGGTTGCTAGGAACTTTCCTTCCCGCAACAGCCAATCTCGCAACGAGCCCCCCCTATCGACCCTCCGAAGAATTGTCTTACCAAAGGATGGTTAATATAACATTTTACAGGGTCTTTAAACATAAATAAAAGGTCGATACTTGATGAAGACGTATCGAGAATCAATCACTGCACTAAATACCACGATATACCACCATATCGATATTTTGGCACACCCCTAGGGAATTGTAAAGTCAATGTGGGGTTTAACCAATAATGACTTCAGACCAGCTTTAAGAACAGTGGAGATGCTCATTCACCTGTTTCACAACAAATAAAAGAAGATTATAAAACTATGTTTGGATCATCATATTTTACCCAACACAGAACTTTTGTCTTGCTAACAAAAAGAAAATGTTCTGGAAGAATATGATTGTTTGACCATCTCACGCGTTTGGTGGGAGGCCGCTCCACCTCACTCCCTGGAATGCATTCCACCCGTCAATGAAGCTGCTGATCTTCGTACTGGACGATCCAAGCTCTTTGGGATAATATACTCCGTTGAACGTTATGTGGAAAATAATCCAAGCTGGGAAAGATAATCCATCATACGAGATCGCTTGTTCCTCCGCGCTCCTGGTCAGCTTGCAGCTGTACATACCCTCCTACAGCTCTCCCGCGTCTCATTAAAAAAAAACAAAAGGTGTGTCGCCCTGTCACCTGGCTGTCACCTATCAGCTGGTCCTGTTCAACCTATGGGGTGATGACAAATACCACACATGACCTCAAAAGTTCATTGAAATAAAACCTGTTAAATAAATACACAAGTTTTTCAAGTTTCAGGTCATGGTCAGAAACTGATTTGAAGTGGCAACCATTACAACTTCATTGCAAAGATTTTCAGACACAAATTCAAATCAAATACAATATTAATGTTGACTTTCTAAAATATAATTCACCAAATGAAATGTCCAAAGATTCTCATTATTTTTTGTTGCACTTAAGTCTCACATGCAGAGATTTGAGTTTCAGGACTAGTGAAGAATGTTCGTCTAGTTCTGTCTCAAACACTTTCCTTTATTTTTTCCACATATACTCACTTAATCCAGATGCAGTGTCTGCTGTTACCTTTAAATTTCAGGTGCTACTTGCTGAATAAATCTAAATGTCTGCAGCTCTCACACATTTTTCGAAAAAAGACCAGGGGGCAGGAACACATTACACCCATTTTAAAATTGCTGCATTGGCTCCCTGTGCGATTCAGGGTTGATTTTGAAGTTATATTATTGGTTTATAAATGTTTTTATGGTCTTGGGCCTTCATATTTATCCAATATGATTTTAAAGTATGAGCCCTCGCGGACCCCAAGTTCCTCTGATACCGGCCTTTTGGTTATTCCAAAAGTTAGAACTAAAACATACGGTGAGACCTCATTCAGATTTTATTGACCTCGCCTGTGGAACAGCCTCCCAGAGAGCCTCAGTGTCATGGCTACAGAACACTATCGGACTCAGAAGCTGGAACCCAGAAGAAACACAGCGGAAGACGAGCGCGGCAGGTAAGAGATTTAATGGGAGATTCTGGAGGCAGAGAGTGAGCGGGACGTGAGGTAGGTCCCTGGCGTGAGGCAGATGCTGGTGGAGTCACTGGTGGGTTCCTCCACAGGAATGTGCAGCCGTCAGAAGTGGAGGTCCGAAGAACTGAGGCAACGGCAGAAGCTCGAGGTGTGACCGCAGGAGAGGATAGAGTGGGGGATCCGGGCTGAGGCTGATTCTGGCGACCACTCGTGGTAATGGATTCCTGGAGGTGAGCAGAAAGAGAGTTTTTTCTCATCTCCGGCTCTTTGTCTAGATCTGGGGGGTCCTGTGGTAGTAGACTCTGTGAACCTGGGTTGGCTGTCACTGATGTGGACATGTCTCCAAAACATCATTTCCCAAACCTCAGTCCAAAGCCAGGTTTCTACATTGCATCCTTTTGTCTTTTCATCAAAGCGAGTAAGTATATGTGTGTGCATGGGGGGGGGGGTTAATTTCATATTTGTTTGTCTTGTCCTTTTGTTTTTAAATTCCATCATGTAAGGTACTTTGAGTACCTTGTGTTGTAGAAGTGCTGTCTGACATTATTATCAATATCTGTGTTCATCTTTCTGCCAGCAGAAGACATGAAGAACCTTTTCCTCATCAGCTGAATACAGCTTTAGTCCTCCACTAGAGGGCGACAAAGTGAAATGGGCGGGGCTCTCCTTCTGCTATGCATTCAACATTCAGTCAATAAGAAGTGGTGCTGTGAAGAGAACAATTGTCAGAGTGAATGTTGAACATCAGCTAGTTTCTCCTGTTGATTGAAACCTTGTTGTACAGATGGAACATTGGCTGTGGATTCTTCTTGCTGCTCTTTTCTTTGGTAAGACACAAAGATCAACATGTTTCCTCTTCAAACACTTCAACACATTACTGAGCTGTACATTAAGAGCTGTTAAAGCTGCTGATTGTTGTCCTTTAATCAATCATCTTTATTGATTCATCTCTTCCTCTGCATGTTCTGTTCTTCCTCAGAGTGTAAAGGAGAAGACAAAGTGATCCAACCAGGAGGAGAAGTCATTGCTGCTGAAGGAGACTCTCTCACACTCAACTGTACCTTTGAGACCAGGGGCCTGTTTCAGAAAGGAGGTTAAGTGTAAACTCTGAGTGAGTTAACCCTGAGATCAGGGAAACCCTGGGTTTTCCGTTTCAGAATGGGAGGTTTGTTAAACCAGAGAAAGCAGAGTAAGTCAAACCCGTTTCTGAAAGAGAGGTAACTTATACACAGAGTCAGTATCCATGGTTACTTATGCTGTGAACCTAACCTGGTCGGGAGCAGGTTTTATTCTCCAAACTCAAAGTTTCTGCCGGTCACCTCCCCTTTTTAAAGACAAAGCGGTATGTTTCGCTTTAACCTTCATTGCCCACATTTCCGTCACACAGAGACGATCTAAGTGACAAGAATGACTTGTCCTTTTTTGGAGGACCCAATAGACGAAGAGGCTGCATTAATTCATAGGGAATTATATTTACCTCGTACGAGGATTTTGAGAAGACTCGATTTTTTGTCATTTCCCCATACGTTTTTGTTTGAGCGTTACCGTTTTTCGTTGCAGTCAATTACATATATACAATGAAAACAACATTAGATATTGCTATGTAGATGTTTCATATGTCAAATATTGTCAACAAAGCCTACATCCATGACATGCTCAAATTTGACCTGATTGAATTATGTTTTTGTACTTCATTTTTAGCTGCTGCCATGTTCTTTTAATTCCTGCAGGATTGCATCTACATGAAAATGAAATCAGGGACATTGAATTAGATTAATGTAACAATTACTTTTTGGAAACACAATTTGCTAGTACTGCTTACTTTCTTAATCCTATATAAACCTATACCACATGATCAATACAAGGGTAGTGTTGCAGCGTGTGTGTGTGCTGAGCGGGTTGCGATCCACGACAGACAAGGGGAGGGGCGATTGCAGGTGCAGATGGGGGGGGGGGGGGGGAGCACGGAGCGGAGGTGTGTGCGTGGTATATATTGTGTGTTCGGAGGACGGAGCACTTAGTTAAATAAAGAGAAGGTGTCATTCCCAGAATAACTGTTTTGGAGTCATTCTTAATCCGCTCTGGAGGTTGAGGGTTTCGAACAGGAAGTGAACCCCGAAGGAGAATTCCCTTCGGCCCTGAAGGAAATCTCCCCTGCGCTTCTGACCACGGTCGGAAAGACGAGAGAAAAGAAAGAAAGGAGAAGTCTTCGCGCAGCGAAAGGTTCAACAGTAGACAAAAGTTCACTTTTAAAAACACAATTGCATGTATTAATATTAAACTGACCAACGTTTGCAAGAGGGGAAGGTTAACAAAAAAGTCCTTTAAACATTACCGACGTTAAATGCACCCCCCCCCCAGATTGGTTCTGTACATTATGCAGCATTTCATGCATTTACACCAGGAAGAACACTTCAAAAGTACACCTAAATATCGCCATTTTTTAATTTCACACCTTACGCTACTTAAAATTTATTTTCTTAAATTTTATTTATTTATTACAGCCAATTTTTTATAACAATGATTTAAATGCAAACTTACGCATTAACTTGAACAGCTATGTTTTCCCACGCTAACTGTCTCTGTTTTGCAGATGCAGCGGTGTTGCTTTTCTTCTGGAATATGTGCTCATATTCACTGTAACTCTGCAGCAGCACGTCAAGTTCAGCTGGAGAAAAATATGCAGACCTCTTTGTTTCCACGGTTGCCTTGGTGACTCGTAATATCTGCGCTCCATTGATAATGGCTTCTTATGGTCACGGTGCGCACGCTCAACTCCGATTCAGTCCACTCAGAGTTGATTAACCTAACTCCGATCAGCTTCTCTGAAACAGAAAACTCAGAGTTGTTAATCTCCCGATTGACCAACTCAGAGTTCAAGTTCAACCTCAGAGTTGGTTGAACCTCCTTTCTGAAACAGGCCCCAGTAGCACAGCATTAACGACATTGTTCTGGTACAAACAAGAAGTGAACAGTTACCCAAAGTACATGTTCAAACGTGACACCTGTGGAACAGAAGGCAATTCTCCAGAGTTCAAGAAAGACAGATTTGATGCTAAACTCAAAGACAAATCAGTTCCTCTGAAGATCCAGAAGCTTCGTGTGTCAGACTCTGCTGTGTACTACTGTGCTCTGCAGCCCACAGTGACAGGAAACGGCAAAACTCTGTACAAAAACCTGCAGAGCAAAGACATAATACTCATTAACATCACTAGACGGCACTCTATGACATGAAATAAATGCTTCTCGAATTGTTTTGTTATTTGTTGATACTGATCAATCAATTAGTTGATATCCTTTTTTTTTTTTAAACAAAATGAAATGGTTTAAAGAGCATTAGAAATAGAAGGTGACTGTGCTTGAAAAAGAATTGGGTAAAAGAAAATCATATCAACTCCCATCCCAAATGTTACTATAAATACATTTTTACATAACTAATCTCTGACTTAAACACAAAATAATTAAAGACAAAAGGATTTCCAATTTCGAATCTTTGTGTTTCCGAAATGTTAAGTTAAATTTTTTTTCATTGTGGGTCACGGGCATAGTCACTCCCATCCTGGTGCTTCTAATGAGCACATGGCCACCTATAAAATAGGACTGAGCTGGCTCTCCCTCATTCCTGGCTGAGACTGCATCTTTCTGGATTCCTGCACCTGTCAGTGCAGGTAGAGCAACACAAGTTGAGATCTCTCCTCTCTAAGTACTCGTCTGTCCTTTCAGGACATGATGCTGATTTGGGCTGCACAAATCTAATGCCACTCAAGAGATCCCCCTTCTGGATGAAGTTCCTGTGCTGCAACACTACTGATGCATCCCTCCCTCAGACTAAAAGGCGGTGAAGATTCAAGCCAGGACCTTCTTGCAGTGAGGTGAGAGAGTCAACAACTGTGCAACCACACAACCCTACAATAAATGTGAGGTGCAGCAATTATGATGAAAAGATGAAAGACAGATGAAAGAGCAGATGGAGAGATTGAGGGAGGAGCTGAGCTGTTACTGAACTATAGAAGAGACACAAACTTCCACTTTCAACACAGCTCAACACACAAAAGCCAAACATCAGCTTCATCCAACATGCTGTCTGTGCAGACATCTGTGTTCACTCTGCTGCTTCTAGTCATTGGAACAGGTTGATGGGATTCTTTCAAAGATCCATTTCAGCATTTGATGTTTGTCCATCACTGATCTGACTTCTCTCTTCCTTTAGATGTCAGCTGTGAAGAACTCACTGCAGTCAAGAAGGAAGAGTCCACTTTGGAAGGAACTTCTGTCACTCTGTCCTACAAATATCCCAAACTGTCAACTGGGGATTATTTCTACTGGTATCGACAATTTCCAGGAAAACCTCCAGAGTTCTTCTTCTCTCACTTGGGATCAAAAGCAACATTACAGAGTTTGGATCCTAGATTTTCTCACAAAGTGAAAGATGATGACAAACTGATAAATCTGCAGATCTCCTCTTCTGCAGTGACAGACTCTGCTGTGTACTACTGTGCTGTGAGGCCCACAGTGACAGGAAACAACAAAACGCTGTACAAAAACCTGCAGAGAAAACACAATACTACAAAACATTCACTAGAGGGCGCTCCAAAGCACACAATTATTCATGTAAACAATCAGGAAATGGAAGCGATTTTGTTGCATTATTAAAAATAAAAGTCAAAATCAGAAATGCTTTTTCATTTTCAAAATGAAGGCGGAAATGCTGCTACGATCTGAGAAACTAAACCATCATATGAATTTGTGTTAAATTCATATGATGAAGCAAAACAAAACAAAGGATGATGTATTTTCACTTTAACTTCTAAATGTGCTTTTATTACTGTCATGATTATTATTAAGGGCCTGCTTGCTCATATCTTTTTTTAAATTCTTTCGGTCAGTGCTTTTTTTCTTCGCTGCAAGTAGAGGACCCGAAAGACACGTTAGCATTAGGCTAATATATGCTAAAAACGTTAGCCGTGAAGATGCTTAAAACTTTGTGCTGGCAGTGCCGCAATGAGCATCTTGGATGTCAACATGTAGGAATTACATCATCCTTTATTTTGTTCTCGACACCAATGGAAACACAAATTTATATGATGGTTTAGAGTTTCTCAGATCTTAGCAGCAATGATTTGGAGTTTCGGATCGCGGGGCTTCGTGCTCCGCTATGCGAAAGCGGCTGCCGGTCCGAAGAAAAAACGCATGTTAAGGGGGGGAGTTTCGACGACCCACAGTGCATCCAAAGGAGGAACGCAGAAGGTGGACATGGTGCTACGTAATCCTAAGAAGCTGTGCACAATCATCAGACGTTCACAACCATCACAAAGCCCTCTCCTCTGCCGCTAACACAAAGCTACACTGCTCCTAGCATGTGTCTCTCAGCGCATGCACACATGGAGATAGCACTGACGTCATTGCCCCGCCTCCCCTCTGGAAATGCTAAGTGGGATTGAATTATGCGACACTATTCGCAGGGTGGATGTTAAAATGCAAATGCAATCCCCTCTTTGCATTTTCGTTTTAATTATGGCACAGAGTAAGCGGTTATTAAGTAGAAATCAAAAAGCTTTTTGCAGGATTGATTTTTCATTTTAATTTTGAGCCATTTGATGCAGTTACATTTTGAAAATGAAAAAGCATTTCTGTTAATCCATTTAAATTGTCAAATTAGACATTTCTAAAGGAATTTTGCTACACATTTCCCAGAGAACTTTTTGAAAATGAAATGTCAAATACCATTTTCTTTATCATTTAATTAAGTGACAGAATAAGCAGTGTTAAAGAAGAAAAATAAAAAGCATTATGGCGGATTGCTTTTTCATTTTAATTTTGAGTCAAAAAATGCAGCTTCGTTTTTGAAAATGAAAAAGCATTTCTGGTTTTGACTTTGCTTTTAATTATGCTACAGAATTGCTTCTATATCAGTATGATATCCCTCCAAAACTATGCAGATGATATTCATCTGCATTATAGTCACAGCAGGTGAATATGGATCAATGGAATCAGTCTGTTTTCACCTCCAACAGACCAGTGAGTGAATTCAGATCAATTTTCTGCAGATAAACACAGACAGATCGAGATAATAATCTTTGATCCAGAGAAACTTAGAGAAAGCGTTAACACACATCAGTCTCTTTCTCTGAGGGTTAACCAGGACCTTCTCACTGTGAGGCAAGAGAGCTAACGTTCTAAAAATAAGCATCAATAGACAAAGTCTGAATGGTCAGCTTTATTTTTTCCAATTACTATAAATGTTTAGGCTGTAAAACTGCTCTGGACAGACATGAACCTTTTTCCACTTTGCTCTCTTGTTTAAACTCTCGAAGCTCTAATGTTTGTAGAAAAGTAAGTCTAGTATTTTAGAACAAAACCAGAGATCTGATTATGTAGATTTATGTGCATTTGAAAAACTGAACACATTTTGTTCAGTACCAGAGACATGTCGTGGAGAAGATTCATTGACGGTGGTCTACAGCCAATCAGGAGGCAGAACACAATGCATTTAAAACAAAAAAATATAGGCAACATTTCCTCCTAAAAATTCCATATAAATTCACATCTTCTGAAAAGTCAACCACATTATGGTGAGGGACACGTGTATTTTAAGGCTGCTGCAGTTCATCCAGAATGCTGCTGTTTGGGTCCTGACAAAAACCAGGAAGAACATTCACATCAGCCCTGTCCTCAGGTCTTTGAACTGACTTCTTGTCACTCAGGGAAGAGCCTTTAAAACGGCTCTCCAAGGTTTAACACAAAGTACATCTCTGACATGTTGATATGAACCAAGTGGAACTGTGAGAATCTCAGGAACAGACGTCCTGCTGGTGTCCAGAATCAGGACTGAATACAATGAAGTTTCAGTTTCATGCAGTTAAAATCTAGAACATTCTTCCTGATGATTTTAGACAAACATCAACTCTGACAATAAGTGTAGAATAAATACTGCTCTTTTTGTAATTCAAGGTTGAAGGGTGATCTTGATCTCAGGTACCACTTAGAAAAGGGGAGTTAAAGAAGCATGGCACCAGTAAACACCTCTCTTTTTCTCCCTCCCTCCCTGGAGGACTGGTGAGCAGAAGAGGAAGTTCTGTTATAGAAATTAAGAATAGAAATTTGGGTAAATACTTCAGAATTAGTGGAAAGAAGAGAACCAATCCTGGGATTTCTAGTCAAGAAGTTTTTCACTCTAACCAGGGGCCTCATTTATAAACATTGCGTACGCACAAAAGAAGGCGTATGCCACTCTCTACGCAATAGTTGATATTTATAAAAAGCAAACTTGACGGGAAAATGTGCGGTCCTTCACGCAAGCTCTGACCCAGGCGTACGCACAAAAACGGGTGAAATGAGGAAAGGCGACACCGTCGGCAGATGGAAGAAACACGTGAAAATGAAAATGACAATACTGCCTCTCATCATCACAATTAACAGCCTACACGATAGCCTACACGATATAGATAGATAGATAGATAGATAGATAGATAGATAGATAGATAGATAGATAGATAGATAGATAGATCTTATTTCTTCATAAGCTACGAAATTATGGTATTCATGCATATGCCTTTAGTTTGTTTTATTTTTGATAAAACAATGTATGGCGTATATCTCAACCATTCAGAAAGCAACAAGAAATTACATTTGCTCTGAACAATTTCCCATTTCCACGTCGATTATTACCGACATCTGTAGCTTGTCAGATGCAATTAAATGGATGGAAATAAAATGCCCCATCACAATGCGTAATGACGCACAATGGCTGATCTTGATCTCTTAGAAGATGTGGCAAATGGAAGAATTGGGAGTGAACGCATCTTTAGAAGGCAAGAAGACCTGCTGGCAAACGAGGACCAGTGGCTTATGAGCCGGTTCCAACTTCCTCAAGCTGTCCTGTTGGACCTCTGCGGGCTTTTGGGGGTTTGTCAACCGGTGCATCTGGCGCGTCGTGTCCCCCTCCACCTCAGTCACCACTCCACTTAATAGGGATTCCCCAATAATTGCCGCCAGTCTCTCATCAAGAGGGGTCAGCTCCGGTGTCCCCTTTCCCCCACCCGTGGCAGACACACTTTGGCGATGCAGCGCTAGACGTTTTTTTGCCTAGACTTTGATGTCAGATGATTTCTTTTTTATTTCGACCATGGTCCGAGGTTATGAGGCTACAGCATTTACGGCGTCTGCCACCGTTTGCCACTCACGTTTCTTTTTGGCATTAGTAATGCCCACACTTTGCCCTCCAAACAACATTTTTCTCCTCTTTTCCACCTCGCCAACGATAACTTCTACTTCACATTAAGTGAAGTTACATTTTTCCTTTCAGATTTCCTCTCGGTATTTGCCATGATTTCGCAATCCATGAATATTCATTTGTGGGCGTTTCACTGACTATTTATGGGCAACGATGGGCGTGTCATGAAGCCGCAAAAGCTGCGCTACATTTAGGATTGATTGTGATTTATTAAGGGAAAGATGCGTAGGATGTGCATGCGCACGGTTTTATAAATCCAAATATTTCTGTGCGTACGCACGTCCTATGTTTCATCCATACGCCACTTCTGACGCAAATCCTACGCAAAGTTTTATAAATGAGGCCCCTAGACTGGAATGACCCATGCAGGCTGCAGAGGTCTAAGGAGAATTTGAGAATCAAATCAGTTTGTTTTTTAAAAGAACCTCATCCTGGAAGTCAAACAGGGACCAACTTCCTGTGATTTTTTTTAGTAGTACTTCTTGCTCCTGTCTGCATCAGAAACTTGTGTTCCTGGCTTTGCTCCACAGAAACAAACCACAGCAGCAGGAGGAGGAGCTTCACAGCAGAACATGAAGCTTCATGATGGAGCTGAAGAGCTGCTGTGTTCTCTCTGTTCTTCATTCAGTACCAGTGAAAAGAATGTTGCTGCTTCTCATCTGGATGATGATGGTCTCCTTTAGAACTGGTAAGTCATCAAAAGATGCAGATGGAAAAGGAGATGATGGACAGGAGAAACATCTGGAGATGTTTGAACTGATTTACTTTGAGATGATAAAAGTCACATTAAAGATTAGAATCCAAATGTCATGATGAAATCTATCTTTGTTGTTTCCAGGATCTTCTGAGGATTTACTGAAACCATTGAAAGATAAACTGATGGCTTTGGAAGAAGAAACTGTCACTCTCTCCTGCAAATATTCTGGTTCTATCCAGTTTTTCTTCTGGTACCAACAGAAGTCCAGTTCATCTCCACAATTTCTGATTGCTGAATATTCAGAAGACACAGAGAAGTTCTCAGTGAAACATGACAAACAGAAAAAAGAGTTTCATCTGCACATCTCCTCTGCTGCAGTGAAAGACTCTGCTGTGTACTACTGTGCTGTGAAGCCCACAGTGACAGGAAACAACAGAACTTTGTACAAAAACTTGCAAAAATAAATACTCTACAACATCCACTAGAGGGCGACGCCAACTGTGAAAGCAATATTGTTGAGCCATTGAACTGAAGACAAACAGAAAACAAAGCAGTAAAGATCAGAGACAGAGCTGCTGTGGAAGAACAAAACTCTTTGATTGGTTGAGATGAACTGAAAAAGAGCTCATTGGCCCCACCCACTGAACATAACATCATCCAGTAACATTATTTCTTCCTCATTGAGCTGCAGTGGAAGAACAGAGTTCATCTGCTGTCTGTGTGGCTTCCAGAACTCCAAAGACATGTTGCTTTACCTCTTTTTGCTTCTATCTCACATTCTAGGTGAGTTTAAGAACAGAGATTCAAGTTTGCTTGAAGCTGCTGCATCAACTCATCATCTCATTCATCTAATGGCTTCATTTTCTCCACTTTTTCCAGGACTCACAGATGGAGACTCAATCTCTCCTGATCAAGATCAACTTACTGCAACTGAAGGAAAATCTGTTACAGTGAAATGTAACTATCAGACAGATGACAGCTATATCTATCTTTACTGGTACAAACATGATTCTGACCTTCAGGCTCCTCAGTTTATCCTCTGGAAAGGAGCAAAAAGTTACACAAGTGAACATATTCCAGATAAACGATATGAATCCAGAACAACAGACACATCAACTGAACTGACCATCAGAGCGTTAACCCTGGCAGACACAGCTCTCTACTACTGTGCTGTAGACACACAGTGATCCAAAGTGTAGAAGAGGCTGTACAAAAACCTGAAGACAGATATGGGACTACTCTTCAAAGAGGAGGGAAGTGGTTTTCAAAGCACAGCTTCATATCAGATGGATTCTGTTCATTCCTGTTTGATCAGAGTCTCTGTGGTTACAGCTGCTAATGAAACACTGTGGGAGGATTCACATGAGCAGATGATCCACAACAACCAATAAACATCTACAGAAAGTTATACAACATCGATTTTCGGAACCTACCCAGTATGTCCAAGCAGTACCTTGGGGAGGGGAGGGGGAGTGGGGGGAGAAGCCGAAAATCAAACAGGAAATAACACAATGTTTCAGTACCCTAAATGACCAGATGTGCTGGTGCTTTTAATGAACTTCCCATGGACTCCAATGTTAAAATGTTGCCCCCCCACCCCCACCCACCCCCTTCAAATGAACCCCTTTAATGTCTGTTGCTACACATTTTTTTTTGTTTTGTCAATGTCTAAATATTTAGTTCATAACAACTCAGGGGTGAGTGGGATTTTTTGTAATTTATAGTTGTTTTTTTAAACAGCTGTTTTTTTCACTTGGGGGGGGATTATGATTGGCAGATAGCGATCATAGTTGGCGATTAAACTGCGATTAAGGGTTTTCCCTTTCTGTTAAACTTGCAGTTGCTGGCCGGCAAGTGCAAAACATGACAGCAAAATATGCAGAAACAATTAACTAAAGGGAGCAGCTGCAAACAGAAAGGGGATACCCTTACTACTGGGAGAGATGCAAAAATTTTACCCTGCTAAACATTGTTGTAATGTAGTCATACAATAAAAAAATGTCCACATTAAAAAATAAATCCCAATTGGTTTTATATTTGTGACGGTGTCGCACCGTCAGCTGGTGGTGGTTTCCACACCACGTATATATTTTATATTTTGCTGTCGGCGGCTCCGATCGGCTAAAGTGCTATCCAGAAGGAGACCAGCAGGGGCGTGTGACCGATGGAAGGGCCTTTGCCGGGGCTGGGAACGACCGGAGCGGTGCACCGAGGAGCGGATCGGAGGGGTCGCCGTCATGGAGCAGCCGTAGCCCATGCGTCCATCCGATGCAAGGACGTGGGTGGAGGAGCACGAGCCAGAGGAAGGCCCCGCTGGTGCTTGGCGGTTGGACTGCAGGGCCTCTATGTTTGGACAAGGGGCGTCTGCAGAACTGTCGGATGGACTGCTAAAGTGGATTGCCGCACATCATCAATCTCGCAGAGGAGGAGGATGATGTGACGGTGTGGCACCGTCAGCTGGTGGTGGTTTCCACACCGCGTATATATTTTATGTGTATTTATTGATTTTATGTTTAAAACTCCTTCCTGTGAGGTGACCTGCCAGGTAATGGAGAACAACGCCCCAGGGGAGGGGCTTATCATTTAAAGGGGGTGCGTCACAGGAAGTGAATGAGGAGTGAGACGGAGGTGCCATGCGCTGTGTGGCCCTGCGATGTCTTGAATAAATGAAAGAATATCCTCACCTTGGCTCCTCTGCATCCTTTCCCGGCGGGACCCCGTCACAATATTACATCCCTTTCTGTTAGAAGTCTTGTCTGCTTTTTCATTGTTGTGTTTCTGGATTTGGTCATTTGTAATGAGTTTGCTTTTTTGTGATTTGTTATTTTGTAATTTGCACCCAGATTTGATTTTGTGTTTCAGTATTTCGTTTAATTTTTACTTTGATTTATTGTTGTTGTTGTATCTTAAACGTAAGCATGCGTATTCGAGCTCCTCGCTCACGCTGTGTTTCCTGCTTCGCTGCTGTTCTCACGGTTGCTGCCATCAAGACCCTCCAGCTTCATCTCCGGGCCGTCGCAAGAACCCTGGGATCCATCTCCTATTATTATCCAAATCCAAGCTGTGAAATTAAAACCCTTTCACTTACCTTGCTGCCTGCTGAGTTTCCTTCCAGGTTCCAGCAATTGGGTCTGTTAAGTCTTGCGGGATCATGACAGAATTACGATTTTCCTGGTTACATTCCTGACAGAGACAGGGGAGAGACTTCCTATTTCCTTGAGAAATCAGGTGAGCAAATTATAATTTAGAATTATTGAGCACAAACTAATTTGCTCTGTATCCATTCAAGAGGTTTGCATTGGGACGTGACCTGATAACCTTTTACATGTAAACTTACAATTTACTACAACTGTAGCTCAGATTTTTGTGGCATAGTGTGCTGTAATGTAAGAGTGAAGAAGATAATATAGTATTATAGTATTGTAAAAATGTAGCATATTTTCATTTGTCTTGGGGTTTTTTTGCAAGTCGAAAAGGATTGCAAGACAACCTAGAAGAAGTGGAAGACGTCTCCTTTTGACTGAGAGTGCATATTCTATGTCTTTTTATTGTATTCTAGTTTTCAAAATGTCATCCACAGATGTCTTTACTTTGTGACATTGGGACCACTTTTAGAGAAATCTGTCCAAATGAAAACATGTACAAACTTTTTAGTTGATGGAGTCGGAATATGTCATTTTGACAACACTGACACTTTCACTGGCATAAATATTTGCTTTTGCACATCTAATTATCCAGTTTGATTAAGGAACTTGCTTTTGTGCAATTGACTCCATTTTGAGAAAGTGACTCGCTTTTGCAGGTTATCTACCATGTTTTGCAGTTTGCACTAGTATTTTTGAGAAACGTGGTGCAAGGTTTAATACTTTTGTGAGAAATGAACCAAAGCGACTAAGGAAAACTGTAACAAATCAACACAGCCGTGGATAATTTCCAACCTAAATCTGGTGTGACTGCTAAAGGAGAACAGCCAAGAAGACCTAAACCAGGACCAAAAGCCTGACTAAAGTACTCCATCCTCACAACAAGACCATCACCAAATCCAAAATATGATTGGGAGGAAAATAAAATATTTATTATTTTTATGCTCAAGATAAATATGTCAACATTTTTTCAACACAATCTTATACTAAAATGTGTTTGTTTTTGAAAGAACATGGATTGTCAGCAGAAGAGGATGTAGCGTCTATGAGAGGCCATGTGAGACTAAATTCACACTATGTTGCACAAACTCTACTTTACCCTTACACAAATATTATTAAAGTAATTTACATTTATTATAATACTCTTACACAAAGTTTTTGTAATGTAAGCTTCAAAGTGCTCCAACATTATTAATAAGTTTTACATTGTTGATATTGTGCAGGAATGAATTTGTTGAAATGCTGTATAAATGTATGTTTGTAAAGTTCATTTTAAGTCAAGATCTGAGCAAAATATCAGTAAATATGTTAAAATAACAGTTAATAAGTCATTGAAATGGAAGTGTTAATAACTATCTGTTAAGAAGCAAGAGGTGCTCATCAGCAAGCCCAAGATGGGAGTGACTGTACCTGTGCAGCAGCCTAACTAACTCATCCATCCACAATAGCTTAAATCATGTCTGCACTGAAGTCACAGAAATGCTCAGCTGTCTGCATCACTGTCACACAATGATTGTTTGCTTCTTTAAGAGTCTGAACAGCTGGAATATTAAAGAGAAATGGATGTCTGTGCAGACACACACTGTTTTATATGCTTTTAACCCTTGTGCTATCTTAGATGACCCCACCCTTACATTGACGTGTTCTCCCTACCATGACAAGGTGGACAAAGGTGGATAAAGGTGAAGAGGATTTCATGTAATCCATGGACACCAGTGAAGTTCACAAATCATTGAAGAAAAAAGGTTCAGCCCACTGTCTAGTGCAGGAGTCGGAAACCCGCGGCTCTTTAGCGCTGCCCTAGTGGCTTTGTTTTAATATGTATCTGCGACACACATTTCTACCAGCAGGGCTAGGCAGGTGGCTGATGTAAATTGAACCACCGTCAGTTCCGTGCCTTGCTTTGTAACAATTCAACCTCCACTCAGCGAGGGGAATGTCACAATGCCGTTCTACGGCTGGGGCATTAAATATCAAGACAATCTGCTCTCTAATATGACCAAGAAAAAAAGTCATAACAGTTTGTTTGTGCAGCCGTGTATTGTGTGAGCGTGACAAACATACATTAAACACTTCCCCCAACACTCAAACATCAAAAACCCAATTTCCCCAAATACACAATATATACAAAAACCCACAGTTCAAACCCAAGTCCCGCAGTTTTGCTAGTAAAAAAAGAAATGTTCTGGAGGAAAAGTGAGTGTTCGACAGTCTCACGGGAGGCCGCTCCGCCTCACTCACTGGAACGAATTCCATCCGTCAAAGAAGCCGGCACAGATCCTCGTACCGGACGATCCAAGCTCTTTGGGAAAATATATTCAGTAGGCAAATAATCTGAGCTGGGAAAGGTAATCCGTATGAGAGATCGCTTGCTCCTCCGCGCTTCCGCGTCTCCTTACAAATAAAAGGTGTGTCGCCCTGTCACCTGGCTGTCCCCTGTCAGCTGCTACCGTTGAACCAATGGGGTGACGACAAATACAACACATGACAACAAAGTTTCATTGAAATAAAACTTTTGAATAAATAACCAAGTTTTCAATCTTTGCGTCATGCGCTGAAACTCATCTGTAGTGGCAACCATGACAGCTTAATGAAGTTGAAAGCGAATATTCTGATCTCCTGCTACACAACAAAGTCTGATGGCTGTCCAGGAGTGTCGTTTTGTGTCACTTTGTCGTCTGTTTAGAACACGTGAAAACATTCCTGAAAAGCAAAGACCTGAACTAACCGCAACTGGAAGATACTGAGTGGCTGAAAATTTTCCAAAAATTTGAATTTGAATTTATATAATTTACTTTTTCAAAAGGCTGTTGCTGTCATGGTGCCTCTGTCAGCCCCGCCCCCTCTGCTCCTGACTCCACTAGCTGTGACCAATTCACCCTCATCAACCCTGCTGCTCTTAAGGAGACCCAGCTCCAGCATTCAACACCAGTTCGTTACCCCTTATGGTGACTACGCCTGGTCTAGTCTGACCATGCCTTGATGTTCCTTGCCCATGCCTTGATGTTCCTTGCCCATGCCTTGATGTTCCTTTCCTTGCCTTGCCTTGCCTTGCCTTGCCTTGCCTTGCCTTGCCTTGCCTTGCCTTGCCTTGCCTTGCCTTGCCTTGCCTTGCCTTGCCTTGCCTTGCCTTGCCTTGCCTTGAACTAACTTTATATCTCCTTGTCTCAGGATAGATCAACGCGAAGGTCACCTGTGTGGAAGCCACCTGTTACTCACCTGCTGCCTCTGAGGACGTTGGGACCTATCAGCCGCGGTATTACCTCCAGCCACGTCACGAGCCTCGCTCCAGTCCGGGTTGCCATCCTGTCAAAATAATCCAGTTATCTCCATTGAGATTAAAACCTATTTACCAAGCCACTCACCTGTGTTATCATTATGGGTTTCAGTGTCTGGGTCTGTCTTGCCTGAGAATTATGACAGTTGTTTTATTTTATAAACACAGGCTGCGTTTTATTGCACTCTCATTGATTCCCAGAGGGGGCTCGTCATGCACGTTCCACGTTCCCAAAAGTTCATTGAAATAAAACTTGTTAAATTTTTCAGGTTTCAGGTCATGGTGAGAAACTGGTTTGTACTGACAACCATTACAAGTTCATTGCAGTGATTTTCAGACATATTAATGTTTACTTTCAAAAATATAATTCAACAAATGAAATGTCCAAAGATTCTCATTATTTTTTGTTGCACTTAAGTCTCAAATGCAGAGATTTCAGTTTAAGGACTTGTGAACAATATTGATTTGTCTATTTCTGCCTCAAACACTTTCCTTTATTTTTCCCACATGAACTTAAACCAGCTGCAGTGACTGCTGTTACCTTTAAATGTCAGATGCTACTTGCTGAATACATCTAAATGTCTGTAGCTCTCATACATTTTTCCAAAAATATTCTTTTTTTCTGTGTTCTAAATCTTTATGATCCTGTATGTATAATAAAGTGTTTCTGTTGCTACAGTCAACAGAGTTTTTTTTCTTGTAACCATGAACAGAATAAAAAACTAAAATGTTTTACTGGTAAGATAGATGATTTGAGGGGACAGCAAAACCAAGACTGGAATAAAAAACTTCAAAAATTGGTTTCTGTTTACAGGCTCATGATCATGACTTTTTTCACAACAATGTTTTGATACTAACATTTTAACAATTTTAATCTCGAATGTAATTTATTTCTAAGTTAAAAACTGAAAAAAATACTTTTTTTAGAACAGCTTTCTACATGTGTTAGATATGAATTTGAAATGACTGTTCTTTTCTCCACTAGAGGGCAACACAGTTTCACTTCCATATGCTGAACATGCATGTTACTGACAAACCTTCTTCCAGGTTCCACAAAAACCTTCCACTAGTTTCTGCTCTAAAGACTCTTCAGTCCAAATTTGATTCAGTTTAGTATCAAAATCGACTTTAATCTACCTACAACTGTCTCAGATTATTATTAATATCTGTGTTCATCTTTCTGCCAGAAGACATGAAGAACCTTTTCCTCATCAGCCCAATGAAGCTGTATTCCTCCACCAGAGGGTGACATAGTGAAATGGGCGGAGCTCTCCTTCTGCTCCGTGTTCAACATTCAGTCATTAAGAAGTGGTGCTGTGAAGAGAACAATTGTCAGAGTGAATGTTGAACATCAGCTAGTTTCTCCTGTTGATTGAAACCTTGTTGTACAGATGGAACATTGGCTGTGGATTCTTCTTGCTGCTCTTTTCTTTGGTAAGACACAAAGATCAACATGTTTCCTCTTCAAACACTTCAACACATTACTGAGCTGTACATTAAGAGCTGTTAAAGCTGCTGATTGTTGTCCTTTAATCAATCCTCTTTATTGATTCATCTCTTCCTCTGCATGTTCTGTTCTTCCTCAGAGTGTAAAGGAGAAGACAAAGTGATCCAACCAGGAGGAGAAGTCATTGCTGCTGAAGGAGACTCTCTCACACTCAACTGTACCTTTGAGACCAGTAATACATTCCCATATTTGTTCTGGTACAAACAAGAAGTGAACAGTTACCCAAAGTACATGTTGAAACGTGACACCTATGGAACAAAAGGCAATTCTCCAGAGTTCAAGAAAGACAGATTTGATGCTGAACTCAAAGACAAATCAGTTCCTCTGAAGATCCAGAAGCTTCATGTGTCTGACTCTGCTGTGTACTACTGTGCTCTGCAGCCCACAGTGACAGGAAACAGTAAAACTATGTACAAAAATCCGCAGAGCAAAGACACAGTACTCATTATCATCACTAGATTGTGCTCTATAACATGAAATAAGTGCTTCTCGGAATTGCATTCTAAGTTTTGTTTGAAACCCATATCTAACGGTTTATTTCTTTATTTAAATTAGGACAGTGCATATTAAACAATGCTTCAGCAGCTGCGTCGACATAAATATGCTACAGTTAGCACAGGAGCTAAATTTCATCCGTTGTCCTAAGGCAGGATAAAAGGTTCAACAATTACATTTACAACACAATACAATAGCACAATATTAGTGGTAAAAATATTTACAAAGGTTATTTACAATAAAAGCAAGTCTAAAAAAAGTCCAAGAAAGTTCAAGAAAAACAAGTCATGTCTGCAGTACTGGTTTATTTTCAGCCATTGTTTAAGAGCTGTTTGGAAGGTAGGGTAGTTTTCACAGTTTCTAATATGCTGTGGCAGCGTATTCCATAACTGTGTGCCTCTGATTGACACCACAGTTTGGCTGAATTTAGTCCTGCGCCTTTGAACATAAGAGTCCTTTGAGTTAAAGCCCTGGGGGTATTCTAGAAAGCAGGTTATGCTAGTTACCACAGTAGGTCTGAGGATAATGAAGTGGATAACCTCAGCTTTTAGTTCCAGAAATGGAGGTATGTGTCAGGGTAGGTCAAGTTGCCATAGCAACTCATGCTCTGAACATAACCTGGTCTGGAGCAGGTTTAATTGATGAAGATGATTTAGTGGATGAAGAAGCTCAGATAATACTTTTTCCACCATGAGAGGGTGATAAGACCACATTTGGACGTTGGAAAGATAAACTTTTTTACATTAACCTAACTTAATTATTTGCTTCAGTTAAGATAAATCATTTTTTTGAGTTGAGTCAACTTAAAAATAACACGTAGTTATCAGACAGTTATTTTACTGTCATTCAAATTAACTCAATTAAGTAACTTTGGTGTTGTCATGGTGCCTCTGTCAGACTCCTCCCCCTCCCTCCTCTGCTTGGTCCCTGATGCGTCACAGCTGTTTCCACTCACCTCATCACCTGCCTGCCTACTTAAGAAGATCCTGAACCAGCTTACTGGTTCGTTGCCCCGATTTGGTCACTATTATCACTGTTATCTCTGGCTCATGTACTCTAGACCTAAGTCTCGCTCTCTGCCTCTTCCTCAGGACATCTTTCCCACGAGTGGTCATCTGGGTCTTCATCTCACGGATCCAAACCTCAGAGAACCTTCCAGTCACGCTTCAAGCCACAGCCTGCCTAAAGTCTCGCCACGAGCCTCTGCCGAAACTTCAAGTCTCGCCTCGAGCCACGGTTGAACCCTCCGGTCACGCCACGAGCCACGAACAACCCCCAGTCACGCCACGAGCAATTATCTGATCTCCCACTACGTCAAGAGAATTGAACATTTTCACTCACCCACCAAATCACCGGTGTTTTTCTTCCGGGTTCCAGCATCTGGGTCTGTCTCGTCTACCGGCCATGACAGTCGCTGCTGTTAGATCGGCGGCACAAGGAATTGTGGGATATCATTCCCTTTACATGTCTGGACGGATTTGGGTTTAAGTGTAGGTTCTTGTCTAAATGTGATTAGTTGTTTAGCTGTTTTACTGTGTTTTGCCGAGTTATTTTACCCTGTTATGTTTAATTCTTTCTGTACTATGAGTGAGAGGGAAGGAGAGGATGATGAGATTATTTAGCACCACTGGTGCAAATTATAGGAAGGGGCCTGATAATTAAGTGAATGGTTTATATTGTAAATCCACAATGTATAATTTTAATTTTATAAAAATGATATAAATCTGCAGCCTCGAACTTAGACATATGAGAGTTCAAGAAAAACACTAAATTAAGATGGAAAAACATTGAATTGGAGTAACATGATATTCAGTTAGATAAATATGTCAATTTGATTCGAAAAAAATGATTGAATTGGATAGACGAAAGAAATTACATTGAATAAATTTAACTTGATTACTTGTTACCAATTGAATCAATTCATTTAAATTTTATAAGTTGTATATATATACATCACAATGTAATTGGAAATAAGATCAGGAACTTGTGCGTTTACTTTGTCCATTCTTTTTTCTCCAAGCAGAAACTCTTTCTTTTGCTGATGCAGCCGTGTTACTTTTTTGATGGGCGTATAATCCTCATGCGCTGTCATTAAAATCTCAGCCTCTGTCTCACTGAAGTATGGCACTCTCTTTTTTTCTCCAATTGTTTCCATGGTGACTCCGGATATTGGCGATCCATTGAGAATGTCTTTATGTAGTTGCCGTGCACGTGCATTAACCCAGGGTAACCAAGTCGAGCGTAATTACGCTAACTCATATCTGGTCTTTTGGAACCGACATACCCAGAGTAAGCAAGTTCAGGCGGACTTCAGCCAGAGTTCAGGCTTAAAGTCAGGGTAGTTTAAACATGCTTCCAGGTGTTACAGGTTACCACAGTAAGTCTGTTAGTAAGTTACCTACTTAATTGAATTAATTTGAAGGAAAGTAAAATAACTGTCTGAAAACTACATGTTATTTTTAAACTGACTTAACAAAAAAAAATATTTTTAATGATCTTAACTGAGGCAAATAATTAAGTTAGATCAACAATGTAAAAAAAAGTTTATCTTTAAACATCCATATGTGGTTTTATGACCCTCTCATGGTGGAAAAAGTATTATCTGAACTTCTTCATCCTCTAAATGATATTCAAATGGACATGCCATGCTGCTTCACCTCTCTGAAAACAAACTAACCTTCAACTAAACCTGCTCCATGTTCAGAGCATGAGTTGCTATGGCAACTTGACATACCCTGAAACATACCTCTATTTCTGGAACTGAAAGCTGAGGTTATAAAATTCCTTAGCCTCAAACCTACCGTGGGAGCTAGCATAACCTGCTTTCTGGAATACCCCCCTGGTCCCTATTCCAACATTTGTTCTTTTAGTTATGAAATCTAACAAGGGGGGAGGGGCAAGCCCATTCAAAAATCTAAAAATGAGACAGGCATCCATGTACATTTTGTAACTTTCAAAATCCATTAGGCCATACTTAGTTAGAATGTCACAGTAATGATAACGCAGAGGCTTTTTGTCTAAAACTTTTAGGGTTCTCCTAAACAGAGACTTGGGCTTTCAAAGTGCTTTCGTTTTTCTGGGACCATGTAATAAGACAGTAAGTAATATAACTAAAAATCAATGAATGGATATAAACCTTTGCTACCTCAGTAGTCAGAGAATACCTTCTTTGCTTAAAATTTGAAATATTAAATTATCAATATTGGATGTTTTCTTTACTTGGTCTTTAAAAGTTAAATTTGAATAAAAGATTGCGCCAAAATACTTGAATTGTTCTTCAACTTCCAATTGCTCCCAATTGACCACTTCAGATGGCTGTTCTTCCCTCGTTGGCTGATGTGAAAAAAACATACATACCATCTTTTTAGTATTTAGTATACGACTTTTGGAGCCACTGAAAGACTGGAACCATGGCTCCAGACAGAACTGCAGCTGCTTCAGCTTTTGTTTTGGCATGAGCATACAGAACTGTATCGTCCGCATATAGTTGTATTTTTTTTTTCTGCATACATCTGGCAGGTTGTTCACATACAAGCTAAATAGAAGTGGCCCAAATATTGAATGGAACTCCATCTGAACAACTAAGAAATCATAAATGTGAATTTTCAATTTGTACAGCTTGTTTTCTGTCATAGAGATATGATTTCATCCAGCAGAGGGCACTGTTCGAGAAATTAAAAGAAGTTAACTTTGCAAGGAGAACATCATGATTAATAGTATCAAAGGCGCGTTTCAGATCAAGGAATACAGCACCCACAAAGCATCCCTTGTCAAGCAGCTGTTTCACATTTTCGAGGAAATAACAAGTGGCTGTATCAGTGCAGTGATATTTTCTGAAGCCAAACTGCATTGGATGGAGAGAGGTTTGACTGTTTAGATGTATAGTTAGTTGTGTTTAGGGATGGGTATCGTTAAGGTTTTAACGGTACTACTGCTCTTATTGATACTGCTTATCGATCCGGTATTTTAACGGTACTCTTATCGATACTTTTTGAGGACGAAAAATAAATAAATAAATACATGAGAATGTTCCAGACAGGATATTTATTTAATTATTTAATCTAATTATTTTTATTCTTTATGAGCATGATGTTTCCTTTAATCTTTTGTCCATTTTCCACAACCTTAAATAGATTTTTCTGTCTGTCAAACACCCAAAGTTAAGTTAAGTGAAATGAGGGAAACAAATTCACTTTGATGCAGACTCCTTTCTATTTATTTATTGTTCTCTAAATCCAGTAAACTCAATAAATTATATTAATTTTACGGATGACAACTATCATTAGTTATTAATTGTTATTAAGTATTAGGAAGCAGCTGATAGTTTGTCGCCGGTCTGGAATCATAAGCGGTGAATCTAAGCCCCGCCTCTCTACCTGTTTGTTGTTTGCTCTTCGTGCAACACCCCCCCCCCCCCCAAGTAGCAAGGGGATAGGATGGTAGGGGCTCCTTGATGCAAACTTAATTAATTTTACGTAGAAACAAGTGTTCTGAGTCTAGGACGCTTAAGTGTCCCCTACGAGATCACCACTGACTGTGTGTGCGCTGCCTTGTCTTGTGTGTGCGTGCGCGTCGCGTGCTGTCTGAACAACAGCCCCGCCCCCCTTGCACACAAATAGACAGACAGAGTTCTCCTCTTCAACGAGAATACCAAAATTAATATCATCATTAATTAACGGAAAATTGACTGACTTGGTGAGTTAAACATGGCAGATAACGGTCGTGGGACACAAAAAAAAGAAAAAGTAACTTCTCCAGTACCGATAGCAGAACCGTACAGGTCAGATCTTAACGATACTGCGGTCTTGAAGAATGTCGCCCCGGGGCTGGTTCAATACCGGGACACGGTACCCATCCCTAGTGGTGTTGTGACCCATTTTTCTAAAATTTTTGAAATAATTGGTAGAATGCTTATTGGACGGGTTTCAGGTTTCATTTTGTCCCCTGACCTAAAAACAGGTATAACCCAAACAATTTTCCATGTTGTTGGCACTATGCTATGGTTAATAGACAGATTAATCAAATGTACAATTGGGTGTGCAAGGACATCTTTATATTGCTTAATAAAATGACTAGAGAAACCATATGTATCTCTAGTTTTGGAGCTTTTGAGGGATGAGATTATTTTTAGAACATCAGGAGCAGATATTTCCTTAATATGAAATATTGGCTTACTATTGTCTATAGATTTGCATGGGATATCTTGACATATTAGTTGCCTTGTTAAATCTTCAATTGTACTAATAAAATAGTTATTAAAACTGTTGACAATAGTAATTCCAAATAGTCTGTTAATGCACCATTTATCTGAAGCTGGAGCTCTCTGGTGTTATGCTCTTTTTTACATACCAACAGCTTATTTAGGTGCTTCCATACAATCTTTCCATTTCGATGTGCTTCAATAATTGACTTAATGAAAAATGTTGCCCTTGCTTTACGCATGTGGCTAATAACCTTGTTTCAATAATTTTCTAATATTAATCCATGGTAGGTTTTCTTTAATTTGTTTGGATACTCCTTTGAGAAATTAGCCAGTGTCATTGATCCATTCCTATAAGGAGATTTGACCTTTCTTCGATGTTATTGTTTTCAACTACATTTTTCCAATTTAGATGTTCAAGATCATTTTTCAAATGCTGTTGCACATTTTTAGGAATAAAAGTGTCATGACGTCGATGACTAGGCAGACCCAGTTGCTGAAACCCGGAAGAAGACGCAGACTCAGGGAGTAAGTCGATAATTTAATAATAAGAAGAATAGAGTCCAAGAGCTGAAGTTCCGTAGCTGATTGCAGGTGAGTATGAGATGTAGATTCAGTGGGAGCCCGGATGAGCGTCTTGGGAATACACCAAGCTGCCAGGAAGCGAGGAAGGTCACTGCAGCGAGCGATCCAGAAAACAGCGAGGAGAACTGTGTGGAATGAGCAGCGAGAGGCGTGGAGGAACCAGCGGCACCCGTGGAGGAGAGGACCTGAAGGCGTATAACAAGAAGAGGTAAGTATGAAGCTTTGGCTAGGAAAGCCGTGACTTAGCTTGAGGCTAGGCATAAACACCGAAGAGTGTAACGGACTGGCGTAGAATGCTGGGGTGGATCTCCTTATGAAGGTCTGCAGGTGATGAGGTGATGAAGGGCAGCTGGTTCCAATCAGCAGAGCAGGGAGGGGGGAGGTAGGCTGACAGAGGCACCATGACAAAAAGTGCTCTGTCTGATCGTGTTGTGCGCTGGGTCCTGATTTTTCTCACACAGAAAATGAAGTTGTGGTTGGAGACACCATAAAGGAAATTAAATGTCTTGGTAATTCTGTCAGGTTTGTTAGTAAATTTTAAATCAATTGTAGTTTTAGACAAAGTTGTTACTCTTGTTGGACCATCTATGATCTGTGTCAATGTGTGTTTAACAACAAGCTGTTTCAATTTCTTCCTGTCTTGTATATTGTCCCAATTGATGTTTAGATCACCCATAACAATAATCTCTCTTGAAGAATTACAGTGATTTAAAATAGACTCAAACTGATCAAAAAAGATGTCCTTGGCGGAGGGAGGACATTGTAGAATTACGTGTTACATTTAGACCTTTACGTTCAATTCCTGTTTCCTCTGGCCAACTAATTAACTCACATTTAAAATGATCTTTGATATAAATCAATCCCCCCCTCCTCTTCCTGTTTTTCTGTCTTTTCTGAATAATTTGTATCCTGGAATATTAATGGGAGCTGTAGGTGAAGTTGAAGTCAGCCAACTTTCAGATATTCCTAGCATATCAATATTGGATTCACTTAGTGACTTCACTTCGCCTTTTATTAAATTACTGCGAATTTTGATTTGGCCAAGTAGAATTCCTTTTGGTTTTGACCTGGAATCCCAAAAAACTTTAGCATTATTGCGTGTTTTGAAAAATCACATTTTCCGTTGTTTTTTGTTGAAGGATTGAGGATCTTTGCAGTTTAGGAAAATCTTTTGTGTCTGTTATTGATGATGAACTTGTGAAACAATGTTCATTTGTGTTTAACACTGTTGATTGCGGTATACCTGTATCCAATAATTTTGTCCTGGAGAGCCGAGGTGGAGGAGGCCTGGTTAGCTGCAGCTGTAGCCCAGGGTGCTGAAGTGGAGGAGGCCTGGTTAGGTGCAGCTGTAGCCCAGGGAGCTGGGGTGAGAGCCCACTTAGCTGTAGCTGATAAGGGAATCTGTTTAGTTGGGGTGATGGCCAAGCCCGATGTGGTGATAGCCTGGTTAGCTGTAGTCCATCCAAGTCAGTACTCAAAACAGGTTGATATTGATCGGTCAATTAGTCAATTTCCTTTTTTTTTTAAACAAAATTAAATGGTTTAAAGAGCATTAGAAATAGAAAGTGATACAGTGCTAGAAAAATAATTGGGTAAAAGAAAATCATACCAACTCCCATCCCCAATGTGACTATAAATACATTTTTAAATAATAAATAACTGACTTAAACAAAAAACGTTTAAAGACAAAAGGATTTTCATTTTCTAATTTATGTGTTTCCGAAATGTTAAGTTAAAATTTTTTTCATTGTGGGTCACGGGCATAGTCACTCCCATCCTGGTGCTGCTAATGAGCACCTGGCCACCTATAAAATAGGACTGAGCTGGCTCTCCCTCATTCCTGGCTGAGACTGCCTCTTTCTGGATTCCTGCACCTGTCAGTGCAGGTAGAGCAACACAAGTTGAGATCTCTCCTCACCAAGTACTCGTCTGTCCTTTCAGCACATGATGCTGATTTGGGCTGCACAAATCTAATGTCACTCAAGAGATCTCCCTTCTGGATGAAGTTCCTGTGCTGCAACACTACTGACGCATCCCTCCCTCAGACTACAAGGCGATGAAGGAGCATATTACAGTTTTTCTCCTTTGGTTTTGCTCATTTTTTGAAACAGAAATAACATTCTGAAAACTCTTAAGATCATTTGGCAAAACAGTCTTACAGTTTAGCACAATTCAATTCAATTCAATTCAATTTTATTTGTATAGCCCAAAATCACAACAACAGTCGTCTCGATGGGCTTCGAAGTAAAACATGAACTCAAAAGGATCATGAATACAAAGAGTTCAATAGGAAAATACTAAAATGAACTAACACACTGTCTAAGCTATACTGGCATCCCTGCCCTTAGACCCCCCTTTGCGGTAAGGAAAAACTCCCCAAAAAACCGGATTCCGGAAAAAACGAAGAAACCTCAGGGGTGCCCACATGAAGGAGGGATCCTCCCCCAGGACGGACTGGCGATTTACCTGAACTCTTAGAGAAGAATTAACTTATCTAACTCTACAACTACAATAGCTCACAACACTATAGCTCACTTGCAAAATCTAATATATCTCCGAAAACTGTTCACTTGTGCTTCAAAACTAAATTCCTTTCCCATGTAAAGAGTCAGTGCCACCAAAATGGCAAAGATCCTTCTCAATTGCTTTGGCTCATTTTTTGATCACACCGGATGTTCTCAGCACTCTTGGTGCTTTTCGCCAAAGTAATGTTGATGGTTCGGCACAACACCATGGTTCACCTGCAAAAGCTCATATCTCTCCCAAAACAATTCACTCATGTGTCAAAACTACATTTTCTTTTCATTTTAACAGTCAGTGCCCCCAAAATACGTTGTCCCTTTGGCATTGTGCCAAAATGCACTGCAGGTCAAAATGATTAGATGTTTTGTCACTATAGCAGAGGACCATTGAAATATCCCTCATGTCCAACTTTCAGTCGTAGCTCAGTCCTTTATTGACAATGGTAACTGTACTGTTTTTGTATAACTAACAGAATACTATTTTGTATAAAACTGAGAAGAAGAAAAAGGATTTTAGGGTAAGAGTAGCCTCTTAGGTGTAACAGCACATGTTGCACTCATACTGCCAAGGAAATTCTAACCATTATCATTTACACACATAAAGTAACTTTCATACATCAGAATAAAAAGAAAATGTTTACAGCATTATATACTTCACAATATAAACACAAACAAAAAACAATCAAAATGATATGCAGCCTACAGTGCTGTAAATAATGCTTGAGTTTCTCAACTAACAGTTCTTCACTGGTCGCTGTCCTCACCCTCCCTCTCTTGGCCATCGTCCTCACCCTGCTGGCTTTTTCCTCACGCTGCTGTCTGTCTGGACATAGATTCTTGTCCACATCACAGCATATATTCTCCCTTGTGATGCAACGATGGAAAAAGCGGCGTGCATGTCGCAACCATCCCCTACACTGATCTCCTGTAACATCCTCACATGCAGCATCCATTGCATGGAGCAGGGACTTCTGATCTTGAGCCTCATGCTCATACACTCTCTGCCTCCAAGCGGAGAAAAACTCCTCAATAGGATTGAGGAAAGGAGAGTAAGGTGGTAGGAACACTAACATCCTTGGATAAGTAGTGAACCAGGCCCTGATGAGTGGGCCATGGTGGAAATTCACATTGTCCCATACAATAACAGATAGTGGTAGGTGAGGCCCTACGACATCTCTCTCAGTTTCAGGGATCAAATCAAAATGAAGGCGGTCCAAGAAGATGAGGAGCTTCTGTGTATTGTATGGGCCAAGACTGAGCACACCATGCTCAGATATGGTAGCACACATAGTTATATTGCCCCCTCGCTGTACTGGGACATCCTCCTTCGTTAGTCAAGTTCTAGATTCACCTGATTTTCAATTGCTGTAATAATTTTATCATATGTTCCAAGGGATTCATATATCGTATTCATGGTATTATGTTCTTGACAAATGAATGGAATGCCTTCCGCCTTCGTTAGGGTCGTCCGCCGAAACATGTCGGTACATTTTACACAAAACAAACCCAGTGTCTGATAAAAAATAATTTAAGTGCTTAATAGAACTTCTAGACACAATGAACTTCATTGAATCAGAAACTTTGATGTGCGTCTAAAGAGAGGCGACTGACGTGAATTTGATGCAGGAATCTTCTAAGGACTGAAGAATGACACTGCTCAAGCTGTCTGAACAAAATCAAGGAAACCACACACTTTCTTCTGTCATTCAGATGTTCTGGTTGGATGAAATATGAATTAAATTTCCTTGTTATTTGTGAAAATGTATCATTTTCTTTCATTATAAAACAAATGTCTGACTGACAGTGAACGAGCTCTGTCAGTGTGATCAGGCTCCGCCTCCTAATCCACCAGCTTAGTGTTGATGAAGACTAAAAAGAGATCTCAGCCTTCTTCCTACTCTCTGCAGCTCTTAGTTCCTCAACACTGCAGACATGAAGCCTCTGTTCATCTCTCTGCTGCTGGCTGCTGTGAGTCTCGGTATGAACACAACTCTGTTTGTCTGACCTCCACCCTACACATGATTGTTTAGCAGCAAACTGAACTGTTGCTCTGTGTTTGACAGAATGCAGAGCACAGACAGACAACGTGCAGCAACCAGGAGGAGATGTGACTGCAGCTGAAGGAGACACAGTCACTCTGGGATGTCACTTCAACAGCAGTTTCTCCAACTATTATCTGTTCTGGTACAAACAGGATGGAAGCAACAGACCAACATTCATCCTGAGTCGCTTCAAGATTGGAACAGGAACCACAGCAGAAGAGTTCAAGGAGAGATTTTCATCCAGTCTGGATTCAGAATCCAGATCAGTTCCTCTGAAGATCCAGAAGCTTCATGTGTCAGACTCTGCTGTGTACTACTGTGCTCTGCAGCCCACAGTGACAGGAAACAGCAAAACTATGTACAAAAACCTGCAGAGCAGAGACAACATCCTCTAGAGGGCGCTCAAAAGCTGACTATCATCACCATTAAAATGTAAACTAATGTTCCTGATGTGCTGTCCAAAGGTTTTAAGCTACCAGAAAACAGAAGAGGTGAAATCATAGAACCCTTAGGAACCATGAGAGGATGATAAGGCCACAGATTGATGCTTTTGTACCCAGATGAACATGTCTACAAGTTACATTTATATCTGGCTCAAAAACTCATGAAAATCTAATTTTTCAACTAAATAATGCTATAACTTTTTTTAACCACAGGTTACTGGTGGAGTTTAGATCTAAAATGTCAAAGTGTTGAGGCATTTTATTCAAAAAAGCTGGATGACCTAAAATTTTGGAGCAAAATTCAAATGTTCACATTTTTTCGACGCAAACCTGCAACTAAAGATTTTCCTGGGACTCTCACTTACTAGTATTTCTTGAACTGATTTGCAGAATGTTTTTCAACTTCATTTTGTACGCCAAAGTTTACGAGTAACGACTAGTAACTAGTAAATGTAGTTAGAGTTGAAGACTAAAATTTTTGATGTCCAAGTGCGTTGCTAAGCAACTTTACATATGTCTTTGATTTCTGTGATGTCACAGTCTGTTGCTTAGTAACAAACCAAGTGACTTTGGTATTTTATAATCTTTAAGTGGATTCAGTTTACATGGAGATTTTGAATCAAAATGATTAGTTGCTGAAAAAATAATTATGAAATATTTTTTGACGGTTGACTTTAATACATATGTTCAGCAGTGATGTGGGTTTTCAAACAAATGACATATACACACGGCTAGGGGCAAATCAGAGACTCCAATAATCTCATGAAACACGTCTTTTGACTGTGGTAGGAAGAAACCAACGCATGCACAAGGAGAACATGAAAACTCCACACAGAAAGCACAGAAAGATCCCAGCCCAGATTCAAAGCAGGACTTTCTTGCAGTGAGGTGAGACTGTGCCACTATACAACCCTACAATATACCTCATGTGAGGTGTAGCAATGATAAATGGTTTATACTAACAGAACTCATTTCTTTGTGCTTTACAGCTACAGTCCCTTTTACACACATACTTGCACACTGATGGCAGCTCAGCTGCTGAACAATGGCGCCAACCTTAGACCAGAGGCATGGTGGGTTCCGTGTCTTGCCCAAGAACACTTTGTTGGGCAAGTCGGGAATAAAAGATGCAATCTTCCGATAAGAGATCAACCTCCCCACCACTGCACCATAGCCGCCCTTAAGAGGAGGAGAGAGAAGAGGAAGAACAGATGAAAGAGCAGATGGAGAGATTGAGGGAGGAGCTGAGCTGTTAGTGAACTATAGAAGAGACACAAACTTCCACTTTCAACACAGTTCAACACACAAAAGCCAAACATCAGCTTCATCCAACATGCTGTCTGTGCAGACATCTGTGTTCACTCTGCTGCTTCTAGTCATTGGAACAGGTTGATGGGATTCTTTCAAAGATCCATTTCAGCATTTGATGTTTGTCCATCACTGATTGGACTTCTCTCTTCCTTTAGATGTCAGCTGTGAAGAACTCACTGCAGTCAAGAAGGAAGAGTCCACTTTGGAAGGAGCTTTTGTCTCTCTGTCCTACCAATATTCCAAACTATCAAGAAGTGATTTTTACTTTTGGTATCGACAGTTTCCAGGAAAACCTCCAGAGTTCTTCTTCTCTCATTTAGCATCAGAAGAAAAACTACAGAGTTTGGATCCTAGATTTTCTCATGAAGTGAACGCTGCTGATAAACTGATAAATCTGCAGATCTCCTCTGCTGCAGTGACAGACTCTGCTGTGTACTACTGTGCTGTGAGGCCCACAGTGACAGAAAACAACAAAACTCTGTACAAAAACCTGCCAAAACACAGTACTACACAACATCCACAAGGGGACACCCAAAAGCTAAGTGTCATCAGCGTAGAAGTCAAAGAAAGATTTTCTGGGTTCAGTTTACTGACAATAATGAAATATAGAAACATATGGAAGTCATCTTAAGAAGATTTGATGTTTTTTAACCCCTTGATGCACTATTTTATTTACAGCAATGAAAATAAAATTTACTTCAGTTCTTTCTTGTATTTGCTAAATGAAAGTGAATTTGGAGCAGAAGTAGTTTGAATCATTTTTGCATCAAAAGGGTTAAAACAGATCATTTTAATTGTACAATATTGGTAAATATTGGTCTTTGATGAATTGAACAAGTAAACACGTGAATTTTGTTAAAAGCAGTTTTGATCATTAATAATTTTTTTTTTTTTTAATGAGTCACATTCAGTGATTAGTCACGAATTTAAATATCTTGGTCATATAATTAATGACAATCTGACTCATGTTGACGACATCTGCAGACAATATTCTCTTCTATGCTCAAGCAGACATTCTTGCACACAGGTTTTAGTCTTGTTCTGATCGTGTTAAAATCATTTTATTTAAATGTTACTGCACTGTTTTATATACGCCACTTCTGTGGATTGACTACAGGACATCTAACATGCAAAAGTTACAAGATGCTCATAATACCCAAAGGATTTTATTCAAAAGACCATGGTGGTGCAGTGTTGGGGAGATGTTTGTTGGTGCTGGTGTTCACTCTCTCCAGGCTCTTTTTAGACATTTTATTAATGGTTTTAGTCTTAATGCCTCAGAGAATGAAATGATTTTAGCCCTCACCAATATAAGGCACAGCATTCTTAAAAATCAGTGTCCAGTTTGGAGGAACTGGTGTGGACACATTTTTAACCCCTTCAGTTTCCAAGGTTGTAATGTCTTTCTACTTGGATTTTTATGCCTATTGTTTTTAGCATTTTCATATGAATATTTATTGTACCTTTAATGTACAGTACAGACCAAAAGTTTGGACACAGCTTCCCATTTAAATGAATGGGAAGGTGTGTCCAAACTTTTGATCTGTACTGTATGAATTCTGTTTTTATAGTCTTGTTACTTGGACATTGAGTGTCATATTTACGAGGAACAAAAAAAGACCCAGATGCTGGAACCCAGAAAGATCATGGACACAAGGATCGATATAGTCGTTGATTTATTTTCCAGGTGGGGAAACAGTAATTCAGGGGAGTGTTCTGTGGCCGATGGAGGAATCTGCGAAGATGTCTTGGGATGATGGTGGAGTGTGAGTCCCAGTGGAGGAGGAAGTGGAAACTGGACGTGGTCCAAGACAGTGAGTGAAGCAATCCCTGTTTCTGTAGCGATGCGTAATTTACATTTGGAGCGGACCGGTGGTGCTTGTCTTGAAGTACGATGGTGGCGGCTGCGTGGCGGGAAGTCGTGGAGTGGCTGGAGTTCGAGAACTCAGGCGTAACCAGACAGGGAGTAGATGGGTGGACCCAGGTCGGCACTAGTAGCAATATGTAAGGGTTAATGGCCGACGAAGTGTGCGGTTATTACTTTTTAACGCACGACGTGGAAGCCTGAACCGTCCGACATATAGTCCGCGTCGCGCAGCACCACCGCTGCAGTCAAGATTCGGCGATTTATATATGCTGATCGTCCCGATGGGTTGAATAAAGCATCAATTCAGAGGGAAAGTTAATCGCTTACCGCTTGTTTTTGCTCCGATGATGAAGCAAAAGGTTATTTTACAGAAGCCGGCGCAGTGATACAAAACATTTAAGCTAGCCGACCGGAACTTCTTTTTTCACCCGTGCGGTTATCATTTTTTAATGCATACCCAGCAGCCAATCAGAATCGAGTATTCACCCGGACCATGGTATAAATCCTGTTGACAAGCAGGTAGACGTAAGTACATGACAAAGCAAGGATCTAGATTATAATTTCGGGTTACAAGGTACCATGAGACCAAGAACTGCACCATAGTGGCTAAATAAACTGGCAATGATTACTGGAGAAGGCCATTTTTAAGAAGCAGGAGTCCTGAGGAGGTGAGTGCCAACAGCTGGGTCCAATCTGGAGAGGAAGAGCAGAGAAAGGAGGGGTGAAAAGGAGGAGTAGATTCCCCAGAGCATCATGACATTGAGTCTGACATAAAAAAATTATTCACTCATTTATTAAAAACATCTTGGGTGGCAGTTTCTCAGGCGGTTGAGCAGGTTGTCCAATGATTGAAGGTTAGGCGGTTCGATCCCCGCTCCCCCCAGCCAACTGTTGTTGTGTCCTTGGGCAATACACCTCACCCTCCTTGCCTCCAGTGCAGCTCCACTGGTGTGTGAATGTGTATGAATGATCCCGGTGATGGTCAGAGGGGCTGTTGCCTTGAACTGGGAGTCATGCCTCTGTCAGTCTGCCCCAGGGCAGCTGTGTCTACGACAGCAGTTAACATCACCAAGTATGAATGAGGAGTCAATGAATAATGGATACACTGTAAGCGCTTTGAGCGTCTGAAAAAAAGCAGATAAATCCAATCCATTATTTTTACCTTTGTAATAATCTTCAACAAGTTTGGATAGAACCAGAATGTTTTAATCTGGATTTTTTTTTTAAGTGAGGAACAAAATCTACAAACATTTATAGTATATCGATGCACTTAACCCTTGTGCTATCCTAGGCACTTCAACATTGGGAGTTGGGTCATCTAGACCAGTGTTTTTTTAACCTTTTTTGAGCCACGGCACACTTTAACCTTGACAAAAATCCTGCGGCACACCAGCATCCAAAAAAAAAAAAAGAAAAAGGAAAAGCTCATAGTCTGTATTGATCTACAGCCCCTCTGCAATCTCACGTGCATTTTTGTGATAATTGTTGCAGAAAAAGCTGGAAGCTGCAGTTGTTTTTTTTTTCTAAAAGATGCAATAAAAGTTAAGTTAAAAGATTCAAAAACTGTTTGATGTGTGTCCGTTGTTTTTGAGACGTTAAGAGGAGAGACTCATTGTGCGCTAAGAGAGTCACTTTAACACAATGCATCATGCGAGATGTAGTGCCGAAAATCCGCCGAATGCAGAAAGACCAGCTTCTCTGAGCTTCATTGTTTTGTTCTCTTGTTCCACGGTCTGACACCGGATTCTGTGGAAAGCTATACCGCTAAAGACGAGCTTTAGCTGGTATTTTTGTTAGAACTGAGTGACTTTTTGAGCTAAATCGAAACAAGGAAGTGAAGACTTTAACCACTTCTGATTGGTCAGACTGATGACATGTGATCAAGCCTTCAAGAATGATTGGTGGAGACAGTAAAAGGGGCGGGACGTTTCCTAAAACAGTTATAGCTGCAGCTAAATTGTGGTACTGTCATTCTTATCAAAATGTCTTTAATAGAATCAAATAAACACAAAGAAAAAATAATTTTATGATCTTTTATATTCCTAACTACTCAGTGTTTTATCAGGGCCTGTTTGGATGAACAGAGCTGATATCCTGGAGATGGAAAATGTTTGTAGATCAGTTAATGAGGGCAATTTCACACGGCACACTTGACCATCTCCCACGGCACACAGGTTGAAAAACACTGATCTAGACCCACTAGTCAGAAAATAGGACAATTAACTTAAAACAAGAGGATTTTTTTTTTTTTTTGAGATTCATATTTTTGGGCTGTTTATTGTTCATGTTAAGACCATCGTTTGCTTGTTTTATTCAAAAATACTTCAGATGAACTTTCACTTCTGATTCAGATTATCAAACGAAACAAACTCTGGTGTGAATCCAAGCTTTCTGTATTAATTCTCCCTTTTGTTTATTCTTGAACTGACCTCCTCTTTACTGAGAACAACTGAAAGTAGTGGTGTAACAATTAACTGACTCAACTAATCAATCAATTTATGTTCCAGCCATCCAATCAGATTGATCTGTCTAAGCAATGTTATTAATCAAATTGAATCAACATATACCATAAAGAATGATTTCAAAAGGAAATAAACCAATTATACTGAAAATACCATTTGGATTGAGGTACAGCATGTTTATTTTACTATATCCTAAACAACATAGTGACATCACAGCCGACAACACACATGAAATGGCAGCAAAAAATAATCAAGCCATCATTAATGTCCAATGTGTGGAAACAATTTGAACTAAAGGAGAAGAGCAGCTCAGGCTCCTCCTACTGACTGCAGAGAGGAAGAAGAGCAGCTCAGGCTCCTCCTACTGACTGCAGATGATTGACAACTGTTTGACTTCCACCTGAACATCAGAACAAACACAACTCAAAGCTTTCTCAGCTGATTCAGATGAATATCCCATCCACACTTGGAAACATGAAGAAACTGGCTGTGATGTGCTTCTTCTCAGCTCTCATATGTACGTATGTTTCCGTAAAACTTCAGGATCTGATCTGGATTCGATTCAACAGAAGTTCATGATTTAAAAACTGAAAAATGTCCTTTAATTCTGTCATGAAAACTAAACTGTGTTGAGTTTGTAAGTTTGTGTTACAGGGGCCAAGAAAGGGGAAAACCACCACAAAGCAGGTTATGAAGATTTATTAATACAAAAACCCCGTCATGAGTAGAATAAAAATGTTGACCGTATCAATGACACCACAGGAGCATGCAGACAAAAAAAACACAGTTCATGCACAACAATAAAAATAAAAACATGCAACGTAACTGTGATGCACAGCACTCGGTGGGATACGGCACCCACCAAAACAACATGCGGGGTGAAACCTAAAAAATATGACAAACAAAACAGAGGGTAAATAGTCCGCTCCTGCACTTGATTAGTCAATCACGCTGGGACAGCTCCGTCAGGAGCGGACAAACAAAATACAAAACATAAACTTAAAACAGGACAGCAGGGCACAGTATTCCAACACTAAAAACAGAAGAAGCACCATATTAAAAACATTTGATAAAAAGAATTTACCATTTGTTTAAAATATACCTCTGCTGTGATAAAAGTGTAAAATACCTGGTGCGTCGCAAAACCTCACGCCCAGTCTTTAAAACCCCCAGAAAAGCAGGATCTACCTCTGCCGTGATCCTGTCATAAAATAAAAAATCAAACATCAAGCACTGCTTAAAAACATCATCCACAGGTAAGGATAACAGCAGTCTTACCGCACTCTTTGCTCGAGCCAACTCACGCTGCTCTCTGAGCTAACCGGCTTTCTCACAGGAAGCTAGCGCCATAGCAACCACACGTCAACTTCCTTTTTATACCCCCTGAACAATGGGTATAGAGACACCTACAGGTGACTCCCGTTACATCTCTCCCCCTCAAAGTGCATCGTCGACCCGACGATGTGGGTCCACCGAGACCTTTGCTGACATAGGCAATTTATGTGGGTTAGAATGTTGCCCTGCCGTTTTTCGGGTTGACTTCCTGGGCTCACAAACTAGAGGCCTGTCAGCTTCTTCCGTGAGCTCCTGACCTTGAGGAGGCTGTATCTGAGGTGGTACCTCCTCATCGTCTACATTCAATGAGTCATCCAAAGGGGGCTCAGCACCATCATCAACACCACCTACGCCCCCCCGTGCCTGCTCCGGAACCTCCCCCTTCACTGAGGCTTCCTCCGCCGGCTTCCTCTCAGGGACATTCCGTAGCTCTGCCCTGTGAACCTGTCGCAGGGGACCGTCCTGACCTGCAGGGGCTACCGAATACACAACCCCCTGTGGAGATGGCCGGCGAACAACCTGATAGGGAGTTGGGTCCCAAAAGTCTTGGATTTTATTCCTTCCTCTAATTCCATGATTCCTTGTGTACACCAAATCACCCTCCTCAAAATCTGGGGCCAGACACTGATCCTGCATTTTCAGGTCTCTTTGCGCCCTGGTGTTTTCCATCCTCTGTTGCACCGCTGCATAGGCCACAGCTAAGGAGCTCTGATGTTCTTCAAGCCATTCGTCTAAAGGAAGATCATGCTCCCTTTCACTTCCCATCAAAAAGTCTACCGGCAACCTCGGTTCTCTGCCAAACATCAGGAAATATGGGGTCATACCAGTTGATTGATTGACAGTTGTATTGTAGGCAAATGTAACTTGAGAAAGGTGGCGAGGCCATCTGCGTTTCTGCTCAGGTGGTAATGTCCGTAAAAGGTCATGCAGCGTGCGGTTAAAACGTTCACATTGGCCATTGCCTTGGGGATGGTAAGGGGTTGTGCGGCTTTTATCAATTTGATACAGTTTACAGAGTTGGTGCACCAAATTACTTTCAAAATTCCGCCCCTGGTCTGAATGAATGCGGGATGGGGGCCCAAACAGTTGAAACCAATGTTTCACCAATGCCTCTGCGACAGTGCTAGCTCTTTGATCTTTTGTAGGGACCGTTTGTGTATATTTTGAAAACACATCTGTCATCACCAAAACATTCTCCCTGCCATCGGTAGCCGGATCCAACACAGTAAAATCTATCGCCAGAACTTCATGAGGTCGAGAGGCTTTCATTGAGCCCATAAAGGTCTTAACCTTTGGTTGTAATGCTTTTGACAGTACGCACCTCTCACAGCTCCTACACCACTTCTCCACATCCGCATACATGTTTGGCCAATAATACCTTGACCGAATCAGCTGCAGAGTCCGTTCGGTACCCTGATGGCCATGATCGTCATGTAGGGAGTGAAGAATGGATTCCTGCAAAGACTGAGGCAAAACCAACTGATTAACTTCTCCCTGTCCATCTGAACTGTAAATGCAGCGGTAGAGCACTGACTCATGTTCCCGGAGACGCTTCCACTGTCTTATCAATTCCCTGGCCGGTTTACTTAACTCGTGCCTCTGTCTAGCATCTGGCATTTCACCCCTTTCCCAGTATTTCAAGAAGGGGCCAAGGACAGGGTCTTTGTGTTGTAACGTGCAGAGGTCTGAAGGAGACAACCCAGGTAAGGTACTTATCTCAGCTTGCACCCCTAAAACCCTCTCACTACCCAAAGGCTCAGTTTCTGACAACTCCAACACTGGGTGCTGACGCGACAATGCATCGGCATTGGCATTTTGGGAACCTGGGCGATATTTTATGGTTAAATCAAATGCTGCCAGCTCAGATGCCCACCTCTGCTCTGTAGCCCCCAACTTTGCTGTTGCCAAATGACTTAGCGGGTTGTTATCCGTGAACACCGTACAGGCATTCCCCACCAGATACTCGCGAAACTTTTCAGTGACCGCCCACTTCAGTGCTACCAGCTCTAACTTCATGGAACTGTAGTTGTTCATGTTCTTCTCAGCAGGCTTCAAGCTACGACTTGCAAAAGCCACAGGGCGCAGCTTACCCCCATGCTCCTGGGACAGTACAGCCCCCAAGCCGGCATGGCTAGCATCTACCTCCAGCACAAAGGGTTTCTGAAAGTCTGCATAAGCAAGAACAGGAGTAGTTGTTAGAGCAGTCTTCAGTTCCTGAAAGCTTTGCTCACACTCTGTGTCCCAGAACTCATCCACAGGCTTTTTCGGCGTCTTACCCTTTCTTCCAGGAGGGAGGAGCCTAGCTACCAAACGGTTTAATGGAGAGGCGATCTTTGCAAATCCCGAAATAAACCTTCTATAGTAACTCGCAAACCCCAAAAACGATCTGAGGTCAGCCAGGTTAGCTGGTCTTCTCCAGTCACGGACTGCAGCTGCTTTCTCTGGGTCGGTCGACACCCCCTCAGCGGACACCACATGGCCCAAGTACTTCACCTGCTTCTGAAAAAACTGACACTTTGAAAGCTTTACCTTCAAACCCTGCGCATCTAAACGGGAGAAAACTTGATCCAAACGTTGCAAATGTTGTTCAATGGAAGAGGAAAAAATGATGACATCATCCAAGTACAACAGCACAGACTGAAAACGACAGTCCCCAAACAGTCTTTCCATGAGGCGCTGAAAAGTGCTAGGTGCATTGCATAAACCAAAAGGCATACGATTGAACTCGAATAAACCAAATGGTGTGCAAAAAGCAGTTTTTGCCTTGTCCTTTTCAGCTACCTCCACCTGACTGTATCCGCTGGCCAAGTCAAGTGTCGTAAACCACTGTGCTCCGGCCAAGGAATCCAAGGACTCGTCGATTCTTGGCAGGGGGAATGCATCTTTCCTGGTTCTGGCATTCAACTGTCTATAGTCTACACACATCCTCAGAGCACCATCCTTCTTTTGCACGAGCACAATGGGTGATGCGTAGGGGCTGCTGCTTTCTCGAATGACCTGGCTTTGTAGCAACTGTTGAATGTGACTGCGTGCCAGCTCATACTGGGAGGGAGGAATTCTTCGGTATGGTTGTCTGACTGGTGTTTCGTCTAATAAGGGGATCTCATGTGTCATTAGATTCGTGCAGCCAACATCGAGGTCATTCTTAGCAAAAACTCTGTTGTATTTTAACAGCAGAGCCTTAACCTGCTCCTTATCGTCTTTGTTCAGGTGCTCAAGCTGTGGTAGAATTAAGTCAACGGGATCTGGAGTAACTTCGGCGCTGAAGATTGTGGCCACACAACTTTCAGAATTAACGGAAATGCACGCCTCAGGCCCACTTCCTTGCACCACACAAACTGTTTGGACTGTAGCCACCACCCTCCGGGGTGCTAACCATGCCTCACACGTACCTACGTTGGTAATGGGGACAAATGTCCTACCACGTTCTGCCTTTATCAAAGAAGGCGAAACCAGTAAGCCCTCAGGGAGACCATTACCCTCTGGCCCCAAGGGCTCAACACAAAGATCTATGTGTTGATGCACAGGCATGTGTGGACACGTAACAGGGACATACACCAGACTACCTGGCGGAATACAAACAGGCTTTTTACCCTGTACACGTATGGGATAAGGGTCAGGAGAGTTGTTAATTACCTCCATCATCTGACAGAATCTCAGGGCCTTCCTCCAACTCTGCGGTGCTGCCTTAACGACAGGGGCCTCCCAAAGGTCTTGGCCATATTGCTTGTGTAATTCACAAAACAAAGGGTTAAACACATTCATCCCCAACACCCCGGGCACAGAGACCTTCCTTTGCTTCATGAAAAAGTCCATCGGGTCCTTAACGATCAATATGCCTCGGTTGGGGATGTTCACCCCCAATATTGTGACATCCAACTCAATATAACCTAGATATGGAATTTCTAGCCCATTTGCAGCTTTCAGACCCAGCCACCCACAATCTTTAAGACTTTTTTCAGAAAGGTGGGAAAAATTATTTCGAAAACAACTTTCCGTTAGGGTGGTGACCATAGAACCTGTGTCCATCAGACATGGAACCATAACCCCTGCAAAATCAACCTCCCCCTCTACACACTCACCAATCAGTCTACTCATTTGGAGATCATCCATAGAGCCTTGCGAACCTCCCACCAGTGTTTGGCTCTGTACACTGGCGGGTTCTAGTTTTCCGCTGGTTTTGGTGGCATTCCAGACCAGTTTGATCCCCTTTTGACATTTTCAGGGCAAAATTTGGCAATATGCCCACTTTGTTCACATCTAAAACAGATTGGTTTTCCATCTAAAGTTCTTTTCGGCCTTGTGCGCACTCTAGAGGGAGGTGGACTCTGAGGTGCAAGGGCCTTAATGACCAATTCTAGCTGTGTCTGTTGTGCTTTCAGTAAAGACATCAATTCGCTATATTCGGAGGGACTAGAGGTGGCACTCTCACAGGAGGCAGCCACTGAACTGCAGCTAAGGTCACGAGGCTGATTCCCATATTGTGCCACCCATCTAGTAGCTTCACCCCTCACTTCACGAATGGTCCACTGTGGGTTGACATTAATCAGATCTTTCAAGCGCACCCTCAATGCAGAATTCCTGACACCATCACAGAATTGGTCACGCAGGTCCCTGGATGCTGTAGTGGTAGCATGTCTATCAGACTTAAGTATTTGCTCCATGAGTTCCATTAAAGAATGTGAATAGTCAAGTAAAGATTCACTCTTGTTGCTTGCGGTTAAAAAACTTGCGTTGTAATGTAACTCGAGAGTGTGCTCCCCCATATACATCTTTAAGAGCACTAAAAATATTCTCAACACATTCCCTCTGGTCTCTTGGCAAAAACTTTATCTCTGTACGCGCAGCTCCCTCAAGATGATCAAACACAATCTGAGCTCGTTCAACTTCAGATCTTCCCCTTGTTTGCACAGCAATGGACATTTGTGCAATCCATTCATCCAAAGTCAGTGAGTCTATATTGTCCATTCTCCCCGAAAAGATAGGCAGCTTTCTGTCCGGCTGCACATATATCACTGGTGTTTGTCTTACAGCCTCAATGTTTCCACTTGAAGTTCCAGGTAAAGGTGATGTTCCATGGTTTGCAGCTGCTGCTGCTCTCAAGGTAACAAGTTCGCTTTCCAGGTCCTTTATCCGCCGAGACATGTCCTGCTCCTCAGGCTCCATGACTCCTGAGGAGATACTGCCCCTGCTGTCCTCAAAAATAAACAAAAAATCTGCAAATTTCACAGAAAAGTCTAGGCACTTCCCCTTTTGATCCTGCCGACAACGCCAAATGTTACAGGGGCCAAGAAAGGGGAAAACCACCACAAAGCAGGTTATGAAGATTTATTAATACAAAAACCCCGTCATGAGTAGAATAAAAATGTTGACCGTATCAATGACACCACAGGAGCATGCAGACAAAAAAAACACAGTTCATGCACAACAATAAAAATAAAAACATGCAACGTAACTGTGATGCACAGCACTCGGTGGGATACGGCACCCACCAAAACAACATGCGGGGTGAAACCTAAAAAATATGACAAACAAAACAGAGGGTAAATAGTCCGCTCCTGCACTTGATTAGTCAATCACGCTGGGACAGCTCCGTCAGGAGCGGACAAACAAAATACAAAACATAAACTTAAAACAGGACAGCAGGGCACAGTATTCCAACACTAAAAACAGAAGAAGCACCATATTAAAAACATTTGATAAAAAGAATTTACCATTTGTTTAAAATATACCTCTGCTGTGATAAAAGTGTAAAATACCTGGTGCGTCGCAAAACCTCACGCCCAGTCTTTAAAACCCCCAGAAAAGCAGGATCTACCTCTGCCGTGATCCTGTCATAAAATAAAAAATCAAACATCAAGCACTGCTTAAAAACATCATCCACAGGTAAGGATAACAGCAGTCTTACCGCACTCTTTGCTCGAGCCAACTCACGCTGCTCTCTGAGCTAACCGGCTTTCTCACAGGAAGCTAGCGCCATAGCAACCACACGTCAACTTCCTTTTTATACCCCCTGAACAATGGGTATAGAGACACCTACAGGTGACTCCCGTTACATTTGGATCAGAGATATGAAGCAAATCTGTTTTCTGTTCAGCAGGTGACAGTCTGGAGGATGGAATCACTGCCAGCAGAGCTGCAGTCTTTTCATCAGAGGAGCTCACAGTTACTCTGTCCTGTAATTATTCAGTCAAAGCTAACAATCTGCAGTGGTATAGACAGGATCCAGGATCAGCTCCTCGGTTCCTCCTCCTGATCACTGACACCAAAGAACCCAGTGTGGTGGAAGCAAAACCTCCAAACCCCAGACTGACTGCTGTCCTGAACCTGGAGAGGAACCAGGTCCATCTGCAGATCTCCTCTGCTGCAGTGACAGACTCTGCTGTGTACTACTGTGCTGTGGAGCCCACAGTGACAGGAAACAGCAAAACTCTGTACAAAAACCTGCAGAGAAAACACAATACTACACAACATCAACTAGAGGGCGTCCCACACTGTGAAAGCACTGATTGCTGAGTCACTGGATAAATGACAAAGACATCAGAGAAATGAAACAGTGAAGATCACAGACAGAGCTGGGTGGAATCCAGAACGCAGGTTATGCTAGCTCCCACAGTAAGTTTGAGGCTAAAGAAGTGTACAACCACCGCTTTCGGTTCCATAAAAAGAGGTATGTTTTAGGGTATGAAATCAACCAGGAAGTAACAAAATGTTGTAGAACCTTAAATTACCAGATGTGCTGGTGCTTTTAATGAACTTCCTATAGACTCCAATGTTGAAATCTCGTCCCTGCCCCCCCCTTCAAATGAACCCCTTTAATTTCCGATGCTATAAATTTTGTTTTGTTTTGTCAATGTTTGTCAATATGTCGATTCAACTAAACCTGCTCCAGACCAGTTTATGTTCAGAGCATGAGTTGCCATGGCAACTTGACATGCCCTGAAACATACCTCCATTTCTGGAACCGAAAGCTGAGGTTATCAACTGAGGTTATCAACTACCTTAGCCTCAAACTCACCGTGGGAGCTGGCATTACCTGCTTTCTGGAATACCCCCCTGGTTTCTGATTTTCATTGGTTTTGTTTCTGTGCGGGTTGGCTGTGACTTGCTGTTAAGATATACTGTGGTAGTTGTATTTCAACCAATGAGTTTCTGTTGCTCTGGTCACCAACTGGCGTTCAGGTGGGTATTCCAGGAAGCATGTTTAAACCTGACTTTAACCCTGAACTCTGGCTGAAATCCGCCTGAACTTGCTTACTCTGGGTATGTGGGTTCCAAAAGACCGGATATGAGTTGGCGTACTTACGCTCGACTTGGTAACCCTGGGTTAATGCACGTACACGGCAAGTACATAAAGACATTCTCAATGGATCGCCGATTTCCGGAGTCACCATGGAAACGCATGCAGAAAAAAAGAGACGCTACACTTCAGTGAGACAGAGGCTGAGATTTCAATGACGGCGTATGAAGATTATAAGACCATCAAAAGAGTAATACGGCTGCATCAGCAAAAGCAAAAGTTTCTACTTGTAGAAGAACGGACAAAGTAGACGCACAAGTTTCTATCTCATTTCCATTTTCCTTGTGACGCATATATCGTCAGCCTACTAGCATATCTGCCTAACTAATTTTTTTCAGGTTTTTTTAAAAGAAGAAAAAACACCTTATTTTCAACACTCACAGTCAAGTTAGGCCAATATCTCAATTTGGCAAAAAAATGAGTTAGGCAGAAATGCTATTAGGCTGACGATATATAACTTATCACAATTTGCCAACTTAAATGAATTACTACTATTGGTAACAAATAATTGAGTTAAATTTATTTAACCTAATTTCTTACATCTATAAAACTCAATAATTGTTTATACAACTCAAATTTACATATTTATTTAACTAAATGTCACATTACTCCAATTCAATTAATATTTTCTCCATCTTAATTAATTATAATTCTTGAACTTTCATATGTCTAAAGTTGAGCCGGGAGATATACTCATTTTTATAACAGAAAAAAAACAAAATAATATGCACATTGTACATAAATTCAGTTAGGAATTTTCCGACATTGTCATTACATGATTAAGCTGTAGGGGTGCTACACTAAACAAACTCATCATCCTCTCCCTCCCTCTCACTCAAGTTGCACAGACTTAAGCATAGTAGGATAAAATAACACAGTAAAACACAGTAAAACAACTAAACACATTTGGTCAAAAAGCCACACTTAAACCCTAATCCGTCCAGAAAGGCAAAGGGAAGGATATCCCACAATCTCTTGCGGTGCCGATCTGACAGCAGCACCAAAGTTACACCTACTTAATTGAATTAATTTGAATGAAAGTAAAATAACTGTCTGATAACTACGCGTAACTTTTAAATGGACTTTTAAATGAACAAAAAAATGATTTTTAATGATCTTAACTGAAGCAAATAATTAAGTTAGATCAACAATGTAAAAAAGTTAATTTTTTTTAGCATCCATATGTGGTTTTATGACCCTCTCAAGGTGGAAAAAGTATTCTCTGAGCTTCTTCATCCACTAAATCATCTTCAAATGGACACGCCATGCTGCTTCACCTCTCTGAAAACAAACTAAGCTTCAACTAAACCTGCTCCAGACCAGGTTATGTTCAGAGCATAAGTTGCCATGGCAACTTGACATACCTTGAAACATACCTCCATTTCTGGAACCGAAAGCTGAAGTTATCAACTTCCTTAGCCTCAAACCTACCGTGGAAGCTAGCATAACCTGCTTTCTGGAATACCCCCCAGGCGAGTGCAGTTATATAGAACATTCGAGCTATGCAACTGGAACTTTTTATTAGGTCTGCTTTATCACTTTTTAATGCACACCCTTCAGCCAATCAGAATCCAGCATTCACCCTGACAGTGGTACAATTTGTGTTGGCCAAACTGTTCCCTTTTATAAAGAAAACAAACATCTACAGCTGAGTTAGAACACAATCTGTTGTTGGCTGTGATTGATGATGTCATGGAATCTTTGAAGACCCAATGTTGACAGTAAAGATCACTGTCACAGAATGAATGTTTGCTTCTTTATGGTTCTGAACAGCTGGAATATTATAGAGAAATGGACCAATGTGCAAACACACACTGTTTTTATTATCTATTGTGGTTCTTTTAAACAGGTCTGAGGTTCTGTGATGAGTAAAATATGATGATCCTAATATTGTTTTATAATCTTTCATTTGTTGTGAAACCGATGAGTGAGGATCTCCGCTGTTCTTCTGAAAGCTGGTCTGAAGTCATTAATGGTTAAACCCCACATTGACTTCACTGCAATGATATTTAGACACAAATTCAAAACAATACAATATTAATGCTGACTTTCAAAAATATAATTTAAGAAATGGAATGTCCAAAGATTCTCATTATCTTTGTCTCACATGCAGAGACTTGATTTTCAGGACTTGTGAACAAAATAACTATAATACCAGACAATAATAAAATCTGGTTCTGCCCCAAACACTTTCCTTTATTTTTCCCACATAACCTCACTTGAACCAGTGTCTGCTGTTACCTTTAAATGTCAGATGCTACTTGCTGAATAAATCTAAATGTCTGCAGCTCTCACATTTTTCCAAAAATGATTCTTCTTTTCCTGTATGTATAATAAAGTGTTTCTGCTGCTACAGTCAACAGAGATTTTTTTTTCTTGATTGTAACCATGAACAGAATCAAAAACTAAAGTCTTTCAATGGTGAGACAGAAGATTTGAGGGAACAGCAAAGCCAAGACTGGAAACAAAAACAAAAAAACTTCAAAGTTAGGTTTCTGTTAACAGTCTCATGATCATGTCTAAAAGAGATGTTTTTAAAATGATGTTTTGCTATTAAACATTTTAACATACTTTTAATAACAAATTATATTTATTTAATTGTTAGAGAGTAAAAAAATAATGCGCGCCTTTTAAAACAGCTTTCTACATGTGTTAGATATAAGGAATTTAAAATAATTGTTCTGAACATTTTACTTCGTCTTTTCTCCACTAGAGGGCGACATTGTGAAGTGGGCGGGGCTCTCCTTCTGCTCTGTGTTCAACATTCAGTCAATAAGAAGTGGTGCTGTGAAGAGAACAATTGTCAGAGTGAATGTTGAACATCAGCTAGTTTCTCCTGTTGATTGAAACCTTGTTGTACAGATGGAACATTGGCTGTGGATTCTTCTTGCTGCTCTTTTCTTTGGTAAGACACAAAGATCAACATGTTTCCTCTTCAAACACTTCAACACATTACTGAGCTGTACATTAAGAGCTCTTAAAGCTGCTGATTGCTGTCCTTTAATCAATCATCTTTATTGATTCATCTCTTCTCTGCATGTTCTGTTCTTCCTCAGAGTGTAAAGGAGAAGACAAAGTGATCCAACCAGGAGGAGAAGTCATTGCTGCTGAAGGAGACTCTCTTACACTCAACTGTACCTTTGAGACCAGTGCTCCATACCCATATTTGTTCTGGTACAAACAAGAAGTGAACAGTTACCCAAAGTACATGTTGAAACGTTACTCATCAACAAAAGAAAATGCTCCAGACTTTGAGGAAAGCAGATTTGATGCTGAACTCAAAGACAAGTCAGTTCCTCTTAAGATCCAGAAGCTTCATGTGTCAGACTCTGCTGTATACTACTGTGCTCTGCAGCCCACAGTGACAGGAAACAGTAAAACTCTGTACAAAAACCTACAAAGCAAAGACAACAACTGCTTTAGAGCAACCACCAGAGGGCGGTTAACAACTGATCAATGTCAACATAAAATGTACACTCTTTTTTTTCTTCTTTCTGTGTTGTCCAAAAGTTTCATATTTACAGGCAATCGAATTGACACAACTATAGAATACTGAAGAACTCCTAAAGAAAACATTAAGTTTAAGTAAGCCTGGGCGATAAATCGATTGAACGAATTATTTCAAATTTTTTGTTACGGACGATTTAAAAAATAACTAAATTGACTTTTTATGTGGCGCACTTTTGGCTCCCCAGAGCACACACGAAACAGCAAACAACAGCATGGCTACCGGTGAGAGTGGGAAGTTTGTTCCCAAGAAAGGAATAACATCATCTGTTGTGTGGAACTGGTTTGGGTTTACTGCCACAGACGTGGAGGAAGAGACCCCACGCTGCAACATTTGCCTAAAGCCCATCGGAGTCAGAGGCTCTTACACACACACGCGCCCTGACACACACACACACACATACTTATTCTACAACGCCTGTATAGTTAGTTCATTATTTAGATAGTTATTTTTTACTGTTATTTGTTAATAAAGAATACTGCATTGTAATTATTACTTGTACCGGTATATTCATTTGCAACGCGACCACCGTAGGATTTTGTTTTCGGAAGAGGAGGCGGGGGGAGGGGGGGGGGGACCGCGACTCCTGCTGCTTCATTATCTTCTCCAAGATGGGGTTTATTAATTTATTTAAAACCTTAGACCCCAGATATAAGTTGTATTGTTAATCCTTTAGTCATGTTTGTGACTTAAACCACAGGTGGGACTTTAAGTAAGTAAGTAAATAACCTTTTTTATTTTGGACAAGTGAAAACAATTGTAGAGTAACAAAATAAGACAAAAGCAAGACAAAAATTATATAAAACAAGACAAAATTATATAAACACAAGTCATAAAAGGGAGTGAGAGGAAAAAAATTCTTATACTTATACCCCTAGTTATATCACAGTGATTGGAACGGCCTGAAAGCTGTGGTTTGGCGCCCCCTGCAGCTGCATACACTCTGTCGGCTGAGAAGCGCAAAAGGCGTGTGAAGAAAAAGGGAAGGGGTGGAGGGAATCAGTTTAACTGTGGGTCACTTCCAAATTACGTGGACGGATGGGGGAGAAGGGTAGAGTAATCTACTTTATATGTTATACTTTATATCTACTTTATTTTATGAGTGTTGCCAGAATGAGCTGTTTCCTTCCTATTTTCATTCTACATTTTTCAGTAAAAAATAGCTTTGAGCAGGTGGAGATATTTTGGTTCGGTTTGTTATCAGTTCAGTGGTTCCTTATTGAAACACGTCTCAGCAGAAACATGCAGTCAGGAGATAGAAGTGCCTCACCTGTTAACCATCCTGGGGGGGCGGTGCTACGGGGATCTCGCCCACAGAGTAAATCAGTGTAGAACCGCCACTCAATTTGAAAAAACTGTTCTTTCTGTCAAACAAAGTTTCTGTTCTTTTGTGCTGCATTTTCTCTCATCAATCAGAGAATTTAACCAAACATGTGCAGATCAGTTTGTGCATCACTCTGTCGACCCCTGAGGGGTGTGCTGAAAGGTGAACATCATTATATACATCTAATTTCCATATTTTTCATCAAATTGAAGAGAGAGTGAGGTTTCTCAAGCAGAAATATTAAAAAAACACTGGATGCAGCTTCGGGTTTTTGCAGATCCTCTTCAACAAGCCACTGTTCAACAAGCTTGCGTGTGGATGAAGGACGGATTCACTCTTTTCTAATTCCTGTGTTCTCTAGACTCCTACATTGATCAAAGATTCTTTTTCACTACTCATCGTTCAACTCTGATCATGTTTTCTACTTTCTGCTGCAGTTTTTGGTGTGCAACTGATGCTGCTGCAGCCTGTAGTGTCTCCTGTAGTTTAATGTTAAAATAGTAAGTTGTAAGTACTTCCCTGACTTCACTAACTATGTAGGAATAATACATAATTTTCTGACAGTCGGGCTGCCCGCCTCTTATCACGTGAGCGGGGGGGTTAAAAGATGAAAAATCTGGAGGCTACACCTGCATCTATATATCACTTTACTTAGACTAGTGTGTTGTACAAGTGTTTGCAACGATCTGTTGTTCTAGGCAAAAAACAGACAGGAACATTTTCACTCTACTTCCAGGCTGAACCAGAGATTAAAACTTTTTTACTTTATGCAGGCTACCCACTTCCACCATACATTTTGCCTGCTGACAGCCTGTATCCACCTGTAGGGGGAGATGTGACTGAGGCTTAACGAGGAGCTTCTATAGTGAACTATAGAAGAGACACAAACTTCCACTTTCAACACAGTTCAACACACAAAAGCCAAACATCAGCTTCATCCAACATGCTGTCTGTGCAGACATCTGTGTTCACTCTGCTGCTTCTAGTCATTGGAACAGGTTGATGGGATTCTTTCAGAGATCCATTTCAGCATTTGATGTTTGTCCATCACTGATCTGACTTCTCTCTTCCTTTAGATGTCAGCTGTGAAGAACTCACTGCAGTCAAGAAGGAAGAGTCCACTTTGGAAGGAACTTCTGTCACTCTGTCCTACAAATATAAAAATGCTGCAACAGGAACCGATTATTTCTTCTGGTATCGACAGTTTCCTGGAAAACCTCCAGAGTTCTTGATCTCTCACACTGGAACAAGCCTGAAATTACAGAATCCAGTTCCTGGATTTTCCTTCAAAGTGAGTGACGACCAAAGACAAATGGATCTGCAGATCTCCTCTGCTGCAGTGACAGACTCTGCTGTGTACTACTGTGCTGTGAGGCCCACAGTGACAGGAAACAACAAAACTCTGTACAAAAACATGCAACAACACAATACTACACAACATCCACTAGAGGGCATCACACACTGAATGGACAGATTGTTAAGGAAATGAACTGAAGACAAAGTCAAAAGAGAAATGAAGCAGTACAGATCAGAGACAGAGCTTCTTTGGAAGAACTAAACCCTTTGGGTTGTTGGCTGATGAAGAGGAGGAGAAGTGTGGCCCCACCCAAGAGTAAACAGCACTATGCACATGGAAGAAGACTCTTCCAAGAACTTGAAAGAGCTTTTAAACTCAGACAATCCTCAAGACTCAGTAAGAATGAAGAAAGGTTCCACTCTGAGTCTGCTCACAGCTGTAGTTCTGTTTGGACCACACAGACATGATACAGCTGCATCTGCAACACACGTGTCTGAAAGGAGAGTCTTATGATGTCTGCAGAGACACAGACTGATGGAACAAGTCATTGTTTTTAAAAGAAAGCTTTTAGTAGACCCTTCTTACAGACTACATGTTAATCTAATCTTTTTGGTTGGTCTGGTACCAAATCTGGTTTCTGTACAGGCTGGCTGTGACTCCGCCCCTTCTCCTGGTGATACCTGAAGCAGTCACAGCTGCTGCACTTTGTCAATCAGCCCTGACTGCATTTAAGGAACTCTCTGAGCCCTTAGATTTTGCTTGTATTATGTGGTTTCCATTCTCCTGATTCTATGTTACATAGGTTTATCCTTGTAATGGTACCTCCGATGTTAACAAACAATTCTTAATTGGAATTTGAATAATAACCCAAACCTGAGTTAAAACAAAACCAAACCTAATTTTTACAAAGTAGACTTGAATCTATTTTCATGTGTTGCTCTCCGCTGGCTTACTGTTTATCTGGGTCAGAAAAACTATAACAACTCAAAATTTATCCCAGCGGTGCCTCCATTTATGTAGCCCCATCACTCAGCATTACTTTCAAGAATAGTAACCTACAGAGTCATGATGGGGGGGATTGGGTTCGTTGAGCTATGGTAGCTCCCAATCGGGTTACCTATTTAAGCCTAAAAAGTTCCAGCATCACAGAACTCAAAGTAGACAAGTACGCCTTCCTAAAAAATATGACCCCAGACAACCAATTAAAACTGAACACTGTTTCAAATGTAATAAAATAAAGATTTGACCCTCAAACAAAAACATCGGTCAATATTTCTTGGTTTTATACTCTTCCTCTTAAATGAAAATATAAACACTTGAGACAATTGTAAATTTTAAAACTTAAACGAACATTCATAAACTGGTTTCAAAAGTTCTTCCACAAACACAGATATTGCAATAATTCACCACGTCATGAAGAATAACAGAATAACAAACTGGGCCCATACTCACTCACTCATTCACACAGTCAGTTATTACCCCTGGGGTAAAAACTTGTTAAAGGCCTGAAAAAATCCCAGACTTCCTTAGCCTTCAGTGCAGAGCCGTCCCGCGTTCTCCATGAAGCTTCAGCCATTGCTCCGCCCTTCCACAGCACCTTTTTTTTTTTAAACTCAACTCTATTGAACATAACATTAAAGTACAACACAAAACAGCAAAAAAACACATTGATCGTCAGCCGCAACAATCATTATCATAATTCCAAACTTATTCAACTACAGCAAGTAAAAAAACGTAGCATAAACATATCAAAAATAGAGTTTGCTGATAAGAAAATAGAATATCTTAAATTATTCTTAGAAGACGGGATTTAATATCAAACAAAAAAGCACAAATTGTTTCAGTGTTACTTGCTTTTGGTGCGTTTAACTTTCTAACATATTCATAAAACTGAAGCATCTCTATCTTAAAAACAGTAAAATTAGGAGTTGTTGTTTTTATTCTGCACTTATGTATGTAAAATTTAGATTGGAGAAGTAACAAATTAAGACTGTTTTCTAATTTTTTATCATCATGATTGAAATATGTCAGGATTGTTTGAAATTTATAATAATGTTACACTTAAATTTGGTGTTTACAAAGCGTTCTAATTGGTTCCAAAATTCACGGGAAAATTTACAAAAGTAGAAAAGATGAAGAACTGATTCAGGGAAATCAATACAAAAGCTACAATTAATTTCTATATTTGAAAATTTGGCTATAAACATATTTGTGGGGTAAATGTTATGTAGAATTTTTTTATGTATTTTTAAAATTTTGTTATTTATACAAAATGTATCTGGCAGTAGCCATGCTTTTTTCCAATTTATATAATTTAAAAGATTGTTCCAAAAGATTTCTCCTTTCAGTGTAATGTTTCTGTTTTCACATAAGGTATTACGAATATATTTATGGTTGCACTTTTTATTGAGAATGTCAATGCTATTAATCATTAAAGGAGAGTCAATTTTAGAGGCGTCTTTATATTTAAGGTGAGAGGTCATCAGCTGAATTAATCCTAAGGGGAGAGCTTTCAATATTGAATTCTTTGCTGGTTACTGGAAAACATGTTGCCCTTCCACAGCACCTGCCGTCCTTCACGGGGAAAATCCAACGTCAGTCCCCTTTTCTGTAACGGGAAACCACTCTCAAGTTTTCCTCCTGCCTTTCTCAGAGGAAAGTGTCCTTTTTCCCATCTTCTTCTTCATCTCCCAGCGTGCTTCCACGTCCAGAAACTTCTTTTCTCTTCTCTGATCCTCTCCTCAGCCAATCAGCTTAGTCCAATCAAAACTAAAGAACACTCCAAAGAACACTCCGCATTTCTTCAAAATAAAATATTGTCATGGTGCCTCTGTCAGACTCCTCCCCCTCTCCTCTCCGCTTGGTTCCCTGATTGAGCCCAGCTGCCACCACTCAACTCATCACCGTCTACCTACTTAAGGAGCTCCTGGACCATTATTCATCGCCAGTCCGTTGCCCCTGATGGAAAACCCAAACCACGGGTGGTCGCCTGAATCAGCCGTTATCTGGAAACCTCACCCAGTCTGCTTCACCGGTCTCACCACGAGCCTCTGCCGATCATCCAACTCCACAGATCTCCACCAACGCTGCCCTACGGAGGGATCCACCAGTGATGCCACAAAAATCCAGTCTCTCGTTGTGGACTACACAGAAATTGCTCACTCCTTAACTGTGCTGGCAATTAAATCTTCTCTACTCACCACACCAGCTTGCTCCTGTGTTTTCTTCCGGGTTCCAGCATCTGGGTCTCTAATGTTCTGTAGCCATGACAAATATAGTCCTGTAAACTGACTCCGTTGAGGTTACATAATCCAAAAAAAATCAATAAACAACAATAACATTGTTATTTACTATCAACCCATTTCCTTCTTATTTAATCTGAATCATCACCCAGACTTATTCAAATATATTCTTTTTAGTAACTCTGTAATATCAATATTAATACTAATATTGATCATGGATCAATATTAGTATTAATATTGATCATGGATCAATATTAATACTAATATTGATCATTGATCAATCATTTATGAGATTAATTTATTTAATCATCTTTTTTTCTTCTCGGGGCTACATAAATAAAACCTTGGATTTTTGCTTCAATATGCTTCCTGTTCTTCCCTATTTGGATTTCCTCCTACTGGCCTAAATGTGACAACTGCTTTGAATCCCTGTTACTTTCTGTGTTTTACACACCACCGCAGATCACTGCAGCACCAACAAGACCAAGTTCTAAAGTTGAACAGAAGTTTCCTCTATGTCTTTTTAGCTTTTTTAATCAGTTGAATGGAAAAACAACGTTGATCCCTAAGTCTGTTAAATACAGTGAAGTAAATAAGTATTTGAACACCTTTGATTTTGCACGTTCTCATATGTAGAAATCATGGAGAGGTCTGACATTTTCATCAAAGGTGCATGTCCACTGGAAGAAGCAGAAACAAAAAAAAAAATCTGTATTTTAAAAAAATTTATATATTTGTGTGCTGCAGCTGCGTATTTCAACACCTGTCGATCAGCTGGAATTCTGAACTGTTAGTCTGTCTTTAAATAGTCCACCTCGACTTCACCTAAGATGAAAATGTCAGACCACTCCATGATTTCTAAGTAGGAGAAAATCGCATGCTGTACTTATTTGCCTCACTGTATACTTTTTTGTATCTGAACTGCCTTCTTGTTTAGTGTTGGGGCTCATTTGGTTTTTGATAAATCCTAAAGTGAAGTTTTAACTCACATACTTCGGAATCTTCTAAAAGGAAAGCAACCATTTGAAACAAGTGTCTGATTTTTTTTCTCCTTAAAACTTTGAAAAAATGATCAAAGAGAAAAAAGTCTAAAGAGAAAAGGGTACTTTAGGTCAAAAAGAAGCTGCAGAGATGAAGAAGAGCAGCTCAGGCTCCTCCTACTGACTGCAGATGACTGATAACTGTTTGACTTTAACCTCAACATCAGAACAAACACAACTCAAAGCTCTCTCAGCTGATTCAGATGAACATCCGATCCACACTTGGAAACATGAAGAAACTGGCTGTGATGTGCTTCTTCTCAGCTCTCATATGTACGTATGTTTCTGTAAAACTTCAGGATCTCATCTGGATTTGATTCAATAGCAGCTCATGATTTAAAAACTGAAAAATATCGTTTAAGTCTGTCATGAAAACTAAACTGTGTTGAGTTTGTACGTTTGGATCAGAGATATGAAGAAAATCTGTTTTCTGTTCAGCAGGTGACAGTCTGGAGGATGGAATCACTGCCAGCAGAGCTGCAGTCTTTTCATCAGAGGAGCTCACAGTTACTCTGTCCTGTAATTATTCAGTCAAAGCTAGACAATCTGCAGTGGTATAGACAGGATCCAGGATCAGCTCCTCGGTTCCTCCTCCTGATCACTGACACCAAAGAACCCAGTGTGGTGGAAGCAAAACCTCCAAACCCCAGACTGACTGCTGTCCTGAACCAGGAGAGGAACCAGGTCCATCTGCAGATCTCCTCAGCTGCAGTGACAGACTCTGCTGTGTACTACTGTGCTATGAAGCCCACAGTGACAGGAAACAACAAAACTCTGTACAAAAACCTGCAGAATAAACACAATACTACACAACATCCACTAGAGGGCGACACATACTTTGATTTTTTGAAATGGTTTGTTTCAAGCAATCAAGTAGAAACAATACACAAAAGCAATCTAATCATCAGTTATACATTCATACAGTAACTAATCAAACTTAGGATAATTAGACATATTAATAAATATTGCTTGAAAGGGAGTGGAAGGAAGCGAATTTATATAATCCCACCCCGTTATACTGTAACCATTTTATTACATGATTTATCAATATCCGGTTCCTAGTTTTTATCAGACAGAATTGAAAATCACAAGGTATTGATAAAGCAACATTATACTTAATTATTATGTTAAAAATAAAAAATAAAAATAACTCTTTTAGAAATCATCATGGCAAATGCAGATCAGTTATCTTAAATATATGTTACTCATAAAAGTCATTCATATGATACTGTGAAAGCACTGATTGTTGAGACTAAAAAAATGACCAAAAAACCCCGAAATAAAACAGTAAAGATCAGAGACAGAGCTGCTGTGGAAGAACTAAGCTCATTGATTGGTTGAGATGAACTGAAAAAGAGCTCAATGGCCCCGCCCACTGAACCTAACATCATCCAGTGACGTGATTTCTTCTACATTGTGCTGCAGTGGAAGAACAGAGTTCATCTGCTGTCTGTGTGGCTTCAAGAACTCCAAAGACATGTTGCTTTACCTCTTTTTGCTTCTATCTCACATTCTAGGTGAGTTTAAGAACAGAGATTCAAGTTTGCTTGAAGCTGCTGCATCAACTCATCATCTCATTCATCTAATGGCTTCATTTTCTCCACTTTTTCCAGGACTCACAGCTGGAGACTCAATCTCTCCTGATCAAGATCAACTTACAGGAACTGAAGGAAAATCTGTTACAATGAAATGTAACTATCAGACAGATAGAAGCTATCCAGAACTTTATTGGTACAAACATGATTCTGACCTTCAGGCTCCTCAGTTTATTCTCTGGAAAGGAGGAAAAAGTGAAACAGGTGAATACATTCCAGATAAACGATATGCATCCAGAACAACAGACACATCAACTGAACTGATCATCAGAGAGTTAACCCTGGCAGACACAGCTCTCTACTACTGTGCTGTAGACACACAGTGATCCAAAGTGTAGAAGAGGCTGTACAAAAACCTGAAGACAGATATGGGACTACTCTTCAAAGAGGAGGGAAGTGGTTTTCAAAGCACAGCATCATATCAGATGGATTCTGTTCACTCCTGTTTGATCAGAGTCTCTGTGGTTACAGCTGCTAATGAAACACTGTGGGAGGATTCACATGAGCAGATGATCCACAACAACAGCTAAAATTATGTTATAAATATCAAACAAAGCTAAAAAAATCCTTTATTATGCAGTGAAAACAATAATAGATTTCATTTTAGCTACAGTTAATATTTTTTGCGCATTTGCTAAGTCTGTTTTGCTGAATTAACGCTTGTTCTTGTCTTCATGATGACCAACAGAGTGATGACAGATTGAACTGCTAAGCCCACAGGAACATAGAAGATCATCCAGAAAGAACCTGTAAACACAATCCCACAGTTCTTAACATTTTCTTCATCTTTAACACAGAAATAGCAACAATTTCTCTGCCCTCCTCATCATCACATATGTGTCTGATATTTTCTAACAAACCTGCAGGACTTTGGTTTCCCTCAGCAGATGTTCTTATTTCTGATGTTAGCAGAGCTTCTGAGCTCCACCAGGGTGTTTTGCTGGTTGTTTCCTTTTCTAAAAGAGGACAAATCGGACGTTTGATTCCACGCATTCATCTAGAAAGATCAAAACAAGGATGTCTTCAGCATTGATGAGGACAGAGATTCAGATATGAGAATGGGAACCCACCATCAATGATAGTCAGACGAACAACAACACCTGTGAATTATGGTCTGAAGGGTCTGGCCAGTCTGCAGGAGTATCGACCTTCATCCTCAGCTGTGATCTTCTTCAGAACCAGAGAACAGTCCTCAGAGAGATCCAGTCTGTCTGATTTAGATCCAGCATCTTTGTGAATCTTCCCATGTTCAAACAGAGTTACTGTGTTTGTTGAATCATCATAAATCCAAGTCACACGTTTACATCCATCATGGAAATCTCTTCCAACTGAACAAGTTAAAGAAACTTCATCTCCATCTCTGACCTCCATCACTGTCATCAGTGGACTTTCTGCTGTTGAGAAAATAAGAACCGAGAGTGAATTCATTCTTCTACTAAACGACAGAATTTTCGAAAAACTGATTGTATCTTGAAAGAAACCTTTAAAGACATCATGTGACCTTCAGCTTTTTGTTCTGGACCCCTGAGTGAAGAGCGAGGCTAAGCTGTGAGCTAATGACCATCTGGTGGTGAGTTTGATCAGAGACCTGCAGGTCCAAACATGTAGAGAGGATCTGCTGGGAGAATTTGGTAGAGAAACATGTCAGACAAATCTTTAACTACCATGTCTGGAATAGTTTCAACAACATTCTGAGGAAGAATCAGAATCCAAATAGGTGTCTCTGTGTTCCAAGTGGCTCAGCCTGGTGTGGAGGATGATGGATATGGCATCCTCCATCAATCTGTTCACTTTGTAAGCAAACTGGTGGGGGTTGAAAGTTGGAGGAAGGCAGTCTTTGATGTGTCCTAGGAGCAGCCGTTCCAGACATTTGGTGATGACAGGGGTGAGTGCAACTGGACGGTAGTCCGTGAGGCAGGCTGTGGATGACTTTTGGGTAATAATGACAGATGACTTTAGGCAAGCAGAGATGGAAGCCTGTGCTGGAGACAGGCTGACTCTACTCTGCTCTGATTGATGACTTTCTGCGAAGATTTCTTTATGAGGATCAGAGAGAACAAAAAACCTCAAGCTTTGTGCTCTGAGATCTGCTGTTTCCTCTTTTTTTCACAGAGAAGTGGCATGTTTCAGAGACCTGGCTTCAACAGCGGCGTGTCATCAGCATGTGGTTCATTTGATGAAGTGTAACTCCCACAGTTAACCACAACACATGAAGACCAGTGTCAGATAAATGCATCTAGACATTAAAGAAAGACACAATTATAAACAACAGACCACAACAAGAATCAAGTTTCTCATGCACGAGGAAGAGGAGCAAGAGTGACAGAAAACGTCTACCACGCTTCTCTTCTCAAAGGTTCTGCCTCTCCCTGTGCACCTTTTATTAGGAACACAAGAAGGAGGTAACAATTTAAGACAAAGAGAAAAAGTTCATTGGGGGTGTCGTATAATGACCCATTTAGTGCATTCTAACTTCAACCAGTCTTTATCAGCTAAGGACAGTGTGTCGTAAACCCCCTCAGCCGTGCTGGGATGAGAAGCAGATGAACAAACACACAGAACTGTTTTAAGAAGAGGTAAAAAGGTCAATCTGAGTTAACATTTAAACATACACTTACACAAAGACATTTACACAATGATAATAATAAAACAATTTCCTTCACTACCAGACACAGACGAGATCCTCTTTATCCCAGATATCTTTGGATGAACACAGCATGTACTGAGTCACTTCGTCAATTAGGAATCAATAACAGGATGAACTAAGTTAATTACATATTAAACATTAATCATTGAAGTACAAAAAACAAAAAGGGCCTCACAATGAGCCCTGATGGACACCACATGTCTAAACATGGGAAACAAACATCTCTCTACCAGTTCAGGGGGTATTCCAGGGGGGTATTCCAGAAAGCAGGTTATGCTAGCTCCCACGGTAAGTTTGAGGCTAAGGAAGTTGATAACCTCAGCTTTCGGTTCCAGACATGGAGGTATGTTTCAGGATATGTCAAGTTGCCATGGCAACTCATGCTCTGAACATAACCTGGTCCGGAGCAGGTTTAGTTGAAGCTTAGTTTGTTTTGAGAGAGGTGAAGCAGCATGGCGTGTCCATTTGAAGATGATTTAGTGGATGAAGAAGCTCAGATAATACTTTTTCCACAGTGAGAGGGTGATAGGACCACATATGGATGCTGGAAAATTAAACTTGTTTACTTTGATTTAACTTAATTATTTGCTTCAGGTAAAAGAAATCATTTTTTTGTTAAGTCACCTTAAAAATAACACATAGTTTTCAGACAATTATTTTCCTTTCATTCAAATTAATTCAATTAAGTAGGTGTAACTTTGGTGCTGCTGTTAGAGCGGCACCGCAAGGGATTCTGGGATATCATTCCCTTTGCCCGTCTGGACGGATTTGGGTTTAAGTGTGGCTTTTTGACTAAATATGTTTAGTTGTTTAGCTGTTTTACTGTGTTTTGCCGTGTTTTGTCAAGTTATTTTGTCCTACTGTGCTTACGTCTCAGCACCACGAGTGAGAGCGAAGGAGAGGAGAGGAGAGTTTTTATAGCACCCCTACACTCCATTCTGCAAGTACAATGATGGGAAATTCATTAATTAATTTTTGCACTCCGTGCATTTTTTACCGTCCTTTTTATTGTTATAAAAAATTTGCATATTCATCGGCTCAAACTTAGACATATGAGAGTTCAATATATATATATATATATATATGCATCACAAGGAAAATGGAAACAAGATCTGAAACTCGTGGGTTTACTTTGTCTGTTGATTTTCTCCAAGCAGAAATTCGTTTTTTTGATGATGCAGCCGTGTTACTTTTTTGTTGGACGTATAATCTTTATACGCCGTCATTAAAATCTCAGACTCCATCTCACTTCCGTCTCAAGTGTCGCGCTTTCTCTTTTTTCTCCACGCGTTTCTATGGTGACTCCAGAAATCGGCGATCGGCGAGAATAAAAGAGAGCATCATACTTCAGTAAAATGGAGTCTGAGATTTTAATGACGGCATATGAAGATTATACGCCCATCAAAAAAGTAATATGGCTGCATCAGCAAAAGAAAGAGTTTCTGCTTGGAGAAAAATAAGGGACAAAGTAAACGCACAAGATTCTGATCTTATTTCCAATTACATTATGATGTATATATATACAACTTATAAAACTTAGATTAATTGATTCAATTGATAACAAGTAATCGAGTTAAATTTATTTAACCTACTTTATAATGTCTATCTAATTCAAGAATTATTTTTACAACTCAAATTGACATATTTATCAAACTGAATGTCATTTACTCCAATTCAATTAATATTTTTTCCATCTTAATTTATTGTAATTCTTGAGCTCTCATATGTCTAAGTTTGAGCCAGCAGATATTTTCATTTTTACAACAATAAAATGAATGAAAATATATGATTTCATAACATGAAACATAAATTAATTTACCATCTCTCTGACTTTATCACCATACCCTACACCAGTAGGGGTGCTAAATAAACTCATCATCCTCTCCCTTCCTCTCACTCATGGTGCAGAAAGAATAAAACAAAACAGGACAAATAAATAGGCAATACAAAGTAAAACATCTAAAAACTAAACACATTTGGTCAAAAACCCACACTTAAACCCACATCTGTCCAGACAGGCAAAGGGAATGGTATCCCACAATTCCCTGCTCTGCCAATCTAACAGCAGCACCACAGTTACACCTACTTAAATGAATTACAGTAATTTGTATGAAAGTAAAATAACTGTCTGATAACTACCTGTTCCTTATAAGCTGACCCAACAAAAACAAAAGATTTATCTTAACTGAAGCAAATAATTAAGTTAGAACAATGTAAAAAGTTTATCTTTAAACATCTATACATGGTCTTATCACCCTCTCACGGTGGAAAAAGTGAACTGTGAATCTGAACTTCTTCATCCACTAAATCATCTTCAAATGGACACGCCATGCTGCTTCACCTCTCTGAAAACAAACTAACTTTCAACTAAACCTGCTCCAGACCAGGGGGTATTCCAGCAAGCAGGTTATGCTAGCTCTCACGGTCAGTTTGAGGCTAAGGAAGTTGATAACCTCAGCTTTCGGTTCCAAAAACAGAGGTATGTTTCAGGGTATGCTTAGTTTCCCTGGCAACTCATGCTCTGAACATAACCTGGTCCGGAGCAGGTTTAGTTGAAGATTAGTTTGTTTTCAGAGAGGTGAAGCAGCATGGCGTGTCCATTCGAAGAGCACATAGCTGATGAAGAAGCCAGGATAATACAGGGTTTTTTCCGCCGTGAGAAGGTGTTAAGACCACGTATCGATGTTTTTTCGTTTCCAAATGATTATTTACTGGAGCGTGAACCTTTTTTTTTTAGAGACTCCTTAATTTATTTAACAAATCTTTTGAAGCCGTTCATATCGAACGTGACAAATCGGAGAGCAGCACTCAGCACCGAGAACATTTTATGCATCGCCCTTTATTTTTTTGCGACTGGGAGTTTTTTATACAGCGTGGGTGATGCAGAACATGTGGGAAAGGCAACTGTGTGTCGGGCAGTTCAGACAGCATGTCTGGCACTCAGACGCCTCCTGGGATATTTTGTGCAGTTCCCTGGCCACAAACCACTGAGGGTCATTAAAGAGGAATTCCACAGAATAGCAGGTTTGTCCGTTAATTTTATTTGACAGTTACACAATGCCTTAACAATATATCCATACTTTTTTCTGGCACAATCTTAATTATATATCCTCCTATTTCATATGAGGTTCCATTTGTGCCAAAATTATAAAAATGTGTTTTTGCGTCCACCGCCTATGTCTTTGTTCAATTGTCTATGTCTATTAAACGAGTTCATTGAACATTGGTTCATGTCTATGTACTACTAAGCAATATCTTCTGCATGCCCGTGCTTCTTTGATTATTGCTTTGTATTTGCTTTGTGATGTATACACTTGCTTTATGCTTAAAACTTTGCATTTGTCTTTATTATTGTCGTTTGCCCATGTCGTCTCCTTACGGCGTCAGAAAAGTCCTTAGCAACCGTTGCTAATGTCACAGTGTCGTTTGCAGCGTCGTTTCCGCGTGTCGTTAGGAAAATCCTTATCCAAACCGCCTGCGAACCCCTACGCCCTGATCAGCTTCTCCGTTTCCAGGAAGTGATGCATAGATAAAACAAAGCAGTATTAGTCTTGACAAGAATATATAAATAACCCAGACACCGATCAGTTTCAAAATGCTTGAGATAAATGAAATAACAGTGCTTTTAAAGAACAAATCTGAGAAAGTGAAATTTAGTAGATAGTTAAGGTAAAGACCCATTGTGGATTTATCGCACCCTAGAAACCACCATAATTACAAATTCCAACAGTGAAATGATAGTGAAATATATAACCTGCACGAAATTTTAACACCAATTTTTTATATATTCCAATGATAAGAAAAGTAACCTTTGACAGTTTCAGAGGGACGCACCTTCAGGAGGCCATCGAGGAGTAGGTGATGGGAAGAGTAGCCAAGGAGATTTGTAGATGAGGAAGGTCAACATCCCACGTAGCAAAGGATTACAGCTTGGCTGGATTTGATGCTTTGTACTTGATATTAGTGGTTCTCAAATTGGTGGACAACAAAGTACAGACTACTGAAATTGTAATTAGCCAAGGGCGTCTGGATACTGAAAAAAAAAAAAAATTGAGAGCCATGAAGGATCATAGGTTTTGATAGTATTTTTTGGTAGACTGAACCGTAAGCATTTAGAGGCGGAGTACAACAAGCCACTAAATGTGGAAGCATCTAGCAGACTGTCATCTGCTTAAGCAAGGCAAATAGAAGACTGACTTGTGGACACAAGATTTAACTCTTGAACTAAGCTTGACAGCGCAAGTGATATATTTCCTACGGTCAGGGTAGAAATTGCTCAAGGTGTTATTTAAACATTAACCAAGTCAACCGATGACACAATACTATCATTCACTATTGAAACAGCCTTAATATAATCGCCAAGGATGAAATAACCGGACGACACCTTATAAATCATCAGAGCTGTAGATTCTGGCGGCCGGACAAACAAACCACTCTTAAATCCTTTTCCCCCAAACCAGAAGGCGCAGACTCAGAAGAACAAGTGGAGGGAGCCTGAAGACACGACAGTCATCATAACAAAACCCCTCCAAGCATAGAGAGGGAAAGATCAAACGCAAAACACAAAAATCCAGAACAGGAACACAGGGCCCAGGATTGAACTACCCAGAACAAGAACACGAGAAGAACAGATGACCATAGGACCAAAGCCACAGCAAACGTCAGGTGGCCCAATCATTGACAAATCATATTCAACCAAAATCGAATAAACGACATGCTGCACAAAAGCTAGAGATGACATAATGGGGAGAGACAAGCATCAATGAACCATCCAGAACCATAGAAGAAAATTAAATCCGGAAGGGTGGAGGACCATACATTATAGACAATGTGGAAACCCAGATTCGAAAATGAGTTTTTTTTTCTTTTCCTCACAGAGATTCAAAAGACCAGGGATACAGAGGAAAGTTGGCCACCAAGAAATCATCAATAACTCGCAAAATGAAGGGCACCCATCGCCTACAAATATCCAGTACAGGGCTTCTGATAATGAAGTCGATATTATGAGGACTGCCACGACAGCTGAAAAGTAAACCGACAAACACTTCGAGCGCCAACTGAATGCCAAGAGACGCCACTGAGAGGCATAGAGGCAGAACAGTGAGACCATCAGCGATAACAGTCATCCTCAGCCGTATATCGCGTTCGGAGGAAAATTGTGAAGACAGCATGGGGAGCTGAAGAAAATATATACTAATCCTGAAGGCGCATGGGGAACCAGGCCACCAATACCCAGAAGATGAACTGCGAGGCGCTAACAGGTCCAGATCAAGTCACGTCAACCTGAACACTTCCCAGGGGGCACCCTCAGTGGCGGCTTTGAAAACGATGCCCCGGTAGAATCCATCACATAGCCCCCACAAACCTCCAAACCAAATCAAAGAGAGAATAACAAATTAACTGTCCAGCCAAGAAAACAAGGCCGCGACGAGACTGACACACTCACTAATGCGGCCGACGCAAGTCCCCGAAGCCAGGGCAGGACCCACTGGGGTACACAGAGCAGGGAAAAATAGGCGGAGCAGAACCAGATGCAGAAGGTGTGGGGGCAACGAACGAGGATCGCCGAGTGATTAAAATGAGCCATAGACGCTGCATAAGAGAGACCAATCATAAGGAAAACGTCCACAGAGCAGACGGGTCCAAGAGAGACTAATTCACTTTCTGACTAACCAGCAGCTACAACAATGAAGAAAATAAACAGAAGAACCGCCATAAGAATAAAGCCAGCATCTAATTAAAGATAGTCAAGAGTCACACTCAGCGCCCAAAGAACAAAACAGCACCAGAAAAAAAAAATGCTAAAAGCCACAACAAATTTAGCCAGCATGAGAAACCTGTCCAGACGAGGACCGCCAGCCTTCACAACCACAGAAAACACCCCACAACCCCTGAAACAATAACCGGACGACCCAGAACTACACAGCAGAAAAGGAATCAGAAATGCATCATGAAGTGGACCATGAAGTCAAAAACTACGATTCCCAGGGTCCTTAGGGACGTAGACGTCATCGAAGACTGGGAACAATAAGGAAATAGAAAAGCTGTAGAAAACACAACAGAAAAACACGGGAAAAGACCACCTGGCCGCTCACCGCCATGATACAAACGGCCTACAAACAGAGGAGAATGCCCGGACGGCTCCCGATCGAACGCCGCTGCCGACCCGAACACCGCAAAATGCTCACCCGCCGCAACGACGCGAACCTGCCGGGTGCCGCCACCCACCCTCCGAATTGCCGCGGAAGGAGAGACAGACGCGGTGAAACGAAAGCCCCCACAACAGAAAAAGTGGGATCACTATCCAAAAGAAGGGGGGATACACCAAGATGCCAAAGAGAAGGAGATCAGCGGGCATGGAGCACCGGCGACGAAGGCAGCGCTGCGGCGAAGAATGAGCGCTGAAGGTAAGAAAGAGAATGAACGCCTGCGCACCTGGCTTAAATAGGACGCTGAGCAGGTGAGTTAATTGACTGAACCGCCCTAGGGTATTTACCTGTAAACGCTGCTACGAGTATCTGCCCGAAATACGATAAAATCTTCATTTCATGACAATTCTGTGCATTGGTATCTTGATATTAATATTTTACCTTGTTGGAGAATGTTTTCATGCTTCATTTTGACTTGCGTCAAGGTCCTCCTCGTTTTGGAGGTGTTACAGCTGATAACAGAGGAACCAAAAATCACTCATTAGTCTTAGATATGTATGTTAACTGCTTCTCATCTCCCCATAAGCAGTTTGCATCGCTATGACAACGGACGTAAGATTTAATGATTATACTCAAGCGTTCACTCTATCGGTTATTTTTTGCCAGGCAGCCATTCGCTCCCTCGCTGATGCAGCTGTATTACTTTTTCTTGTTATTATATGTTTGAATTCTTTGTAAGCTGTCATCAAGATCTCCAACTCCGTCTCGCTGAAGTAAAGGGCTCTTTTTTTCTCTCCAACCGTTTCCATGGTGACTCGTGAAATCAGCGATCCATTGAGAATGTCTTTATATACATGCCGTGTCCGCGCATTAACCCAGGCTTAACAAGTCGAGCGTAATTACGCTAACTCATATCCGGTGTTTTGGAACCGACATAGCCAGAGTAAGCAAGTTCAGGCGGATTTCAGCCAGAGTTCAGGCTTAAAGTCAGGCTAGTTTAAACATGCTTCCTGGAATACCCCCCAGTTTATGATCAGAGCATGAGTTGCTATGGCAACTTGACATACCCTGAAACATACCTCCATTTTTGGAACCGAAAGCTGAGGTTTTCCACTTCTTTAGCCTCAAACTTACCGTGGTAACTAGCATTACCTGCTTTCTGGAATACCCCCCTTGTCAAACATTTAAAAAGTCAAAAATCCACTCAGTTTGAAGGACATCAAGTAATCTAAACCAGCTCAGGTAATCAGATCCCAAACAGGAAGAAGAAACTTCAGCCAGAAAGAGATCAAGGACCTCCTTGATGTAACATGACAGTGCTGACTATCACCCAGCTCCCTTGTTTTCAAGCAAGAAACATTTTGTTGAAACTGTGGTTCCAGCAGCAGTATCACCTGAACATCTAGCTGAAAAGTTTCCCTTCCATCATTGATATGCTAAACAAGCCTGTGACTGACAATCCTGCTTCCAGGTTCCACATAAACCTTTCATTAGTTTCTGCTCCAAAGACTATTCAGTCAAATGTAGTTCAGTTTAGTATAATAATTAGAAAACAGAACCTAATCTACTTACAACTATTTGATATTATTATCAAAATCTGTGTTCATCTTTCTGCCAGATGAAGACATAAAGAACCTTTGCCTCATCAGCTGAATACAGCTTCTTTCCTCCTCTAGAGGGCGACATAGTGAAGTGGGCGGGGCTCTTTTGCTTGTCATGCCAGCTGCCCGAATACCAGCATGACAAACAAAAGAGCTCCGCCGTGGAGCTAGGAGCTATGTCCTATGAAACGTATGGCGCAGCAGCAGGCCTAAGTATCCTAAATCTTATGATATTTCTCTTATAATTCATTGAGACAATAATAAATTGATTCTTGTTTTTCTTTTCCTTTTTTGAACGAATGTGGGTCCCAGAGACACGAAAGTTACCACTGAAAGTGGCTTTTGTGGCCGGACGGAGAGCATATCTGTGTTTATGAATGACTTATGATGTGAATAATTATTTCGTCTGCATAAATGAATTATTTCGAAGGAACAAAATATTAATTTGTGGGAACAAGACATAATTTATGTTTTCCATGTCAGGACAATGGCTCCGTAGAAATATATAAATAAAGTTTGATTTGAAATGGCGCATTGGCCCCGCCCACTGAACTTCACATCATCCAGTCACATTATTTCTTCCTCATTCTTCTGCAGTGGAAGAACAGAGTTCATATGTTGTCTGTGTGGCTTCAAGAACTCCAAAGACATGTTGCTTTACCTCTTTTTGCTTCTATCTCACATTCTAGGTGAGTTTAAGAACAGAGATTCAAGTTTGCTATAAGCTGCTGCATCAACTCATCATCTCATTCATCTAATGGCTTCATTTTCTCCACTTTTTCCAGGAATCACAGCAGGAGACTCAATCTCTCCTGATCAAGATCAACTTACAGGAACTGAAGGAAAATCTGTTACAATGAAATGTAACTATCAGACAGATAGGACATATATCTATCTTTACTGGTACAAACATGATTCTGACCTTCAGGCTCCTCAGTTTATCCTCTGGAAAAGAGCAAAAGGTCACACAGGTGAACATATTCCAAATAAACGATATGAATCCAGAACAACAGACACATCAACTGAACTGACCATCAGAGAGTTAACCCTGGCAGACACAGCTCTCTACTACTGTGCTGTAGACACACAGTGATCCAAAGTGTAGAAGAGGCTGTACAAAAACCTGAAGACAGATATGGGACTACTCTTCAAAGAGGAGGGAAGTGGTTTTCAAAGCACAGCTTCATATCAGATGGATTCTGATCATTCCTGTTTGATCAGAGTCTCTGTGGTTACAGCTGATAATGAAAAACTATGGGAGGATTCACATGAGCAGATGATCCACATCAACCAATAAACATCTACATTTAGGTTCAAACACTCACAGTTCATCAACACAGACTCTAACCTTTAACAACACAATACTCCACAACATCCACAAGGGGGCAAACAAAAACCAGGGCCGCATTTACACTGCAGGTCTTGATGCTCATATCCGATTTTCTGACTATATCCGATTTTTTTGACGACCCGCTTACATCATCTTTTAAAAGTGACCCGTATCCGATTTTTGCATTTACACTATGCAATGCTGAAACTATCAAATGTTGACGTTCTGAGGACTACGTAGCAGTATTTCCGCCCTCCCTGGACATCCTTCAGACTTTAGTGACTGCGGTTGTCATGGAGGCAACGCAGCGACGGAAGGAGGTGTTGCCTTGGGCGCTCCTGAGGGGATTCGCGGGAGAGGGAAAAAAAGGAGCGCTTCTCGGTTCTCTCTGAGTTTTGAATGAGGAAGTGTTTGCAGATGTGCTGTACTAACAGTTTGATCCAAGTGTTGAACCTTTCCTGCGCGATGACTTCTCTTTCCGACCGTAGTCAGAAACACACGGGAGATTCTCCTTCGGGGTTCACTTCTCCGTTCTGAACCGTCAGCCTCCAGAGTGGGTTAAGAAAGACTCCAAAATTTTTGGGGGACACACCTTATTTGTAATTTACGGTTCTCCGACACTCCCCCGCTCCGCACTCACACCCGCTCTCCTCTCCTTACACACACGCATGCACGCGCGTGCGCACACACACACACACTCACACACGGTTCCCATCATACACGCCCCCCAAAGAAATAAACGGCCTCTAGCCTGTTCCAGACCAACGGTGTCCCGCTTCATTAGTTACCGTTTGCGTCCGGACCGGGAATAATAGCGGTTTCCGACTACGGTCTGAAGCCTGAGGCTAAAAGGTAACACGCTGACAGCAAAATCAGCGCACCAAAGCACTTTAATAAGTCATGTGATCTCAGTTGGTGGTCTCCTGAGTTGACGTCACTGACGTACGACTCACATTTACTGGGGAATATCCGATTTGTCTGCTTACATGGCACACGCAAATGCACGTATCCGATTCGTTTCCGATTTATTTCCACATATGAGAGAGGCTTGTATCCGATCTGAGAAAAACGGAATCCATGCGCTTTTGTCCTGCTTACACGGTCAACGGTCATATCCGATCTGTGCCACATGAGAGGAAAAAATCGGAATTGGGTCACTTGAACCATGCAGTGTAAAGGCGGCCTAAATGTCATCAGCATTAAAGTCAAAGAAAGATTTTCTGGGTTCAGTTTACTGACAGTGATGACATATAAAAATATATGGAAGTCATCTTAAGAAGATTAGATGTTTTTAACCCCTCATTTATTAACCCTTGTGCTATCCTAGGCACTTTAACATTGGGAGTGGGGTCATCTAGACCCACTAGACAGTGCTCTGAACCTTTTTTCTTCAATGATTTGTGTCCATGGATAACATGAAATCCTTCCACCTTTATCCACCTTTGTCATGGTAGGGAGACCACGTCAATGCAAGGGTAGGGTCATCTAAGATAGCATAAGGGTTAAAAACATCTCAGGTGGTAGTTTTTCAGGCGGTTGAGCAGGTCATCCAATGACTGAAGGGTCAGCGGTTTGATCCCTGCTCCCCCCAGCCAACTGTTGTTGTGTTCTTGGGCAATACACCTCACCCTCCTTGCCTCCAGTGCAGCTCCACTGGTGTGTGAATGTGTATGAATGATCCCGGTGATGGTCAGAAGGCCGTAGGCGCGAACTGGGAGCCATGCCTCTGTCAGTCTTCCACAGGGCAGCTGTGTCTACAAAAGTAGTTACCATAACCTAGTATGAATGAGGAGTAAATGAATAATGGACACACTGTAAGCACTTTGAGCATCTGAAAAAGCGCAGATAAATCCAATGCATTATTTTTACCTGTTTTTAATAATCTTCAACAAGTTTGGATTCCACCAGAATGTTTTAATCTGGATTGCTCTTAAAGTAAGGAACAAAATCTACAAACATTTATAGTATATGAATGCATTTAATGTGATAACAGTGTAAAAAATACACTGGTATTGTTGCGAGGAATTCTTTAGAACAGACTCTCAAAAATATCTATCATCATGATGATTGGTTATTTAGACTGAATAAGTGCCCCCCCCCATCTGTTTTTTTTTTTTTTTTTTTTTTGCTTGAACACATAGAGCTCTGAGAAAAGAACTAAAGACTGAAGCAGATTACCAGATTATCACAGAGTAATGAATTGCATCTCCTTCCTACACCATGTTTATCCAGTAAGACTTTCTCTGACTTCTTGATGACTCTGGTTTCTTCCGTTTGGTGGATAATTCATGACTGGAAAACACTGCAAAAACAAGCCTGCTATGGAAAAAGTTAAAAATGGTTAAATCTCCCCCCCCCAAAAAAAACATCTATGCATCGGAAATCTAAAACATGCCTTCTGAAACAAAGATTTTTTTGATTTCGAAAAACCTTATTGATAAGATTATTTTTCCTACAAGTCAGAAAATAAGAAAATCTTTCTTAAAACGAGATGATTTACATTTTCTTAAGATTCGTATTTGTGAGCTCTTTATTTTTCATATTAAGACCATCATTTGCCTGTTTTATTAAAAAATACTTCAGATGAACTTTCACTTCTAATTCAGATTATCAAATGAAACAAACTCTGGTGTGAATCCAAGCTTTCTGTATTAATGCTCCCTTTTGTTTATTCTTGAACTGACCTCCTCTTTACTGATGAGAAAAACTGAAAGTAGTGGTGTAACAATTAATTGATTCAACTAATCAATCAATTTATGTTCAAACCATCAAATTAGATTGATCTGTCTAAGCAAAGTTATTAATGGAATTGAATCAACATATACCATAATAAATGATTTCAAAAGGAAATAAATCCAATTATATCTGATCTTAGAAAATACCATTTGGATTCAGGTACAGCGTGTTCATTTTACTATATCAAAAACAACATAGTGACATCACAGCAGACAACACACATGAAATGGCAGCAAAAATGATCAAGCCATCATTAATGTCCAATGAGTGGAAACAATTTGAACTAAAGAAGAAGAGCAGCTCAGGCTCCTCCTACTGACTGCAGAGAGGAAGAAGAGCAGCTCAAGCTCCTCCTACTGACTGCAGATGACTGACAACTGTTTGACTTCAACCTGAACATCAGAACAAACACAACTCAAAGCTCTCTCAGCTGATTCAGATGAACATCCCATCCACACTTGGAAACATGAAGAAACTGGCTGTGATGTGCTTCTTCTCAGCTCTCATATGTACGTATGTTTCTGTAAAACTTCAGGATCTGATCTGGATTTGACTCAACAGAAGCTCATGATTTAAAAACTGAAAAATGTCCTTTAATTCTGTCTTGATAACTAAACTGTGTTGAGTTTGTACGTTTGGATCAGAGATATGAAGAAAATCTGTTTTCTGTTCAGCAGGTGACAGTCTGGAGGATGGAATCACTGCCAGCAGAGCTGCAGTCTTTTCATCAGAGGAGCTCACAGTTACTCTGTCCTGTAATTATTCAGTCAAAGCTGACAATCTGCAGTGGTATAGACTAGGGATGGGTACCGTGCCCCGGTATTGAACCAGCCCCGGGGCCACATTCTTCAATACCGCAGTATCGTTAAGATCTGACCTGAACGGTTCTGCTATCGGTACTGGAGAAGTAACGTTTTCTTTTTTTTTGTGTCCCACAAAATATAAACGTTATCTGCCATATTTAACTCACCAAGTCAGTCAATTTTCCGTTAATTAATGATGATAATAATTTCGGTATTCTCGTTGAAGCGGAGAGCTCCGTCTGTCTATTTGTGTGCAAGGGGGGCGGGGCTGTTGTTCAGACAGCTCGCGCTGCGCGCGCACACACACACAAAACAAGGCAGCGCACACACAGTCAGTCGCGATCTCATACAGGACACGTGAGCGCCCTAGAACACCCGTTTCTGTGTAAAATTAATTAAGTTTGCGTCAAGGAGCCCCTACCATGCTGTCACCTTGCTGCTGCTACGATGACCGTATGTTGCGCTGTCTGTGTAGAACACGCTGGGGCAGCGACGGCGGGGGTGAGTGTGTGTGTGTGTGTGTGGGGGGGGGGGGGGGGTTGCAAGCGGAGCAAACATACAACATACAGATAGAGGGGCAGGGCTTAGATTCACCGCTTATGAATCCAGACCCGCGACAACCTAACAGCTGCTTCCTAATACTTAATAATAATTAATAACTAATGTTGTCATCCGTAAAATTCATATAATTTATTGCGTTTACTGTATTTAAAGAAAAATAAATAAATAGAAAGGAGTCTGCATCAAAGTGAATTTGTTTCCATCATCTCACTCAATCCTAACTCTGGTGTTTGACAGACAGAAAAGTCTATTCAAGGTTGTGGAAAATGGACAAAAGTTCAAAGGAAACATCACACTTATAAATAATAAAAATAATTAGATTAAATAATTAAATAAATATCCTGTCTGGAACATTCTCATGTATAAAGTAAAATGTTTTGTTAAAAAAAGTGTTGTTGCATAATGAGGAAATAACAGGTTCCAGTATATCTCTCGTTCTCCTCAAAGTTATCGACTAAAGTACCAAAGAGTACCGATCGATAGTCGATGGTATGTACGTTAAAACTTAACGAACCCATCCTAAAGACGGATCCAGGACTGGTTCCTCCTCTGATCACTGACACAAAGACCAGGGGGAGAGGAAAACCTCCAACCCCAGACTGACTGCCTGTCTGCAGAGACAGGTCCATTGCGATCTCCTCGCTGCAGTGACAGACTATGCTGATGTACTACTGTGATCTGCGCCACAGTGACAGGAAACAAGCAAAACTCTGAACAAAAACCTGCAGAGAAAACACAATACTACACAACATCCACTAGAGGGCGTCACACACTGTGAAAGCACTTCTTATTGAGTCACTGGATAAATGACAAAGACAACAGAAAAACGAAGCAGTAAAGATCAGAGACAGAGCTGCTGTGGAAGAACTAAACTCTTTGATTGGTTGAGATGAACTGAAAAAGAGCTCATTGGCCCCGCCCACTGAACTTCAGATCATCCAATCATATTATTTCTTCCTCATTGTGCTGCAGTGGAAGAACAGAGTTCATCTGCTGTCTGTGTGGCTTCAAGAACTCCAAAGACATGTTGCTTTACCTCTTTTTGCTTCTATCTCACATTCTAGGTGAGTTTAAGAACAGAGATTCAAGTTTGCTTGAAGCTGCTGCATCAACTCATCATCTCATTCATCTAATGGCTTCATTTTCTCCACTTTTTCCAGGACTCACAGCTGGAGACTCAATCTCTCCTGATCAAGATCAATTTACAGGAACTGAAGGAAAATCTGTTACAATGAAATGTAACTATCAGACATCCGGCAAGCTCTCCTTGGCTTTATTGGTACAAACAAGATTCTGACCTTCAGGCTCCTCAGTTTATTCTCTTGAAAGGAGCAACAAGTTCCACAAGTGAACTTATTCCAGATAAACGATATTATCCAGAACAACAGACACATCAACTGAACTGACCATCAGAGAGTTAACCCTGGCAGACACAGCTCTCTACTACTGTGCTATAGACACACAGTGATCCAAAGTGTAGAAGAGGCTGTACAAAAACCTGAAGACAGATATGGGACTACTCTTCAAAGAGGAGGGAAGTGGTTTTCAAAGCACAGCTTCATATCAGATGGATTCTGTTCATTCCTGTTTGATCAGAGTCTCTGTGGTTACAGCTGCTAATGAAACACTGTGGGAGGATTCACATGAGCAGATGATCCACATCAACCACTAAACATCTACATGAAGGTTCAAACACTCACAGTTCATCAACACAGACTCTAATGTAGAAAGCTTCTTTTTGTTCAGATGAAAATGAAAAGGTGAGACTTTGATTCATTTCAATTCACTCTAAGATAAAATATTTTTTAGAAATGTACATTCATTTCAGAAATGTTTAGCCTGGGAGAGAGGTGACGCTGATGCTGTAGTATCGCGAGACCCAGCGAGACGAGTGTGGTGAGTCAACTTGGCGGCGCGTAAGCATTTGAACAAACATTTTCGATCTTGTTTCATTATTTTGCCATATTAAAATAAAAAAGCTGAAGCAGCAGCTTAAAGATTTAAAAGAGCAGAAGGCTGCAAAGGGAGGCAAAGGACCCAAACCAGACAACAATAAAGCCCTTGAGGACCTTAAAAGAAAATATCAGGAGTCTCAAAAAGAAAATCAGGAACTAAAGGCAGAAAATCAAGTTCTGGTTGATGAAGTTGAAGATTTGGAGAAAGAAAACGCTGACTTAAACAAGAAACTGGAGGTCTCTGCTCAGCATGAATGCACTATCGCTGAGCTGAAAGAGCAACTGAAGACACATGAGCAGGAGTAAAAGGCACTCCTTGAATTGATCAAACTCAAGGAAAAAGAAGCAGAAGATGCTAAATGGGAGTTGGAAGAACTGAAGGCAAACAAAGAGAGGAAAACAGTCTCTGTCCAGACTGACTCTGTGAATGCATCTCCAAAGAGTGAGAAGCCACAAATCCCAAAGAAGAGACTGGGGAAAAGACAACAGAGGTTGAAAAAACAAACTCTCCTGACACAGAAAATGATGGAAGGGCTGAGAAGTAGAGAGATGGAATGAAGAAAGATCTTCAAGAAATCCAAGAGGAACTTTCTGTCAAGAACCTCAAAAGCAGGGAGAAAACAGAACACCAGGCTGAGGTAGAAGAAGAGGAACCAAAGAAAGGAAAGAAGGTCAAATTTTTCCGCAGATTGTTTAGCTCGAAAAAGTAAAGAAAACGACTGCGGATAATTAAAAAATCGGGCTGCATGGTTAAATTGGTGTGTTCTTTCCGTGCATGCGTGGGATTTTATCTGGGTGCTCTAGTTCCCCCCCCCCCCCACACACACACACACAAAAAGTGAAAATCAAGATTCCTAAATGTAATGACACAAGACACTAATATCCAGGAAAACATTTAAAAAAGTTTTAATAACATTTATTTTTAGAATAAATTTAATCGAAGTGTTCATTTCAAGTCATTTATTAAAACTGTTTTAGGTTTTATTTCCATGTATTTATGAAAATGTGAATAATGAACAATAACTAGATAGCTTTTAGTTTGTAATAAAAAAAAAGTAAAACTAATAAAATAAAATGAAAAAATAAACTAAAAATTAAAAAAACATATTTATAATCCAGCCTCAGAGAGTCACAAACTTTCTGTGATGGTCCCAAGCCCATAGAAATGGAGAGGGTATATATGCTGGTTGGACTCCAGGTTTTTCTTTGCTTCCAGTCTCTGATTGTGGACGGGGTTCAACTCCCTGCAGTGTCCTTGAAAATTCTTTGACATGAAACATCAAAGTAAATAGTCTTCCAAAAAAATTATTCTAAAGTTTAAAAGATTGTTGTTGATAAAGGATTGTTTATGAATTGATGAATATAGCAATATTAAATGTATTTTATGTAAATTATTTCCTTTTTTTTTACTCAAATGCTTGCATTGGTTTGCATTATGATTGTGCTAAGCTGACACTTTTTCCCCTTAAGTTTCAGATATGAAGATTCAGCTGCTGTTCCTGGAATTGTCTTTTCCTGTTAACAGAAGATTGTGCCTCCAGTTGAAAAATGCTTTAACCTCTTCTGTTCCAGAAAGGTTTAACTCATTATCTGATCATCCCTGAGCTCCAGGTAATGCGTGTGCACGCTAAAGACAACATCTATTAGAAAATTAAGTGTGAATAGTCAATTTCAATCTAACTAACTTACAAAAAAGAACATAAAAAATCCCATTCAAGCCATTAAATGGCTGAACTATCCGAATCTGCGAAGACCGGACAAGACGGCAACAATATGTAAGTTCTTTCAAACAGATCTGGTGCTTTGTGTTAAGTAAAATATGATGATCCAAATAAAGGTTTATAATTTTCTTTCAATTTTTGTGAAACAGATGAGTGAGGATCTCCACTGTTCTTAAAGCTGGTCTAAAGTCATTAATAGTTAAACCCCACATTGACTTTATTGCAGTGATATTTAGACACAAATGTAGTTTTAATACTAAATTAATGTTAACTTTTTAAAATGTAATTTAAAAAAATAATAGAATTTAATTCATTTGTTCAGAGTTGCACTTAAGTCTCACATGCAGAGACTTAAGTTTCAGGACTTGTGAACAATATTCATTTGTCTAGTTCTGTTTCAAACACTTTCCTTTATTTTTCCCACATAAACTCACTTAAAGCAGCTGCAGTGTCTGCTGTTACCTTTAAAGAGCAGATGCTAGTTGCTAAATAAATCTGTCTAAATCTCTCACGTTTTTCCAAAAAGATTATTTTTTCTACAATTTTTAACTTCATGATCCCGTATGTATTACAAGCTACAGACAACAGAGATTTTTTTCTTGATTGTAACCATGAACAGAATAAAAAACTAAAATGTTTTAATGGTGAGACAAAAGATTTGCGGGAACACCAAAACCAAGACTGGAAGCAAAAAAAAAACGACTTAAAAGTCTGTCTCAGACTGTCTGAGACTACAGTCTCAACATTACTTTTTTTAGAGACCTAAAAAGATGTTTTTTTAACATTGTTTTGCTATTGAACATTTTTAACATACTTTTAATCTCAAAATATATTTTTTTATTTTTTTAAAAACAAAAATAAAAACATGTATTTAAAACCAAACAGCTTTCTACATGTGTTAGATATGGAGAATGTAAAAATGATTGTTCTGGAATTTTATCGACTTCTAGACGCAACATCTTTCCTCCGCTAGAGGGCAACATCATGAATCCAGTAGTTTCTGCTCTAAAGACTCTTCAGTTCAAATGTGATTCAGTTTAGTATCAAACCAGACTCTAATCTACCTACAACTGTCTGACACTGTTATCAATATCTGTGTTCATCTTTCTGCCAGAAGACATGAAGAACCTTTTCCTCATCAGCTGAATACAGCTTTAGTCCTCCACTAGAGGGCGACAGAGTGAAGTGGGCGGGGCTCTCCTTCTGCTTTGCATTCAACATTCAGTCAATAAGAAGTGGTGCTGTGAAGAGAACAATTGTCAGAGTGAATGTTGAACATCAGCTAGTTTCTCCTGTTGATTGAAACCTTGTTGTACAGATGGAACATTGGCTGTGGATTCTTCTTGCTGCTCTTTTCTTTGGTAAGACACAAAGATCAACATGTTTCCTCTTCAAACACTTCAACACATTACTGAGCTGTACATTAAGAGCTGTTAAAGCTGCTGATTGTTGTCCTTTAATCAATCATCTTTATTGATTCATCTCTTCCTCTGCATGTTCTGTTCTTCCTCAGAGTGTAAAGGAGAAGACAAAGTGATCCAACCAGGAGGAGAAGTCATTGCTGCTGAAGGAGACTCTCTCACACTCAACTGTACCTTTGAGACTAGTAATACACAATTAACAACATTGTTCTGGTACAAACAAGAAGTGAACAGTTACCCAAAGTACATGTTGAAACGTGACACCTATGGAACTGGAGAAAATGCTCCAGAGTTCAAGAAAGACAGATTTGATGCTGAACTCAAAGACAAATCAGTTCCTCTGAAGATCCAGAAGCTTCATGTGTCAGACTCTGCTGTGTACTACTGTGCTCTGCAGCCCACAGTGACAGGAAACAGCAAAACTCTGTACAAAAACCTACAGAGATAAGACAACAACTGCTTTAGAGCAACCACCAGAGGACGGTTAAAAGCTGATCAATGTCAACAATATTTGCAGAGCAGAGACACAAAACTATCACTAGAGGGAGCTCTATAACATGACATGAATGCTTCTTGAAGAGTTGCATTCTAAGTTTGGTTATGAGAGGAAACGCTAGAGCTGTGACGGTGCGGGATTTTTCAACACCGCGGTGATGAACCACCAGGGGGCGCGGTGTCGCGGTTAACCGCAGCCCCCCCCCCCCCCCCCCCCCCCAAAAAAAAAAAAACACACACACACACACAAAATCCCCCCGCGGCTGCATCATAAATACATACAGTTACAACGTAGTATTCTTTATTAACAAATAACAGTAACAACTGACTACCGACGAACCCCCCCCAACACAAAATCCTCCGGCGGGCGGCCGTGTCGCGCACTCAAGAACGCACGCAGCTTAATGGAAATGAACAATTAGAACGCAGTAAATTTGTCGTATTTCCTCGCAAGACAGAAACTTCTTTTGTAGAATCAGGATGTGTGTGTGCTTCTAAAACAGCGCACGTGTGTCTGTAAGTAGAGTACGCACGTGCCCCGTGCTTCTCTAAGAGACAGCTACAGCCCCGCGCGCGCACGCAGGCGGGTGCGACGAGGAAAGGAGAAGAGTGATAAAAGGTTTCCAATAGAAACCCTTTAAGTCTGAACACAGGACTAGCAGAAAAAGTAAATTATCAGCAAAGATTAATGTGTTTATTATAGTTCCAATCACGCACCATGTGCAAAACTTAAAAAAAAAAAAAAAAAAAAAACACTTTCAAAATAAAAGTGCGGTGATGCGGTGATGACCTCATCACCGCGGTGATGACCTCATCACCGCGGTGATGCGGTGATGCGGTTATCGTCACAGCCCTAGGAAACGCATATCTAACATTTGATATTGATCAATCGATCAATCAATTTTTTTTATTTTAAAACACAATAAACTGCTTTAAAGAGAATTATAAATAGAAAATATAAAGTGCTTAAAAAATAATTGGGTGGAAGAAAAATGTATCAACTCCCACCCCCAATGTTAGTGATTTAATTTGTAAAAATGAATTTATAGTAACATTTGGGGGTTACCAGGTGGTTAGCATTTATAACATTACTTTTTTTAATATTTTAAATAAATATCTAAGACAAGTAAGATATAAAAATACATTAAAATCAGAAAACAAACAACAAAGAATATCCTTCTTCATAAATGACCAGTGAAAGAAAAGAAATATAAAAAAAAATGTCAAAGAAAGAAAAATACTATCAATAATACTGGAAATACCTTGGTGGTGGAGTGGTTAGTACTAATGACTAAAAACTTTTGGTGGTAGCTCCTCCCACACTCATCAGTAGCATCTAGTTTCTAAAGACATTTTTGGACAAGCGTTGAGCAGAATCTTTGATGTGTGTCTAAAGAGAGGCGACTGATGTGAATTTGATGCAGGAATCTTCTAAGGACTGAAGAATGACGCTGCTCAAGCTGTCTGAACAAAATCAAGGAAACCAAACATTTTCTTCTATCATTCAGATGTTCTGGTTGGATGAAGTATGGATTAAATGTCCTTCATCTTTGTGAAAATGTCTCCTTTGCTTTAATTATAAAACAAATGTCTGACAGTGAACGAGCTCTGTCAGTGTGATCAGGCTCCGCCTCCTCATCCACTAGCTTAGTGTTGATGAAGACTAAAAAGAGATCTCAGCCTTCTTCCTACTCTCTGCAGCTCTTAGTTCCTCAACACTGCAGACATGAAGCCTCTGTTCATCTCTGTGCTGCTGGCTGCTGTGAGTCTCGGTATGAACACAACTCTGTTTGTCTGACCTCCACCCTACACATGATTGTTTAGCAGCAAACTGAACTGTTGCTCTGTGTTTGACAGAATGCAGAGCACAGACAGACAACGTGCAGCAACCAGGAGGAGATGTGACTGCAGCTGAAGGAGACACAGTCACTCTGGGATGTCACTTTAACAGCAGTTCATCCAACTATTATCTGTTCTGGTACAAACAGGATGGAAGCAACAGACCAACATTCATCCTGAGTCGCTTTAAGATTGGAACAGGAACCACAGCAGAAGAGTTCAAGGAGAGATTTTCATCCAGTCTGGATTCAGATTCCAGATCAGTTCCTCTGAAGATCCAGAAGCTTCATGTGTCTGACTCTGCTGTGTACTACTGTGCTCTGCAGCCCACAGTGACAGGAAACAGCAAAACTATGTACAAAAACCTGCAGAGCAGAGACAACATCCTCTAGAGGGCGCTCAAAAGCTGACTATCATCACCATTAAAATGTAAACTAATGTTCCTGATGTGCTGTCCAAAGGTTTTAAGCTACCAGAAAACAGAAGAGGTGAAATTATAGAACTCTGAGGAACCATGAGAGGATGATGAGGCCACAGATTGATGTTTTTGTACCCAGATGAACATGTCTACAAGTTACATTTATATCTGGCTCAAAAACTCAAGAAAATCTAATTTTTCAACTAAATAATGCTAGAGTGTTTTTTTTTTGTTTACCACAGGTTACTGTTGGAGTTTAGATCTAAAATGTCAATGTGTTGAGGCATTTTATTAAAAAAAAAAGCTGTATGACCTAAAATATTAGAACAAAATTCAAATGTTTGCATTTTTTTGACTCAAACCTGCAACTAAAGATTTTCCCGGTAGTATTTCTTGGACTGTGTTTTGCAGAATGTTTTTAACTTCATTTTGTACGCCAAAGTTTTAGTTGTAACTCGTAAATGTAGTTAGAGTTGAAGACTAAAATTTTTGCTGTCCAAGTGTGTTGCTAAGCAGCTTCACATATGTCTTTGATTTCTGTGATGTCACAGTCTGTTGCTTAGTAACAAACCAAGCGACTTTGGTATTTAAAATGTTTAAGTGGATTCAGTTTACATGGAGATTTTTACGGTGGCCCAGAAGGGTCACAACACAACACATTAACTTTATAAACAACACACTAACTTTACACACAACACATTAACTTTACACACAACACATTAACTTTACACACAACACATTAACTCACAACACAACACATTAACTCACAACACAACACAATAACTCACAGCACAACACAATAACTCACAACACAACACAATAAATCCCAACACAACACATTAACTCACAACACAACACAATAACTCACAACACAACACAATAACTTACGCTCCTCTCCTCTCCTTTTTTCCGCTCCGTCCTGTGTGTGCGTGTGTTGGGGACTGCACGTACGGAGCGGAAAAAAGGAGAGGAGAGGAGCGCGAGTGCAGGGACAGAGAGGGGTGTCAGCGCGGAGGGAGGAGTGTGCGTTCATATTGTGTGTGTTTAGAGGAAGGAGAACCGTAGTAAAGAGAAAGTTTCTGGCAACACTGTTGCTAGCTTCTCTTGTAGCAATAACATGATCCCTCCACAGCTCACTGTGCCGTTACTTTCTGTTAGGTAGTTAGCCGCTCAGTGTAACCGTTTTCTGGTCTCTGCTCTGCGTTGTGTGATTTTGTGCACCCTCAGGAGGCCACGAGACACCGGAGAAACTTTCTTGGAGCGGTTTTCTTTATTTTCTGGTTGTGACAAAATATGGCATCAACACATGCTGCACTCCCATAATGCCCCAAAACTCTTCCAGATTAGACACAGCAAAAAGGATTAAACATACCTGGTTGTGACAAAATATGGCATCAACACGTGCTGCACTCCGATAATGCCCCAAAACTAAAAATATAAATTTCAAATGAGCACCAACATTGCATACAAAGAACTAGATTGTCATCATGCTCACCTCTTCCAGATTAGACACAGCAAAAAGGGAAGAGAGGGGGGGGGGGCATGAATTTATACCCAAGTCTGAAGGACCCTGATGGCATGTGAATCAATTGCCAGATATAAAATAAATTAAATTAAAAAATTACACTTTTGTGTAATTATATAATACTTCTGTAAACCCGTTACATCAGCCCAGTAGAAATTTCAGAATAAAATCACTTCAATTGCTGCTTTACTTCCGTTGTGAGTTAATGTGTTGTGTTGTGAGGTAAGTTAATGTGTTGTGTTGTGACCCTTCTGGACCATGAGTTATTGTGTTGTGTTGTGAGTTATTGTGTTGTGTTGTGAGTTAATGTGTTGTGTTGTGAGTTATTGTGTTGTGTGTTAAGTTAATGTGTTGTGTGTAAAATTAATGTGTTGTGTGTAAAGTTAGTGTGTTGTGTGTAAAGTTAGTGTGTTGTGTATAAAGTTAATGTGTTGTGTGTAAAGTTAGTGTGTTGTGTATAAAGTTAATGTGTTGTGTTGTGACCCTTCTGGGCCACTGTAGATTTTGAATCTAAATTATTAGATTATTAGATAATTTCAATACTACATCTACACACACATCACATACGCTCATCACTGCT